>CM038682.1:75798417-76398417 GCA_021605205.1 Aegilops longissima | reverse complement strand
CAGAGGCAAAAAAGGAAACAATTACTTGCCGATAAAGGAGGATCAAACAAACGGTGACGGAAAGAAGCATCTAACTTATCTTGGATGGAAAACAAAGTAGGATAGTAGCATTTCTAAAACGGTTGCATTGATTCATATTAACAGAGACATTCTCTTGAAACAACATTTGTTAAAAAATGTAATTTAATTTTAACAGTTGCATTGCTTCAATTTTCCGGCGGCATTCTTAGATTAGTAACAACAAAATAGTTGTATGGGACATGCCAGCATCATGTGTGTCCACACGTATAAATGGGTGATGCAGAGTATGTAGCCAAGCAGCATATATGCGTTGGTCCCATATTTGTTCTCTTTGAACCTTTTTCCTAAGTGAGGGCAGCAAATCTAGTCATGCAAAAACTACCCGACCCCCCATTTTCTTTCCTTTTTCAACAAAGAGATCGGTTCTATGTGTGTACTGGGTTACCCCATTTTTCCCTTTTCGACCTACAAAGCGGCTGGATAGCCAGTCTATACTACTTTCCGCCCCTCCTTTCCTCATTGAACCATGTCCTAGATTCTTGCTCCAGCCCACCGCACCCTTCTTTCCACTTTGAACCAAGACCTAGATTCGACTACAGATCGAAAAAGATCCACATGCAGCTAGAGCAACGACGGTTTCAAAGAAACTTATTCCTTAGGGTCGTTGGGATGTGGCAAGGCGTGCGGCGGGAGGCCGGATCTTCCCACACTACGTACGGCTGCGAGGAAGAAGGGGCCGGTGGCCCTCCCGCACAGGCGCTGGGTCAAAGAGAACAGCGCAACCGGCAGTGGATTGCCTCCCTCGCCGAACGCGATAGAGTGAACGCTGCACCTCTTCCCCTTCCCGGTGCGACGGGATACGGACGCCTCCTTCACCAGCTGTGAGGGGGGAGAGAGAGACAAGATGCCAATGCAGTCTTGTTTAGATCTTTTGAATAGAGGGTGAGAGACTGTGAATATAGCAAACCCTAGCAAATGAACACTGAGCCTCCAGCGTGTAACATATATGTAGTGCGGCGAGCGTGTAGTGAGTGCAAACCCTAGCGAACAAGCGTTGAGGCTCCCTCTTATATATATACTACTTTAGTACGGACTGAGCTCCGGTGCCTTCACTGCACCTGCTTTTGGCTATATGACAGGTGAGCCAGCCACATTTTGGGCCGACCTGTCATAAACCCAAAGGCAAGTGCACTAAGTCAAGCCGCGTCCATATAGTACTCTCGTGTATACAAGTAATATTTACTAGTGGAGTGGTTTCTTATTCTCTCCATAACAATCGTTTTAAATTGTGTAAGTACGAAACGAAACTCTTTATCTAATGTACAGTGAAGAAAACTAGTACTACTTCCGATGAACTAACGATCCACGCCCACGCGTCCTAGTCGCACTTCATGTCCTTCACGTGTGGTACACTACCCTCCCTTAAGTGAACAACCACAAATGCGCCAAATTATCGGAAACGTGTGAGAGCGTGTACAAATAAAGAATTTTAATTTCAAATATCGGAAAGGTTTGAGACTATTATAAAGTTTGACTTCAGTCAAATCTAATATGCGGAGTAAATAAAAATGGAGGGCTACTACGTCCATCCGGGTTTTTAGTCCACACCATTTTTTAAATCAAAGTTAATAGCTGGACAAATAAAATTACAGGGGAGCTGGAGACAAAGTTGTGAGAAGGCTTAGAAATCAATACAAAACTTATGCTCTTAGTACCAACGTCGATCCTTCTTCGAGGAAACATTTGGTTCATAGCCAATTGTGTAATAAAATTGCACCAACATGAAAGACGACTGCGTCTCCAACGCAACCAAGGTGAACTGACGAAGGATATCATCTTTGTGCGTAACAAGCAAAGAGCACTGATGGAAGACAGCTTGTTTTTCATTGAAAATCGATCAGCTTCACCAGCCGACGTAACCACGAGGCGCAACCATGAGCATCGATAGGTCATCGTGGTGATGCATCATCCATTTGGCATCAAGTTTGGGTGAGGCACCTATGAAGTTCGACAAATCCTCACTGTGGTCTGTTTCTTCTCAGTAATCAAGCTCGAAGAAGGAAGAACCACGTGGCAGAGGACAGTGAGGCAGAACAACAATGGCCATCCAATTTTTTGCAGTTCCACTAAAATTGAGGAAGACATGCCCGGGTATGGACAAACGCATCGCTGTTTCCAAAAATATAAAAAAGGGTTAATGAAAAGTACACCAACAAACAGAAGCATCATAATTATATATTGATGGGAACTAAACCAGGATACCCGAGAAAAAAAGCATTTCTTCATTTAACCAGTGATAGTACTACCACCATATGGACAATGACCGCACAACCACCATGTACTTTTTGTCGAAACAACATGTATACCTCCATCGAGGCATAAATCAGGACAACTTTTCGAGTGGCATTTCCTCTATAATAGTACTAGTAGGTGATGTTGGACCAGCCGACGAACCCTAGCTACTATGCATGGGGAGCTAGGGAGTAGTCGCATAGAAGAAAACCCGCACGCAGCGACCTAGGGAGGTGGACCAGTACAAGAAGTTATACCTCAGGTGGGCGAGATGTCGTTTAGGTGGGCGGGCGGGATCTGCCCACACGATGGCAGTGAACAAGGGCGCGGAGGATCTTCATCCGCGCCAGTGCCTGCTCCGAGAGGACGGCGCGCATCGGCTCCCTCCGTTGTCGCTGCACCTCCTCACCTCCCGCAGCGGACGGGATTCGGGCATTCGGCCGGATCTGTGACCACCGGTGAGGAGAGAGATAGAGTGGACACTGTCATCTTGTTTTGATATGGAGAGGGTGAGAGAGCAAGACACGAGAAACTCTATCAAACAAGAGGCTATAATGGAGTAAAAAATCTCTCCATAGCAGTGGTTTAAATAGAATACGCGCGTTCCCGGAAAAAGAAACGGAAATTGGCGGACAATTTTTTAAGGGTCTGTCTAGGATTATGTCACATCTAAGTTGATGTCCACTCTGTTTGTGGTCTATTTTTTTTGTCCTAGTTTTTTTTGTTTCTTGTTGCTACATTATATACTTGTGGGAGCTTAGATGTGATATCCTTAAATAACATCTAGATGTGAATTAGACAAACTGATTTTCTAACGTACCAAGAAAGAAAACTCGATCAAAAACACGCCCCCGCTTCCAGGTCGCGAGAGTCGTCTCGCGCACACACTTAGACATAGAAATGCATATCCATGTTTAAGTAAAATTCCATTTCCATCTCCATCTCCAATCATATTTGTCCAACTGGCACATTATTTACGTTGTTAATTATATACGCAGCAATATTAACGGACAACATCTCTTGTTTGCGCACGTCCGGACCGCTGCCACGGCCGGTCCTGACCAACCCAAACCCTCTTCATCACCAGCGCGTGCTTCCCGCCCGAAACGGTCAGTGCCGCATTCATGCCCAGCCAGAGCGGACGCGACCTCTCACTGGCGTCGGCATTGAAGCGGCGCGCCGGCCGAGAGAGTGTCGTCCGCGCTGCTTCCGGGTGCACGCGGCTGCTCCGGGTTCAAAGGTCGCAATAGCTGGCTACAACATGCATGTGAAAAGTTCTTGGGAGTCCGTGCTACAGCTAGCTGTCCTCCCCCAACTCGTCAATCTCTTCCAGTAGTGCTAGTAGTACTCCATGGCGTGATCCATCGACAAGTAGGCGGGAAAGTTATCGTATACTTGGTTTGCGGTGAGTGGCATGCCGAGCGACCGTGTGGGGTCGAGCCGTGGAGGAGGGTGAGACACGAACACGACAGACGTGATTTAAACGTTGGTTTTGCTCGATGGCGCGATCCAACGAAACGAAACGTTGGTTTCTCTCCGTTTCCATTTTTTCTCCGGAAAAATGGAAACTTTCCACTCCATTTTCATTCCTATTCCAAGGTTGCCCCGTTACAACATTCCATCAAATACAAAGGAAAACTAACACGCATGTCGATGCATCTCAATGATTCACGATCATAGCTAATATTTACTTCACAACTAAAGAAAAAGTTGTGAGAGCGTGTCTGAAAGAAAAACTACTAATGTGGTCACTACGACTTAAACCATAAACCCTAAACATGATTTAATTCCCTGTCCAGGTAGAACCTGTCGAAGGAAAGACAGCTGGCACCCTCGGATCATACGATGCTTTTGTGCAGTTCCACTAAAATCGACCTGAGCATCCCTGATGGCAAAGATATTGAAGAAGTGTGATTAGAATAATAGTACTGGCACTAGTTCATGAGACATAAACTCATCACAAGTAGAAGCCGGTAGAAGTAGAGAAAGATCGACATGGAGATGGAGCTACGGCAGTGGAGCAAGCCGGCTCCAAAAGGAAGATGGACTACCTGGGACGTCAGGCTGTAGCTAGAAGGGCGGTTGAGACGCGGCATCGGCCCATATCGCGGTGACCCCCGATTGGGACGCATCGACTGTGGGTATTCTCCCTCGCCGATGTCGACCGCGTCTACGCAGAACATTGTTCCTTCCCCAGCCCATGGATCAGGCCCGTCGTTCTATGCTTGTGAAGAGAGCAACCTTAGCAAGCAGGCTTGTAGCTTAGGCTCCTGCTAGTGTATATATAGTGGTTTTATTTTTCTCTCCATATCGACCATTTTATATTGCGTACGTGTCATTCAAGAGTGAAATGATGGTTGCTTCTTCTGACTAACTTACTGTGTGATTTGACTGCTCCTTAGTGGCCCCTATGTTGGGGAACGCTGCAGAAAATTAAAAATTTTCCTACGGTTTCACCAAGATCCATCTATGAGTTCATCTGAGCAACGAGTCATGGGAGAGAGATTTCATCTACATACCACTTGTAGATCGCGTGCGGAAGCGTTCAAGGGAACGGTGATGATGGAGTCGTACTCGCCGTGATTCAGATCACCGATGACCAAGTGCCGAACGGACAGCACCTCTGCGTTCAACACACGTACGGAATGGACGACGTCTCCTCCTTCTTGATCCAGCAAGGGGGAAGGAGAGGTTGAGGAAGAAGGCTCCAGCAGCAGCATGACGCCGTGATGATGGTGGAGAGGCAATACTCCGACAGGGCTTCGCCAAGCACTCAACGAAGGAGGAGAGGTGTTGGGGAGGGGAGGGGATGCGCCTTGGAAGTGTGTTGCAGCCCTCCCCTCACCCCTCTATTTATAGGGGAAGGGGCAAGGGGGGCCGGCCCCTCTAGAGGGAAGGGGACTTTCCCCCCAAGCAAAGGGGGCGCCCCACCAGGGTTCCCCAACCCTAGGCGCATGGGCCCAAGGGGGGGGCACGCCCAGCCCTCCAGGGGCTGGTTCCCTGCCCCTTGTGGCCCATGAGGCCATCCGAGAGGGGTGGCCCCTCCCGGTGGACCCCCGGAACCTCTCCGGTGGCCCCGGTACAATACCGATATGCCCCCGAAACTTTTCGGTGTCCGTATGATGTCACGACCGGCTTTTCAATAAAATATTTATTGAACAACCGACCTATGAAATCCAATATGAGGAAAATCCTCCATATCAGTAGACAAAACTTTGATACAAGAAGCCAGTAGCATTACAATATTACAGGGTCGGACTGAAGATGCCCAACCAATTATTACAAACATGCCGATAGTAATACATGATGGCGGATACGACACAATGGTGTGGGGTGGAAATACTACTGACTCGAGATATGTGTGGTTGGTGGAATAACACAGTGGGGTGGTTAATAAGACTACTGCACTGGCGGCTCATCGAGCGTCGAGGTGAGGCTCGATGGATTTATTTGGGGTAGCGGAAGCGGATATATCACAATGACTAATCCAGGGTGCGACGAGACTGACTGCGATTCCTCTAGGAGTCGGACTCGCTCTCGAACTCTTCATCCATGAGATCGCCTTCGTCAGCATCTGGCCAAATCAACAAGCCAGGTCAGTACTTTGAAAGTACTCGCAAGACAGTTCGAACAAAAGATATAACAAATGAATGCATGAATGCGATATGCTCAATTTTAACAATGCTCAGTTTAATCAGTATAGCAAAGTAAATAAGAAGGGAATCGGCGGTAGTCCGCTCGAAAACCCAAAGGAGATAAACTCAAAACCGATCGGGTGTCTGAAGCGACGCCTCGAAGGGTGAACAAATAAGTAAAGCATGCCACAGTCGGGCGTCTAAGCGACACCTCATAAAGGGCTTATATTGAAATAAAAATACATGTGTGCCGCAGTCGGACGTCGGAGCGACATCACAGAAAGGGCTTATAATGAAAGTAAATAACACTGCCGCAGTCGGACGTTTGAGCGACGTCGCAGAAAGGGCTTATAATAAAAATAAATAACAACAATGCCGCAGTCGGACGTCTGAGCGACATCGCAGAAAGGGCTCATAATCAAAATAAATAATAACAATGCCGCAGTCGGACGTCTGAGCGACATCGCAGAAAGGGCTTATAATGAAAATAAATAATAACAATGCCGCAGTCAGACGTCTAAGCGACATCGCAGAAAGGGCTTATAATTCATTATTCATAGCTGAGAAGATATAGTGCTCACGGAAAAAAAATATTCATCACAAGACAATAAGCGTGTTAGTCTTCACAGGAAATAAACATTTAACACTCGAGTAGTTACCGGGAGTCTCTGTCACCGAGACTGATATTTGACAAGATAAGGTGAACGCGGTACTCAGACATGAATAAGATGAATTCAAGAATTTTGACTCTGCAGAGTTTGTACCAAAATTGTCAACAGCCAACGGATTTTCGTAGTCACGAAGGACTAGTTCCGTTTACGGTATTTCGGAAGAAACACAACTAGCTAGTACACACCCATCATACCTCACGTTGCCAGGAATCACCCTAGACAGCGTTTAAGAAAAACTTTGAGACGGGAGATCACAATCTCGAATAGCATGGGATCAAATTTATATCGCAGCGCTCTAAGGGTGCCCCTCTCGGTCCCAACCGAAACACCCATGCCCCCGACCGGATGAAAGGCTTTAATCCAGGGCCATGGAACCTTCATCCCGGCCTCTCGATTTGGTGTGTACCAGGAAGTGGTTTGCAACTTACTAAGCCGTATCCCTTGCGGGAAACAGGTGGTAGTACGAGAGGGAAGACGGACGGGAATCTGACTGATTTATGTTGACACCGGGTCAACGATATGGCATAAGCCTGGCATGCTACAACACTGCCATCTTACCCATACTCATGCCAACTCATGGCCATGCAAAAACTTTCCAACAACTCATGGAATTTACCGAGCTCATTAGCCTCAACTCTAATGAGATAAACTATCATAGAAATGCTCATGAACGTGCCATGATACAAAATAATGCAAACATGCCCAGACACTCATCATATCAAAAGTTCAAACTTTGCTTGCCTAGTTCGGAGTAGTCGGGGTCTAGCTCGGCGAAGTTCGCGGTTCCGTCACCTTCTTCGGTATCTACCGTACACAAAATACACGCGCTAACGTAAATACCGTGGGTCACAGAAAGTTAATCCAAATATTTTTCAAATAAACATGATAAAAAACTAGACAAAAATCTGAATAGGACAGAAAAAGAATCACTAAAAAATTCCTTTCTGTTAAAAAATTATAAGGATTTTGGTCCAAGGACCCATCTGTAATGAAACAGAAAACTTCCAGGGGGCTTTGCAGAAAAGTCCAGAAAACGTTTCGTTTAAAAGAAACGACTGAGAGGCTGACAAGTGGGCTCCACCTATCGGGTTTGAAAATTTAAAAGAGGGAAACAGGGCGCGACGGCGCCCGAGAGGTGCGGTGGTCGCCGGCGGCGATCCACGCCTAGCAGAGTGATCGGACGATACCTTCGTGATCAGCACGTCCTTCCGTGTCTGTGGGAGGTGGAAGTGGTCTCCGGCAAGTACTACGTCGACGGCGACGCTTGCTCCGGCGGACGACGATTCGGGTGGTCGTGGACCTCGTCGGAGAGAGCTGTGAAGATCAAATTGGAGTGGGGGTTAGACTCTTAGTTGCCCGAGAGGGTTGCTGACGAGGTTAGGGCGCCGGAGACGACCTCACCGGGGTGGATCGAGATGGAGGCCGAGGCGGAACGAGGTGGCCGGAGTCGGGGAAGAAGAGCCCCTCGAGGCCCTTCCAGGGGCTTGGCGAGGTCTGGAGAGGTGGTGGAGGTGTGCGGGGGCGAGAGCGCGCTCGGGAGTGCTATATATAGCCGGCCCGAGGCGGTTCCCGAGAACGGGGTTCTCCGGCGAGGTGATTACGGCGGTGCTGTGGCTGCATGGTCGGCTTAGGAGTTTGAGCACGACTAGACAACGAACTGGTGCCATCCCCGTGTCCAACTCAGCAAGGTGGGCGAGGTTACGGCATGTCCTCGACGGAACGGCCGCACGGCCCGTCGGCGGCAGAGAACGCGCTCTGCGCATGCCAGGCCACGGCGACGGTGCTACATGCGTGTGCTGGCAAGGGAATGGCCACGCGGAGCTACCAGGGGGTTTGGGCGGCGCCGAACGACGTTATGCCGTCGTTCTGCTCCCTGTCGGCCGCTACGGTGGGTCGGCCACCGCAAGACACGCCGGCGCAGGCGGGCCAGGGTGCCACCGACGCTAGGAACGCGCCAAGCACGCGTGTGAGGCTCCGGACAAGCAAGCTAGGCCGTGAGCAATGTGCCAAGTGCACTGTGGGCATGTGACTGAAACTCTGACGGAGATCGACACTAAACTCTGAATTTAACTGAAGATGAGCAGAAGCAGTGCACGCAAGGTGTTCGACAGAATGATTTAGGCATGTAGGGATTTTTCCTTGAGCTGGTTTTTGGTGGAGGGTCCTCTCATTGCACCTAGAGGCTGCTTGAATTTTTGTGGAATTTTTTGAGAAGGGTAGATATGAATTTCACCAAATTTGACAAATCTGGTCCAAACTTGCAGAGACTAGAATTTGAAATATTTGAACACAAGAGGAGTGGATCTGGATTGTTCTAGGTTGTGGGTACCAAGGACTATCCAGGGGAGTTGGTTTGAGGTCAAAACTCAAATGCATTTAGGTACTTGCTTTGCAAATCACCTAGGCTGGAAATAATAGACAGAAAAGATTTGGGGGGGAGAATTAAATGAAATAAAATTTAGAAGAGGGTCGAACTTGTTGAGACAGAATGTTTGGATTGCCAAAGTGGAAGGAAATGCTTTTAGGAAGATTTTACCATGTGGTGCTTGGCCAAATCATGAATGGTTTCAAATATGGGAGAGGATGAAAAACTCCTAGAGTTTCTTTTTTTTTGAAAGAAAATAAACTCCAAAGATTTTTCTTGAAATTTTGAGAAAAGGGCAATCAGAAAAAAAAACCAAACACCAGAGTTGAAGGAGATGCAAAAATATAATATTTGCTAAAGGGGAAAAGCTTTTGAGAGAGATTTTTGGAAGGGTTTTGAAGACCTTCTTCAAATCCAACAAAATTTTCGAAGAAACCAAAAGAATATTTTTGGAGTGTCACATATGACAACTTCCCATATATAAATCTTCACCTCCGGACCATTCCGGAACTCCTCGTGACGTCCGGGATCTCATCCGGGACTCCGAACAACATTCGTAATCACATACAAGTCTTCCTAATAACCCTAGCATCACCGAACCTTAAGTTTGTAGACCCCACGGGTTCGGGAGACATGCAGACATGACCGAGACGACTCTCCGGTCAATAACCAACAGTGGGATCTGGATACCCATGTTGGCTCCCAGATACTCCTCGATGATCTCATCGGATGAACCACGATGTCGAGGATTCAAGCAACCCCTTATACTATTCCTTTTGTCAGACGGTATGTTACTTGCCCGAGATTTTATCATCGGTATCCCAATACCTCGATCAATCTCGTTACCTGCAAGTCACTTTACTCGTACCGTAATGCATGATCCCGTGACCATACACTTGGTCACTTTGAGCTCATTATGATGATGCACTACCGAGTGGGCCCAGTGATACCTCTCCGTAATACGGAGTGACAAATCCCAGTCTCGATCCGTGTCAACCTAAGAGACACTTTCGGAGATACCTGTAGTGCACCTTTATAGTCACCTAGTTACGTTGTGACGTTTGGTACACCCAAAGCACTCCTACGGTATCCGGGAGTTACACGATCTCATGGTCTAAGGAAGAGATACTTGACATTGGAAAAGCTCTAGCAAAACGAACTACACGATCTTGTGTTATGCTTAGGATTGGGTCTTGTCCATCACATCATTCTCCTAATGGTGTGATCCCGTTGTCAACGACATCTAATGTTCATAGTCAGGAAACCATGACTATCTGTTGACCAATGAGCTAGTCAACTAGAGGCTCACTAGGGACATGTTGTGGTCTATGTATTCACACGTATATTACGATTTCCGGATAATACAATTATAGCATGAATAAAAGACAATTATCATGAACAAGGAAATATAATAATAATCGTTTTATTATTGCCTCTAGGGCATATTTCCAACAGTCTCCCACTTGCACTAGAGTCAATAATCTAGGTACATTGTGATGAATCGAACACTCATAGAGTTATGGTGTTGATCATGTTTTGCTTGCGGAAGAGGTTTAGTCAACGGATCTGTGACATTCAGATCCGTATGCACTTTGCAAATTTCTATGTCTCCATCTTGAACATTTTCACGGATGGAGTTGAAGCGACGCTTGATGTGCCTGGTCTTCTTGTGAAACCTGGGCTCCTTGGCAAGGGCAATAGCTCCAGTGTTGTCACAGAAGAGTTTGATCGGCCCCGACGCATTGGGTATGACTCCTAGGTCTGTGATGAACTTCTTCACCCAAATTGCTTCATGCGCTGCCTCCGAGGCTGCCATGTACGCCGCTTCACATGTAGATCCCGCCACGCCGCTCTGCTTGCAGCTGCACCAGCTACTCGCCCCACCATTCAACATATACACGTATCCGGTTTGTGACTTAGAGTCATCAGATCTGTGTCGAAGCTAGCGCCGACGTAACCCTTCTGACGAGCTCTTCGTCACCTCCATAAACGAAACATGTCCTTTGTCCTTTCGGTACTTCAGGATATTCTTGACCGCTGTCCGGTGTTCCTTGCGGGATTACTTTGGTACCTTCCTACCAAACTTACGGCAAGGTTTACATCAGGTCTGTTACACAACATGGCATACATAATAGAACCTATGGCTGATGCATAGGGGATGACACTCATCTATTCTTTATCTTTTGCCGTGGTCGGGCATTGAGCCGAGCTCAATCTCACACCTTGCAGTACAGGCAAGAACCCTTTCTTGGACTGATCCATTTTGAACTTCTTCAAAATCTTATCAAGGTATGTGCTTTGTGAAAGACCTATGAGGCGTCTTGATCTATCCCTATAGATCTTGATGCCTAATATGTAAGCAGCTTCTCCAAGGTCCTTCACTGAAAAAATTTTATTCAAGTAGGCCTTAATGATGTCCAAGAGTTCTATATCATTTCCCATCAAAAGTATGTCATCTACATATAATATGAGAAATGCTACAGAGCTCCCACTCACTTTCTTGTAAACGCAGGCTTCTCCATAAGTCTGCATAAACCCAAATGCTTTGATCATCTCATCAAAGCGAATGTTCCAACTCCGAGATGCTTGCACCAGCCCATAAATGGATCGCTGGAGCTTGCATACTTTGTTAGCATTCTTAGGATCGACAAAACCTTCCGGCTGCATCATATACAACTCTTCCTTAAGATAACCGTTAAGGAATGCTGTTACGACGTTCAATCGCCATATCTCATAATCATAGTATGCGGCAATTGCTAACATGATTCGGACGGACTTAAGCTTCGCCACGGAGAGAAAGTCTCATCATAGTCAATCCCTTGAACTTGCCGATAACCCTTAGCGACAAGTCGAGCTTTATAGATGGTGACATTACCATCCGCGTCCGTTTTCTTCTTAAAGATCCATTTGTTTTCTATCGCCGATCATCATCGGCAAGTCTGTCAAAGTCCATAATTTGTTTTCATACATGGATCCTATCTCGGATTGCATGGCTTCAAGCCATTTGCTGGAATCTGGGCCCGCCATCGCTTCTTCATAGTTCAAGGTTCACCGTTGTCTAACAACATGATTTCCAGACAGGGTTGCCACACCACTGGTGTGGAACGTGTCCTTGTGGACCCACGAAGTTCAGTAGCAACTTGATCTGAAGTACCTTGATCATCATCATTAATTTCCTCTCAAGAGGTGTAGGCACCACAGAACATTTTCTGAGCTGCACTACTTTCGATTCAAGAGGTAGTACTTCATCGAGTTCTACTTTCCTCCCACTTACTCCTTTCGAGAGAAACTCTTTTTCCAGAAAGGATCCATTCTTGGCAACAAAGATCTTGCCTTCGGATCTAAGGTAGAAAGTATACCCAATGGTTTCCTTAGGGTATCCTATTAAGACGCATTTTTCCGACTTGGGTTCGAGCTTTTCTGGTTGAAGTTTCTTGACATAAGCATCGCATCCCCAAACTTTTAGAAAGGACAACTTAGGTTTCTTCCCAAACCATAATTCATACGGTGTCGTCTCAACGGATTTAGACGGTGCCCTATTTAAAGTGAATGTAGCTGTCTCTAGAGCGTATCCCCAAAATGATAGCGGTAAATCGGTAAGAGACATTATAGATCGCACCATATCCAATAGAGTGCGATTACGACGTTCGGACACACCGTTACGCTGAGGTGTTCCAGACAGCGTGAGTTGTGAAACGATTCCACACTTCCTTAAGTGTGTACCAAATTCGTGACTTAAATATTCTCCTCCTCGATCTGATCGTAAGAACTTTATTTTTTGGTCACGTTGATTCTCTACCTCATTCTGAAATTCCTTGAACTTTTCAAAGGTCTCAGACTTGTGTTTCATCAAGTAGACATACCCATATCTACTTAAGTCGTCTGTGAGAGTGAGAACATAACGATATCCTCCATGAGCCTCAACGCTCATTGGACCACACACATCGGTATGTATGATTTCCAATAAGTTGGTTGCTCGCCCATTGTTCCGAGAACGGAGTCTTGGTCATTTTGCCCATGAGGCATGGTTCGCATGTGTCAAATGATTCATAATCGAGAGACTCTAAAAGTCCATCAGAATGGAGCTTCTTCCTGCGCTTGACACTAATGTGACCAAGGCGGCAGTGCCACAAGTATGTGGGACTATCGTTATCAACTTTACATCTTTTGGTATTCACACTATGAATATGTGTAACATTATGCTCGAGATTCATTAAGAATAAACCATTGACCATCGAAGCATGACCATAAAACATATCTCTCACATAAATAGAACAACCATTATTCTCGGATTTAAATGAGTAGCCATCTCGCATTAAACGAGATCGTGATACAATGTTCATGCTCAAACTTGGCACTAAATAACAATTATTGAGGTTTAAAACTAATCCCGTAGGTAAATGTAGAGGTAGCGTGTCGACGGCGATCACATGGACCTTGGAACCATTCCCGACGCAAGATCGTCACCTCGCCCTTCGCCAGATCTCCGTTTATTCCGCAGCTCTGCTGTGAGTTACAAATATGAGCAAAGGACCGTATCAAATACCCAGGAGTTACTACGAGTAACTGGTAAGGTACACATCAATTACATGTATATCAAATATACCTTTAGTGTTGCCGGCCTTCTTGTCCGCTAAGTATTTGGGGCAGTTCCGCTTCAATGGCCCTTCCTTTGCAATAAAAGCACTCTGTCTCGGGCTTGGGTCCATTCTTTGACTTCTTCCCGGCAACTTGCTTGCGGGCACGGCAACATCTTTGCCGTCCTTCTTGAAGTTCTTCTTACCCTTGCCCTTTTTGAACTTAGTGGTTTTATTGACCATCAACACTTGATGTTCTTTCTTGATTTCAACCTCACTGACTTCACATTGAGAATACTTCAGGAATGGTCTTCACCATCCCCTGCATATTGTAGTTCATCACAAAGCTCTTGTAGCTTGGTGGGAGCGATCAAGGATTCTGTCAATGACCGCCTCGTCCGGAGGTTGATCTCCACTGGGACAGCGGTTGTGCAACCTGACATTTTGAGTATGTGCTCACCGACAGAACTGTTTTCCTCCATCTTACAACTATAGAACTTGTCGGAGACTTCATATCTCTCGACCCGGGCATGAGCTTGGAAAACCATTTTCAGCTCCTCGAACATCTCATATGCTCTGTGTTGCTCAAAACGCTTTTGGAGCCCCGGTTCTAAGCTGTAAAGCATGCCGCACTGAACGAGGGAGTAATCATCAGCACGAGACTGCCAAGCATTCATAATGTCTTGGTTCTCTGGGATGGGTGCTTCACCTAGCGGTGCTTATAGGACATATTGTTTCTTGGCTGCTATGAGGATGATCCTCAGGTTCCGGACCCAGTCCAAATAGTTGCTGCCATCATCTTTCAGCTTGGTTTTCTAGGAGCGTTGAAGTTCATGTTGACATGAGCATTGGCCATTTGATCTACAAGACATATTTTGCAAAGACTTTAGACTAAGTTCATGATAATTAAGTTCATCTAATCAAATTATTTAATGAACTCCCACTCAGATTTGACATCCCTCTAGTCATCTAAGTGTTACATGATCCGAGTCGACTAGGCCGTGTCCGATCATCACGTGAGACGGACTAGTCATCGTCGGTGAACATATCCATGTTGATCGTATCTTCCATACGACTCATGATCGACCTTTCGGCCTCTTTTGTTCTGAGGCCATGTCTGTACATGCTAGGCTCGTCAAGTAAACCCTAAGTGTTTATGCATGTGTAAAACTGTCTTACACCCGTTGTATGTGAACGTAAGGATCTATCACACCCGATCATCACGTGGTGCTTCGAAACGACGAACTTTAGCAACGGTGCACAGTTAGGGGGAACACTTTCTTGAAATTATTCTAAGGGATCATCTTATTTACTACCGTCGTTCTAAGTAAACAAGATGCAAAAACCATAATAAACATCACATGCAATTATATAAAGTAGTGACATGATATGGCCAATATCATATAGCTCCTTTGATCTTCATGTTCGGGGCTCCATGATCATCTTGTCACCGGCATGACACCATGATCTCCATCATCGTGTCTCCATGAAGTTGCTCGCCAACTATTACTTCTACTACTATGGCTAACACGTTTAGCGATAAAGTAAAGTAATTTACATGGCGTTGATTCAATGACACGCAGGTCATACAATAATTAAGACAACTCCTATGGCTCCTGCCGGTTTTCATACTCATCGACATGCAAGTCGTGATTCCTATTACAAGAGCATGATCTCATACATCACAATATATCATTTATCATTCATCACAACTTCTGGCCATATCACATCACATGACAATTGCTGCAAAAACAAGTTAGACGTCCTCTAATTGTTGTTGCATCTTTTACGTGGCTGCAATTGGGTTCTAGCAAGAACGTTTTCTTACCTACGAATAACCACAACGTGATTTTGTCAACTTCTATTTACCATTCATAAGGACCCTTTTCATCTAATCCGCTCCAACTAAAGTAAGAGAGACAGACACCTGCTAGCCACCTTCTGCAACTAGTGCATGTCAGTCGGTGGAACCTGTCTCACGAAGCGCACGTAAGGTCGGTCCGGCCGCTTCATCCCACAATACCGCTGAAGCAAGAAAAGACTAGTAGCGGCAAGCAAGTTGACAAGATCTACGCCCACAACAAAATTGTGTTCTACTCGTGCAATAGAGAACTATGCATAGACCTAGCTCATGATGCCACTGTTGGGGAACGTTGCAGAAAATTAAAATTTTTCCTACGGTTTCACCAAGATCCATCTATGAGTTCATCTAAGTAACGTGTCATGGGAGATAGATTGCATCTACATACCACTTGTAGATCGCGTGCGGAAGCGCTCAAGGGAACGGTGATGATCGAGTCGTACTCGCCGTGGTTCAGATCACCGATGACCAAGTGCCGAACGGACAGCACCTCCGCGTTCAACACACGTACGGAACGTACGACGTCTCCTCCTTCTTGATCCAGCAAGGGGGAAGGAGAGGTTGAGGAAGAAGGCTCCAGCAGCAGCACGACGGCGTGATGATGGTGGAGAGGCAGTACTCCGACAGGGCTTCGCCAAGCACTCAACGGAGGAGAAGAGGTGTTGGGGAGGGGAGGGGCTGCGCCTTGGAAGTGTGTTGCAGCCCTCCCCTCACCCCTCTATTTATAGGGAAGGGCAGGGGCGGCCCCTCTAGATGAGATCTAGAGGGGGCGGCGGCCAGGGAGGGGGGCTTGCCCCCCAAGCAAAGGGGGGCGCCCCCACTAGGGTTCCCCCCCAACCCTAGGCGCATGGGCCCAAGGGGGGGCGCCAAGCCCTCCAGGGGCTGGTTACCTGCCCCTTGTGGCCCATGAGGCCCTCCGAGAGGGGTGGCCCCTCCCGGTGGACCCCCGGAACCTCTCCGGTGGCCCCGGTACAATACCGATATGCCCCCGAAACTTTCCGGTGTCCGTATGACAACTTCCCATATATAAATATTCACCTCCGGACTATTCCGGAACTCCTCGTGACGTCCGGGATCTCATCTGGGACTCCGAACAACATTCGGTAATCACATACAAGTCTTCCTAATAACCCTAGCGTCACCAAACCTTAAGTGTGTAGACCCCACGGGTTTGGGAGACATGCAGACATAACCGAGACGACTCTCCGGTCACTAACCAACAGCGGGATCTGGATACCCATGTTGGCTCCCACATACTCCTCGATGATCTCATCGGATGAACCACGATGTCGAGGATTCAAGCAACCCCGTATACTATTCCTTTTGTCGACGGTATGTTACTTGCTCGAGATTCGATCGTCGGTATCCCAATACCTCGCTCAATCTCGTTATCGCAAGTCACTTTACTCGCATCAGTAATGCATGATCCCGTGACGGACACTTGGTCACTTTGAGCTCATTATGATGATGCACTACCGAGTGGGCCCAGTGATACCTCTCCATAATACGGAGTGACAAATCCTAGTCTCGATCCGTGTCAACCCAACAGACACTTTCAGAGATACCTGTAGTGCACCTTTATAGTCACCCAGTTATGTTGTGACGTTTGGTACACCCAAAGCACTCCTACGGTATCCGGGAGTTACACGATCTCATGGTCTAAGAAGAGATACTTGACATTGGAAAAGCTCTAGCAAAACGAACTACACGATCTTGTGCTATGCTTAGGATTGGGTCTTGTCCATCACATCATTCTCCTAATGATGTGATCCCGTTGTCAACGACATCTAATGTCCATAGTCAGGAAACCATGACTATCTGTTGACCAATGAGCTAGTCAACTAGAGGCTCACTAGGGACATGTTGTGGTCTATGTATTCACACGTATATTACGATTTCCGGATAATACAATTATAGCATGAATAAAAGACAATTATCATGAACAAGGAAATATAATAATAGTCCTTTTATTGTTGCCTCTAGGGCATATTTCCAACACCCTACACGTACTCCCCCTACGTGTATGCAACAGTCACACGTACACATGGACGCAAAAACGCGCGCGACGCCCTAATGCATGCATGTCCGAGCACACGACGGAAGACACACGGTCACGCTAAGTGCTCAAGCTACACGTGCATGCACACACCACTACTAGAAAAACGGCTATAGGTAATATCACTGTTAGTGGCGCACCAGAGATGTGGTGCGCCACTACTATATAGCAGTGGCGCACCACAAACAGGTGCTCCACTAATAGTGACATTACTAGTGGCGCACCAGGTGTGGGGTGCGCCACTACTATTTTTTTGAACAGTAACCAGCCATGCCCAGGCTTACCAGTGGCGCACCAGGACAAGGTGCGCCACTACTATTTTTGATAGTAGTGGCGCACCTTGCCCTGGTGCGCCACTACTATTTTTTTGAACAGTAGCCAGCCATGCTCAGGATTACCAGTGGCGCACCAGGCCGTGGTGCGCCACTACTATTTTGATAGTAGTGGCGCACGTTGCCCTGGTGCGCCACTGTAAGGCTGGCGTGGTGGTCCAAAAAAACATAGCAGTGGCGCACCCTTCACTGGTGCGCCACTAGTATTCCTGGCTACTAGTGGCGTACTAGTGAAGGGTGCGCCACTGGTAACCTGGGAGCAGTAGCTATAATTAGGCAGCCACACCTACCACACACTCACTTTCCCCCCTCCACCAAAACAGATTTGGTCTTCTTGCTCCTCCTCCTCACCTCATTTGCACCATAGATTCACCCAAATTAAGTGGTTAAATTTCCTTTTTTTGATAGGTAAGTAAGGGGAAAGCTTTCTTTATGTTCTAGATCTACTTTTCTCTCCGTCTCCAACAACGCATACACTTTTTATGGCCTAGAGATCTACGTATGTTTGTGGTGTTGCATATGTTTGTGTTTGCAGGTACCGGTATTTGAAATGCGATAGTTGCCAATATTTTGCTGGAATGTTGATTCATTTCCGTTTCGGCAAGAATTTGGCACTATATGCATTCTTTTTGGTCCTATTTTTAGGCAAAGTCATGCCAAATTTTTTTTTTGTTCTAAAATATCATTTTGCTCTACCCCGCAGGCGACCATGGTCCGCACGATGACCGAAGGCATCGTAAATAGGTTTTTGAGCTCCGCGAAGGCCGAGATGCTTCAAAAGAACGAGACGGAGATAAGATGTCCGTGTCGAAGATGCAAGCTGAAGAGCCTTATTGCGGACCCGGATTCCGGGCAGGTGCGGGACCACTTGCTCTTGCGTGGTTTCATGGATGGCTATTGGTGGCAAGGTGATGAAGATGACTATGAAGTCATCCATGGGGGCCGGGCAAGCAGAAAAAAGGAAGGGCAGCAAGACAATAGCGGCGAGGGCGGGCGAGAAGACGAAGAATCTCCAGGACATGATCACGAAGTAGATGCAGGACACGGTCATCATGTAGAAGATGCCGGACATGATGATGAGGAAGATCAAGACGAAGGGCATGATCATGAAGATGAAGATGCCGGAGCAGACGACGATGGACCATCGATGGGCTGGGTGCATGACCCTCATATTCAAGAGCTGCCCATCGCAAGCGACGGTAACGCAAGAGCTGCCGCCGAGAGAAAGCCAAGCTGGATCAAGCCCGGAGACAGACGCGGTTACTCCATTGTATGAAGGATGCAGGCCCGAGGATACCGCTTTGAAAGTAACGCTCATGGCTCGAGATGAAGGTAAAACACAAAATGACGGACGCATGCTTCGACGAGAACATGTCATTCTAGCACGAACGTCTTCCGAAGGGGAACAAGTGCCCGACCAGTTTGGAGGAGGCGAAGAAAATCGTGTGTCCTCTGGATTTACCGCACGTGAAATACCATGTCTGCATGAACAATTGCATCATTTATCGGGCGAGCACGCTGAGTCTACCATATGTCGGTGTGCGGCGTCACTCGATACAAGAAGAGGAAGAAAGCTCCTCGAAAAGTGGTGTGGTACTTTCCGATCACTCCTCGTCTGCAGCGGTATTTCGCGGATCCTAAGGTAGCAAAGCTCCTGCGTTGGCACGCGGATAGGGAGGAGAAGAAGCGAGAAGATGACGCAAATGATCCGGAGATAGATAAAAAAGACAAGATGCTGAGTCACCCTAAGGATGCGAGCGGTGGCAAGCGTTGAATTTTGAATACCCAGAATTTGGGAAGGATCCAGGAACATCGTGCTCGGCGCGAGCACCGATGGAGTCAATCCGTTTGGCAGCGGAGAAGCACACATAGCACCTGGCCTGTGTTTGTGTGGATGTACAACCTTCCCCCTGGTTGTGCATGAAGAGGAAGTACATTCACATGAGTATGCTAATTGAAGGGCGAAACAACCAGGAACGACATCAATCAGATCTGGGGCTGCTGAAGGAGGAGCTAGACACGCTGTGGAAAACGCCAGCCAATCGTGGGACGCCGCAGAGAAAGAATATTTCCCTATGAGAGCCGCACTGCTCACGACGGTGCACGACTATCTCGATTACGGATATCTCGGGCAGGTAGTCCATGGATTTTACGGATGCGTCACGGTGCATGGATGACACAACGATCGCCAGCTAGATAGAGATCCGGGTCTTGAAAACCGTGTTCATGGGACATCGAAGGTGGCTTCGCGACGATGACGCATGGAGAAAACGCAAGGATCTGTTCGATGGTGAAACCGAACCCCGAAGACCCCCACGTACGAGGAGCGGCGAGGAAATAGACGAGCTGTTGAAAAATTGGAAAGAGTGCCCACCGTCGGGAAAGAAGCGAAAGGCGCCAGAGCCGCTGCTGAAGGTATGGAAAACGAGGTCTGTTTTCTAGGACTTGCCGTACTGGAAGATCCTCCGTGTGCCTCACAGCCTTGATGTCATGCATATCACGAAGAACGTGTGCGAGAGTCTGCTTGGTACCCTGCTCAACATGCCAGAGAGGACCAAAGATGGGCCGAAAGCAAGGGCAGACTTGCAAAAAATGGGCATCAGGGAGGAGCTCTGGCGCCCTAATGATGATGATGATGATGATGATGAGGCGAAGGACACGGAAAGTCATCGCAAAGGCAAAAAGGCCAAGAAGATCGAATATGACTACCCTCCGCGTGCTTCACTCTAAGTCGAAGGAGATCGAGCAGTTTTCACCTGCCTCGTGAGGAGTAAAACTTCCTTACGGTTACTGTGGGAAGATAAGCAGATACCTAGACTCAGCCAAGCGAAGTTCAGCGGGATGAAGTCTCACGGTATCACGGTCGATGACGCAGATACTTCCGGTTGCAATCCGTGGGATCATGGACGCGCACGTCCGTGACACGCTATTTGGCCTATGCAACTTTTTCGACGTCATCTCGGAAGTCGGTTGGCGTGAGGCAACTCGAAGGCTACAGGAAGAGATCGTGGTGATACTATGCGAGCTTGAGATGTACTTCCGCCCGCATTCTTGACGTTATGGTGCATCTGCTGGTCCATATAGTGGAGGATATCATCCAACTCGGGCCGACGTTCCTGCACAGCATGATGCCGTTCGAAAGGATGAATGGTGTCATCAAAGGATACGTTCGCAACATGTCACGTCCAGAGGGAAGCATAGCCAGGGGCTTTCGATCAAGAGTGCATCTCGTACTGCACGAATTATCTAGGCATCGAGAACCCCGTTGGTCTGCCCGTCAACAGGCACCTCGGCAGGCTCGCTGGATGGGTTCACCGCGAGGGTCGCCGCGAAATGCATGTCGACTTCATGGGTCGACTCGCCGACTTTGAAAGAGCAAACCTAGTCGCGCTACAACACATAGACGTGGTCGATCCTTGGGTGGTAGAGCACAAAATCTTTATTGAGAAGACGACAATGACCGAGGCCAACAGAGGACGGAGGAGCTATAATCAAAGAGCATAACTCATGTTTCACGCGTTGGTTCAAGGAGAAGCTTCGTCGCACCCTTTACATGAGGATTCTTCCGCGGAAGAAAACTCATATTCGCCTTTGTCACAGGCGCCGAGCACAACTGATGACCTATGAGGCGACGATATCAACGACTACACATTCTACACCGAGGAAAAGGACATGAAGAGCGATTATCGTAACTCCGGGTAACGATGGAATCCTACACCGTAACGACAAGGACAGATACTACGGAAGGATCGAGGAGATCTGGGAGCTGAGCTACTGTTGGAGAGAAGGTCCCGATGTTCCGTGTCGATGGGCCAAGAGCGTCCTAAAAGAAGACCGGTATTTCACCACCATGGTTATACCGAAGCCAAATCCAAGATCCATGGTATAAACGTCATGAAAAATGAGCCATGGGTACTGGCTTCCAAAGTGGACCAATGCTTCTTCATTACCGACCCGCCAAAGCCCGGTCGTGTTGTCGGAGGAGAGGCAAAAGGAACATCATCGGAATGGATGGAGTCGCCAATGAGCAAGACTTTGACAAGTACGGCGACCCGAAGATGGAAGATGACGACGACGATGAAGTACCATACACCACAAGAAGAAGCAGGACCACCCTACCTAAAGGACGTCCGCTCAAGAGAAGATCAATTCAAGGGGTTCCGGGCTAAATTATTCAACCGCGAGGAAGAAGGGCAAGAAGATTGTGAAAAGATAGCTAAGATTGAATCACGACGTGTCGACGGCGTGTGTGTGTGTGTGTCGTGGCAAGCTCAATTATTACATGCAACTAAATTATTACATGTATCACTTGATTTCAACCATTATTAAAGATCTTTTAAACATTATATTACTTTACATGCAAACTCAATCTTAATTTGACGATTGTTATTTCATGTCAATCTTTGATGACTGTTATTTCATCTCACTTGATTTCAACCATGCCATAGCATTGTAAATGATTCTATATTGTGATTGAGTAAAGGAGATGCATTGTAAAAAATTATCGCCCTACTTTTAGGAATGGAGGGAGTATTAAAATTGCCATGTGTTTATTTTAAAGTGTTTGGATGTTTATCATAAGGTTAAAATAAAATTTTAAAAATATGCAAAAGTGGGGTTGCGAGATTGGGACCTGGGTGGTTACATCCATAACCAACGCGCCAACCACTAGGCCATGTGTGTGGTTCTGTCCATAACCACACACACAATTCTTATGACTTTGATATTGAGCTGTTTATGGCGCATGTCCCCTGGTGCGCCATTGATATCGATCTGTTATGGCGCATGTCCCCTGGTCCGCCATTGCTAGCTGGCCCTCCCCCTGCTTTCTCTTCTCCCCGCGCCTCCCTCTCCTCCCCCTGCTTTCTCTTCTCCCTTTTAAATCCCCCCTCCCGCCGCCCGCCCCCCACCGCCAAGACTCCGCCCTCTCCCCACCGCCCAAGCCTCCGCCTCGCCCTCTCTCCTTCCCCGCGTGCTGCCGGCCTGGACCGCGGTCCCCGACCTCCTCCGACGCCCTCCTCGCGACCTCATCCGGCCGCTTCTTCCCATCTGGACGCCCTCCTCCGACGACCTCCTCCGACGCCCTCTTCCGACGACCTCCTCCGACGCCCTCCTCCGACGACCTCCTCCAGCGCCCTCCTTCGACGACGTCCTCCGGCGCCCTCCTCCGACGACCTCCTCCAACGCCCTCCTCCGGCGACCTCCTCCGGCGCCCTCCTCGTGAGTTCCTTCCTCTCCCTCTCTCTTTCTCTAATCTAACTTCTCTCTGCTGCCAGCTCTCTGTCGAATTCGAGGGTTCCTGTTCTAGGGTTCATACCTTTTGATGATGCTCTGGTTCAATTGGGTACTAGCTTAGGGTTCCTAGGGTGTTAATCTAGCTTCTACTTCATTCTAGGGTTCAATTTAATTACTTGTTCGAGCTAATCATCTCTGTCTCAAAATTTGTGCGAACCTAAAGTTCAGTTTAAATCGGACATAAAGTGTTAAGTGGTTCTTGCCGGTTGTTCTAATTTAATTACTACCCTGTTTCTCTTCACCTCCATTTTTTCGCTTTCAGTTCAGACTTCGAGCTGGGTAATGGCGAGGTTTCTGCAGCAATCGCTTCACCATCAGCTTATGGTGGAAGTTGAAACCGACAATGACAACGCATGCAATGTGCACTCGTAGTTTGGCTTTCGTGCTACCAGAGGCGTATAGATAGGAACAAGTAAAATAAAAGCAGGTCATCATGCGCCGATGGTTTTGTTGCAGTCAGTTTCATGCTTCATATCGTGAACATGAACATGAATTTCCTTCAAGCCCAGATGAGAACAGCAAAGAGCCAATATTTACTACGTACATACCTCGAAAGCAGAGTACCCTAACAATAAGTATTATCTTGGTAGAATTTCCTACTGATTGTCAACTTAGTGAACTACACACATCTTGATAGTCATATTTTACGAGAAGAATTGCTACTGTTTTATCAAAATTCTAGTCAAACCAGTGAGCTATTAGAAGGAAATATACACCTTTGCAATACTCTTTGGTAGGTTTATACTACTGTTGTATTTTCTTTAAATGCAGTTATGCTGTTGGTCCTGTTACACTCTTGTAGGTATATAAGCACTAGTTATATGGCTCTTGCCATGTTCCTATACAGGTTCTTATACTACTTTACTTAAATTATTATCATGGTTCGAAAGTACACTTGTTCAAGATTGGACAATAGACTTGCTGCTCTGTTATTATACAGATTCAAACATAGTTTCTGTTCACCAAAAGAGTGATGGGCTTGCTGCTCACAGCCTATATGTAGGCCTTTTTGTCCATATGAAAGCAGAGGACCATATGGTCTGTGGCCTTTTCATCCATACGAAAGTAGAGGCACATTGTGGTGCTAGTTTGCTGGGTTTTGTCTCCGACCATCGTGTCGTGATGATTTTGCAGGTACCCGAGAGGCCCTTGAGTTTGCGGAATGTCGATTAACTTCCGTTCCGGCAAGTTTGGTACTCCATATGTCCTATTTTCAGCAAAGGTCATGCTGAAATTTTCCGTGAATTTTAGCATGACTTTGCTAAAAATAGGACATATGGGGTACTTGCGACTAATGCATGGGCCGGGGTATCTTAGTACTTAATTAAGTAGGATCAAGAATTAAGTAGGACTAGTTCGAATAGCTTCTATCAACGGCACTCTAAATGATAAAACCGTAGCTTTTAGGATGCCTCGGTGTCGACAAACCCTAAGTGATGAGACCATGATAATTCCTCACAAACCCTAAATGATGAGATCTTGTTCCTTGACAATAACCAACTTTTTGACCAAACTTTTTTCCTATTTAGAGCGAACATGGCCGACAACGATGAGGCGGCGGTTCGGGCGGCAAGCCATTCAGGAGCTGTCCCGGAGATGGAGGAATACCTCACCGCTATGAGGACGCCGCGGAAGACACCGATCCCGACTACACAACCCCTAGTGGCGCGGGGATGACACCACCGATGGTGCCGCCGGGATGCCACCACCGATGATGGCAGCGAACGCATGATGGTAGCCAACCGAAGAGGCAACGGAAGGACCGGCGCCCGAACGTGCTCGGCACCGTCAAGGAGGAATTTACTGAAGTGTCCTCCAGTGGGCATCCAACGGCGCCCAAAGAATTAGTCAGTTGGTACGCGGGACAACTCGGGTGCATTGTCCGGAGCACCGTCACGATCAACACCGAGAACCTAAGGCATCGTGAACGAGGGAATTTGCGGATCCTCCTCTTCACGAAGCTGCACGAACGATACAAGTTCCCCGGTGACTTCGCAAACACACGCCTCTCAGGGAATAAAGTGAACAGTGCCGCCCTCACGAAGATGAGCACGGCCCTGGCTTCTTGGAGAGCCCGGGTGAAGAAAATGATTGAAAGAGGTGATAGTTATGAGAAGATCAAGGATAAAATCCTTCGATCAGCAAAGCTGACTACACGGAGTTCAAGACCAAGTGCGAGAGCAACGATCCGTGGAATCAAGTCGATTGGGGAAAGAAATGCGGAATTGAACTTAGGGGTCCACAAACTCGGTCCCGGCGGTTACAGAGTGGCGGAACCTAAATGGGACAAGGAGGACGCGGAGCGTGTCGAGCAAGGCCTACCGCCCCTCTTCGATAAATACCGCCATGAAAAGCAGACCAGGAACTATATCAGAGCCCGGTACAAGGAGGACCCGGTAACAAAGGAGCTTACCACGGATCCGAAGGTGAAGGCGCTTGAGCTTGTTCTGGTAAGGAATACACCCCCGCGTAATTAGCTCCATATGGTTGCATTCTAATTAATGAAGCCAAATTTCTAAATGGTTCACGTTCCTTCCGCAGGAAACTGAAAGCAGTAGCGCGGGGTCTCAGAGCTCCCCGTCTGCCCCTTGGGACACCACTTTAAATAGGGCGTTGAATGTAATGAAACAGAAGGATAAGTTAACTAAGCCGACGTCAGCTGGTCGTGTGGCCGGCGAAGGCTTGTCCACGAAATGGTCGGAATACTATAAGATCGGGCGAAAGGAGAGAAAGACCAGCTTGGAAAGCCGGAGGTTAAAGAACTCAAGGCAAAAGTGGCGCAGATTCCTCGGATAGTCGAAGAGCAAGTGCGAGACCAAGCGGGAGCGGCGATCACCGCCATTATGCCTACCTTGGTTGAGGGGCTGCGGGGGTGGTTTGTGGGCGGCCAACAGGGGCCGCCCCCGATTCCCAGCTTGACGGGCAGCAACTCGCACAACGCGCCGGCAGTGGTGTCTCCGGCGGAGGCGTCATTGGTGTCTCCGGTGCCGGCGCCGGCATTGGAGCTTGATGCACCCGGGTGTGGGAAGAATACGCCGGCCGGCACCTCGGCAGCAAGCGGCCCCTCCGTCACTTGCACGCCCGCCGTTGGCGGTGCCTCGACATTAGCCGAGCTCGACGCCATCACGGTAACTAAGCCTCGGCCGATGACTTCATCTCCTTGCCTTTGACTGGGCATCCCTGACGCCCTACATGTTTTCGCAGGGCGCCGCCAACGAAGTTCCATGCACTCTCCTGCACCGTGGACGGCAAGTTGATCGATGTCGCCAAGGCCAAAATCGTTGAACCGGCAACGCGTGTTCCACCATAATCCGATGCCACCCACCGTGTATAGGGTTCAACTGGTTGGTGCTGCGGGCTGCGACGACTTGTTACCTCCGTGCTCGACCCCATGGGGCCGACGAAGAGGATGTGATGACCCTCGGCGCCGCTTCAACTGGCCATTGCTTTGGCGAAGAGCCAGATTCGTTTGGGGCGGGGTCACCACCCCACGCATAACACCGCCAGATCCTGCCGGCGCCAAGCCATGGCAAGACCGCCGAACGCTTCGCCGTCGATTGATCCGGGCATGCATATGGCACAGGATCCGGACGTCGACGACGGTACATTTGTCAACGTCGATGACTACTTCAACGAACATGGTGGGTACGGTGACGAATTCTTGGCGCCTCCTTCTCAAGAACCCAACCCTGCAAAAGTCGATCGCGATCTAGCTGGTACCGCGGAGAAACCCAATTGCAACAGGCGTCGTCTATTCGGTTCTCAGGAGACGCCTCCAGCTGCCGCCTTCACCGAGACTCAAACAGCCGAGGTGGGAAATATTATCAGCCCCACCACACTCAAGAAGGTGGTCTCTGAGCAGACCTCGATCCCATTACATCAGCAGAAGCCAAAGAAGGGACGGAAAAGAAAAACTAACAAGGGTGCGAGCCAGCCGGCACCGAGTACGATCCGTGCTCAGGACGGGCCACCAATACCTAAGGATATCATGAGGGCGATGCATGTGGCGGGTAGGCCGATGCTACCGGCTAATCTGCTCAAGGCTGCAACGGTGCTATGCGGAGTCTGCATGATGACAGTGTTCTTTCTATGGAGAAGCGGCGTCTCTCGAGAAAGATGACTCATACCCGGTTTTCGTGGCCAAGGTGCCAGAGGGCAAGGGCTTTGTCGATGGCACCATTGGGAGTATGATCGTCCTGCGGTTTGATGACATCTTCGCTATGTTTAACCTTCATCCGCTGCACTACACCTTCATTCGGCTATTTTCGCTCAATATGGAGATGCAGATCATTAGAGACAAGACCCCGGACATCGTGATAGTCGACCCCTTCTACATGCGTGCCAAGCACTTGGACAGCGCTGGGACCGCAAATCGCGAGTTCATACCTCAAGGCGTCATTATGGCGAACAAAGATAAGGATACCTTCCTCGTGCCTTACTTTCCTGAGTAAGTCATCCCTCACCGCCCGTAACATATGATTTCTTAGATTTCGATCGTTCTTTTTTTCTAACATTCCGTGTTTTGTGCAGTGACACACGTTGCACACTCATCCTCTTAAGCCCGAAATATTCCACGGCCACGTATTTCGACTCGGACCGTCATCAAGAAAGACTACACAAATATCAAGAAAGTTCTTGATGATGCTCTCCCAGCCACGCCAAATCTGGAGGCACCTTCGGGAAGGAAATGTGTAGGTACGGCAAGCACGTGTTCACCCACGTAACGACGTTCCCTGCGTTAAGCAGCCGCCTAGCATCGGAAGGATGCCTACTACGCCCTCCATCACATGCGAGGCGATCATACGGGACCATAATCACCTTATGCTACCAAAGGGTCTCCAAGATTGGGCGCGACGCTTGTCGGCAATCCAGGACATGGACATCGGACAAGAATTCTTTCGCATCCGATGGAGTTTGCGGAAATCATCTGTCAAGATGTCCTTCGTACCTCGGGCAGTTCCACCTCAAATATCAACCGTCCAACAGGAAATAGAAACAACGCTTCTGAATGCAGGTGACAACTACCAAGCACATTCATGACGCCGACGGATGACGGCGGCTTCATCCACGCCCGGTCCCCGAGTCGAGTCGAAGAAAGTATTGATGGTATATAGTTCTGAAATGTCGATTAGCTCGTGTTGTAATTAAACTTTAATGAACTTGTATGTCTCTTTAGTTTGGAGAGTCGTTCAACTTATATGTAATCGATGCTATTTATTAGTAGGACCATGAACCGTGCTATTAATGTGTTGCTTTTCTCTTCCGATCCTTTTGTTGCATACTTATATATTATCTGTGAATTGCTACTAACGTTTTGTTTGTCTAGTGCATAGAGATGCCGTCGTATGTCGTGTACAAGGGTAGGGTTTCGGAGTCTATGACGATCGGGAGGAGTGTCGGAGACAGGTTCACCGCTTCAGCGGTAACAGTTACAAAGGGTACACCACTAGGGCGGAGGCGGAAGCTAGATCTGGCGCTATCTAGAGGAGAGAGGAGGGGCGGAGGAGGAACCGGATGAAGACTAGTTTCATCGCGATGATGCTCATCGTGACCGCAGCTCTCTTCTATGTGATGGTAGTTTAGATGATATCAACTTTGTAATGTGACGACAAACTCGCTACTCGGTCTCGAGACCTAAACTTGTCTAATATTTGAACTTTGTTCGCTATTTCGAATTCGGAGACTAATGTGATGATTTGTATTATGTGCTGTTTATATTCTGTGATGTATTGTATTTTGTAACCTGTGCAAATACCGAAATGCGAAAAAAAATTCCTAGAATTAATAGTAGTGGCGCACCATATTGCACATTAGTGGCGCACCAGTTAAATAACAATGGCGCACCCATATGGATATCGATGGCGCATCGGAGGGACCCCTGCTGCAATACCGATGGCGCACCATCTTGCACATTAGTGGCGCCAATTAAATAACGATGGCGCACCCAAATGAATATCGATGGCGCACCGTATGAATATCGTGGCGCACCGTATGAATATCGTGGCGCACCCATATGATTACCGTGGCGCACTATGTGGAATACCAATGGCGCACGGTGGTGCGCCACGTTATTTGATTAACGGTGGCGCATCGGAGGTGCGCCATTAGTATTCCTTATTAGTGGCGTGGTATTAGTGGCCCACCCATGGTGCGCCACTAATGGCAATATTGGGTGCGCCACTAATAGCCTTTTTTCTAGTAGCATACTCAGTCAGGGTGAGCTAGTGACCGTATAAACACCGTAAAATATATATATTGAGCGCAATGAGCGTATTATGAAGTCCACTAACCATATTTTTACAAATATACAGTGACAGATAGTGTATTTATTTCATTTGAAATTAATCCATATTAACCCGAGAGGAGGCAGTATGGACTAGCATTACTTGCGCGCGGTGGCTCGCAGGACAAGGAGAAACTTTTGACTAATGCAAGCTCTCCCTCGATCAGGCGGTGGACGTGCAACAGTTAATTCGGTGTCAGATTGCCAGAAGCATACACTATACTAGTAGTGCTACTATTGTTCGACTTCTCGAATAGGCGAACAGCCAAGTGCAAAGTTTACTAGTACTAGTACTACTAATATAGTCTATAAAGGTACGTAAGTACTATACTAGTACTAGGAACCGGATGGAGGAGCGTGTGCACTCTTATTATAATTTTAAAATGTGATAAAGCAATCTTCAACACATTTGGTTCTCTTAGAGGGTTCTCGCATGTGATAATGGAAGTTGATTGCATGGAACACTCGCCACAATTCTCGCTTAATTCTGGCTCATATCCTGTTACAAATAGTAGCGCTTGGTAATATTTCCTATTTTTGTTATTCAGCATGTAAACAGGTCCGCAAACCTTGCGGCGCATCTTCGTGCGAACCGTTCTTGCTGCACTTTGAATGTGGCCGAGAGCTGGCTTGATGAAACACCTTGCTTCCTAATTATTTTATTCGGGGTTCCTCGCTTCCTAGTGACCAGTGTCTTGGCTGATCGTCCTAAGAATGCTTATATATGAATAAAGCTCTCTCATTTACCCACAAAAAAGATTAAGCCATATTAACCAGAAAGGAGGGAGTATGGACTAGCACTACTTTTTGGTGTGTCCCATCAACTCGCAGAACGAGGAGAAGCTTGCAGGACAAGGTGAAGCTCACTTACGCCTTTTGACTAATGCAACCTACCCTCCGTGGACATGCATCAGTCCATTCGGTGTCAGATTGTCAGCGGCATACACTGTAGTACCCAACATGCAGAGTATCATCATTGCTCGACTTCACGAAGAGGCGAAGAGCCAAGCGTAGTAGTACGAGTAGTACTACTACTAGAACCGCATGGCGGAGCATTTGTACTCTTATTTTTTTTATCTCTGATAAAGTACACGTTTATTCCGGAGAAGGGCGGAAAACAGCAGCCCAACAAGTAATGAATGATATCGATCAACCAACCATGCTCGAATATATCTTGGCCTCCATGCGAACCCGTCTGTGTGTTCTCGCTCCTCGTCACTCTCAAGGAGCGGCGGGTTGGCTCTTTGCCGTCAATTGAGATCGGTTTGCTCACACTCCTATCCCACATGTCAGTGATATGCCAAGAGGAGGTGCGTTGACCGACTGGCCATACGCGTACTTGGTTTTGAACCTTCATACTACTCATCCCTCTGTCACAGTTTACAGGGCGCTCTTCATTATGATGCATTTCTCTCAATGCATTTCCACCACCAGAGAGACTTTAGACGCGTTTGGTTTAATGCTCAATTAATTAGGGCGTGGTAACCGCAATCAAGTCCACAATTCTCTCTCCATGTACTCTGTACTACAGTACTACGGAGTGGAGTAAGTGCATGCATGTGTGTACCCGGGGTGGAAGCACTGCATGCATGTGTGTACGCATTATTCCCTCTAGTAATAGACGCCGTGCTATAACTACCAATGCTATTTTTCAGGCCGATCGCTAGTCGCCTTGGTCCCATAGATCTTTTTTCTTTTTTTTGAAGCGTGTTGTATAAACAGTGACGGATGGAGTATGAGCGGATTCAAACAAGAGCGTATTGATGGTTGCGTCTTCGGAGCAACTTACAGTGGGAAAGGTGGGGCTTACGATTTGACTGCTCATTACTCACTATTAATACGGCGCAACGACCGGGCTGAGTCTCCCATGCGGTTGTGCACTACCCCTCGGTTCTTAAATATACTCGGAGTATATTTGTCATTCTAGAATTTCAACAGTGCCTACTCAAATATTTGTCTTTTAGAGATTTCAAATGGTGGCACATACAGATGTATATACATATTTTAGGCGTAGATTCTCTCATTTTGCTCGTATGTAGTCACTTGTTGAAATGTCTAGAAAGACGAATAGAATATTTAGGAGCGGAGGAGTACACATCTGAAGCAAAATGAGTGAATCTACACTCTAAAATATGCCCATTTGAAATTTGTAAAAAGACAAATATTTAGTAACGAAGGAGTATAATTTTGTGCATGGCACATGGACCCGGATGATGAAGAGGCTTCTGGCAATGCTATCAAGCTTCCATCATTTGTTTACATAATTGACGTACTATACAAATAATTTTCCAGCGAGACATGAAATTGTACAATGGTGTGAGCTTTCAACTTCTGTTTCACGTGTCTTGCCATCGATGCTCTTTCGGAAACAATAAACAACTAACTTCCTTGCTAATGCATGTCAATTATTAGCAGATCGAGCTAATAATTACATCTGGCTGAAGACAGAGTTGTGAGAAGGTGTTAAATTAAAATTGATCCATGCTTTCATTGGCAGCAACGTCCCCAGCTCTGTCTAAATCAACAAGGCATGTTCGGAAAAAAGTAGCTGTCTGGAGCATGCAACATTCCGATCATTTTATGCAGTTCCACTAAAATAGAGCTGAGTGTCCCTATTCCAAAGATATTAAGTGTGATTATGATAATACATGATTGCTGATGAAACAATAAACACATAAATAGAAGCCGGTCACCTTTGCAGTCTCTCTTAAGACTAACTAGTTGGAGAAGATTAGGCTCGGAGTTGGATGAGGAGGATAGAGCAAAACCAATCTCCCTTTGTGCAGTCGCACTGAAATGTAGAGACGTTGCCCATGAGACATTTTAGTACAACTGCACAAAACACTCTTAAGAAAACAATAATTTGTGTAGTTCACCAAAAGGTCGCAATAGCAACGAGGTGAAATGGATAGCCCTGTTTGCAAAAAAGAGGTAGAAAGGAAACAATTACTGGCCAATAACAGTTGATGACACATGCGACGACAAAAAGAAGCATATTCCTTGACCTAAGGGAAGATAACAACACGGTTGTGTTTGTCTAAAAGCGGTGTGAGGGCGAGAATGCAATATGGAAAGTCATTTGGACGAGCTACGTTTTGGGCAAAGAACTATGGAAGATCCACATGCAGCGACGTGGGAAGACGAGCTGTGGAGCAAGGCCGGAGGGGATACCTGGAGGTCGTCGAGATATAACTAGGTGAGCAGCGGCGGGCGGAATCTGCGAGCAGGTGGGTAGGCCCTGCCGCGCCGGAGCTTGGTCAGAGAGAACAGCGTGTACCACAGATCGGGGCGTGCTGCCTCGGCACCGTCGAATAGAGAAACGATGCACTTCCTCCCTTTCCCCCGACGGACGGGATGCGGCCGGATCAGTGACCAATGGTGAGAGAGAGAGAGAGGCCACCGCACTCCCTTTCCCCCGGCGGATGGGATGCGGCCGGATCAGTGACCATCGGTGAGAGAGAGAGAGGCCATTGCAACCTTGTGTGAGATACTCTAAAGAGCGACAAACCAGGCACGCAAGGCTCCATTGTATATAGTGAGCGGACTACCTTTTTCTCCATAAAAACCGTTTTATATTCTGTGTACATGCCATTGAGCGCTATAACTTTATTTAAAAATAACGCGGCAACGCGTCAAGTCGAACTTTGTTTCGTGTAGGCGTGGTACACAGCCTCCCTAGGTAAACGAACGCTACAGGCGTTCAAATTATACGTGGGCTGCCATTTCATAAAGAAATGAGCTCCACCGTGTACCCGAGCGGGTGTGGCTGGGCACGAAGCGTGAGTACGTGCACGGTGCACCTATTCTCTTCTTGTATATGTACACCACCTACGTGGGGTTGTGTAAGAGAGATACAAACCTAGAGAGATATAGTGTGTGGGTTCTTGAGAGTCTTTTATGGGGGGGGGGGGTTCAATCAAAAAATGTAACATATGCAATGTGTGTGAAATAGAGTCCTGGATATAACATATATATAGAGGGGGCGATCCACGAGAAAAGAGTGGAGGTATCACCGGCTTGAGGTGTCCACAGAATCGAAAAGAGGGATGATGTGTGCGTGTGTGTGCGCGCGTGATCGATAAAGAGTGCCATCGAATTTGTGTGTGCCCACGTCAAAGATATAGAGTGGCTGGCCCTCTTGGAGCGTGAGAGGGACATGTGCAGTTTGTCTCGTGGCATGGATACCTACCTGCAGCAGCTCGACTATCGGTGTGTGGTGGGGAAGAGGAGGCCCAATTAACTATAGAGGTACAATGGCTGGTATATGTGTGGAGGAGGAGAGGCCTGCCTCATGTATTAAGGAGATCGATCTGCCTCATGTATTAAGGGAGATCGATTGGCATCCATGCATATGTGCAGGAGAGGAATAAGGTTGGGAGAGAAACAGAGCTAGAGTGTTGGAGGGGTGGTAGTGGAGTTGCTTCTAACAAATGGTGGGATAGGCTTGCTAGACAAGCGGAGGGCACGCCTGCAATATCAATAAGAGAGGAGATGGCTGCTTGTTGTGCGTGCGCGTGCGTGTGAGAGGCGGGTCGGGAGGCATGCACGAATGATGAGGGGGACGATGTGGCTGTGGTAAGCAGACATAACTACATAGGAAGATCAATCGCCCTTTGTTAGAGAAAGGAGAGACATAACTTGTGAGGTGCGTCGATCGATGGGGGATAGTTAAAGTCAATCCAGGTATATGTTGGGAGATCGATCGGTATACATGCATGTGTGTGTTAGAAGCAAGCGAGGCACGAGGAGAAGGATAGAGATAGAGGGATGCATGTAGGAGGTGGTGCGAGAGGCATACTATATCGGCGGGGAGGAGTGTCTTGAGATGCGAGAACGATGAAAAGAGTGGTGGGAGTGAGGCACACCTGGCTAGAGAGGCATATCGATCAATGTGTGCCGTAAAGAAGGAGCTGGGGGCCTACACACACCATGGGTGAATGACCTAAAGTGAAACGACGAATTTGCGCGATGGAGCTAGAGAATGCTGAGGGAGGGTGAGAGGGATGCGGGCATGTGCATGCACGAGATAAAGTAAGCGCTAGCTACAAAGATAAGAGAGTTGTGTTGTTGTAAATGACGAATAGAGATCATATATACTTCATTATAAAAAGCGAATTCGGATATTTGAAGAATTTATCATAGTGTTTTAAACCGACGCATGTATGAATATATATAACGGTGATACACATGGTGTGTTTATGAACATGTTATACTACATTTAATATATTTTATCTCTACTCTTATAAAAAATGGAGCTGTTGATGATGGTGTGCCTGCCATCCTGCATTATAGGTCGTCCGATTTATATCTGGCGGATAGCAAGGAAACTATGATGGTTGAAGTTGGCAACAATCATGATTGTAGATTCTTATTGAAATAGAGAAACGAATTCAAATTTAGCTTGAATTGCAGCGGTAGTATAGACATTTGGAATGCACTAAAATGTTGGTATGAGTAGGTTACATGCATTATACAGCAAGCGAAAAAAATTAATCGGACATAACATGGATTCATACTCCCTCCTTCCATCTATATAGGGCGTAATGAGATTTTCAAGACTGCCTTTGACTATTGACAAGATTAATAGTACATGACATGCATAATGTGAAAATTATATCATTGAAAGAACCTTTCACAAACGAAGTTCACGGTGTGCTTTGTGTAAGTTGCATGTCATATATCATTGCTCTAATATTTGGTCAAAGTTAGCATCGAAAAACGCATTAGGCTCTATATAGATGGAAGGAGGGAGTAGCTTTGAATAACATTTGAATAGTAAAACGGGGCAAGACTCTCTCTTTGTGTGGTGTGAATAGTTTTATTTTTTTCGTTTTCTTTTTGGTTGAGGGAAGTGCGAATTGATTTGGTACGTACAAGTACAATATTACTACGTTAGGCTTGTCCTAAAATTCAACCAGCGTCTTGTTATATCCCGAAAATTCAGATATCGTGCTCCCAAAACTGGCGCCTTCACAACCCGCGCCTTGCTATCCCGAAATTACAACGCGCACGAAAACTCCCTCCAGCTGCCAAATCCCGACATGTGAAATCCCCCTTCTAACCCTGAGCCGAAAGGGCCACTAGTTCAAATCGGTGGGGGGTACTTTTGTAACACACCCTACATTTTGGACAAGCGCGTCCCTAAGTCATGTTTCACCCCCTCCCATCGCCCCCTTTTCGCCATTCGAAATCCCAGGCTGCCATAACCTCTCCGCTCTAGCCGCGAAACCCCACCCTCCTCCGTCCGCCACGTCACCGTTGCCCAGCTGGAGCCTCTTCCCCGACGACGTCATCCACCGCAATAGCTCGACGTCCCTCGTCCACCTCCTCGGATGAGGATCCGTCGTCCATCTCGCCGTCCCGCCGGTTCAGCCGCCCCATCCTCCACCTCCAAGGAGCTGCTCTGACGATTGCGTCGTCTATCACGGCTGCTCCATCCCCACAGCGCCGCCTTAACCTGCTCCACCGGAACCGCAGCATCCTCACCGACTCCTCGGACGAACCCGAGGCCTACTCGGCGCCACCAAAGAGGTTGTACACTCATCGCATCGCACCTTCTCCTTAACTCGACCTCCCGGCACCGACGGTGCTCCATACCGCACCCCCATGGAGCGGCTACCATGAAGCCGGCTTCGCAGGCGACATCTCCACGGCGGCTCTACCCCAGTGCGAGGCCCCTTCGGTGGCGGCGGCCATACCAGCTGGATCTGCTGCTGCTGCTCCGGCTCTCGCTCGATCGCTCGCTCGCCCAGCTGCTGCTGCTGCTCTCCCCCTCGCTCATGCTGCTGCTCTGCTCCGATTAAGCCACACTTCAGTCGACTGAATCGACTTTTGGGTCAGTCGATTTTCAGGGGTTGGGGGGGCTCGCTGGAGTTAAGGAAGAACCACCCGCAGCGGGGACGGGGGCTCGCCGGAGAGGTACGCCACTATCTATCTTAGGGTTCAGGGTGGGTGGCGGGGGGGCTAGAGGGCTGGCCGGGGCGGCGGTGGAGAGTTGTTTCGGGGCGGCGAGGCGGCGCTGGGGCCGGCGGTTCGGCCGGTGGTGGCTGGCGGCTCAGGGGGGTGCAGGTTGAAGATGAACTGCAGGCCCTCCCTAAACTACATGTCAAGTGCCTCTCTGCTACCATTGTGTTCAGTTTCGACAGTAGCATTCAGATTCCAAAGTAAATTTCAGTTTCGACAGTTAAGTTCAGAGTCAACAGTTTTTACCTCATCTGTTGTAGTCAGGTGGTTTTTGGTGATGTTAATTTTACATCCATTTTACATCATCTATTGGAGATGCTATTAGAATCCCACTTGAGATTGACAATGTCTGTCTTGGGCTGCTTCAGCCTTGACGTCTTACGGCTCACCGGAGCTGCTCCAACGACAGAACGATCCATCACAACCGAGCAGTGCCCTGGATGCTGTCAACAGATTCCTCAGATCTTCCTCCACACCTCCGACAGCCACCTCTGCCTCAACTGCTTCAGCGACCAAAGGTCGACACGGCTACGGCAAAGAGGTTGTACACTTGTTGCATAAGTTATTACTATACATCACGTCGATCCATTAGGGCTATTTTGGTTCAACGGAAAAACGTCGGTCCACTGGTTGTTACCATCACTCTAAATTTCTGCATGCTATCCTTACATAATCTCACCATATTTTTTCGTATGCATGTCAGATATTGTACAAAGTCATGTTGAACATGTAGAGAAAAAGAGAAGAGTTTTGCGCGGCAATACAATGTCATGCAGACATCGCTCCATGGTGGGTTCAATGGCAAACCTTCCCCACCCCTCTCCAGATTGTAATCCAGAGGAAGATATCTGTTCTGAGGCGTATTCAGACGCTGATGACCACTCCTATTTACCCCTCAAGGTGTTTGCTCTACCTTGGCATGATGATGTTAGTCATATCATGCATATGTTGCCTTGCAGTGCCTACTTTTGACATCATATATGTCATCTGCTTAGTTTAGACATGTTCTGTAATGCCACATGTTTAGTTTCTATATCATATGTGGGAATTATGCAGTCTCATGTCTTTTAGCCAGCCATAATATATGTGAAATGTGCAATGCCATCCTGTTTAACCAGACATCATGTATTTGAATGATATCTTGCCCATCGTATTCTTCATTACATTTCCATTTGTCGACATTGTTTGTACATTAAACTACTCTTCCTGTGAATCAGCCATTTGGGTGGGAGATGGAAAAATCTTGAGTGAAAACAAGGCCTTCAGAGCAGACAGTGCTACCTGTCGAAGCAGATCTCTTGTTGGGTCCCGATAGCTCCTCAGAGATGGATTCAGAGACAGATGACCCCCCACTAAGGTGTATGTTCTAACTTGGCACGGTTATACTGCTCATATCATGCATACGGTGTCTTGCATTGCATAGTTTAGACATCATATACACAATATTCAACACCATGTTCTTCGTTCAGACATTTTATCGAATGCCCTCTGTTTAGCATATAAATCACATATGTGAATTAAATGATGCGATCCTGATTACTTAGATAACATGTAGGTGAATTATGTCATGTGATCCTGTTTAGTTATTCATCATATCTTTGAATTATGTTATGCTATGCTATCCAGTTTAGATAGACATCATATATGTGAAATTATGTCATGCTATCCGTTTTAGTTAAACAATATACATGTCAACTATTTCATGCCCTCTTTTTTCCACACTATCTATTGCATCTCTCTCTCATACAATGTCTGTACATTCAACTGTGTTTCCTGTTTATCAGCCATTTGAATTGGAGCGGGTGATGCCAGTATCTAGCGGAATAAAAACACGGTCTTCAAATAAAACAGTGCTACCTCTTGGTGGAGATAGCACCCCGGTTGTACATGCACAAGAACCAACCCTACCACACATAACCCAAACTCTCGCAGATTGTACCCCTACTGCAATGGACAGAGAACCAGCTTCACCCAATCTAACCCCAACCCCAGCCGATAGTAACCCAGTTCCTGTTGACACAACACCATCTCCACCACAGAGCTCCCAAACAAGAGCAGTTAGTAAGGCAGCTCCAGTGCCCAAAGGGCCATACTATCACGGCGAACCCCAACTCCACCGGTTAATGCGCCTATTCACGTGGAGGAAGCACAACCAGCCAGTCGTAGTTTAGCATCTATCGCATTTGATGTTGTTAAATCGTATGTGCGTATCTTCCCATCGTGGAAATATTATACTGAAGATGAAGGAAAATGCGAGTTGCAGGTGTTTGTCCAGGAGTTATGTGTAAGTAATGGTATTCATGGAAATTACTTTGCTTCGTCCCTTACATCCTACCTCCATGATGGTTATAATACAACAAATTTTCCAATTTTTCTCTATAGAGAAGGACCGATTTGGAAACTCAAGATGAGGTAACATGTGCTAATACCTCTGCTATCTTCAAGAATGCTTGGTGGCAGTATCGTAATTACCTGAAGAAAACGCACTTCACCGGCAAAGAAACTCATCAAATTCCCTTACGTTCTCACGAGACACATTCTTTGGATGATATTTGGGAGCGCCTTGTTCTGTACTGGTCCCGAACCAAGAATGTGGTAAGGTCTATGAGCTCATTTTCTATTTTTAAGTATTTTAATCATGCGTCTCACTGTACTCTGTTCATGTAGAACAAGTGCCTAAACCTGAAGAATAACTATTCTAATTTAAGATTCCATTGCTATCATGGTTCAAAAAAGCGCTAGGCGTTAATTGTGCGTTTTGCCACCGCCTTGCGCTTTACTGACCAAAGCGCATGCTTATCTTGTGATTATGCCTGATTATGCGTAGTTATGCTTAATGCGTTTTGCCAACGCCTAGAGCCTAGGCGCGCCTTTTTTAACTATGATTGCTTTGCTCTTGTATCACTGTATTTACTCATACAAACTTATTTTCAAATTGAAGGATCCAATCAAAACTCCAATGGCACAGCAGGTATGTTCACGCATGTTTCTTTAACAAGTTTGCTCATATCAATAGCTCTGTTGATTTCAATTTCAATTGTGTATACAGTTGACTTTCATATCATGCACTTTACTAGCATCACAACAGAGCCAATAGTGTTGTTGTACATGTAGACCCGTGGTACCCATCTTAAATCTTGTTGTGCCGTGTAGTTTCCCACGCTTTGTATTCTTTCACTTCTGCTTTGTCTTGAACTGATATGATTTGAACCGTGTCTCTGTTTTGATTTGGCAAGACAATGCAGTGACCATAGGACATAGATATATGTTTGTTTGATGCTTTTATTATGTACTAGTACTTGGCAATAGAAGACTTGGTAGTTTAATCATGTCCACCTTACTAATGAACTGGTTCACGAAATGAGTTTCATATACTAGTACATGCTAAACTTGTTACGTGTGCTTGTTTCTTCTTTTAGAATCTTGTGAGAATATTGGGGAAGAGTGCCTTATTAAGCAATGGTAAAGGAAGTAATGCAGATAAGGTTCGAGATAGTGACACATCATTGTTGGTCTCAACAAAGCTGATAAAACAACTAAGGAATACTATCTTGAAGACAATGAGACAACCCCAAAGTCTGTCTTGGTTTAGTGTTGATTCTTGGCCACTACCGCATGCACAAGCTATTCAAACTCCTTTATGCGAATCAGTTCGATTTCTTGAGTCTCAACTACAAGCTGAAAGACATCATTCGGTTGTCTTTGCGACAAGAAGCGGAAGGACTGCGGAAGTCCTGGAGCATTGGATGCATACTTTACGGTGCGACAACAAGCGTTGGAGGATTTTAGCGTAAACAGGACAAAGCTAATCAGCTTGCTAAGCTTATTGCCAGCATGGTGGATACCGGGATAATGTTTCTTGAGCTCATCCACTCGTAGAAAAAGGGTCAACGTGAAGCACATTAGTGCGGTTTGTAAAAAACCGGCACTAATGTGATCAATAATGCCGGTTCGAATGGCTATGCATTAGTGCGGTTAAGTAATGAACCTTTAGTACGGTTCGTGCCACGAACCGGTACTAAAGAATGATAATGAGCTGGCGTCGGGCGAGGCCCCCTGAGCCCTTTAGTGACGGTTTGTGACACAAACCGGTACTAAAGTCTAACCTATAATACCGGTTTGCGTCACCAACCGGCACTCTGAGTCTTAACCTATAGTCCGGTTGAAGACACAAGCGGCACTATAGGGCAATTTTCAAACTCTACCCCCGTGTATCGACATTTCAGTTTTGAAAAAATCAAAAGAAAATGATAAAAACTTCAGAAAATAAAATCTTTCGAGAGGTAGTTATATAACTACATCTACTAGTTAGGGAAATTTGAAAACTTAAATTTGGACATGTTTTGCAAAAAGTGTAGGAAAAATGTAAAACGGCTATAACTCTTGCATACGATGTCGGAAAAAAACGTATAATATATCAAAAAAATTCAGCACGAAAATCCGCATCCGATGGAGACCGCCTACGGCCTGTTTGGAATTTTTTAGAATCCTCAAATTCCAAAAGGAAAAAAAGATATGGTCAAATTTCAGTTTTTCTAAAAAAAATTGGTTAAATCTGGTCAAACTACTTATTCAAGAAGTATTAATGTTACTACATAATTATTCAAGAATATTAGTGTTACTAAATAATTATTTCAATTTTTTGAATTTTGGTCAAATATGGTCAAACTATGGTCAAACTGTGATCAAACTATGGTCAAACTTATTCAAGAAATATTAGCGTTACTAAATAATTACTGTTTTTTTAGAATAATAGTTTCAAACTCAAACGGTGAAATGTGTGACTTAATGCTCAAGCTAAACTCCTGAGGGTTAATAGGATTAACATCTTACTATTGTCAGGAAAACAACAAGTGCAGACTTGGAAACAAAGGAGAATAGAACCGAAAGTTAAGCGTGCTCGGAAATTTGGAGTAGTGAGAGGGATGGGTGACCGGTCGGGAAGTTAGATGATTTGGAATGAGTGATCCACAGTTGAGCAGTTAAGAGAGGTGATTAGAGACTAAATTATCAAATAATTCAGAAAAATTAAAAATTAAAAAAATCGATTTTTTTTCCAAAATTTTCAAAAAAAATAAATAAATAAAACCTTTAGTACGGTTGGTACCACCAGCAGTACTAAAGGTCCCCACTCTGAGGCGTGAGCTCACGCCACGTGGTGGCACTTTAGCGCCCGGTTCGTGCGAACCGGTACTAAAGGGGGCTTTAGTGCCCACACTTTAGTGTCGGTTCCATAACCGGCACTAAAGGCCCTACAAACCGATTTTAAAGCTCCGTTTTCTACTAGTGTTCGAAGTTGTTTGATTATGCTCTTGTTTTCTTTGTCGCGTTTATTTGCCTTTGGTGGCCAATTTTGTGGCCGATGTATGTAATATCTGCTTTGTTCCCTATATTTGCACTTGGTGGCGAACTTTGATGCCCGATGGATGTATCGATGTAATAAGCGGTAATAGGCTAGCCTTAATTGCTTGCTTATTTATTTCCTTATTGTCTTGTTTAGTTGTTTTCTTGTAGTCACTGCAGTTCTTTTACGTGTTTTCTAGTGGCCACAATAGCCTATTTTTGGTAACTAGGCCAAAATAATCATGGCAACACACGGACTATTGTAACCATGGGCCTCATGCAGGCCGTATGATCCATAGGCCTTCGTTGGCCGTAGGACCATTGGCCTTTATACGGCCGTAGGATCCATCGACCTTACATGCAGAGCCTTAGGGATCAATGGGCCTTCTACGGGCCGTAGGGTCCATGGGCCTTCTATGGGCCGTACGATCCATGGGCCTTCTACGGGCCGTACTATCCATGGGCCTCATACGGGATGTATGATCCATGGGCCTTCTACGGGGCGTATCATCATTTCGCCAATCATGGGCCGTACTATTCATGGACCATAATGGGTCGTTAAGAGGCCGTATTTGATAACTCTATGAAAACAGCCCAACGGGTTTTTTTACATGAAAACGGCCCAATGTATTAACGTCCGCAAACGGGCCGACCGTAACGACGGGCTGAATTTGGCCCATAAGCAGAAAATGACAGTAACGGGCCATATGTAACCAAATGCTGCAAATGAGCCCAAGAATCAATGGGCCCTGAGAAGGCCGAACGATAACTCGGGCTGGAAACGGCCTAATGGAATAACGGGCCGTTAATGGGTATAAAGTGATACACTGTTCATTACGGGCCGTTTCACCACGGGCGTTAATGGGCCAAAGTTACAAAGGTCCTCATATGGGCCGAAAGAAGTCATGGGCCACACATGGGCCGGAAGTTAAAATGGGCTGAATCATATTGGACGGCCTAGATGACGCTACTTGACCTAATTCGGATAGGGCATAACGGGCCATGGGTTAGCGGGCTGTAAATGGGCTATATGTGAACAGGCCGTTAATAGGCTTTCCGTGGGCCGGCCCGCCACCTTTTGACCAAGTCAAACGTGCCGGCCTTTTCACAGGAATGGGCCTCTGTTGGGCCGTGCCACGTGTCACCGTATCATAGGCGCCTTCGGTCCAATGAGCGGATGACATCTGTCCCAACGGTGAGCCGACACGTGTTTCCTCCAGCCAATGATGATTTTACACGTGGAAAATCCCCATTGGTCAGGGCCGTTAACGGGTTATCGGATCCAAAACCCGACCCGATAGCTTAACGCCGTTCCGTTACGGTGGATGCCACGTGTCGGTCACCCTTGACGAAAGCACTTCTATGCCGCGCGATTTATCGTCATGGAAGTGGACACTTCGTGATGATAATTTTGGTAATGTCATGGAACACTTCTATGACAGCACGAGTGCGACTATCTTGATTACGTCATAAATTTGTCATGGATGTACATGCATGACAAAAGCGTGACCTCTTGTGACAAACACCACTAGTAGAAAACATGGCTTCGTCCGGGCGGTTTAGCCCATTAGTCGGTTCAATCGAACCGGGACCAATGAAACTATTGCCCAGTTCGTGAGCCGGGGGCGGCAGACCCGTGGGCCATTGGTCCCGGTTCGTCCGGACCTTTTGGTCCCGGTTGGTGGGACGAACCGGGACCAATGATCTGGCTCTGGCCCACCACTATTAGTCACGGTTGGTGGCTTGAATCGGGACCAAAGGCTTCCCTTTAGTCGGCTCATGCCACCAACCGGGGCTAATGGTGCTGCCTATATATAGCCCCTCGCGCAAGAAGCGAGCACCTTTGCTCTTTTTTTTCTGGCCGAGGGAGAGGGCTTAGTGGTGCTCTAGCTCAACTCCTATGCACACAAGGTGTTCGATGGAATGCCGAGCCACACTACTTAAGGTTTCTCCTCTCCAAGCTCGACCGCCAAGCTCCATTTTCCTCAATATTTATCTAGGTTTAGCGGTCCGTCACGCCCGTCCCGTCTTCATCGCCGTCGATCACTGCGCCGATCTCATCATGAGCACCACCATGGTGAGCCTCTTGTTCTTATCTTCTTTACGAAAGTAAAAATATTATTACTTGTTTGTTTAGATAGATACTTGTATTATTTTCTTACTTTTATTATTGCATCTTATATAGTGCGATGGTTTTGGTATCCGCCCCGTCGGCCCTCGTCACATCTATGATTCGGATGTGGTATATATTATCTTTTCATAACTATTGGTTCATTTATTGTTTATGAAAATTATGCCGACCAACGTGACATAGATTTTATTTATCTAGGAGGTTGTTGAACGGAAATTCCAACCGACCCTATTGTCGAGAGGTTAAATTTAGTTGAAGAAGAAAACAATTTCTTGAAGGAAAAATAAAAAAATTGAGGAGGAGAAGATGATATTGGAGTTGCATGTTGCGGATGTAAATCGATGATCACAAGATCAAGATGGATGCAATGCGCTTGAAGATGAGAAAGATTAGAAAATATGCCATTCATACGAGGCTTGGTATCATTATGCTGTTGGATCATTTGTTACTTTGGTTGCGATTATGATCGTATTTGTTTCGCATTGAAATGTTTTACATAGTTTCAATGTATGGTTTAATTAATTTAGATGCTCTGCGAGCTTTATGTTGTTAGATGAGAACTATGTATGTACTTTGGTTTTATGTGATGATGAACTTCTATTAATTTGGTCACTTAATTATCTATTCATGATGTTATGTAATGATTTTGACACATAATTATATATAATGCACGTAGATGAACCGGCAATGGATGTACGGTGTGAGACACACCTCCGAGTACATTAAGGCGTGCATGATTTTCTCGAAGTGGCTGAGGCAAACAAGCAGAATGGTTTTATGTGTTGTCCATGACCTATATGTGGGAATCTGAAGTCTTACTCTAACGAAAATCCTTCACACCCACCTGCTTTACAAGGGTTTCATGCCACACTATAATGTTTGGGCGAGGCGCGGAGAAATAGGGGTTATGATGGAAGGCGGCGAGGAAGAAGAGTAAGATGACAACTATGTGCCCCTGAATACGATGATGCTCTTGAACATCAAGATGCACAGACGATGTGCGATGGTCTTTGGAGCAGGCGAAGCTGCTGAAGATCAAGAGGAACCAGACGATGTGCCCGATGATGATGATCTCCGCCGGGTCATTGTCGATGCAAGGACACAATGCGAAAGTCAAAAGGAGAAGCTGAAGTTCGATCGCATGTTAGAGGATCACAAAAAGGGTTGTACCCCAATTGTGAAGATGGAAACACAAAGCTCGATCTTGTACTCGAATTGCTGCGGTGGAAGGCAGAGAATGTTGTGCACGATAAAGGATTTGAGAAGCTCTGAAAATAATGAAGAAGAAGCTTCCAAGGATAACGAATTGCCCGACAGTACATACGCAGCAAAGAAGGTCGTATGCCCTCTAGGATTGGAGGTGGAGAAGATACATGCATGCCCTAATGACTGCATCCTCTACCGTGGTGCCTACAAGGATCTGAATGCATGCCGGTATGCGGTGCATTGCGGTATAAGATCGAGACGAGATGACCACTGGTGATGTTGACGACGAGCCTCCGGAAGAGGTTCTGTGAAGGTGATGTGGTATGCTCCTATAATACCACGGTTGAAGCGTCTGTTGAAGCGGAGAGCATGCCAAGTTGATGCGATGGCACAGTGAGGACCGTAAGAAAGAAGGGAAGTTGAGAGCACCGGCGGCGGGTCATGATGGTGAAAAATCGAGAGAAATCTTGGGATGAGTTTGCAAAGGACCCTAGGAATGTATGGTTTGCTTTAAGCGCGGATGGCATTAATCCTTTGGGGAGCGAGCAGCAATCACAGCACCTGGCCCGTGACTCTATGTATGTATAACCTTCCTCCTTGGATGTGCATGAAGCGGAAGTTCATTATGATGCAGTTCTCATCCAAGGCCCTAAGCAACCGGCAGCGACATTGATGTGTACCTAAGGCCATTAGTTGAAGAACTTTTACAGCTGTGGAATGGAAGCGGTGTGCGTCGTGGGATGAGAACAAAAGGAGAATTTGACCTAAAGGCATTGCTGTTCGTGACCATCAACAATTGGCCCGCTCTCGGTAACCTTCGGGACGGACAAACAAGGGATACCACGCATGCACGCACTGTTTACTTGACACCGATAGTATATACAGGAAGCTGCGGGAAGAATGTGTACACAGGCCATCGTCGATTTCTTCCGACCAACCATCAATGTCGAAAGAAAGGCAAGCATTTCAAAAGCGAGGCAGATCACGGAAGCAGCCGCCATGCGTGCCGGTGATCACTTACTTGCTATGGTCAATGATTTACGTAATCTTTGGAAAGGGTCGGCGGACTAGCTGTTCGAATGGCGGCGAGAATCACGCACCCATGTGGAAGAAGAAATCTATATTTTGGGACCTACCCTCTGGAAAGACCTAGAGGTCCGCTCTTTGATCGACGTGATGCACGTGGCGAAGAACATTTGCGTGAACCTTCTAGGCTTCTTGGGCGTGTATGGGAAGACAAAAGATACACACGAGGCACGAGAGGACCTGCAACGCTTACACGAAAAAGAGGGCATGCCTCCGAAGCGGTATGGCGATCCTGCCAGCTACGCTCTTCTGAAAGAAGAAAGAAATATTCTTTCAATGCCTGCTCGATATGAAGGTCGGCGGCTTATAAATCGAATATAAAGGGAATAATAAATATGCGGAGAAAAGTTCCGAACCTAAAGTCTCATGACTGCCACGTGATTATGGCGATTGCTTCGGTTGCATTGAGGGGCTTCTACGGAAAGCGTCCGATTAGCCATTGTGAAGCTATGTGCATTCCTCAATGCAATATCTCGAAGGTGATCGATCCAGAAATCGTACCAGCGCTAAGGAGTGATGTGGCGCAATGTCTTGTTAGTTTCGAGCTGGTGTTCCCACCATCCTTCTTCAATATCATGGCCTTGCGTCCTAGTTCATCTAGTCGGCGAGATTGTCATTCGGGGCCCGTATTTCTACACAATATGTACCCTTTGAGAGGTTCATGGGAGTCCTAAAGAAATATGTTAAGTAACGCTAGGCGAGAAGGAAGCATCTCCATGGGCCATCAAGCAGAGGATGTCATCGGGTTTTGTGTTGACTTCATTCCTGGCCTTAAGAAGATAGGTCTCCCTAAATCGCGGTATGAGGGGAGACTATTTGGAAAAGGCATGCTTGGAAGAGACTCAAAAATATGCGAGGGCGGATATTCTTGGTCTCAAGCACACTACAGTTCTGAGAACTCTACCTTGGTGACCCGTATGTCGATGAACATAAGAACAGTCTGCGCTACAAACACCGGGGCGGTCACGACGATTGGATTACATGTGAACACATCGGGACTTTCAGCAGTTGGTTGGAAACACGTCTCGGAGGTGACAGCACTGTTTGTGATGAGCTGTACTTGTTGTCCAGGGGACCATCTTCGACTGTAATGATTTGGAAAGGATCTGAGATAAATGGGAATACATTTTACGATTGACCAAGATGAAAAGAGCACCAACCAAAACAGCGGTGTTCGCTTTGATGCAGACAACCGACAAGGGAAAGACACATATTATGGTTACATAGTAGACATATGGGAACTTGACTACGGAGTAGATTTTAAGGTCCCTTTGTTTAAGTGCAAGTGGGTCAATCATCACGAGGAGAGTGCAGGTAGACCCACGATGCGGAATGACAACAGTGGATCTGAAAAATCTTGGGTACCTTGACGAACCGTTCGTCCTAGCCAATGATGTGGCACAGGTTATCTATGTGAAGGACATGTCTACCAGACCGAGGAAAAGAAAAGATAAGGAAGCGAATACATCATACAATGAGCCAAAGCGCCACATAGTTCTTTTCAGGAAAAAGGACATCCACAGGAGTGGAGGGCAAGGCAGGTCATGTCTCGAAGAGTATGAAAAGTTTCATGAAATTCCCCCTTCAAAGTCAAGGTTGACCCAAGTATCTGATAAACTATGAAGATTATCCATAGTTCTGGCGCAATAAGCAAAGCGACACAAGCGAAGAAAAAGTGAAGACTTTCTCCATAACTATTATGATGATACCATGCCAACTTTGTAATGAGGCAGTATGATACCATTGTCCGTTTTGTACATGCACATGTTATGCCAAATTTTCAGAGTTCATTTGAAAACTATGAATTTGAAAACCTCGCCAACGAAGGCGCTCACACGGTTTATAAGCCCGTCCCTCTACACACCGTTTTGTTGTAGCGAAACAAAATAAAATAAATAAAGCAACAAAGAAAACAAAAAAGTGTTTTCAAATTTGAAAACTAATGGCACTAACAGAAAGTTTATAATTTTCTAAAACTAAAAGCAAAAAGAATTAAAAATAAAGCAAAAAACAACAAAAACTAAATAATGCAGAAAACAAAACAAAAAACTGAAAAAAACAGCAACAATAAGTATTTTGTTGTAAGTTCAAACAAAATAAAATAAATAAAGCAACAAAGAAAACAAAAAAAGAGTTTTCAAATTTGAAAACTAATGGCACTAACAGAAAGTTTATAATTTTTCTAAACCTAAAAGCAAAAAGAATTAAAAATAAAGCAAAAACAACGAAAATAAATAATAATGCAGAAAACAAAACAAAAAACTGGAAAAAATAGTGCAGCCTCTCTTGGGGCCCCACGGCTGAATCGACTAGAAACCCTACATGGGCAGGATTCAGGCCGCAGGAGGCCAAGTAGGCCCACAGCACATAGCTAGTGACAGATTAGGCCGAAAGCCTGCAGTTGAGAGGAGCTCGAGAGGTTGGCGCGCGGCGCTTATAAACCACTCTCGAGCTCTCTCAACTAGCGAGTGGGACTAAACCTTTAGGCGTGGGCAGCACAAGGCCTTTGGTCCCGGTTGGTGGCACCAACCGGGACTAAAGAGACACTGTACCGGTTCGTGGCACCAACGGGACTAATGCTCCCCTTTAGTCCTGGTTGGTGCCACCAACCGACCAAATCGCCGCTTCCGCCCTTTGGGCTGCTGAAAATTGGCCTTTAGTCGGTTGGTGGCACCAACGGGACTAAAAAGCGATAGTCCCGGTTGGTGCCACGAACCGGGACTAAAGATTGCTATATAAGCAGCACTTAGCAGTTTTCGACCAAATCACCCACTTCTCCCCGGCGCCCCTGCTCCTCCTCTCATCGCCGTCGCCGCCGGCGCCCTGCTCCACCTTGCCGTTGCCGCCGCCACCGACACCGTCAGGCTTTCGCCTTCGCCGTCGCCGCTGCCACCGACGCCGTCCGTCGAACTGCTTCGCCTTCGCCGTCGCCGCCGCCCCTGTGAGCACTGCTGCTCCGCGCCCCCATCTGCTGCGGCCGCCGCCGCCGCCGCCCCTGCCACCTGCACCGCCGCGTCGCCTCCCTGTCAGCGCAGCCACGCGCTGCCCGCTGCCCCTGCCCTGCGCTGGCGCCGCGTGCCGCCCCGCCGCCCCTGCCCTGCAGAAGATAGATTTTTTGTTTTTTGCATTTTTATAAAAATGTATATATGTATGTATATATGTTCTCTGTGTATATATATGTTCATGAATACATGCAAAAGATAGATTTTTAGAAAAATAGTATTTTTTTTCTGTTCATAGATTTTTTTGGTGATATTAATTATTGTAAATATGCAAATGTTTGTATATTCATATGAACAATGAATTAGGCAAAACCTTTACTTTTTTCTAAAATTTATATTTGATCATTATTTTTAAAAAACAAGCAATACTACTTCATGTATTTTTAAGAAAGGAAGAAGAAGAAAAGAATGAGAGGAAAAGGAAATAAGAAGAGGAAGAAAGGAGAAGAAGAGGGAGAGGAAGAAGAGGAGAAATAAATAAGAAGAAGAAAAAAAGAAAAAGAAGAGGAGAAGAAGAAAGGAATAGAGGAGAAGAAAAAAAGAGAAAAAATTCTTCTTTTCTTCTTTCTTCTTCTCCTCTTTTTTTCTTCTTCTCTTCTTCTTCTTCTTCTTCCTTCTTCCTCTTTTCTTCCTTTTCCTTATTTTCCTTTCTCGAGGATAAGAAGAAAAGAAGAGGAGAAGAAGAAAGAAAGGAATAGAGGAGAAAGAAGAAACTTTGACACGAGGGGGTGCGATACCCCTCCCGATAACATTGTTTTCCCATGTATATGTATGTTGCGTCGTTGTCGATATACGAGGTGTCGAGGATCGCTGAGGGTCGAGTGTCGGGAACTAGGGTAGAGGGTCGAGGTCGTTAAGGGGTCAAGGGTCGAAGGTTTCAGGGTCGAGGTTCCTATAGTGTCAAAGTATTGAAGAAATCCATGGCTTCATCATTGGCGGAAGTAACCATGGCATGATGGTGCGAAGTCCTCAAAGTTATTACGGAATGGAGTCCGGATAGGATAATTTGCCTTTTATGCGAATCTCAGCAAAGGCCTTTCAAATAACGATATTCATAAGGTTCTTGTTGAACTTTGTACCAAAAGCGAATTATCCTATCTGAGACCTGTTCCAAAATAACTTTGGAGAGCTTCACCATCATGCACCTGCTAGCCTAATGATGAAGACATGGTTTTGTTGAATCCTTTGACACTAGGCAACCTCCCGACCCCTCGGCGACCTTCGACCCCTTGACCCTCGACCGCTCGGCGATCCACGACCCTCAACCCTACCGCGGGCGTCGATGCCCACGTCACTTGTGGGACATAGATGTACTGTTCAACGCCGACACCCTCCCGATAGCTTCAACACGTGGGGGGTCGATATTACCCTCCTAGCTTGAAGCGTTCTCGAGGCCACCCTAACCCTTGAAGCGTTGTCGAGGCCACCCCAAACCCTAGAGAAGCAGCGTCGAGGCCACTAATATGATTCCTTATTGTGATTAGCTAGCTAGTTCTACGTTTGCCACTAATATATCCATATATGTCATGTTTGAATAATAATTGCCATGTTGTAAATATTTGTAGAAACTATGGACACCCCAGGCGAAGCACAAGAAGCGTTGTTGAGGACATAATCGCACAAGGAAGTGATGTCGTCTGCTCGTTGATGTTTCTCAACGACAACGATGGTCTGGAAGGAGAGGGTGAAGAAGCAGCAGGCTATGATTTACATGGCTCCGATGACCCAATGCCGGTGCAAGAAGGAGAGGGTGAAGAAGTAGACCATGAAGACGGCTCCGGTGATCACCAAACCGAGTCCGGCCAGGTATATATATTAGTTAAGCCTGTGCTGACTAGCTCTCGTCTTTGTTTTTGTATGTACACATATTAATTAACTCTTGTCTTTGTTCTTTTTTCTAGCCCTCTGGATCAAGCACAACTTCGGTAAAGAGACGAGGCCCGAAGAAAAAGTTGAGCTCGGATGAAAAGTTTGAGATCATACAAATCATGTATGACGGCCAACCGATTGAACCCTACCGGACAAAGAAGGCATTTGTTGCTCGGTCGCGGGGTTCTGGTTAGGGACAAGATCGATCAGCATCCACCAATGGTATAAGCCTAAGAGCGAAGACCACGAGGTGTCTTGTGTCAATGATATCAGAAAAATGATCTTTGGACTGAGCTGAAGTCAAATTTTACCCTACCGCTAGAGGATGATCCGGAGAAGCCAGTAATAGAGCCATTAATCAAGTCTTTTGCTCTTAAGAAGATGGCAGAACTATTCAGGAATTGGAAGAAAGAACTCAATCGTATGTCGAAAAAATGAGACACCAGAATTCAAGGGCAAATATGAGAAGATCAGAGATGGTGGCCGCATTTGTGGCCTACAAGACATCGAGAAAAGAGTAAAAAGATGTCGGCGACAAACAAGAGAAATGCTGCGAAGAAGAAGCTTCACCATCATGCGGGGTCAGGTGGCTACCTCGTAGCCCGGCCTAAGTGGGACAAGGCTGAGAATGATCTGCTTGATAAAGGGATCGAACGAGAGACAATGAACTGGCGGACCGTTGCGGACTTGGTTCTTGGGGCGGCGGATCCTTGGACCCTCTAACGAGGAAGTGCATTTGGGCGGACGAACAATTGGACATACCAGTCAACGAGCTTCAGCATTATATCGATGCAGCGCAGCAAGGGAAGATTCGTTCGAGACGGGGAGAAGGGCGAGCTCACAATGGCCCTCGGGAATCCTGAGCACCCTGGGCGGACACGAGGCACGCCGAGCTCCGTTCGTGGAAGGCTGGATTTCGGACGCGAGGGTTACAAAACCCATGAGAGGAGGAAGAAAGCTGGGAGCAGAGCCTAATGCAGGCGCTGCGAAAGGGTAATGGGGCTAGAAGGCGAGAAGAGGAGCGAAGCAGCAGATCACAACAAAGCGACCTGCGAAGCTTCCCGAAGCTACCCGCCATCTCGGCGGAGAAGCAGCGTGGCTTCCATCGAGCTGCTTCAGCGAGCAGCATGCCTTGGCGGCTCCTGCCAGCTATCCGTGGATGCTATCACGGATGCTAAAATTGCCACCTTATGGCGCAATGGAGAAATTTGAAGGTCAAGGCGGCTGTTGGCTCTGTTTATCCTACTAAACCCGACTCAACTTTTCACTGCCGGCCGATTCCAGAAGGATATGCTAATGTGATGGTCGATGAAATAACGGAGGATTTGAGGACCTCGGCTTGACCACCCTACCGGTGAAGGGGAGTATCGGCTGGGTTCTGCTCTAAAGACTCCATGCCTATGGCGGAAGGATCTCATCAACCTTCGAACTAGGCGCCTCCGCCTCCTCCTCCTCCTCCGCGAGTCAGGGCACTCCGCCTCCTCCACCGCCTCCTCCTCCGTGAGTGGCGATCAGGGCACTCGGCGGCTCCTTCTCGGCGTGGCGGCACTCCGCCTCCTTCTCCGCTTTGCACCGCGCGCCCGAGCAGCCAGCCTCCTCCTTCTCCGCCTCGTCGGCAAAGGCGGAAGAGACCCGCCGCCCGCTCCGGCTGCTCCGGGGCGTCGTAGTCCTTCTCCTCCGCCTCGTAAGCAAGGAAAGAAGACATCCGCTCCGTCTGCTCTGCGGCGTCTAGCAGATACAGCCAAAGGCGGGAGGAGATCTGATTCGGTCCTTCTCTGAAGACTCGGAGAAGTTACCGTCTGAGAGGAGCGAGGAGGAAAAAGCGAAGATCGCGCAGACCGAAGTGGATGACTGGTTTCAAGGGTTGAAAGCAAAGAGACATCCACCTCCGGAGGAGAAGGTAGATCGGTCAAAGCGAAGCGCACTCCGGCTGCTACGACAAAAATACCCGATCTCCGCGAAAGGCAACTATGAGCGCATTATTGGAAGGCATTTGCGAAGCGGAGAGATCGGGAAATCTGTCGGTGATCAAAGGATGAAAGAGCGGCGAGCTGGGCAACAAATTGCCCAGCTCGCGAACAAGCAACAATCATGCCCCCGCTCAAGGTGCACTGCTAGCGACATCGTCGATCCGAGGATGGTGCCGGTTATGGAAATCCTGCAGATTACCTGCTTGACGATGTACATTATGATTTCTTGGAGGTGCAGATACAAAGATACAGTAGGGAAGCCTCTCGTCAAAGATGAAAGCTCTCTAACAACGATGATCACGAAGATTGCATGATTGGTACATGAGAACCTGCAAAGAGTCGAGGGAGGAATACTTTGAATGTGAGAGTTAAAAGGAGCATGACCTCCTTGGAATTGAGCTATTGCCTATTCCATTTGAGGAGTTATATCAGTTTTCAATCAATTGGCCCTCGATAAAGCAATGGTCACCTGCTACTGTCTCATAAGTAGTACTACTTACATCATTAAGTATCTCTATATAACTCAGCTCTTTCATTGCATGTATTTATAAATATCCTCACTATATTATGCAGATTGAAGATCGCGAAATGAAGAAAAGACAAGTGGGTGATATTGGGTTCATTAACACATATCTCAAAGATGCAAATGAGGTTAAATATCGTGGCGGCGAAACCGAGGCCAACTTGCTACGATCGTTGGAAATAAATGAACACAAAAATATAATACTCTTTCCTTACAACTACGTGAGTATTCTTGTCTTGTGGCATATTCGGTTTCCCTTATTAGTCAGGTTATAATAATGTAATATTGATGAGTTATGCATGCGTGCGCAGGTACCACTATATTCTCCTAGAGATTAAGCTTGAGCAGGGAGTAGTAACTGTCTTAGACTTGAGACGAAAAGATCCCAAGGAGTATGCGGACATGACTGAAATGCTCGAGAAGTAAGTTAAATCAATCATTATCCACCATATCAGCAACTTTGTTCATTTCTGATATCAAGTAATTGTTTTCTTTGTATGGCAAGGCTTGGGGAAAATTCACCAAAAAAGCTCCGGGACTACCGAAGAAGCTGCAATTTAGACATCCGAAAGTAAGTACTATATAGTAGCATATTCCACGCGCATCTCCTAGTGATTCAAGCGCTAGTTTCATCAATACCATTTAGCATGCTTGCTAATTATCAGTTCGATTGACCTCTGCTTCTTGTAAAGTGGTTGTGGCAGGAACAAGGGAATGATTTCTGTGGATACTACGTTTGCGAGTCCATCCGCCACACGACCTGTGAGAGGGGCTACTCCGACAAACAATATGAAGTGCGTAAATAAAAAGATTCACAATTTATTTTATTACCATCATTTGTGTTGAGTTTCATTCATTCATATATATATATATATATATATACATATATGTATTGACCCCTTTCTTAAAATTAGATGTTTCGGAAGCGGGATGAACTCCTAGCACCAGATCGCATACGAGAAATTCAAGAGGAATTGGCGGCATTCTTTCTTGACCACGTGATCGCTGAAGACGGAGAATACTATGTGGACCACGAGTCCGTATTGTAAAAGATAATTATTGTATATATGTAGCGGTAGTGTCGGATAGATATCACGAGAACTTGTTGTTCGACCAATCTCGAAGAAGGAGAGGTGGTCGATATCACTTCTCTGTATGCATATATGTTCATGGCGATCTTCGTTTGTAATTACTAGCTACCTAGCGTGTCTAGCTTGTCCTCTCTATCGTATGTATAGTGCGTAGCGTCGACCAAGCACGAACAAAGAGAGGACACTTTTCTCTATTAATTAGCTAGCTATAGCACAATATATGAAACACCTGAATTAACCCCCAAAACCCCCAACCCCCCTTCAAAAAAACAAAACCAGAGCCATAGAAATCTTGTGGCGTGGATGCCTATTGGTCCCGGTTGGTGCCACCAACCGGGACCAAAACCCTCTACTGAGCTCGCGGACAGGCCACGTGGAGGCCCATCAGTCCAGTTCTGGATAGAACCGGGACTAAAGGGCCAGGGTATTAGTACCGACCCTTTAGTCCCGGTTCATGAACCGGGACTAAAGGCCCTCACCAACCGGGTCAATAGGCCCCTTTTCTACTAGTGCATGTATCATCACGGAAGTGTATTTTCTTGTAGTGTTACTAACAAGGGTGTCCTAAGGGCTACGGTGGGTAACTTAAACTTGTTCACAAATCCCCTTGAAATGTATGAATGCGATGCACTAGTATCAAATAGAACAAGAGCGGTTAATGACTTAACCAAAACTTACCGATGACTGCATCTGGCTGCTCTTCAACCTCCTCACATTCATGTGGTTCACTTGTCCCCTGTTGAAAGGGTTGGGCTTCTTCCCAGCGCTTCCTTTGCCATTTCCGTTCTTCAACTCCGTACAATCATTGGCGTAGTGCCCAGTCTTCCCGCATTTGAAACAAGTAATGTGACTTTGATCCTTCTTGGCGGGTGTGGCTGGGTTAGAGAGGTTCTGATTGTTGCCTACTCCATTCCCGTTTCCATTCTTGGGGCCACTGTGGTTATGCGTACGTCCTCCATTGTGAGTGTTGCCTCCATGGTTATGAATTGTACTTCCCTTGTCCATACTTCCTTTTGCGGCCCTCAATCTGTTGTTGCTTCCCTTCAATCATAAGAGCCCTGTCTTCCAACTCCTGGTAGTTAGCGAATGTTGCTACCATCAACTGCATGCTCATCTCATCATTCAACCCTTCCATAAACTTCTCCTGCTTCGCGGCATCTATGGCCACATCATCAGGGGCATAGCGAGCTAACTTAATAAACTCATCTACGTACTGAGCCACAGTACGGTTTCCCTCGCGTAAGTTGTGAAACTCACGCTTCTTCATGTTCATAGCTTCAGTTGAGACATGTGCAGTTGATACGTCTCCGTCGTATCTATAATTTTTGATTGTTCCATGCCAATATTATACAACTTTCATATACTTTTTGGCAACCTTTTATACTATTTTGGGACTAACATATTGATCCGATGCCCAGTGCGTTCTGTTTGTTGCATGTTTATGCTTCGCAGAAAACCCATATCAAGCGAATTCAAGCGGGATAAAAGCAGACGGAGAATATTTTTGGAATATTTGGAAAATTCGGAAGAAGAATCAGCGAGGCGGTGCGAGGGGGCACGAGGCAGAAGCGCCTGCCCCTCGTGGGCCCCCATAAAGCGATTCTGCTCTACTTTGGCCACAAGAAAGCTAATTTTGGAGATAAATCTGGCGAAGGTTTCAATCCTATCGAGATTCACGGATCTCCATATATATACACTACTAGGGAAAAGCTTACCTGAAGCGCTGGTTTTGAGCTACCGATGGCGGGCACCAGCGCTTCTGCTGCACTGTCTACTGCTATTTTGTAGCGATGCGCGTTTTAGGCCAGCGCTACTGGTAAGTTCAAGTACTAGTAGCGTGTGTCGGTGTACAAATAGAGGGTGCACTTTTTGTACCCCTATATCTGTGCACGGGCAGTCAGAGCCGCGCCCACGACCGCACCAAGCAGGGCAAGGGAGGTGAGCCAAGGTAAGACCAAAGCCCAAGATAATCAAAGCAACGCCAAGGCCAAAAACCACAAGAAGCGGAGGGAAGAAACAAGCTCCCCCGGCAAGACCCTTGCAGGGGCAGCTCGCCCCACACCAACAGAGCGAGTCACCCTTGAGCCCACAACCTCTAGCATAATCTACTATGTTGAGGCAATGGCTCGGGAGACACCTCCGTGATGGCATGCAGATCTTCGTCAAGATCATAAACGTACAAGACCAGATAAGGACCAAAAAACGACGACCCTTGGCAGGATTCTAGCCAAGGATATCCACAAGACCCCCGGCAGGAGCCTTGCCGGGGATGACAGCAAGCGCCACGGCAAGACCCTTGCCGGGGCCCCGGCAAGGCCCTTGTCGAGGACGTCAACAGGCCACTGCTAGGCCCGCATCAACCAAGATCCCACCGACTGTCCCCAAGCAGCTGCCAGCCCGACCAGCTGGGCACGCACCTGCGTGGCGACGATCGGCCTCTACACCAACTCAGCATGCACCTGCGTGGTGGCATGCAGATCTTCGTGAAGACCCTACCATCGCGCCACCTCAGCTGCCTGCCTGCCTACATGGCGCCACCCGCACCAACGGCCAGGGCGCGTGTCGAAGCCAGGCGAGGCGGCAACGGACGGGACGGGCTCCGTCCCCGCCCCCGATAAAGCAAGAGGACACCTAAGCGATGCATTAAATGCATCTTGTTCTGTAATACGAGGGATAACCTCGCAGCACTGTACCCTTTCCTCCTCCTGCTTGCCACTGTGGCGACCCCTTCTCTTATAAAAGGAGGCCTGAGGCGACCAGGAGAAGGATTCGGCTTTTTGGAGCTCTTTACACACCGTAGCTAGCTCGAGAACTCAGAATACATCCACCAAAGCAGGACTAGGGTTTTACGCATCCTCGCAGCCCGAACCTGGATAAACGAACCGCGTACTCTCTGTCAGATCCGCTCTTCTCTCAACCGCGCGCCCCGCAACCGCAGTAAGGATCCTTGTGATCCCATAGGTGTCGTTTCCAACCAACATCTTTGGCGCGCCGGGTAGGGGGCGCAGTTGTGAGAATCGGCTTTAACAGCTAGTCCGGCGTTTTCTTCATCGCCATGGCGCCCAAGAAGAAGATGACGGTGGCGGTCGGCTCGTCGGGAGCCGAACGGCCTGTCCCGACGCGTGCAAGCAGCGGACCGGTCGCGGAGAGGACCAGGGGCGCGGCTCGCGAGCACCAACACCACCCCAGCAGCCGGAGCTTGGAAGGCGGCGACGTTCGTGTGCCTGGCAACGGGCCACACGTCGCCAAATCCAAAGATGGAGCCAGGCCCTCTGCAGGCGACGCAGGGACCTCCAATGGCGTCGTCGCACCGCCCGAAGGCGATGCGGTGGCCTCAAAGACACCCACACCGGCACCCACAGCGCGCTCCTCTCAGGCCGCGCGCGACGAACGGCGTCATCATGTCGAAGATCCTGGGCGCCGCCACGGGAAGAGTCCCGAACGTCACTCACGGGACGCAGAAGACCCGCCCGCTCGCCGAGGCACTGGCGAAAACGGCATGCGACCGCGGGACCATGATAGAGCTCCTTCTAACGTGGTTAGGAGTCGAAGCGCATCGTGGTCTGCGCAGGTTTCGCCACCGCCGACACCAGCAGAGGCCCTAGCACGCGCAGTTGCTCCTCGACTTCCCTCCCGCTGCGGGGAAGCTCGGTGAATGGAGAGCCACCAGCCAGAGCCTTGTTGCCGTCGCCAACAAAGGCGGACCAAGGCCGACAGGCCCTTCTGGCCGACGCTTCCGAGGAACACCACACGCTGGTGGCGGGAGGACTGGTGGCGCTATGGCCACGGTACACTCTCCTCCCCGCCAATTGCCACGGACGTTGACCCGTCGCGACAACGCGTGTGACGACATCTCCATAGCATCGTCCAACCCACGGACCTGCTACGACCAATGCCAAGTTCTTCGGGAGCGAGCCCATGAAGACGCTCGAACCACCATTGAGCACCCGCGCGAAACACGCCACCAGTCAGACAGGCGAGCAGGGCCTGCTATGAACCACCCGGCTCCGGTAAGCCCTGGAGGTTTACCTTACGAGGTAGGTTGTCCGGCTTTTACCCGTGAGCTATGGCAGTTCCAGTGGCCCACTCACCGTACCTTCAAGCCTGACGTTGGCGAGAAGTACAACGGCAAGACCCACCCGTCGGAGTTCCTCAGCATCTATACCATCGTGATGCAAGCTGCCGAAGCCCGCGACGATAAGGTGCTTGCGAATTACTTTCGTTGGCCCTTAAGCCCAATGCCATGTCATGGTTGATGCACTTGCCAGTAGATTCTATTTCTTCTTGGTCGGATTTGTGCCATGAGTTTGTTGGCGCCTTTACGGAAGGCCACCAAGCTCATGGCCAAGCAAGCGACTTGCATGTCATTCCCCAGAAGGAAGGTGAGAGTCTGCGCAAGTACATATAGAGATTCAGCCGGGTAAAGTACAATATCCCAGATGTTCATCCTGCCGCCATCATCAGTTCGTTCCATCAGAACATGCGCAACCGCAAAATGCGCGAGGAGCTGGTGATGAACAAGGTGAAGGATGTGGCGGAACTCTACGCTCTTGCCGACAGATGTGCCCGGGTTGAAGAGGGAAGGAAGTACCCCGGCGAAGATGCCGGCATGGAAACCGACTCTTCAGACGAGGATGCTGCCGCCCCGGTGAAGAAAAGTCGGCGCCGTAACAGGAAGCGTAAGGGTAAAGCTGTGCTTGTCGTCGAGGGATCTGATGACGCCGGCACAGCCAAGAAAACCAAGGCAGAAGACCCCGGCAAGGAGATTGCCGGGTGCGTCGCCTGCCGGGCCTTGGCGGCTGCCAAAAAGCCAGGGAACTCCGACAAGCAATACTGCAAGATCCATCGCACCAAGGGCCATGACCTCCAGAACTGCCGACGGGTTGAGCTGCTCGCCGAGAAGCAAAAGGCTGAATATGAAAGGCGGGACAAGGAGAAGGGCCAGGATGGTGCCGAGGGATCCGGCAAGAAGCGTGACGGCCAAGCAAGCCGCCGCAGCAAGGATAATCAGCAAGAGAGGCCCGCCCGGGGCTGCAACGAGAAGCAGGAAGACAATGATCATGACGAGGACGACGAGTCCGGCGACCACGAGTTTCAGAAAGCCACAGAGGACATGTGCGTCGATGGTGGCGCCTCGCTGCACTCATCCCACCGCCAACTCAAGAAGTGGGCGCGTGAGATTACAGCGGTGGAGCCATCGTTCGACTCACGGAAGCCGCTGAAATGGTCCAGCACGCCCATCATCCTGGACACCGAGGACCACCCTGACCGCACTACTGCGGTCGGGTGCTTGCAGTTGTTGGTTTCACCAACAATCTGCAACCTCAAGGTGACAAAGATGTTGGTCGACGGCAGGGCCGGCCTGAACTTGATCTCGCCTGTTGTGGTCAAAAGGCTGCAGATCCCCGATGGAGACCTCGAGGAGACGGGTACGTTCCAAGGGGTTAACCCGGGGAGGAGCCAGCCAAAGGTAAAGATCACGCTGCCTGTGACATTCGGAGGCGAGCTGAACCACAGGACGGAAAGGATTGTTTTTGATGTAGCCGAGATCCCCTTGCCTTACAATGGGATCCTCGGCCGCCCGGCACTGGCCAAGTTCATGGCAGCTTTACACTACGCCTACAACATGCTGAAGATGCCCGGGCCGATGAACATCATCATCGTCCCCTCCGACAAGAAAGATGCGTTGATCTGCGCTGACCAACTCTACCAGGAAGCAGTTGCAGCAGCTGCCACTAAGGTACCTGCTCCTGCCGACGGAGCCCCGGGGGGGAAGAAGACCGGCAAGACTCCTAGCACCCACTCCGGCAAGCGCACCTCTTCGGGGTGTTGCGCTCCCGTTGAGGACGTGCCAGAGAGCTCCACCGGCAAGAGCAAGAAGCCCAGAGCCACGCCACCAGAGAGCAAGAAGGTGCCCGTCAAGGAGGACGGTATGGGGGGAGTTTTTACCATAAGCTCAACCCTCGATGGCAAATAGGAAAGCGAGCTCGTTGCCTTCTTGCGGGCGAATGTCGATGTGTTTGCATGGCAAGCCTCCGACACCCCCGGCGTTCCTAGGGAGGTGATTGAGCACCACCTTGCTGTCTGTCCTCAAGCGCGGCTCGTCAGGCAGAAGGTCAGGAAGCAAGCTCTGGAGAGGCAGGAGTTCATCATGGAGGAAATTAGAAAGCTAGAGGTGGCAGGTTTGGTGAGAGGAGTACTCCATCCAACGTGGTTGGCAAATCCGGTAGTGGTGCGCAAGGTAAATGGGAAATGGAGGCTGTGTATTGATTACACAGACATCAATAAGGCCTTCCCAAAGGATCCTTTCCCATTGACACGCATTGACCAGATTGTTGACTCCACGGCTGGGTGTGACCTCTTGTCATTCCTGGACGCCTACTCAGGATACCACCAGATCTTCATGACAAAGGAATACGAGGAAAAGACAGCATTCATCACCCCATGTGGTACGTATTGCTTTTTACGGATGCCTTTCGGGTTGAAAAGTGCTGGCTCGACCTTTGCAAGAGCAGTGCAAATTGGTTTTGAGCCCCAGCTACATAGAAATATGGAAGCTTATATGGATGACATAGTGGTCAAAACCAAGGACAAAGCAACGCTCGTGCAAGATCTGGAGGAAACATTTGGGAACCTGCGCAAGATCAACCTCAAATAGAACCCTAAGAAGTGTGTCTTTGGCGTCCCATCCGGCAAGCTTCTCGGGTTCTTTGTGTCCCAGCGCGGGATTGAAGCAAACTCAGATAAGATCAAGGCTATCGAGCAGATTGAGGCACCCAAATGGATCAAGGACGTGCATCGGCTCCTGGCTGCGTTGCTGCCAGAGCAGTTCATCTCAAGTCATGGGCGTGCCCTTCCTTTTTTCAAGATCTTGAAGAAAGCAGGGCCGATGGAGTGGACCCCAGAGGCCGAGGCAGCGCTGCAAGATTTAAAGAAATACCTCTCCTCTACCCCATTGCTGGTTGCACCCAAACCACAAGAACTGTTGCTCCTTTACCCAGCGGCAACGAATCAGGTGGTTAGCGCCGCACTAGTGGCGCAGAGAGAAGTCGATGAGGAGACAGCAGCAGCGGCATAGTCGATGGTTGGCGGGCCGGAACCCTCCCCGGCAGGGCTCAGCCCTGGCAAGACTGAGTCCTCGACAAGGCTCGACCCCGGCAAGACTGGCGCCCGTGCGACGGGACCCACGCGACCAGGTGAAGAAGCGCAGAAGAAGAAAATGGTGCGGCACCTAGTTTACTTCGTCAGCTCCCTTTTGCAGGGGCTAGGTCGAGGTACTCAGGTGTGCAAAAGCTGATCTTTGGCCTCCTTATGGCTTCGAGGAAGCTGCGCCATTACTTCCAAGCGCATGAGATCACGGTGGTCACCCGCCTCCCATTGCAACGGATATAGCATAACCCAGATGCAACGGGGAGGATCGTGGAATGGGCCCTGGAGCTGTCAAGCTTCGGTTTAAAGTTTGAAAGTACCTCGACGATTCAGAGCAGAGTCTTGGCGGAGTTTGTTGCAGAATGGACCTCGACGCCCGATGAAGAGGTACAAGAGACCACTCTCCCCGGCAAGGAAACGTGTCGCAACTGGATCATGTACTTTGATGGTGCCTTCTCGCTGCAAGGCGCCGGCGCTGGTGTGCTGCTTGTCGCACCCACCAGAGAGCACCTCAAGTACGTCGTCCAGATGCACTTCCCCCGGGAGATGTCAACCAACAACACCGCCGAGTACGAGGGTTTGCTTGCTGGTCTCAGGATCGCGACGGACCTCGGAGTTAAAAAGCTCATCGTCAGGGGTGACTCATAGCTCGTCGTAAGGAAGATCAACAAAGATTATCAAAGCCCGTTGATGGAAGCTTACGTAGATGAGGTGAGGAAACTGGAGGAACGCTTTGACGGTATACAAGAGGAGCATGTTCCTCGGGTGGAGAACGACATCGCCGACTACCTGTCAAAGCACGCTGCCCTCAAGCTACCTCTGGAACCAGGTACTTTTGTGCTCCAGTTAACTCAACCATCCGTTGAGCCGTCGACCGGGCAGAACAAGCGGAGGAAGCTAGGCCCCGGCAAGTAATTCCCCACCGAGCTCCCCGGAGCCGCCGGCGAAGATGCTGTCATGGATGCCGATCCTGCCACGGGGCGACCAACTCCGGCAGGACCTCAGGTCATGGCCATGGAGGCGGCCGCTCCCGTAGCAGAAGAAATGCCTTTGGTCCTTATCGTCGAGCCACAGGCTTCGGCATGGGCACAGCACACCATCCGATTCCTTCAGAAAGGAGAGCTTCCTGAGGAATAGGAAGAAGCGGAAAGAGTAGCCCGCCGGTCTGCCCTGTACCAGTTCGTTGATAACGAACTGTACGGGAGAAGACCGAATGGGGTGAAATTGAAGTGCATCTCCCGGGAGGAAGGACTAAAGCTGTTGGCAGAGATACATGGAGGCATATGTGGCTCCCACATAGGGTCGAGGGCCCTTTCCGGCAAGGTTTCTTCTGGCCCACCGCCCTCCAGGATGCGACGACACTAGTAACCAAGTGTGAAGCGTGCCAGTTCCATTCGAAGAAGCTCCATCAACCAGCTCAAGCCCTTCAAACTATCCCTCTCTCCTGGCCCTTCTCGGTCTGGGGGCTCGACATATTGCGCCCGTTCCCCCGTGTTGTCGGGGGCTTTGAGTACTTGTACGTCGCAATCGACAAGTTCACAAAGTGGCCAGAGGTGGAAGCAGTGAGGAAGGTGACAGCGCAGTCAGCATCAAGTTCTTCAAGGGACTAGTGTGCCGTTTTGGGGTGCCCAACAGGATCATCACCGACAACGGCACACAGTTCACAAGCCATGCCTTCATGCAATACATTGAGGATCTCGGCAGCAAGGTCTGTTTTGCTTCCGTGGCACATCCATGGAGCAACAGCCAAGCGGAGAGAGCAAATGCTAAAGTCCTGTGAGGCTTAAGAATGAAGACTTTTGACAGGCTGCGCAAGAGTGGAGGGCACTGGATTGACGAGTTGTCGGCGGTTCTTTGGTCAATCAGAACGACGCCAAATCGAGCCACTGGCCAGACACCCTTTGCCCTGGTTTACAGGGCAGAAGCAGTTCTCCCCACGGAACTCATATACGGGTCACCTCGAGTGCTCGCTTATGATGAGCTTGAGCAAGAGCGATTGCGGCAAGATGACGCGACGCTCCTTGAGGAAGATCGTCTCCGGGCGGCTGTGAGAGCAGCATGCTACCAGCAAGCCTTGCGCTGCTACCATAGTCGCAAGGTTCATGCCCGCAGCTTTGAGGAAGGCAAGTTCAGTCGGCCAAGAATTCCAACAAGTTGACGCCAAAGTGGGAAGGCCCTTATCGGGTAACACGAGTTACCAGGCCCGGCGCAGTCCGGCTGGAGACCGAAGATGCCATTCCAGTGAGCAACTCCTGAAACATCAAGCATCTCCGCAAGTTTTACCCATAAGGCGCGGCTTGCCGGGCCTCCCGGCAAGCTACCCTTTTGTACAAGCCTTGCCGGCAAGGCATGTAACCCTTTGTACAAAGCCTGGCGTAGAACCTGAGCATAAATAAACGAAGCGTTGGCGCCCTAAGTTCTAGCATGCATGCTAGGTTGAGTCTCATCCTTCGTTAGGGTTGATAGTGCTTAGCGGCGGCTAACCCCTAGCTTAGAGGTCGAGTGCGCGTCTCTCTGTTCTTCTCTATCTTCTTTGGTTCGCAGGACACATGAATATCCTTGCTGAACTGCTTTGGAAGAAAGGGGACGGACCGGCGTACGGGTCCCGGCAAGCCAATACTGCCGGGGGCTACAAGGGCGAAGATCCACCCACGGCAAGCCAAAGTTGCCGGGGGCTGCAGATTCAGATAAGTTCTCTATCCCTTATCATGCGTTTCATTATGGACTGAGGGATGTGAAACCTCATTTTATCCTTAGGCTACCGTGCTCTCCTCATTCCGGACCCTAGGACTCGTCTCCTGGGACCGAATTTGGTCGTAGTCGCGGCAGCAAGGAAATAAAACAAGGAGCCTAGGCCCACCTCATCCCTGCCTCCGCCAAGGGCGTGAGGAAGGTCGAGGGAAGTGGGGGGATGATACGTCTCCAACGTATCAATAATTTTTTATTGTTCCATGCTATTATATTACCCCTTTTGGATGTTTATGGGCTTTATTTTACACATTTATATCATTTTTGGGACTAACCTACTAACCGGAGGCCCAGCCCATATTGCTGTTTTTTTTGCCTATTTCAGAATTTTGAAGAAAAGGAATATCAAGCGGAGTCCAAGCGGAATGAAACCTTGGGGCGTGATTTTTGGAGCGAGCGTGATCCGGAGGACTTGGAGTGCAAGTCAAGAAGCAGCCGAGGCCTCCACGAGATAGGAGCCCCCCACCCCCCCTATAGGGCGCGCCCCCTGTCTCGTGGGCCCCTCGGGCGGCCACTCACGTACTTCTTCCTCCTATTTATACCTACATACCCCGAAAACATCAGGGGGCACCACGAAACACAATTTCCACCGCCGTAACCTTCTATATCCGCGAGATCTCATCTTGGAGCCCTTGCCGGCACTCTGCCGGAGGGGGAAGCAACCATGGAGGGCCTCTACATCAACATCCTTGCCCCTCCGATGAGTTGTGAGTAGTTTACCACAGACCTACGGGTCCATAGTTATTAGCTAGATGGCTTCTTCTCTCTTTTTGGATCTCAATACGATGTTCTCCCCCTCTCTTGTGGAGATCTATTCGATGTAAACTCTTTTTGCGGTGTGTTTGTCGAGATCCGATGAATTGTGGGTTTATGATCAAGTTTATCTATGAATAATATTTGAATCTTCTCTGAATTCTTTTATGTATGATTAAGTTATCTTTGCAAGTCTCTTCGAATTATCAGTTTAGTTTGGCCTAGTAGATTGGTCTTTCTTGCCATGGGAGAAGTGCTTAGCTTTGGGTTCAATCTTGCGGTGTCCTTACCCAGTGATAGAAAGGGTTGCAAGGCACTTATTGTATTGTTGCCATCGAGGATAACAAGATGGGGTTTATATCATATTGCATGAGTTTATCCCTCTACATCATGTCATCTTGCTTAATGCATTACTCTGTTCTTATGAACTTAATACTCTAGATGCATGCTGGATAGCGGTCGATGTGTGGAGTAATAGTAGTAGATGCAGGAAGGAGTCGGTCTACTTGTTATGGACGTGATGCCTATATACATGATCATGCCTAGATAATCTCATAACTATGCGCTTTTCTATCAATTGCTCGACAGTAATTTGTTCACCCACCGTAATACTTATGCTATCTTGAGAGAAGCCACTAGTGAAACTATGGCCCCCGGGTCTATCTCTTATCATATTTGCTCCCAATATACTTTTATTTGCATCTTTACTTTTTGCATCTATATTATAAAATACCAAAAATATATTTATCTTATCATACTATGTTTATTAGATCTCACTTTCGCAAGTGGCCGTGAAGGGATTGACAACCCCTTTATTGCGTTGGTTGCGAGTTCTCAGTTTGTTTGTGTAGGTGCGTGGGACTTTTGAGAAGCCTCCTACTGGATTGATACCTTGGTTCTCAAAAACTGAGGGAAATACTTACGCTACACTTGCTGCATCACCCTCTCCTCTTCGAGGAAAACCAACGCAAGCTCAACACGTAGCAAGAAGGATTTCTGGCGCCGTTGTCGGGGAGGTCTTCGCTCAAGTCAAGGCATACCAAGTACCCATCACAAACCCATCTCCCTCGCATTTACATTATTTGCCATTTGCCTCTCATTTTCCTCTCCCCCACTTCACCCTTGCCATTTTATTCGCCCTCTCTTTCCCAATCTCCTCCTCTCTTTTCGCTTGCCGTTTTTCTGTTTGATTGTGTGTTGGATTACTTGTTGCCATGGCGCAAGATAATACCAAATTGTGTGACTTCTCGAATACCAATAATAATGATTTCCTTAGTACTCCGATTGCTCCTCTTAATAATGATGAGTCTTGTGAAATCAATACCACTTTGCTAAATCTTGTTATGAAAGATCAATTCGCCGGCCTTCCTAGCGAAGATGCCGCTACTCATCTAAACAACTTTGTTGATTTGTGTGATATGCAAAAGAAGAAAGATACGGATAACAATATTGTAGAATTGAAGTTATTTCCGTTTTCACTTAGAGATCATGCTAAAATTTTGGTTTTCGTCTTTGCCTAAGAATAGTATTGATTCTTGGAACAAGTGCAAAGATGCTTTTATCTCTAAGTATTTTCCTCCCGCTAAGATCATCACTCTTAGGAACGATATTATGAATTTTAAACAACTTGATCATGAGCATGTTGCCCAATCTTGGGAAAGAATGAAATTGATGCTTCGTAATTGCTCCACTCATGGTTTGAATTTATGGATGATCATACAAAATTTTTATGCCGGTTTGAACTTTGCTTCTAGAAATCTCTTAGATTCGGCCGCAGGAGGCACGTTTATGGAAATCACATTAGGAGATGCTACAAAACTTCTTGATAATATCATGGCTAATTATTCTCAATGGCACACTGAAAGATCTTCTAGTAAAAAAGTGCATGCTATAGAAGAAATCAATGTTTTGAGTGGAAAGATGGATGAACTTATGAAGATGTTTGCTACTAAAAATACTCCTCTTGATCCCAATGATATGCCTTTGTCTTCCTTGATTGAGAATAATAATGAATCTATGGATGTGAATTTTGTCGGTAGGAATAGTTTTGGAAAAAATGCTTATAGAGGAAATTTTAATGCTAGACCGTTCCCTAGTAATCCCTCTAATAATTATCGAAATTCCTACAATAATGCTTATGGTAATTTTAATAAGATGCCCTCTGATTTTGAGAATAGTGTGAAAGAATTTATGATCTCTCAAAAGAATTTTAATGCTTTGCTTGAAGAAAAATTGCTCAAAGTTGATGAATTGGCTAGGAACGTTGATAGACTTTCGCTTGATGTTAATTCTCTTAAACTTGGATCTTCTTCTCCTAAGCATGATATCAATGAGTCTCTCAAAGTAATGAGAATTTCCATTGAAGTGCAAGGAAAGAGCCGCTAGATTTGGTGCTAAGAAAGAAAGCTTTATAAAAGCGTGTTCTTCTAGTTTCCTGTAGCGACCCGACCTCAGACGGTCAAGCCTCTGTGTTGTTGTGCCATCCCTGGATCAGTATGCTGGCACACACAGTACATCAATGTATATATCAAAGTGCAATCACATGTATAATTAACGTAAAACTGATATATACCTCATAAGTCACAGCGGAAACAAATAGTCGGGTGTGGAGTCCCATCAACGCCATCGGCAGGTTGAGTGTAGACCGTAACCCTGTATCGTAACTCTTACTCGTCGAAGAAAATATCTGCAACATGATACGTTGCAGCCGTGTAGGTCAGTACATTGAATGTACCGGCAAGATCACAATAAGAGAAAACAGATGATAAACTATACTATATGCAGTATGGCTTTGTGGCTCTGTATCTGAGTTTTGTTTGCGTAAAAGCTGGTTTTATTTTCCCTACATCAAAGGAATAAATGTAGTCTGTACTATGGAGTTTTCTATCATGACATGGTTCCGCCAACCGATGTCTCATAACCCAAAATCATCATATGTTGCCCACAATTAAGTTATCAGTCCGGTGTTGAGAGTTCCGAGATAGATCCAAGTCCAGAGGCTCAAATTGTCCGTAACCGGGGACACGGCTAATCGATTAGGTTTTTAACCCTCTGCAGAGGTTTGTACACTTTACCCGCAAGATTCGATCCCTCTCTTTACGTTCTCGCACTTCAGGGTGTTTGAGAACAAGATGACCGAAACATGGTCTTCCAAAGAGTTCCTCTGACCACTGTCCGGTACTCAACCCACCCTACCGTAGTTCTACATCTGCTAGTACCGTCCCAGCCAGAGTCACAACTAAGGTCAACCAAGCCAGAGCCCATAATGACTTGCGGTTTGCAGGTAAGCTTCGGGCATGAAGTATTCTTCCGTCTCTTTGAGTCTGGGTGAAGCTTTACGCAAGATGTCATGGCGCTTCTCCATGCATCCCGCCAACCACTGGTTTCTCCAGGTGCCCACAAATCCTTCACCCAGTGAGTGTGTATTGAATTCTTGTCTTGAGTCTTGAAGTCTTGAGGCCTTGAAGATGCAGTCCTTGCAGATTCCATCATGGAGTTGTCGTCATTGACGTAGATCCTCCATTCTCACACCACTCCCGAGTACTCATACCAACCCCGTCTACTATAGCGTAGCACTTAAATAAATAACGTCCCGGGCTTGGTAACAGGGTGATGGGTTCCTATCTCATGCATACTACTCAACTACAAGGATTTAATAACACTACTTAGGGGTGGTTGCAAAGGTGCCACTAGATGCAATAAAACATGGGTAAGAAAGCATGGTCAAAGTGAACTTGCCTTGTTGACGATCTTCGAAAACTAGGGACTCGTGGTAGCAAACTTCGCACTCCGGAAATTCTACCGAGGCAAACAATAACTATAATAAGCATATAGCATGAGATCACTTAACATAGCAACATAGTAACATAACACACCAAACCAACAATTCAAAACCCAAAGGGAAAAACTCAAAGAAAACCAACTCAAGTTTTTCCTACTTCAAACAACAACTAGAACTAGTTTTTACATAACAAAATTTTCTCAACATAACCTAACCATGGGTTTATGTTAACTTAACAGAAAATAATGCATTAATCAATTAGGAGCAAAAAGAATCAATTTAAAAGCTATAGTAAAACTCCTATTAGGCCTAATCCAATTTATATTAAGAAAATAAAATAAAAGTTTTATTTAATATAAATAAAAGTTCATCCTATAAAGTGACAGAAACTATCCTAGAAAAATCAATCATATGTGAAAAATAAATTGTTTTACTAATTAAAATAATAGGAAAACAGTAGCTAGTTAATTAATTAGGATTAACAAGATTCTGCTTAAAACTAATTTTTTATTAATCCTAAAATACCCAAATTAATTCCTATGGTTTGGCAATGTCAAAATAAAGTTGGGACAAAAGAATCATCCAAAAATAATTTTTCTAACTCATGTTATAACAGATTTACTATTCTGACTAAAACTAAAATAAAGCAATTTTACTTAATTTTAACATAGCTAAATATATTTTCTACATAAACTATAGTAAATTTGCAAACCAACAAAAAAAGAATCACTCAAAAATATTAAACAGAATAAAAGATATGAATTTTTCAAAATAGGAACTATTCTGTTAAAACAGAAAACGAAAATAAATGAAAAAGGGCCTAATTGGCCTAAACTACGCACTGTGCGTAATATAAACTAAATGGGCCTAGGGTTAATCTAGTCGGGCCGGGCTAATAAGAAAAACCCTAACTAAATTAAAACCGTAACGAACCGGGCCGGTCCGGTTTATTTAAAAAGAAATACCCCTTCGGGGGTGTTCTAATCTGGACCGTAGATGGCGCATCGGACGGGGGAGGGGGTCTCCGGTGACTTACCGGCGCTCGACGGCGGCGGCGGCGGCGGCGATGAGTGTGCTGGCCTCTCCGGTCGTCGGGGAGGTCGGTGGAGTGGCCGGGCGGGTGCGGGGCGACGAGTGGGGGCTTTTGGTGGAGTCGGGGGAGGTCGGGAGGGTGTAGGGCGACGGCGGCGACGGAAATGGCGGCGGCGGGAGGCTCGGGCTCCGGCGACGCGTGAGAGAGAGAGGAGGGCTCGGCGGGTAAGGGGAATGGGGTGCGGGGCCCGGCTTATATAGGCAGGGCCTCGGCCTTGCATCGGGGGGCGATCGGGAGGGGATCGGCATCCCGGATCCCACGGGATCCGGCGATCGGTGGCGTGGCGTGGCGTGGGGCGGGGTTGAAGAAGGGGTGGGGCCTGCTTGCGAGAGAGAGAGAGAGGTGCGGGCGGCGGGCGACCGTCGCCAAAGGGTTTGAGGCGAGGGGGCTCGGCTGGGCCGCCTGGCTGGCGCTGGTGGGCTCGGTCGGTGGGCCGCCTCGGCTGTGGCTCTTGTGATGGCTTTGCTGGCACTGGGGGGTTTCCTTTTAAATTTTTATTTTAAAATAAAACAAAAACATAGATATGTTTTAAAATATAAATATTTTATATAGGACATATATATACCAAAATGATCAGGTGAATATTCCCTATCATTTGAACATTTTTCCAAAGGCAAAAATCCAAACTTTACAAAAATTCATTTTTTTCAAATTCAATTAAAACTAAAATTTGAATTCAAAACTTTTGGCATTGTTTTCCTTTGATATTTTTGGAGTGTCATATTTACTCCTCTCATACTTTTGCTCAAGTATTTATCAGGCATAGATTTTGATATGATTTCCACTTGCCAAAGTTTGAATTCAAATTCAAAACTCAAATTTGAAAGAGGGTTTCAAGGCATTTTCAAATGACTTTCAATTTGATACTTTTAACTTCAACTCATATTTCATATAATTAAAGAAGTCATTTTATCTTCCCTCATGAAAATCATTGAGTTGCATAAAGCTTTGAATTTGAAATATTCCCAAATGAAATTCAAATCTTTTCCAAAACCCTTTTCATTCCAAATGGAAGAAGTCATGTCATCTTCACTCTAGGGTTTGGTGTTGGAAATGAACTTTAATTCATTTAGATCCAAAAAGGCAAAGGGGAAAGTTTGGGAAAGTCATTTCATTCCCTCTCATTCACTTTCAAAAGTTTTCAAATTCCACTCAGTTTCACTCAATCAATCAACCATCAATCAAACAACAAGCATAGTTATTTATCTAATATAACATTCCAAAATTTTGAATTTTGGGATGTTACAAACCTACCACACTTAAAATGAATCTCGTCCTCGAGATTCGAAGAGGCTAGCAAGAAAGGGTTAGGGTTTGGGGGTCTTCTAGCAATAGTTCTGGTCAGAAAGGTCAGGGGTGCTACCACACTCAAAACAAGGTTACAGTTCCAATAAACTCAGATACTTCCTCTGGAGTGTTGACAATGTATGTATCTTCACATATCTTACAATAGCTCCTTCATTAACGCTCTTCTCTCAGAAGCATAGTGTTTACCTCAAAATCTTGGGTCGGTTCTTCAAAGTTGTGGTTCGTCCGAGACTGGTGCTTCTTAGCTGATAGGTCCGTGTCCATTTTAGACAACTATCGAATTACTCATGGTGGTCTACAATTTATGGTTTCTCCTACAGAAAACGGGTCTGGGTTGAACCTCACCGTATAACCAACGATTGGCAACGGTTGCCTGTAAAGGGGTTCCATCGTCCTACCATTTTATGGTTTTATGGCTTATCGCTTCGACACTCTTCAAAGGTTTTCAAGTCTCTCTGATTTTTTCCATCAACATATGATAGTTCATGATAGAAGTCTCCGGTATGGGGGCCAATCCATTCCGTACTTGAATCATTACCACATACGTAAACAGTGAATCACGTATTCTAACACTTGGGCATACTCACAAGCATTGCAGAATTTCTCTTGTTCTCGAACTGGTTTCGAGTAAATCCATGGTTTCTGCAAGCTGAACAAACATCTATCGTTACTTCACCACTCTCAGGTTTTTGCGTGACCTCCTACGAAACGTATGCTGATTGGATCACTGATTCTTCCAAATTATTCCTTTATCAAGGTTACATCAGTTTCCTTTTCAAAATCCTGGGCCTGTGGGTTATGGCCCACTTCAACACTAGTGCAGCTTTAACTCATCCTTGGAGTAACTCTCTTGTTCCATATTACACCTCCTTTAAATCCAGTAGTACTCTGTTTCTTCATACCATCATATCAAAAGCAAAACTCCAACTTATTTTGTCCAGCTTCCTTCCATGGACCGTCATAAATAACATATTTCTTTGTTCATTTATCTTGCGGCTTTACAGAGTACTACGACACCAAATAAAAATGCACTAGTTTATCCATAAATCTCATTATTATCATATCAACCTTTTATTACATCCTTAACCATTTTTCGTGAATCCAAATTCCAAAAAATTTATTACAAATGCTGCCACCCACATGGTTCGGTATGGTCAGACATTACTTCCAACTTTATTCATTTTTTCCTCCTTGAGGATTCTTCAGTCCCACTGGAATTGTGCGACATGTGCCTTGAATTTTTCAATCTTCTGTTTCATCGTGGTGGCCTTGAGCTTCACCTCCATCATCTCTGTATGGACTTCGCTTAGGTATTCCTGAGTATAACGGAGTCTTGCTTCAAGTATTTCTCCGATCTGGCGTATGGCTTCCATGGCTGCTTCACGAACAGCATCGAAGAAAGTTGCTTGTGGTACACGTGAAATGAAAAAGTACTGCCCCATCATCTTTGGGCAAACTCCTTTCAAATGGTGGAGGTGTACCTCCACATACCAAAGTTCCACTCCCTTTTGCATGAAGGGGTAGCCTTTGTAGACTGCATCTCCTTCAAGGTGAATATGCTTCATCATGTCCTTCAGGATCTTCGGGTAATCATGATCACTTGTCAGGGTCATGATGGTTTCCGGACCTTTAAGGAAAGACTCATAAAGGGTCGTCATCTGCAGTTGTGAAACAGAAATGATGCTCAGAATAAGGTACTTATCTCCTGGGGCACACATTCATATCATCCAAACAAAACTTCAAACTCAATTTCCAATATCCAATTTATGCATCACAACTCACTTTCTTCCATGGTCATCCAGAATATTAACTTCCAAGATAAAATATGACAACTCCTTAAAGCCTTTCAACATGTGACATTACAACTTTATTGAGTCATAAACTATTACAATCTCTGAGTAATCTATTACATAACTCAACTCATTGAACTCATGAAAATGAAATTGCATCTTACTACTCTTATTATTCATATCAAAATTCCAACTACTCAACTCCAGCTTTCGTCTTGTTGGGACATTTAATAGCATAATGTCCTGCTTCCTTGCAGCGAAAACAAATGACTTCCGACATGTCTCGGGGCTTCTTTGTGATTATGTGGGCTCCTTCGATTCTTGGCTTCTTTTCTGGACATTTACTAGCGTAATGACCTAAATCCTTGCACCTGTAACAAGTGATATGACTTAGGTTCTTCTCTGCAAAAATTGCATTGCTCTCGGGTTGTCTTCTCTTTCTCTTCTTGGATTTCTCTGTAATTATCAGAGCTTCTATCTCCCGAGGGTCAAACTTCACTTCTGCTGTCGGGAAATATCCCAGATACTCTTTTCTTCCCTTGGGGCAATACTGTGAGAAATGTCCTTCTTCTCCACATGAATAGCAGGCATTGGAGTAAAATCTGTTGAGGCCTTCTCCATTAAGGTCTTCAACATATTCATTCATCACAGGTTCTTCTAGACCTTCCTTGAGGGCTTTTTCATTCCATCTTCCTGCTTCGGAATAGTTTGTTGCACCGTGGAGTAAATGTGACACTGCACCGGGTAGTGGGTGGTTCCTTCACACAAGAAACAAGTCACCTGACTAGTTGGGCATTCCTCAGCTGGGTGTTTCTCCTCACAATGAGAGCATCCATCCTTGTGTTCCTCCTGGGTGTGTCCTATTTCTCCGCAAATCTTGCAGGCACAAGGTTCTTCGGGTTATCATGGTGCTTCCGGATAAGACGTGATCTCATCAAGGTCTTCTTGAATTCCTCCCAAGTTCTTGCTCCATTAAATACCTGTATGGCTTGATGCATTTTCCACCAGGTTGCAGCACTTTCTGTAAAGTACTGAAGAGCATATTGAACCTCATACTTCCTTGAAACCAAATTGCACCCGAAGTGTTTTTCCATGTTCTGCATCCATAGCTCTGCCTCCGGCTGAGTCTTCGGTCCAGAGAATATCAGTTCAACTTCATTCATCATCTATGGGGTTCAAGGGTTTTAGGGTGAGATGAGAGAGAGGTGGGGAGGGATATACACACAATACAAACAATAGTTTTTTTTGAAGAAACAAGTTTTTACTTTGTGGCTGTCGAAAAACCTCAAACAAATGACAGCTCACCAATCGTTGCATCTAACGTAGGTGTATAACAGGGTTTGGTCTTCTAAAGGTCAAATAATTCTTCAGATCCTTCAAGTGGTCAAAAGGGAAAAGGGGTATATTCTAACTATTTGAGGTGAGAGGGTCTATTTGATAAAATCTGAAAAGATGAGAAGTAAGAGTCTTTTTGAAAATAAAGTTTTAGAAATTTCCTGTCCAAGGGCTTTCCGATTTCTAGGGTCACGTCCTCTGATCAACATGTGCTCGATACCATATTCAGAGCGACCCGACCTTAGACGGTCAAGCCTACGTGTTCTTTATGCCATCCACGGATCAGTATGTTGGCACACACAGTACATCAATGTATATATCAAAGTGCAATCACATGTATAATTAACGTAAAACTGATATATACCTCATAAGTCACAATGAAACAAATAGTCGGTGTGGAGTCCCATCAACGCCATCGGCAGGTTGAGTGTAGACCGTAACCCTGTATCGTAACTCTTACTCGTCGAAGAAAATATCTGCAACATGATACGTTGCAGCCGTGTAGGTCAGTACATTGAATGTACCGGCAAGATCACAATAAGAGAAAACAGATGATAAACTATACTATATGCAGTATGGCTTTGTGGCTCTGTATCTGAGTTTTGTTTGCGTAAAAGCTGGTTTTATTTTCCCTACATCAAAGGAATAAATGTAGTCTGTACTATGGAGTTTTCTATCATGACATGGTTCCGCCAACCGATGTCTCATAACCCAAAATCATCATATGTTGCCCACAATTAAGTTATCAGTCCGGTGTTGAGAGTTCTGAGATAGATCCAAGTCCAGAGGCTCAAATTGTCCGTAACCGGGGACACGGCTAATCGATTAGGTTTTTTAACCCTCTGCAGAGGTTTGTACACTTTACCCGCAAGATTCGATCCCTCTCTTTACGTTCTCGCACTTCAGGGTGTTTGAGAATAAGATGACCGAAACATGGTCTTCCAAAGAGTTCCTCTGACCACTGTCCGGTACTCAACCCACCCTACCGTAGTTCTACATCTGCTAGTACCGTCCCAGCCAGAGTCACAACTAAGGTCAACCAAGCCAGAGCCCATAATGACTTGCGGTTGCACAGGTAAGCTTCGGGCATGAAGTATTCTTCCGTCTCTTTGAGTCTGGGTGAAGCTTTCGCAAGATGTCATGGCGCTTCTCCATGCATCCCGCCAACCACTGGTTTCTCCAGGTGCCCGTCAACAAATCCTTCACCCAAGAGTGTGTATTGAATTCTTGTCTTGAGTCTTGAAGTCTTGAGGCCTTGAAGATGCAGTCCTTGCAGATTCCATCATGGAGTTGTCGTCATTGACGTAGATCCTCCATTCTCACACCACTCCAGTACTCATACCAACCCGTCTACTATAGCGTAGCACTTAAATAAATAACGTCCGGGCTTGGTAACAGGGTGATGGGTTCCTACCTCATGCATACTACTCAACTACAAGGATTCAATAACACTACTGAGGGGTGGTTGCAAAGGTGCCACTAAATGCAATAAAACATGGGTAAGAAAGCATGGTCAAAGTGAACTTGCCTTGTTGACGATCTTCGAAAACTAGGGACTCGTGGTAGCAAACTTCGCACTCCGGAAATTCTACCGAGGCAAACAATAACTATAATAATCATATAGCATGAGATCACTTAACATAGCAACATAGTAACATAACACACCAAACCAGCAATTCAAAACCCAAAGGGAAAAACTCAAAGAAAACCAACTCAAGTTTTTCCTACTTCAAACAACAACTAGAACTAGTTTTTACATAACAAAATTTTCTCAACACAACCCAACCATGGGTTTATGTTAACTTAACAGAAAATAATGCATTAATCAATTAGGAGCAAAAAGAATCAATTTAAAAGCTATAGTAAAACTCCTATTAGGCCTAATCCAATTTATATTAAGAAAATAAAATAAAAGTTTTATTTAATATAAATAAAAGTTCATCCTATAAAGTGACAGAAACTATCCTAGAAAAATCAATCATATGTGAAAAATAAATTGTTTTACTAATTAAAATAATAGGAAAACAGTAGCTAGTTAATTAATTAGGATTAACAAGATTCTGCTTAAAACTAATTTTTTATTAATCCTAAAATACCCAAATTAATTCCTATGGTTTGGCAATGTCAAAATAAAGTTGGGACAAAAGAATCATCCAAAATAATTTTTCTAACTCATGTTATAACAGATTTACTATTCTGACTAAAACTAAAATAAAGCAATTTTAATTAATTTTAATATAGCTAAATATATTTTCTGCAGAAACTATAGAAAATTTGCAAACCAACAAAAAAGGAATCACTCAAACATATTAAACAGAATAAAAGATATGAATTTTTCAAAACAGGAACTATTCTGTTAAAACAGAAAACGAAAATAAATGAAAAAGGGCCTAATGGGCCTAAACTACGCACTGTGCGTAATACAAACTAAACGGGCCTAGGGTTAATCTAGTCGGGCCGGGCTAATAAGAAAAACCCTAACTAAATTAAAACCGTAACGAACCGGGCCGGTCCGGTTTATTTAAAAAGAAATACCCCTTCGGGGGTGTTCTAATCTGGACCGTAGATGGCGCATCGGACGGGGGAGGGGGTCTCCGGTGACTTACCGGCGCTCGACGGCGGCGGCGGCGGCTATGAGTGCGCTGGCCTCTCCGGTCGTCGGGGAGATCGGTGGAGTGGCCGGGCGGGTGCGGGGCGATGAGTGGGGGCTTTGGTGGAGTCGGGGAGGTCGGGAGGGTGAGGGGCGATGACGGAAATGGCGGCGGGAGGCTCGGGGCGACGCGTGACGAGAGAGAGAGAGAGGGGGCTCGGCGAGGGGTAAGGGGGAATGGGGTGCGGGGCCCGGCTTATATAGGCCGGGCCTCGGCCTTGCATCGGGGCGATCGGGAGGATCGGCATCCGGATCCCACGGATCCGCGATCGTGGCGGCGTGGCGTGGCGGGGCGGGGTTGAAGAAGGGGTGGGGCCTGCTTGCGAGAGAGAGAGAGGGTGCGGGCGAGCGGGCGACCGTCGCCAAAGGTTTCGGGGGGCTCGGCTGAAATGAAATTTGGCCTTGTGGGGGGTTTCCTTTTAAATTTTTATTTTAAAATAAAACAAAACAGAGATATCTTTTAAAATATCAATATTTTATATAGGACATATATATACCAAAATGATCAGGGAATATTCCTATCATTTGAACATTTTTCAAAGGCAAAATCCAAACTTTACAAAATTCATTTTTTCAAATTCAATTAAAACTCAAATTTGAATTCAAAACTTTTGGCATTATTTTCCTTTGATATTTTTGGAGTGTCATATTTACTCCTCTCATACTTTTGCCCAAGTATTTATCAGGCATAGAATTTGATATGATTCCCACTTGCCAAAGTTTGAATTCAAATTCCAAAACTCAAATTTGAAAGAGGGTTTCAAGGCATTTTCAAATGACTTTCAATTTGATACTTTTTAACTTCCAACTCATATTTCATATAATTAAAGAAGTCATTTTATCTTCCCTCATGAAAATCATTGAGTTGCATACAGCTTTGAATTTGAAATATTCCCAAATGAAATTCAAATCTTTTCCAAAACCCTTTTCATTCCAAATGGAAGAAGTCATGTCATCTTCACTCTAGGGTTTGGTGTTGGAAATGAACTTGAATTCATTTAGATCCAAAAAGGCAAAGGGGAAAGTTTGGGAAAGTCATTTCATTCCCTCTCATTCACTTTCAAAAGTTTTCAAATTCCACTCAGTTTCACTCAATCAATCAACCATCAATCAAACAACAAGCATAGTTATTTATCTAATATAACATTCCAAAATTTTGAATTTTGGGATGTTACATTTCCGTGAAAATAATGATGAGGATCTTAAAGTTCTTGATGCGTCTCCGATTAGATCTATGTTTTGCAATATGAACTTTGATGATTATGGGACTGATGATGAATCAACTTTGCCTAAAAGGCGTCCCAAGAATTCGGAATCTTTAGATCTTAATGTTAAATTTGGTAAAAGTGAGATTGAAGAATCCTCAACTTCTAATAATGTTGAACCTACTATCTCGGATTTCAAGGAATTTAATTATGATAATTGCTCTATAAAAGGTTGTATTTCCTTGTTGCAAGCCGTTGTTAATTCTCCTCATGCTTATAGTCAAAACAAAGCTTTTACCAAACATATTGTTGATGCCTTGATGCAATCTTATGATGAAAAACTTAATTTGGAAGTTTCTATACCTAGAAAACTTAATGATGAGTGGGAACCTACTATAAAGATTAGAATTAAATATTATGAGTGTTTTGCTTTGTGTGATTTGGGTGCTAGTATTTCCACGATTCCGAAAACTTTATGTGATATTCTAGGTTTCCATGATCTTTATGATTGTTTTTTAAATTTGCACCTTGCGGATTCCACCATGAAAAAGCCTATGGGAAGGATCAATGATGTTCTGATTGTTGCAAATAGAAATTTGGTGCCCGTAGATTTTATCGTTCTCGATATAGATTGCAATCTTTCTTGCCCTATTATTCTTGGTAGACCTTTCCTTAGAACGATTGGTGCAATTATTGATATGAAGGAAGGGAATATTAGATTCCAATTTCCATTAAAGAAAGGCATGGAGCACTTTCCAAGAAAGAAAGTTAAATTACCTTATGAATCTATCATGCGTGCTACTTATGAGTTTAGTGCCAAAGATGGCACCACTTAGATCTATCTTCGTTTTTATGCCTAGCTAGGGGCGTTAAACGATAGCGCTAGTTGGGGGGCAACCAAATTTTCTTTATGTTTTTTGTTTTTGTTTCTGTTTAGGAATAAATAATCCATCTACCTTCTGTTTAGATGTGGTTTTATGTTTTAATTAGTGTTTGTGCCAAGTAGAACCTATAGGATCTTCATTGATGATAGTTATTTGATCTTGCTGTAACTTCCAGAAACTTTCGGCTCACGAAACCAATTGTTAAAAATCACCAGAAGGAGATAAAATAGTGATTCCAATTGATTCTGATAAATAAACAAATTGCCTAGGTCTTCCTATTTTTGCTGAATTTTTTGAGTTCCGGAAGTTTGCGTTAGTTACAGATTACTACAGACTGTTCTGTTTTTGACAGATTCTGTTTTTCGTGTGTTGTTTGCTTATTTTGATGAATCTATGGCCAATAAAATAGTTTATAATCCATAGAGAAGTTGGAATACAGTAGGTTTAACACCAAATTAAATAAATAATGAGTTCATTTCAGTACCTTATGTGGTGGTTTTGTTTTCTTTCACTAACGGAGCTTATAAGATTTTTTGTTGAGTTTTGTGTTGTGAAGTTTTCAAGTTTGGGTAAAGCTTTTATGGACTATGGAATAAAGGGTGGCAAGAGCCTAAGCTTGGGGATTCCCAAGGCACCCCAAGACATTCAAGAATAGCCAAAAGCCTAAGCTTGGGGATGCCCCGGGAAGGCATCCCCTCTTTCGTCTTCGTTCATTGGTAACTTTACTTGGAGCTATATTTTTATTCACCACATGATAAGTGTTTTGCTTGGAGCGTCATGTATTATATTAGTATTTGCTTTTTAGTTTACCACAATCATCCTTTTTTTATATACCTTTTGGGAGAATCCTATTTGGTTAGAATTTGCTAGAATACTCTATGTGCTTCACTTATATCTTTTGAGCTTGATAGTTTTTGCTCTAGTGCTTCACTTATATCTTTTAGAGCACGGTGGTGTCTTAATTTTGAAGAAATTGCTAGTCTCTCATGCTTCACTTATATTATTTTGAGAGTCTTTTAGAACAGCATGGTATTTTCTATGGTCACAAATTTTTTCCTAGAATGGTAGGCATCCAAGTTGGGTATAATAAAAACTATCATAGGAAGTGAATTGGATGCTATGATCAATTTGATACTTGATAATTGTTTTGAGATATGGAGGTAGTGATATTAAAGTCATGCTAGTTGGGTGATTATGAATTTAAAGAATGCTTGTGTTGAAGTTAGCAAGTCCCATAGCATGCACGTATGGTTAAAGTTGTGTAACAAATTTGAAACATGAAGTGTACCTGGCTTGTGCAACCTTATGAGTGGCGGTCGGGGAAGAGCGATGGTCTTTTCCTACCAATCTATCCCCCTAGGAGCATGCGCGTAGTACTTGATTTTTTTTTGACTTCTAAATTTTTGCAATAAGTATATGAGTTCTTTCGACTAATGTTGAGTCCATGGATTATACGCACTTTTACCTTTCCACCTTTGCTAGCCTCTTGATGCCGTGCATTGCCCTTTCTCACCTTGAGAGTTGGTGCAAACTTAGCGGTGCATCCAAACCCGTGATACGATCGCTCTATCACACATAAACCTCCCTATATCTTCCTCAAAACAGCCACCATACCTACCTATTATGGCATTTCCATAGCCATTCCGAGATATATTGCCATGCAACTTTCCACCGTTCTGTTCATCATCATCATGACATACTTTACTTTTGTCATATTGCCATTGCATGATCATGTAGTTGACATCGTATTTGAGGCAAAGCCACCATGCATTATTTTCATACATGTCACTCTTGATTCATTGCACCATCCTGGTACACCGCCGGAGGCATTCATATAGAGTCATATCTTTTTCTAGTTTCGAGTTGTAATCCTTATGTTGTAATCAATAGAAGTGTGATGATCATCATTATTAGAGCATTGCCCAACCAAAAAAAAGAAAGGCCAAAAAGAAAAAAAGAAAGGCCCAAAAAAAAGGGCAATGTTACTATCCTCTTACCACACTTGTGCTTCAAATAGCACCTTGTTCTTCATGTAGTGAGTCTCATATATTGTGCTTCAAAGTAGCACCATGTTTTTCATATAGTGAGTCTCATAAGTTGTCTTTTTCATACTAGTGGGAATTTTTCATTATAGAACTTGGCTTGTATATTCCTACGATGGGCTTCCTCAAATTCCCTAGGTCTTCATGAGCAAGCAAGTTGTATGCACACCCACTAGTTTTCTTTTGTTGAGCATTCATTTATAGCTCTAGTGCATCTGTTGCATGGCAATCCCTACTCCTCATGTTGACATCAATTGATGGGCATCTCCATAGCCCGTCGATTATCCTCGTCAATGTGAGACTTTCTCCTTTTTTGTCTTCTCCACACAATCCCCATCATCATATTCTATTCCACCCATAGTGCTATATCCATGGCTCACACTCATGTATTGCGTGAAGGTTGAAAAAGTTTGAGATTATTTAAGTATGAAACAATTTCTTGGCTTGTCATCGGGGGTATAGAAGTTGGGAACATCTTTGTGTAACGAAATGAAGCATAGCCTAACTATATGATTTTGTAGGGATGAACTATCTTTTGCCATGCTATTTTGAGAAGACATGATTACTTTGATTAGTATGCTTGAAGTATTACTATTTCTTTTATCAATATGAACTTTTATTTTGTATTCATTTGGATCTGAACATTCATGCCACAATAAAGAAAATTACATTATGAATTATGCTAGGTAGCATTCCACATCAAAAATTCTCTTTTATCATTTACCTACTCGAGGACGAGCAGGAATTAAGCTTGGGGATGCTTGATACGTCTCCAACGTATCTATAATTTTTTATTGTTCCATGTTGTTATATTACCCCTTTTGGATGTTTATGGGCTTTATTTTACACATTTGTATCATTTTTGGGACTAACCTACTAACCGGAGGCCCAGCCCATATTGCTGTTTTTTTTGCCTATTTTAGTATTTTGAAGAAAAGGAATATCAAACGGAGTCCAAACAGAATGAAACCTTCGGGAGCGTGATTTTTGGAACGAACGTGATCCAGAGGACTTGGAGTGCAAGTCAAGAAGCAGCCGAGGCCTCCACGAGATAGGACGGCGCCCCCCCCCCTATAGGGCGCGCCCCCCTGTCTCGTGGGCCCCTCGGGCGGCCACCGACGTACTTCTTCCTCCTATATATACCTACGTACCCCGAAAACATCCAAGGGCACCATGAAACACAATTTCCGCCGCCATAACCTTCTGTATCCACGAGATCTCATCTTGGAGCCCTTGCCGGCACTCTGCCGGAGGGGGAAGCAACCACGGAGGGCCTCTACATCAACATCCTTGCCCCTCCGATGAGTTGTGATTAGTTTACCACAGACCTACGGGTCCATAGTTATTAGCTAGATGGCTTCTTCTCTCTTTTTGGGTCTCAATACAATGTTCTCCCCCTCTCTTGTGGAGATCTATTCGATGTAAACTCTTTTTGCGGTGTGTTTGTCGAGATCCGATGAATTGTGGGTTTATGATCAAGTTTATCTATGAATAATATTTGAATCTTCTCTGAATTCTTTTATGTATGATTAAGTTATCTTTGCAACTCTCTTCGAATTATCAGTTTAGTTTGGCCTACTAGATTGGTCTTTCTTGCCATGGGAGAAGTGCTTAGCTTTGGGTTCAATCTTGCGGTGTCCTTACCCAGTGACAGAAAGGGTTGCAAGGCACGTATTGTATTGTTGCCATCGAGGATAACAAGATGGGGTTTATATCATATTGCATGAGTTTATCCCTCTACATCATGTCATCTTGCTTAATGCGTTACTCTGTTCTTATGAACTTAATACTCTAGATGCATGCTGGATAGCGGTCGATGTGTGGAGTAATAGTAGTAGATGCAGGCAGGAGTCGGTCTACTTGTTATGGACGTGATGCCTATATACATGATAATGCCTTGCTAATCTCATAACTATGCGCTTTTCTATCAATTGCTCGACAGTAATTTGTTCACCCACCGTAATACTTATGCTATCTTGAGAGAAGCCACTAGTGAAACCTATGGCCCCCGGGTCTGTCTCTTACCATATTTGCTCCCAATCTACTTTTATTTGCATCTTTACTTTTTGCATCTATATTATAAAATACCAAAAATATATTTATCTTATCATACTATCTTTATTAGATCTCACTTTCGCAAGTGGCCGTGAAGGGATTGACAACCCCTTTATTGCGTTGGTTGCGAGTTCTCAGTTTGTTTGTGTAGGTGCGTGGGACTTTTGAGAAGCCTCCTACTGGATTGATACCTTGGTTCTCAAAAACTGAGGGAAATACTTACGCTACACTTGCTGCATCACCCTCTCCTCTTTGAGGAAAACCAACGCAAGCTCAAGACGTAGCAGGGGACGTCAAGGTTTGTTGCCGGGCAAAAAAAAACATATATCTTCAGGATAACGAGGATTCATTCCTTGTCGTGGGTTCCACCCGCGAACGAAAATCCCGGCAAACATCCCTTTTTCATTAAAAACATCCCGTACAGGTACAGTTCGTACGAAATGAAAAACATGAGAAAGGTGATTACAAGCTTTAAATTTAACAAGGGCCTGCAGGCTTACAAACTTTAAAAAAGATAAGGTGCCCGTGATCCCTTTCTTGTCCCTCTCCTCAGGAAGCAGAGCAAGACGGCCCCGAGGAGTTCGAGGGGCTCGGTGCAGATGCTGCTGCTGCCAACATCGCCCCTGGACGACGTGACCGACACCTAGTCAGACCCGTCGTCCTGCCGCCTACTACCCTCGTCGTCGATGTCGCTGTCCTCCTCATCACTCTCGCTCGAGGAGGAATCTTCATCATCGGAGGAACTCTCCACGCAGCACTTCAAGCGAGTTCCAAGATCTCCAAAGACCTTGACGGAGAGCACGCCACCCTCCATTAACTTGAAGAAAAGGACGAGCCCCACCGTCAGGCTATGGATACGAGCAAGTGTTTTCCATCCCCGACGGAGGTACATCACATGAGGAGCAGGGAAGTCGATGCGGACCCGCGTGCCACTGATCCCGCAGCCCCTCATCTGCAATTTGAGGGTCTGGGGCGGGTCGAGCTCCATATCCGCAGCAAAGGGGGTGGGGAGGCAAAGACGATGGCGCAATGGTCGGCGCAGCCTGATGAAGAATTCACGGGGCTGGTCCCCGACGTGGCCCTCCATCACAGGAGACACCATTTGCGCAACCACAGCCACCGCTCCGCCCCGACCTCCTCTGCCCCGACCACCACGGCGACCTCGACCGCTCCCCCTCCCTCTCCCTCTCTTAGCCGGCTCCTCCGCCTCGGGCTCTGGAGGGGGAGGGACGTGCTGACGAGCTGCGACCCTCGCCGCCACAGTCGAAGAACCCGCTCCTCCTCTCGTCATAGCAAGAGGGAGAAAGAAGCAGAGAAGAAGAAGAAGATGGATGATGGGAGAATGTGGAATGCCGCTCCCCTCTCCTCTTTATAAAGAGGCAGAGTGTGGGGCTCGGCCGCCCCGTTAGACCAATCCAGCCACCAGAGGTGCACGGAATCGGGACCGACCCGCTGCCCCAACCAGCGATGGCCCGGTTTCCCGCCCCCGCCGCTTGCGACCCCAAGTGCATGGGGGACGCGTGGCGGACGTGCAGAACCGAGGGGACAGGCGAAGCGACCTCTCCCCACCCTGTGGTCGTGGGGAGTGGACGCCTTGAAGACCGCGCCCCAGCCCTATTCAGTAGATGAGCCGCGCCTCCACGCCTTCCTCTTTTTACGGGGAAGGTGCGGGCCGCCTCTTCACTACGACGTGACGCATGCGTGCGGAAACCACCCCACGCATTCCGCCCACGTCACGCACGCCCCTCCACGCCGCACCGCGCACGTGGGTCGCGGGAAGCGGAGCGCGCGAAAAGTTTTACCGCAGTAAAAGCCACCCTACCTACCCGAGCACCGTTCTGGGCCTATCCCAACAACGCGTCACGCTTATGTGTGGCCCAGGCCCGGGGGCTCATGTCGGTGTACAAATAGAGGGTGCTTTTTTTTGTACCCTTATACCTGTGCACGGGCAGTCAGAGCCGCGCCCACGGCCGCACCAAGCAGGGCAAGGGAGTTGAGCCAAGCTAAGACCAAAGCCCAAGATAATCAAAGCAACGCCAAGACCAAAAACCACAAGAAGCGGAGGGACGAAGCAAACTCCCCCGGCAAGACCCTTGCCGGGGACAGCTTTGGCAGCCCCGGCAAGACCCTTGCCAGGGTAGCTCACCCCACACCAACAGAGCGAGTCACCCTTGAGCCCACAACCTCTAGTGTAATCTACTACATTGAGGCAAGGGCTCGGGAGACACCTCCTTGGTGTCATGCAGATCTTCGTCAAGATCATAAACGTACAAGACCAGATAAGGACCAAAAAACGACGACCCTTGGCAGGATTCTAGCCAAGGATATCCACAAGGCCCCCGGCAGGAGCCTTGCCGGGGACGACAGCAAGCGCCACGGCAAGACCCTTGCCGGGGCCCCGGCAAGGCCCTTGCCGAGGACGTCAACAGGCCACTGCTAGGCCCGCATCAACCAAGATCCCACCGACCGTCCCCAAGCAGCTGCCAGCCCGACCAGCTGGGCACGCACCTGCGTGGCGACGATCGGCCTCTACACCAACTCAGCAAGCACCTGTGGTGGCATGCAGATCTTCGTGAAGACCCTACCACCGCGCCACCTCAGCTGCCTACCTGCCTACATGGCGCCACCCGCACCGCCAGCCAGGGCGTGTGTCGAAGCCAGGCGAGGCGGCAACGGACGGGACGGGCTCCATCCCCGCCCCCGATAAAGCAAGAGGACACCTAAGCTATGCATTAAATGCATCTTGTCCTGTAATACGAGGGATAACCTCGTGGCACTATACCCTTTCCACCTCGTGCTTGCCACTGTGGCGACCCCTTTTCCTATAAATGGAGGCCCGAGGCGACCAGGAGAAGGATTCGGCTTTTTGGAGATCGTTACACCCCGTAGCTAGCTCAAGAACTCGGAATACATCCACCAAAGTAGGACTAGGGTTTTACGCATCCTCGCGGCCCGAACCTGGATAAACGAACCGCGTACTCTCTGTCAGATCCGCTCTTCTCTCAACCCCGCGCCCTGCAACCGCAGTAGGGATCCTTGTGATCCCATAGGTGTCATTTCCCACCGACAGCGCGTTTTCAGGCCCGCGCCACTGCTAACATTTATGTTTTTTTAGCATTTTGGCGTTGTACATGTTTGAACAGATATATCTTTTATACAATAACAACTCATCATGAACTAGTTTGTTTAAATAGCATATTCATTACCACTTGTCACCACCATCAAACAATGTTCGTCAATGAGACATCATATAACAAGTTGGTCATTAGTCATAATCACAACTCCTCATCATCATCATCAACTCTAACACATTCACTACTAGGGAAAAGCTTATACACAGACGCTTACTAGTAGCGTGGGTTTATACCCCTCTCTACTGCTACTTACTAGTAGCGCGGGTTTTTACCCCTCGCTACTACTAAGTTGATAGTAGTAGCGCGGGTTTATAACCCTCGCTACTACTAAGTGGTCCCTGCCATGCCCTCCCGGGACATGCCATAGTAGTAACGAGGGTTATAAACCTGTGCTACTACTTTGTGAATAGTTGTAGCGCAGGTCAACTGCCCACGTTACTAGTATATTCCCACACCACTCACCCCGATCCATCCACCAACCATCCCAGTCCACCCACCACTGTTTGTCTGAAAAAAACGCCCAACCCTGGATCCAGATCCCCTCCTCCCTTCTCCCGATTCACCCCTCGTCTCCCTCCCATCATGCCGCCGCCACCGTCCACCAAATCTCCTCCCCTCCCACCTCCTCCTGCTCCAGAAGCCTCTCCCGGCCCGCGGCTCCGGCTCCGTGCGGGGAGGGCTCGGCGGGGGCTGCTCTGATTCGTCGGGCACGCTCTGGCGGGGAATGCTCTACCTCAAGCTGCCGGCCGGGGATATAGGGTTCGGCGGGAGCGGGCGTGGCGGCGGTCCCGTTGCGCGCGGAGTCGGGGTCTATGGCGGCGGCCCAGGCGGCTGATCCGGCCGGGCGCACATGGCGGCTGCTGCGTCATGGCGCAGACGCCGAGGCGGCCGGCCTGCAGAGCTTCGAGCTCTATGAGAATGCGTCGGTATGGCCCCCCTTCCTCCCTCACCGCCTCGCTTCCTGCTACCAGTGGGCTTGTCCATGTCGTGCTTTGCTGCTCCTGCCGCTGCCGCTGCCGTCGCGTGGTTAGGGGTGCGATGCGGGCCTCCAGATTGCTTGGTTTGGGCGAGGCCCGAGATTTCTGCGGTTAGTAGAGGCCCTCAGGTTGTTTGGTCTAGTAATTCTAGCTGCTTGGGTTATGGGGAGATTTCCATCTTCCGAGACCAATTCATGCCGTTGCTTTGATGCCAAACTATGGTGCTTGCATGCCCGCGGCTACTGCAGTTTAGTTAGATTTCTTCTCCCTCTAGCGGAGACGCGGAGTAATCCTGGCATGCTAGTTCCTTGTGTGGAAAGGGTCCATGATTCTCGAAATGGTTTTTGCAAGATATTTGTAATGTGTGTGAGAGGGGAGTTGGGAGGTCCCTCTACGTCTCTAAGCGATTATGGGTTTCTATTTGTGGTTACTCGGGAGGAAAAGCATAGAGCTCATTATTTGAGAATTGAGATGGTTTTCTAACTACAGGAATTCACGGGCTTGATGTGTTTGAGATAGTTTCGAGGAAGCATCTTCAAACTTTCCTGCCCCTCTTTACTCTGCTGCGGACGAAGACATTGTCCATGTCCTATACTCCCGCGCCTCCTATAGTCATGACCTATGGGCGTGCCCCCGGTGCCCGTCTCCACGCTTGAAGACGGGTGCAAACCTGCAACTTCTATGCTCAGCAGCTGGGCTGTATTTCCTACATCCTTCGAAACACATTCATCCTCCTCTTGATGCGGGTTACCTGAAAAATAGCTAAAGCAATTAAGTGGTGTTACTCCTGTTCTGTGTCTATGTACACATATGCTTGCTTGCTTATTTGTGAAGTACTCATGCATGAAGTCTGGTCATTACCCTGGTTGCATACAGTAACAGTAAACATTGTTAGCTTAATCCAAACTTATTAGTCTACAAATCTACACCGGTGTAGTAGTCTAGGAAAACTAGCTTGAGTCGATTTGCTTTTCTTGTGTTACTAGTGTCCGGCCAGAATTAGTAAGGTGTAATCAACGTGGCCGTATAATTAGATTAGGAAAAATACAAACTTGAGTCCGACTAGGACTTGTCCTAGCTATCTAGCTGCGTTGGTAGGAGTATAATACCAGGATTAGGAATTTGTAGTCCAAGTCGGTTAATAGGTGAGTCTGATTTGACTAGAACCTGTATCCACTGGTGGTGGCTGCGTCCATATATATACACCAGCTGGGTTCATTCAATGGAGTAACCTACACTAGCTCATTCACTAGTAGTTAGAATCCATGCACTTTAGTTTTCCCATTCATGACATGCCTGCTGTTAAAACATGTGTTCATTTGCAGCTCCTTTTAATTCTTTTGTAGCTCACTGAATAAATTTTTGTAGTTTGTTGTCATAATCCATGGCGCTGGCTGCGCTGCGCCTTTTCCTGCTTCTTCTCGTCTGAGGCGAGCACCAGCGATACGTATCAGCCCTCTTCTCTATGGTGCTGGCTAGGTAAGAACTAGGGATCTGTGGCAACAGCTCATAGATTAATTAGAATTAGATTTGATAATTGGATATGGATTGATGAACCAATTTGCAAATTCGTTGGTGATTTCAGTGCTTATACTTATTTGGTTTTGGTGCCTGGTCGGACCTTCTCTATGTTAGTTTTGTTGCTTAGCCAAATCAGTTAGGGATATAGCCCATCCATGATGTTGCGAGGTGTTGATTGCCTTCTATCAAAAATCTAGAGCGTTGGGTATCTCTGGCTGTAAACTGAATCTGGTTCAGTTAAAAACTGCACTGTCAAATCTGGATAGCCAGCTTCTAGGTGAAAAACGAGTTAGTTATTCTCAGAATTTCAAGTTGCCTCTATATGAAATTTGTAAAGCAAGTTCCAAGCTTTCCGTGGAGTATTTATTTGCGTCATTTGGATGTATGGTTTGAGAGCGGCCATCATTTTAGTTTGTTGTCCCGAAAGTTAGTATCTTGTGCGCATTGTTTTCGTATGCCAGTTTACGGCCTTGTAGAGGCTGTTTTAAAAAAAGTTTGCACCTTAGAAAGTGGTATCTGCTTAATATGAAGATCATTTATCAGTTCTATATCTATAATATTACAAGTAAGAATGGATATTGGCTATCAAGAGTCTCAACTTTTATCTCATTTACTGAATGCAGACGCAACATCTTCACTTCTTTCCTTGCACATTCCTGTTAAGAAGCAAAGGTAGCCCTGCTATCCTGGTATAGACAGATAGAATAAAAATATAATACAGTATTTGACTACCAATGAAACACATAGAATTAGTTGTTGAACACGAATGATATGGGAAGTTCTCCTTAAGGGATCATGATGTTTTCCTACTTATTCTGCTTGAAGGGATGGTGTTGATAGTGTTGCTACCAGTGCTACTGTTTTATTTTGTTGAGACTACCAATGATGCCGCAGTCAATTAATTACAACTCACACTTGTCGAGGGGGGACTGCAACTTAATTCAGTGTCGATGTTCATTGCGAGTTTAGTAGTACCATATGAGGACGTGAAATAATGTTCTTATATTTCACAGCAAGTGGTCTGATGGGCCGTTGTTTGTCCTTGTTGGTCTGCTTTCGTTTTGGAAAATCATCTTATAAGATTTGTGATGTCCTATCGAGCAATTGATCTGATGGGTTGTGAGCTTTTTAGCTGTCCAGCATCACCCTATGGCAGATAATCATTTCTATTATGTGTTAATGCTTTCCTTTTAAACTACTTCAAAAAAACAAAGAAATTGGATTCTTTTAGCCGTATTATCCTTTGAACATCTATATGAAATGATGTAAGTTTAAGTATATTTAGGTTTGAAGAAATCTAAAAGCAATTAATGTGAAAATTAGATATGTCCTATTACCTGGCAATATATAGTTTTGTAGCTATTACATAGGCGATCTCTTGTTAATAGAAATCACTCACTTTTTTGTTTTCGTATATTTATTCCCGTAGCTACTATACATCACAACATGCAAGGAAATATATGTCAACTGAAATTTAATTTTATTTGTTCTTTGCTCTTTACAGAAATCTCGGATTCATAAATGGGAGAAGCACATAAGGGAGAAGAAGATGATTGCAAGGATGGAGAGGGAGCAAATCATTTGGAGGGATAGAATGCCACTTTTTGGTGTTTTTATGCAATTTTTTTTGCTTTCAACTGTGTTTGCACTAGCTGGGAATAAGTGACTAGGCAATAAGTGTAGATGTATGGATATGCTCTAATGCTCCTGGTTTACTATAAATCTTCAATTTGGAATGATGTGTAATGTTGTTGGTTTATTACAAATCTGGGCTTGTTTTAGTTGTTAGAATTGTATGCCTAAAATGGAATTGATGGATTTTATTTTTTTTAAATTCCTAATTAGTTAGTAGTAGCGTGGGGGTGAAATGGAGCGCTACTAGTATTCAGGATACTAGTAGTGTGTGGTACTATAGACGCGCTACTACTATTTCGTTAGTAGTAGCGCGGGACACATCCGCGCTACTAGTAAAATGGTAGTAGTAGCGCGGGTCTACCCCGCGCTACTACTAACTATTAGCTGTAGCGCGGGTACCCGCGCTGCTAGTAGCCATTTTACCCGCGCTGCTAGTAGCCTTTTTCCTAGTGGTGATTGTAGCACATAATAACACATTCTAGCTACGACCTACTCCTCTCATAGGACCTACTCTACCCTCTCTTAGGTAAAATATCATAAAACAAGATAGGCATTGACGCTGCATTAAGGAAAATTGACTCTCCATAATAAAGAACGGAGATCATCCTGTCTCCAAGTCTTGGCCTACGCACAATGTTGCTTCCAAGTAGCTCTCTACGATGGTTCAAACATTTTTTGAAATCATTTATTATCATGGCTTCCTCGCTTTTAGAAATCCGGTATGGGCAGGAGTGACGTGGATACTGCGGCTGACCTGGCTGTGGTGGTCGTAAGCTCATAACATTAACGCGACCTCTCGTCAACATCAGATGAGGCACACAATCCATCGGGATTTTATGTTCAAAAACATAGTAATAACTTGTAGTTAGAAATATAGTTTAGTTTAGAAGAATTTATGCAAAAGATGCACGGATGTCGTAATAGTAGAAAATCTTACAATGATATCTCCATTGATGTTACCGTAGTTCAACACGTTCACTAGTGGCATGTAGTGACCATAGTGTGGAGGAGTTTGATAATAGCTATTGTAATTCTCAAGATTAGTAAAAAAATGCGATAAGACCATCTTGCTCCTTATAAGTTAATTGTGCTTCATCATTGTAGTAGTAGGTTCTGTCTACCATTTTCCGTACATTTTTTGAAGAATGAAAATAAGCTGTCAATGGAAATAAGCTGTCAAATATTTTGGAATAAACAATATAAATTACTTAGTAAATATGTATAAGAAACTCACACAGCGGTAGAACTGGAAGCGTGTCAACAAGGACCCAAATGGTCATATTATTTTCGTCGATGTCAGGATCACCAAGATCGAAGGTGAGAAGCATACCCTCATGAAAATCATACGCCTTGCAAAGGGCTTCCCAATTCAGGCAACCAAAATTGATGAGTTCACAGAATTGTATACATTTACAGCAAAATCATAACCATGATGGGTCCTTAGTTGAATTATCTTTGTATCCATTCTTTCATGATCTTCAAAACCCATCTTCTCCAAGACATAGCGTCTTGCATGGCCTCGGATAAGCTAGTCGAATTGTAAAAGACGGAAATTACACGTTGAAGAAGCAGAGAAGTCGTGCAAAAAATAACATGTCGTCGTTGCGTACCGTGTCAACAACGAAGGTCTCTTGGAGCTTGATGCTGAAGCGCCGACCTTCTACCAGGTGAGGCATGTCGCACAGACCCCGCTCATCTTCGCAGTACTTGCACATAGCGAATTCCCTTTCGTCGTCAGACATTTCCTAATAGGTAATTAATAATCCATCATTGAATACATATATAGTAGTTTGTAGCAAAGATCATCATATAACAACTAAAACACCTAAAATTTGTAGTTTGTAGTAGTTTGTAGCAAAGATCATCATCGAACCTAGTTTGTAGCAAAGATCATCATATAATCCATCATCGAATACATATATAGTAGTTTGTAGCACAAACTGAGCTCATCTTTTGCATTCAATAAGCAAATAACTAATAGGTAATTAATAATCCATCACCGATTAGATATATAGTAGTTTGTAGCAAAGATCATCATATAATATCACTAATACATCTCAAATAATAGCTCCTCTAGGTTCAGTGGGCCGCGGTGGACACCCAAAGAGAAGGAACCATCACCGGATCATAGCTCCGGTGAGATCCCCAAAGAATCTGCCACGTATTGGAGAACCGGTCGTTCGCCAACGCAACCAAGTAGCGCCGGACGTGCGCGTTCTCCTCTGTGACACGGTGTTGTACCACCTGTGTGGGGGACTCAAGCCTCTCCACCGATGCAGGCCCACGTGACCGCCACCAAAGAAGCTCCGGGTCGACGACGGGCTGGCTCCTCACTAAGCTGCGCTCACCAGAAGGTAGCACAATCCAGTACCAGCCCGGCGGAGCCCAGTCCCGGACATGGCTCCTCGGCTCAACCAGGAGTCCTCCGCCGAGTCGACGACGAGGATGCGGGATAGGCATCGTCGACATCGAGAACAAAATGCTTAATTATGAAAACAAAATTAATAAACACTTAGCAAAATTTGGCATGACCTTTGCTAAAAGCAGGACATATCGGCGCTGAAATTTGCGAGCGTAAGCGAATTGACATTTCTAGCAGAACATAGGCCACTCGGAAAAATATGACATGTCCAAAATGTGACATGTTCAAAATATGACATGTCCACTGCAAATTTGCATATAACAGGAAAAATTGCTTTAACTAAAAAATAACAACAATTGCTTTAACTAAAAAAATACCTAGAATTCTGTTAACTACACCTAAAACAACTAAAACACCTAAAATTCTGTTAACTACACCTAAAACAACTAAAACACCTAAAACTCTTTTAAATACACATAAAACACCTAAATTCTATTAACTACACCTAATTAAAAACCTAGCTAAATTTTTGTCCTAACTTTAAAACCTAGCTAAATTTAAAAACCTAGGGTTCATACGAATTAACTAGGGTTCATACCTAAGCTGTCCAAGCAAGGGTTCGATCATAACCTAAATTATTCTAATAACCTACATTTTTTCAACTACATAGAATTCAAAATAACTACTCTAATAACTATAACTAGGGAGGAGGGAGGAGGAGGAAGGAGGAGGAGTATACCTCTCGGTGGAGGAGGGCAGGGGAGGAGGAGAGCAGTGTGAGGCCGGGCGGAGGCGGAGGAGGAGGCCGACATGGGGAGCTGGGCGGCGGCGGGGGAGGAGGGCTGGTCTTTGGCCAGGCGGCCGCCGAGGGGAGGAGGGCAGCTGGGGGGACGGCGGTGTCTTGAGGTCGGCCAGGCGTGGGGATCGAGGAGGGTGTGGGAGTGTGTGAGAGTGATGAGGCCGGCCGGGCAGGGGTGAGGGAGGTAGTGGGCTGAGCAGCAGCGGGCAATGGGCCAGCGCTACTCCTAAGCCCACTAGCTGTAGCGCAGGTTGGACGACAGGCGTTGCTGCTATTTTTTGACCGGGGGTGTGGTATATTACACTTAGCAGTAGAGTGGGGCTATCTAACAAGCGCTGCTGCTAACTGATACCAATAGCGCTCTTTATAGCCAGCGCTACTACTAACTAGTAGTAGCGTGGGGTTATAAACAAACGCTACTGGTAAACTTCTATCTATAAGCATTTTCCTAGTAGTGATACGAAACGGTGAAAGGACAGAAGAGGACAACACAGAAACAGAGAGAGACAGATCCAATCTCTGAGGGGCTTTCTCCCTTCTCATGCCATGCAGGCCAAGGACCAGAGGGGAAACCCTTCTCCCATCTAGGGAGGAGGTCAAGGAAGAAGAGGAAGAAGGGGGCCCTCTTGCCCTCTCCTCCGGTGGCGCCGGAGCGCTATCGTGGCCATCATCATCACTGCAATCTTCACCAACTCTTCTCCCCTCTATGCAGCGGTGTAACCTCTCTCTTACCCGCTGTAATCTCTACTTCAACATGGTGCTCAACGCTATATATTATTTCCCAATGATGTATGGCTATCCTATGATGTTTGAGTAGATCTGTTTTGTCCTATGATGATGATCAAGATTGGTTTGAGTTGCATGTTTTATTATTGGTGTTGTCCTATGGTGCTCTCCATGTCGCGCAAGCGTGAGGGATCTCTGATGTAGGGTGTTGCAATACGTTCATGATTCGCCTATAGTGGGTTGCGTGAGTGACTGAAACACAAACTCGAGTAAGGGGGTTGTTGCGTATGGGATAAAGAGGACTTGATGCTTTAATGCTATGGTTGGGTTTTACCTTAATGATCTTTAGTAGTTGCAGATGCTTGCCAGAGTTCCAATCATAAGTGCATATGATCCAAGTAGAGAAAGTATGTTATCTTATGCCTCTCCCTCAAATAAAATTGCAATAACGATTGCCGGTCTAGTTATCGATTGCCTAGGGACAAATAACTTTCTCGTAACAAAAAGATCTCTACAAAAACTAATCTAGTTGTGTCTTTATCTAAACAGCCCCTACTTTTTATTTACGTGCTCTTTATTTTCTTGCTAACTTATCCAAAAACACCTACAAAGTACTTCTAGTTTTATACTTGTTCTAGGTAAAGCGAACGTCAAGCGTGCGTAGAGTTGTATCGGTGGTCGATAGAACTTGAGGGAATATTTATTCTACCTTCAGATCCTCGTTGGGTTCGACACTCTTACTTATCGAAAACTGTTGTGATCCCCTATACTTGTGGGTTATCAAGACCTTTTTCTGGCGCCGTTGCCGGGGAGTCATAGCATGGGGTGAATATTCTCGTGTGTGCTTGTTTGCTTTATCACTAAGTAATTTTATTTGTTGTTCTTAGTTGTTCTCTATCTTTAGTTATGGATATGGTGAAGGAAATATGCCCTAGAGGCAATAATAAAGTTATTATCTATTTCCTCATATCATGATAAATGTTTATTATTCATGCTAGAATTGTATTAACCGGAAACATGATACATGTGTGAATACATAGACAAACATAACGTCACTAGTATGCCTCTACTTGACTAGCTCATTAATCAAAGATGGTTGTGTTTCCTAACCATAGACATGTGTTGTCATTTGATTAAAGGGATCACATCATTAGGAGAATGATGTGATTGACATGACCCATTCCGTTAGCCTAGCACTTGATCGTTTAGTATGTTGCTATTGCTTTCTTCATGACTTATACATGTTCCTGTAACTATGAGATTATGCAACTCCCATTTACCGGAGGAACACTTTGTGTGCTACCAAACGTCACAACGTAACTGGGTGATTATAAAGGAGCTCTACAGGTGTCTTCGAAGGTACATGTTGGGTTGGCGTATTTCGAGATTAGGTTTTGTCACTCCGATTATCGTAGAGGTATCTTTGGGCCCTCTCGGTAATGCACATCACTATAAGCCTTGCAAGCAATGTGACTAATGAGTTAGTTGCAAGATGATGTATTACGGAACAAGTAAAGAGACTTGCCGGTAACGAGATTGAACTAGGTATTGGATACCGACGATCAAATCTCGGGCAAGTAACATACCGATGACAAAGGGAACAACGTATGTTGTTATGCAGTTTGACCAATAAAGATCTTTGTAGAATATGTAGGAGCCAATATGAACATCCAGGTTCCACTATTGGTTATTGACTGGAAACAGTTCTAGGCCATGTCTACATAGTTCTCGAACCCGTAGGGTCCGCACGCTTAACGATACGATGACAGTTTTATTATGAGTTTATAAGTTTTGATGTACCGAAGGTTGTTCGGAGTCCCGGATGTGATCACAGACATGACGAGGAGTCTCGAAATGGTCGAGACATAAAGATCGATATATTGGACGACTATATTCGGACACGGAAGCGTTCAGTGATTTGGAGAAAACGGAGTCTTGGGAGGGTTACCGAACCCCGGGAAGTATTGGGCCTTAGTGGGCACGAGGGGAGAGAGAGGGCTGCAGCCCAGGAGGTGGCGCCCCCATGGGAGTCCGGGTGGACTAGGGAGGCGCAGCCCTCTTCCTCTCCCTCTCCTCTCTTTCCTTCCCCTCTCTCTTCCTAGTTGGACTAGGAAAGGGAGTCCTACTCCCACTAGGAGGAGGACTCCCCCTCCTGGCGCACCCCTAGGGCGGCCGGCCTCCCCTTGCTCCTTTATATACGGGGGCAGGGGGGCACCCTAGAACACACAAGTTGATCTTCGTGATCGTTCCTTAGCCATGTGCGGTGCCCCCCTCCACCATATTCCACCTCGGTCATATCGTCGCGGAGTTTAGGCGAAGCCCTGCGTCGGTAGAACATCATCATCGTCACCACGCCGTCGTGCTGACAGAACTCATCCCCGACACCTTGCTGGATCGGAGTCCGGGGATCGTCATCGAGTTGAACGTGTGCAGAACACGGAGGTGCCGTACGTTCGGTGCTTGGATCGGTCGGATCGTGAAGACATACGACTACATCAACCGCGTTGTCATAGCGCTTCGCTTTCGGTCTCACGAGTGCGTGGACACACTCTCCCTCTCATTGCTATGCATCACCATGATCTTGCGTGTGCGTAGGAATTTTTTTGAAATTGCTACGTTCCCTAACAGTGGCATCCGAGCCTGGTTTTATGCGCTGATGTTATATGCACGAGTAGAACACAAGTGAGTTGTGGGCGATACAAGTCATACTGCTTACCAGCATGTCATACTTTGGTTCGGTGGTATTGTTGGATGAAGCGTCCCGGACCGACATTACGCGTACGCTTACGCGAGACTGGTTATACCGACGTGCTTTGCACACAGGTGGCTGGCAGGTGTCTGTTTCTCCAACTTTAGTTGAACCGAGTGTGGCTATGCCCGGTCCTTGCGAAGGTTAAAACAGCACTAACTTGACGAACTATCTTTGTGGTTTTGATGCGTAGGTAAGAACGGTTCTTGCTCAGCCCGTAGCAGCCACGTAAAACCTGCAACAACAAAATAGAGGACGTCTAACTTGTTTTTGCAGGGCATGTTGTGATGTGATATGGTCAAGACGTGATGCTATATTTTATTGTATGAGATGATCATGTTTTGTAACCGAAGTTATCGACAAGCTGGCAGGAGCCATATGGTTGTCGCTTTATTGTATGAAATGCAACGCATACTGTAATTGCTTTACTTTATCACTAAGCGGTAGCGATAGTCGTAGAAGCAATAGATGGCGTAACGACAAAGATGCTACGATGGAGATCAAGGTGTCGTGCCGGTGACGATGGTGATCAAGACGGTGCTTCGGAGATGGAGATCACAAGCACAAGATGATGATGGCCATATCATATCACTTATATTGATTGCATGTGATGTTTATCCTTTATGCATCTTATCTTGCTTTGATTGACGGTAGCATTTTAAGATGATATCTCACTAAAATTATCAAGAAGTGTTCTCCCTGAGTATGCACCGTTGCGAAAGTTCTTCGTGCTGAGACACCACGTGATGATCGGGTGTGATAGGCTGTACGTTTAAATACAACGGGTGCAAAACAGTTGCGCACGCAGAATACTCAGGTTAAACTTGACGAGCCTAGCATATAACAGATATGGCCTCGGAACACAGAGACCGAAAGGTCGAACGTGAATCATATAGTAGATATGATCAACATAGTGATGTTCACCATTGAAACTACTCCATCTCACGTGATCATCGGACATGGTTTAGTTGATTTGGATCACGTGATCACTTAGATGACTAGAGAGATGTCTGTCTAAGTGGGAGTTCTTAAGTAATATGATTAATTGAACTTAAATTTATCATGAACTTAGTACTGATAGTATTTTGCATGTCTATGTTTGTTGTAGATAGATGGCTCGTCTTTGTTGTTCCGTTGAATTTTAATGTGTTCCTTGAGAAAGCAAAGTTGAAAGATGATGGTAGCAATTACACGGACTGGGTCTGTAACCTGAGGATTATCCTCATTGCTGCACAGAAGAATTACATCCTGGAAGCACCGCTAGGTGCCAGGCCTGCTGCTGATGCAACTGACAATGTTAAGAACGTCTGGCAGAGCAAAGCTGATGACTACTCGATAGTTCAGTGTGCCATGCTTTACGGCTTAGAACTGGGTCTTCAACGACGTTTTGAACATCATGGAGCATATGATATGTTTCAGGAGTTGAAGTTAATATTTCAAGCAAATGCCCGGATTGAGAGATATGAAGTCTCCAATAAGTTCTATAGCTGCAAAATGGAGGAGAATAGTTACGTCGGTGAATACATACTCAAAATGTCGGGTATAATAACCACTTGATTCAACTGGGAGTTAATCTTCCTGATGATAGTGTCATTGACAGAATTCTTCAATCACTGCCACCAAGCTACAAGAGCTTCGTGATGAACTATAATATGCAAGGGATGGACAAGACTATTCCCGAGCTCTTCGCAATGCTAAAAGCCGCGGAGGTAGAAATCAAGAAGGAGCATCAAGTGTTGATGGTCAACAAGACCACCAGTGTCGGGGAAGCCGATCGTGTCCCACGAACACCTATGGGACCTGAATCCCTTTTGGTTCGGAGGGGGGTGGAGGATGCACGAAGAGCGGATCGAGGCGATGCACACGAGCAAGTTTACCCAGCTTCGGAGCTCTCCGGAGAGATAATACTCCTACTGCTGCTTTGTGGATTATATTGTGTTCTTGCTAGGGAGCAATGGGAGCTACCAACCCTAGCCTGGGTGTGGTCTAGTATGAGTAGAATGAACTAAGCCGGAGCCGAACCGAACCCTTTCTACGTTGCACTTGGGCCTCCTTTTATAGGCACAAGGGGTCACCACATGTGCCAAGTAGACAAGGGTAAGATAGTAAAAATAGAGGTTGGTACACTTCTTTGTACAGTGTACAGTATTCTATACCTAACTCTGACGGCAAGGGACAAGAGTCATAAATGCCCATCTCAGTCGCCTGAACAGTGTAACAGGGACCGTCAAGTGCGCCTCCGTTTGCCACGAGGGTAGCTTGTCAGCGCCGCTTATAGCTGCTCCCCGCTGGCTGCACAGCCCGTCGACACGCGTGCTTGGGAAGGCCCCATGGCGACACGTTTGGCGGATGAGCTGGAGCGGAGATGAAGAGAGGTCACTTGCCGCGGCGAGCACCTTGCCGCGGCAAGGTTCTTGTCGTGCTCGGGAGCTTGTCGCTCACCAAGCCTTCCCGGCAAGCTCCTCTTGCCGGGGCCTTGTTTCCTTCGCGCCGTGAGTGGCTTTCCCGGCAAGCCCCTCTTGCCGGGGCCTTGATTATTTTGTTCTTGACTGGTTCCAAAGGAGCTGCTGAGGATCTTGGCGGTCACCAAGTCGGCCCTACCGCGGGGTGCTGCTACTGTCCGTGCACGAGTTCGGGATTCTAGGGTACCCCTACTCTAGTACACCGACAGGAGCCCCCGGGCCTGGGCCACACACGGCGCCGAGCTCTGTTGGGCGAGGCCCAAAACAGTGCACGGGCACGCGTGGTCTTGATTACGCCGTTATTTGCCTTGGACCCACCACGTCTCCCACGAACGGCACGCACCGGACGTGGCGTCGTGGGGGATATCGTGGGGCTTTCTTTAATGGAAAAATCGGAACGCCCGTCCCCTCTCCCCTTTATAAGCGGGGGGAACAGGGGCAGGATGCCCACTTGCCCTTGCTGTCACATCAGAAACCCCCGTCGCTTTCCCCTTTCTTCTCGAGCCCAAAGAGAGCGACGCTCCGCCCCCTCCATTGCCACCGGTGCCACCAACGCCGTCGACCTCCTCCACCACCTCTCCCTATGGCTCCGAAGGCCGACAAGGGAAAAGGCGTGAAATCAGCCGAGGCGCAGCGGCTCGCGGCGCTGCGGAAGGAGCGGGCCCTCTTCGATCCCCTGCTCAACAGGAAGGAGCTGCGGGAGCTGTACTATCTCTTCTGGTCAACGGAGACCAGGGCGCATCCGCGCACGAGGGTCATCTCCGCCGCCACATCCGCTAAGGTCTCCATCGGGTACCCCTTCTTCGCGATTTTCTTCCACTGCGGGCTCTGTCCGCCCTTTTCTGAATTCTTCTGTGATGTCATGAACACATATGGCCTCCGCCTCCTTGACTTCACCCCCAACGCCATCCTCACCATGGCCGTTTTCGCACATCTCTGCGAGAACTTTGTTGGGGTCCATCCAAACGTCGCACTCTTCCGCCACTACTTCTCACCCCGCGTAGAGAGAGGAGAGCCGCTTGCCGGAGGAATTGCATGGACCTCTAGGATCAGCAAGTGGGAGGAGTGGACAGCTGACTGGTGTTGGATCTTAGAGGAGGAGCCACAGCCTTTCACCACCCTGCGCCAGACCCCCATAGTTCGCGGCAACGATTGGAGCAACTTGGCGCCGGAGGACGACAAGTTGAAGATCGCCACGACTAGGATTTTGCATCTCCGGCAAGCAGGGCTTACCGTAGGAGCAGTTGGCGCGGACTTCCTTCGCCGCCGCATTGCGCCCTTGCAGGAGAGAGGGAGGCATGCTTGGGAATTCCAGAACGCGACGGACATCATGAGGCTGCGCCCAGGTCTGAATTGGAATTTTACTACCTTGGAGCTTGACGGCATGCTGCGGGAATTGTTCAAGCCTGAAGCGGATAACCCCGGGTGGTGCATGTTACCGAGGGGAGTTGTGCCCTTGTGCAACAACTCGTCGCTTGACAGCATCTGCGCAATAATGCCGTTGTGCGATTCCCATGGAATCGTTCCAACTTGGCAGGAGCCCGCCGACGACGTCGTGCAGCAGTTCTTCGACAACTTGGTTGAAGTGCCGATCCGCGCCCGGCGAGGCGGCTCACCCGCGACACCACTGATCAAGAGATGGCGCGCATCGCCACGAGTTGGAGGAGGCTGCGAGGCTGCTGCCGCTGGCGTATTTGGGTTTTCTTGTCGAGGCGGAGACAGCCGGCGGCAAGCCTTGCCGACCGAGAAGAGTTAAATCGCCGAGGAGGAGCAGGTCGAGCCGATCAGCGAGCGGCGAGCCTGCCGGGGGCGCCTCTCCTCCGCCGTCAAGTAGCTTGCCGCAGGGGGAGCCCGCTGCCCCGCCAAGGAGACGCCTCCGGAAGACTTGAGAAGTGGCGGGGGGGCATACGGTCCAACAGCCGCCTCGGCGCCCGACGCGCTCCACCGCGGCAAGCACTGTTGCCGCGGGAGCGCCTCATTCCGCCATGGCGACGGGCGCGGGGTCTTCTGGAGTCGCGGCCCCTGCACCCGCCAAGCATCCGAGGGAATCTTCTCCCCCAATCCGTCGCGCCGGAGCGGAGTTTGATCTTTCCGCCCTCAGCTCCGAGGAAGAAGAGGAAGAGTAAGATCTTGTCGTTGCTACTTGTAATCTTCCAATTTATTGTTTTATCTTATATCTGACTGGTTTCACTCTAAACCTTCTTCTTCAGGACGTTAGCTCAGAGGGCGTCGAAGAGGGCCAAGACGCCGGTGGTTGTCGTCTCAGATGACTCCCCTGTGGCGACAGGGGGCACGTCTGGAACTCCCTTGCCGGACCCGGCAACCCTTCAACAGAGCAGCCCCCAGCACAACCCCCAGCGTAAGTGTATGGTATACTTCTCATGTTTGGGTGTGCTTGGGTGCTTCTCCGTTACTGATATCTGGTTTGTTGAATTGTGTAGGAGCAGAGCAGCCTCATCAGGAAGCACCGGAGGTCACTCCCGAAGTTCTGCTTGCTTCAACCTCGCCGCCAAGGAAAACTCTCCGCCAAGGGGCGCTCTCCGGCAAGGAGGCCTCTCCGACAAGGGAGCTTCCCGACAGGACCAGCGCCGGCGACCCTCCGGTTGTCGAGACCGTAACAACAGATCCCATTGCGGTGATTTTCTTGTCTGGAAACATCCTTGGATTCTCTCTTCTTCTGTTCTTCTCTTTGAACATCTGCTTGATTTGTGCTTTCTTCTTGACCATCAGATCCATCTGCGGAGATCCGATGGAGCCGAGGCTGCCGGCGAGGAAGGCGCTTCATGGCGACAATGTCGGCGCCGCCAACATGGAGGAGGAGGCTGGCGCCGACAGGCCCTTGGCGGGCGAGGAGGCCGCCGAGAGCTCTTGGCGCAGAGGTGGGGAGAATCTGGCGATCGTCTTGGCGCCTGAGGCCCGAGGCCGCAGGGCGCCAGGCGCTGCACCGACCGCCGATCCTCCCGCCACCGACGCCAAGGCCGACCTCAAGAGCCCCAGCCCGGCGCCTACGAAGGCGGCGAGGTGTCTTTATCAAGCTCCCTGGGCATCAAGCTCGGGGCACCGGCGAGGGGAGGCCTTGACGGGCTGCTTGCCTCCGCCGGGCTGTCGCTGGTCGATGCTCCGAGCAGCAGCAGCGGCGAACCTGAGGAGGAGCACCTGCTAAGGAGGTTGATGTCGCTCTACCGCGCCCGACAAGCCAAACTGGAGTCCAGGGAGGCGCTTGTCGCGAGGGCGGGAGCTGACTTGGAGAAAGCGGAAGAGCTCCGGCGCGCCAACAAAAAAACTCTCCGGGATATAAGCGGAGGCGGGAGCAACTTGCTGAGGAGCCACGGCCTTATTGGAGAAAGGCGAGGTCGAGGAGCAGCAGAGGCTTGCGCGAGAAGCTATCCGCGAGAAGGTGGTGGCGCGCGGAAGATCAACCTCGACAGCTATGAGGAAGATCTCGCTTGTGCGAAAGCAAATGATTGGCGGGCCGCCGGGAGGCAAAAGATGCTGCTGCGGCTGCCGAGGCCGCCAAGAGGGAATTGGAGGCGAGGGTGGCTCAGCTGGAGTCCACCCTCCGGAAGAGTGCCGAGGAGGTCGCCGGGTTGAAGCGCGGCGTGAGAAGGACGCACACCCTCGGCGAGTTGCGGGTCGTTTTCTGAAAAGATCAAGGAGATCGATGCCGCCAAGGGCGCCCAGCGGATCTGGAGCTGAAGCTGACCACCACAGCGGAGGCGTTGAATGGCGCCAAGGATCGGGAAGCGGGCCTGCTGAAAAGATCAAGGCCACCGAGGAGTTGTTGTCGAATGCTGTGACCGCCCAGAATAATCTTCGAGACAGCATAATGCACTGGACAGAAGGTCTTGTGGACACCGCCGCCGGCATCCATAATGAGCTGATGGAGTTGGGGATGACAGATCTTGGATACTCCACCGACGAGAACCTCCAACCCAGCGTCAAGCTCAGCCTATTCTTCAAAGGCGTGTTGGCGGGTATCCAGCGGCTCCGGGAAGAGGTTCCAAAGCAACTGGCGGAGGAATCACGTCAAGTCTGCGCCGAGGCTCTCCAGAAGGTGTTGATGAAGGTGGCCTTCCGCAACCCAGGCGTCGACTTCACCAAAGCCCTCAAGTCCCTGCCTCCATCCGCCGATGTTGAAGCGCTCAAGGCCCTTGTCGCACCCATTGTGGACAGGGTGAGCGGAGTTAAGAGGCTCGAGGGCGACCGCGTGGACTAGGCCGCCAAGTCTATCTTTCTCTTGTCGATGTAGATCATGTTTAGGTAAAAAGTCTATTAGATCCGCGACAAGTTATTATGTAATATACACTATCTTAGGAAATCGAATGCAATGTTATTTCCTTTATTCGATTTCTTCCTTTGTATGTTTATACCCTCGCTTTCGGGGAACTTGTCGGTCACGAACACCTTTGCATGGCGCTGAGTGCGGAACTTCAGCAGCCTCTTTGGGATGCGACCTCCGACAAGCAACCTTGCGCAACTAATTGCAGCACACTTAAATTGTTGGCGGACTCGAAACAAAGTAAGGCGCAAGCTAGTCGCGAGTCGGTTCCTCCAGCGCTGAGTTTTCCATACAAAGTATTATCGTTCGAGGAAGATAACTCGAAAATTTAAAACTGGTCGTTTAAACTTAGCAACTTAGCTTCTCTGTTGTCCATTTCGGCAAAGCGACGGTTCCTCGGCGACGCTTGGCGGTCCACACTATTATCTTCCCTTCCCCGGTTAACTTGTGGGTGGATGAACCTTCTCCTTGTTTGAGAAGAAAGAAGAAAATAAAGTTATGGAGCCTAGTGGCTCGTTATAAACTTACGGTGTGGATGCTGCACAAAATGTTAGTAAACACATGCATATAAGATTATGAAAGCATGTATTGACAAAATGTGCGCAACACATAGGCTTTCTTGATGCTGCGGGTCTGCGCCCGGCTTTGTACAAAGGATTACATGCAACAGCGGCAAGACTTGTACAAAAGGGTGGTTGCGGAGCAGGTTCCGCAACAGCGCCTCATGGGTAAAAGTTGCGAAGATGCGCTATATTCCAGGAATTGCTCACGGGCGCCATCTTGGTCCCAAAGCGGACAGCGCCGGGCCTAGTGACTTCGTTTCACCCGATAAGGGCCTTCCCACTTCAAGCGTCAACTTGTTGGAATTCTTGGCGGATTGAGCGGCGAAGAACAAGGTCGCCTTCCTCGAAGCTTCGGCATTAACTGCGGCTATGGTAGCGGCGCAAAGCTTGCTGGTAACGAGCAGCTCGTACAGCACTGAAGGCGATCTTCCTCGAGGAGCAGCGCGTCATCTTGTCGCAGCTGCTCTTGCTCAAACTCATCATAGGCGAGCACTCGAGGTGACCCGTACCACGAGTTCCGTGGGAGAACTGCCTCTGCTCCGTAGACTAGGCGAAAGGTGTCTGGCCAGTGGCTCGATTTGGCGTCGTCCTGATCGACCAAAGAACCACTGGCAGCTCCTCGATCCAGTTTCTTCCGCACTTGCGCAGCCTGTCGAAAGTTCTGGTCTTGAGTCCTCGCAGCACTTCAGCGTTTGCTCTCTCTCTGCTTGACCATTGCTTCTCGGATGAGCAACAGAAGCAAAGTTGATCTTGGCGCCAAGATCTTGGGCGTACTGCATGAAGGTGCGGCTCGTGAACTGCGTGTCGTTGTCGGTGATGATTCTGTTAGGAATCCCAAAGCGGCAAACAATTGACCTGAAGAACTTGACTGCTGACTGTGCTGTCACCTTCCTCACTGGTTCCACTTTTGGCCACTTTGTGAACTTGTCGATTGCGACGTACAAGTACTCAAAGCCCCCGACGGCTCGGGGGAAGGGGCCGAGGATGTCGAGCCCCCAGACCGAGAAGGGCCAGGATAAAGGGATCGTCTGGAGAGCTTGAGCTGGTTGGTGTATCTGTTTGGAATGGGCGCACGCTTCACACTTGGTTACTTGTGCGATTGCATCTGGAGGGCTTCGGCGGAAGAAACCTTGCGGAAAGCTTTGCGGCAAGTGCTCTGCGCCAATGTGGTGACCACATATGCCTCCATGTATCTCTGCCAACAGCTTATGTCCATCTTCGGCAAATACACTTCAATTTCACACCGTTGAGTCTTCTTACATGCAGGATGTTGTCAACAAACTGGTACATACTTATTGTCGGGCTACTTTTCCGCTTCTTCTTGCTCTTCGGGAAGTTCTCCTATCTGAAGGAAATGGACGATTTGCTGTGCCCATGCTGGAGCCTGTGGCTCGACAACAAGGACTAAAGGCTCACCTACCACTGCGGGAACATTAGCTTCCACGGCAAGAATTTGTGGTTCTGCCGGAGCTTGATGATCCCCGGCAAGCTTGCCGGAGCAAAGCTTGTCGGGAGCGTCTGCTTCAACGAAACAAACCACAGGGCTTGTCGGAGCAGACTGCTCCTCAGTGATATTTGCGTTGATTTTAGGGACTTTCTTGGCGGCGGCTCCAGGGAGCTCTGCCGGAAAGTAGTCGCCGGAAACCAATTTTCTCTTCTTGCTCTGTCCTGTTGATGGTGTTACGGTTGGCTGAGTCAGCTTGAGCACAAAAATTCCTGGTTCCACAGGTAACTTAAGTGCGGTACATTTGGAGAGGCCATCAGCTATATCATTCTGAGCTCTTGGAACGTGTTCCATTTGCAGGCCTTCAAAGTGCTCTTCTAGCTTTCTCACTTCATCGACGTAGGCTTCCATCAACGGACTCTGATAATCTTTATTTACTTGGCGGACGACAAGTTGCGAGTCCCCTCTGACAATGAGGTTCTTGATCCCAAGGTCTACTGCAATCCTGAGACCGGCGAGCAAACCTTCATACTCTGCAGTATTGTTTGTTGCTTGTTCCTTGGGAAAGTGCATCTGGACTATGTACTTGAGGTGCTCTCCGGTGGGTGCGATAAGCAGGACGCCGGCACCGGCGCCTTGCAGGGAGAAAGCTCCATCAAAGTACATCAGCCACTCTTTATTTGCCTCCTTGACGGGGATGCTTGTCTCTGGAATTTCTTCATCTTGCGTCGGCGTCCATTCTGCTATGAATTCTGCCAATGCTCTGCTTTGGATAGTTGAAGTGCTTTCAAACTTGAGACCAAAGCTTGACAGTTCCAGTGCCCACTCGACAATCCTTCCTGTTGCTTCTGGATTTTGTAATATCCTTTTCAACGGAAACCGAGTGACGACTGTTATCTCATGTGCTTGGAAGTAATGGCGCAGCTTTCTCGAGGCCATGAGGAGGCCGAAAAGCAACTTTTGCACACCAGAGTACCTTGACCTAGCCCCCTGCAGAAGGGAACTGACAAAGTAGACTGGGCGCTGCACCATCCTTTTTTGTATCTTATCGCAACCCTGCGCTGATCTGTTCTTGTCGGGACCAGAGCTTGACGGCGAAGCCACCTGCTTGTCGCTGGATGCAACTGCCTCGGTTGCCGGCTCATCATCCGCCTCCCTCTCTGCTACTAACGCAGCACTAACCACTTGATTGGTCGCTGCTATATACAGCAGCAACTTCTCTTGTGGCCTAGGTGCGACAAGTATCAGAGCGGAGGACAGGTACCTCTTTAAATCCTGCAGCGCAGCCTCCACTTCGAGTCCATTTCATTGGACCTGCCTTTTTCAAAATCTTGAAAAATGGCAGTAGCGCTCAGCAGAACTTAGAGATAAACCTCACGAGAGCAGCCACGCAACCGGCAAGCCTTGACATCCTTGACACGCTTTGGTGCTTCAATCTGCTCAATGGCTTTGATCTTGTCGAGATTGGCTTCAATTCCCGTTGAGACACAAAGAACCGAGAAGCTTGCGGAAGGGACTCCAAATCGCACTTCTCGGGGTTGAGCTTGAGGTTGATCTTGCAGATTTGCAAATGTCTCATCCAAATCCTGAATCAGAGTTGCTTTGTCCTTGCTTTTGACCACTATGTCATCCATGTAGGCTTCTACATTTCTGTGTATCTGCGGCTCAAAGGCATCATGGACTACTCTTGCAAACGTTGAACCAGCATTCTTTAAACCAAAAGGCATCCGTATGAAGCGATCGTGCCACATGGTGTAATGAATGCGGTTTCTCTTCATCCTCTTACGCCATGAAGATCTGATGATATCCTGAATATGCATCAAGAAAGCGAAGCAGATCACATCCAGCCGTGGAGTCAACAATCTGGTCGATACGTGGCAAGGGAAATGGGTCTTTGGGACAAGCTTTATTAACATCTGTAAAGTCAATACAAAGTCTCCATTTTCCATTAGCCTTGCGTACAACTACCGGATTGGCCAACCACGTGGGATGGAGTACTCCTCTGACGAGTCCTGCTGCTTCCAACTTCTTGATTTCTTCCGCTATGAACTCTTGGCGCTCTATTGCTTGTTTCCTAACTTTTTTCTTGACGGGCCGCGCGTGAGGACAGATAGCTAGGTGGTGCTCAATTACTTTCCTGGGAACACTGGGGATGTCAAATGGTTGCCATGCAAACACATCGACATTCGCCCGCAGGAAAGCAACGAGCTCGCCTTCCTATTTAGGGTCAAGCGTGGCACTGATGGTGAAGGTACCACTAGTGTCGTCCTCCTTGGCGGGCACCTTCTTGGTCTTGGCGGAGCCATCGCCGTCTTCTTGCACTTGCGGTGGAGCTCGATGGTGCGTCCTCGGCGGTAGCGCAGCACTCGAAGAGGTGCGCTTGCGGAGTGGGCATCGAGCTCTTGCGGACTTGGTGGTCTTCTTCTTCCCCGGAGCTTCAGCGGCAAGTGGTTTGCTATCTGTTGCAGCTGCTACATCCCGGTAAATCCTGTCGGCGCAGATAAGCGCATCCTTCTTGTCGCCATGGACAGAGATGACGCTTATCGGGCCGGGCATCTTGAGTAAGTTGTAGGCATAATGAGAGGCGGCCATGAACTTGGCGAGTGCTGGACGGCCAAGTATGCCATTGTAGGGTAATGGGAAATCGGCAACGTCAAACGTGACCCTCTCAGTTCTGAAATTGAGCTCGCTGCCAAATGTTACTGACAACGTGATCTTCCCTTTGGGCTTGCTCCTTCCTGGGTTGATTCCTTGGAAAGTACCAGTTTCTTCGAGCTCGCTGTCAGGGATTTGAAGCTTATGGAGCACTGTAGAGGAGATTAGGTTCAGGCTGGCTCCGCCGTCAACCAACATCTTTGTGACCTTGAGGTTGCGGATGGTTGGTGAGACCAACATCGGCAAGCACCCGACCGCAGTGATGCGATCAGGGCGGTCCTCAATGTCAAAGATGATGGGCGTGCTGGACCACTTCAGAGGTTTGCGCGACTCTATGGAGGGTTCTGCTGCATTAACCTCACGCATCCATTGCTTGAGTTGGCGGTGCGAGGTATGCAGAGAAGCACCACCGTCAACGCAAAGGACCTCTGTTGCCTTTTGAAACTCCTGCTCGTCAGCTTCATCGTCTTCCATGTCTTCGTCATCTTCATCTTCATCTTCTTCCTTGTCGCGTCCGCAGGGAGGTCTGTCTCGTTGCCGCTGCTTGGCCTTGCCGCGGCGTCCTCCCGACCGGTCTCTTCTTACTTTCTGCACCTGCACCTTCTTGGGCTTTCTCCTTGTCTACTTCGCTCGTATTCAGCTCTCTGTATCTCAACAAGCTGCTCGACTTTCTTGCAGCTCTGGAGATCGTGGCCCTTAGTGCGGTGGATTTTCTGATCTTGCTTGTTGGAGCTGTCGGGTTTGTCGGGCCGCCACAGCTTGGCGGTCGGCGTCAATGGCAACCTCCTTGCGGAGCCACCATCCTTGGCTTTGTTGGCGGCACCATCCTTGCCGGACTGCTCGACAACTAGTACTTCTTGGTTTTTTCTTCCTTCATTGTTTCGCCTGCGGCTCTTCCTTGTCAGGCGGTCTCCTCACTATCGATCTCTGCTCCCATGTTCTCTCACAGGAGTCTTCTTCCTTCTTCAGTAGCGTGCACACTTGTCGGCCGGGCGTAGAGCTCGCTGGCGTCTTTCACTTTGCACATCGCCATCTCCTCCCTCATCCTGCGGTTTCGCACATTCGATGGAATGCCGATCACCTTGGCGGGGTGGGCGTCTGGGATGTTGTAGTGCACTCGATTGAATCTCGGATGAATTTTTGAGGACTCTCCTTCCTTCAGGCGAGTAGGTGAAGGTCACTCTCACGGCCATGAGGCTTGTGGCGCTTTGTGAAGGCGCCAACAAACTGGTGGCACAAATCTCCCAAGAAGAAATAGAGCCATCCGGCAAGTGCATGAGCCAAGATCGGCGTTTGGCTTGAGCACCGGGGAAAGTAATTGGCGAGGATCTTGTCGTCTCGTCCCCGCAGCTTGCACCGCAATGGTGTAGATCTGAGGAACTCCGATGGGTGTGTCCTGCCATCATACTTCTCCGCACGTTTGGCTTGAAGTTTTTCTTGTCGGGCCACGGACTTGCCGCAGCTCACGAGTGAGCGCAGGACAACCTACAGCGTCGGCAAGTCGCTGGTTCCCTGGCGCATGCATATCGACGATGGGCCCGCGGCGCTGGTCGGATTGATGGCGCGCTTCTCTTCGGCGCTCGATGCGGGTTCGAGCGTCTTCTTCTTGCCGTTCTCGAAGAACTTGGCGCTGGTCGCGACGAGCTCGCGGATCCGACGACGCTGTGGAGTCACTGTCGAGGTGGATCCGGCGGGTCGGCGATCTTGGCCTTCGGGAAGGGGAGTGCACGGTGGCTGCTCCCCCGTAAGTCTCATCGCCATCAGCTCGCGCCTTGTCGCCTTGCCGCGGCTGCGAAGCACTCGGTTGCCGCGGGACGTCGCCGTTGGCGAAGCCGATGAGACTCTGAATTGTGGCCCTCTATTCATCGACCTTATCGGCCGTTGGAGGGTAATCTAGAAGTAACTGAGCTCTCGCCAAGGCTTCCACTGGTGTGGTTGGCGGCAACGGCGTACGGAGCGAAGAACGGGATGTGCTCAGACTCCTAACCAAGTTAGGAGGAGCAGCATCCCGCCTAAGCGACCGTTCTCCGCTCGTACCAGCATGCTGATGTGCATGCGGGTCTCGAAGGCCTCGGGATCCTCCAGCTTGGCCTTGATACAACGAGCGTATGGTTCCGCGAGCATCATGACGCTGTCGGTCCCGCGCTTCCTGAGAAGGACGCGGTGCAGATTCGGACGCCGACGCCTGCGCTGCCTTGTCCTTGGACCTGGCGGCGTTGTGGGCTCTCGGCGACGCCGCTCCTCATGCGTTCCCCCACCACTGGCGGCTCCGGTGGTGGTGGGTTCGGCAGCGGACGGCTCTGCTGCTGCCGAAGACTTCTTCTTCGGCGCCATGTTGACGAAGATGTTGATGAAAAAAACTGCTCGCGTGAATGCCGGATCGGGTTCACACAGCCTCGACGCCCCCTACCTGGCGCGCCAAAGATGTCGGGGAAGCCGATCGTGTCCCACGAACACCTATGGGACCTGGATCCCTTGTGGTTCGGAGGGGGGAGGAGGATGCACGAAGAGCAGATCGAGGCGATGCACACGAGCAAGTTTACCCAGCTTCGGAGCTCTCCAGAGAGATAATACTCCTACTGCTGCTTTGTGGATTATATTGTGTTCTTGCTAGGGAGCAATGGGAGCTACCAAACCTAGCCTGGGTGTGGTCTAGTATGAGTGGAATGAACTAAGCCGGAGCCGAACCGAACCCTTTCTACGTTGCACTTGGGCCTCCTTTTATAGGCACAAGGGGTCACCACATGTGCCAAGTAGACAAGGGTAAGATAGTAAAAACAGAGGTTGGTACACCGCTTTGTACAGTGTACAGTATTCTATACCTAACTCTGACGGCAAGGGACAAGATTCATAAATGCCCATCTCAGTCGCCTGAACAGTGTAACAGGGACCGTCAAGTGCGCCTCCGTTTGCCACGAGGGTAGCTTGTCAGCGCCGCTTATAGCTGCTCCCCGCTGGCTGCACAGCCCGTTGACACGCGTGCTTGGGAAGGCCCCATGGCGACACGTTTGGCGGATGAGCTGGAGCGGAGATGAAGAGAGGTCACTTGCCGCGGCGAGCACCTTGCCGCGGCAAGGTTCTTGTCGCGCTCGGGAGCTTGTCGCTCACCAAGCCTTCCCAGCAAGCTCCTCTTGTCGGGGCCTTGTTTCCTTCGCGCCGTGAGTGGCTTTCCCGGCAAGCTCCTCTTGCCGGGGCCTTGATTACTTTGTTCTTGAATGGTTCCAAAGGAGCTGCTGAGGATCTTGGCGGTCACCAAGTCGGCCCTACCGCGGGGTGCTTCTACTGTCCGTGCACGAGTTCGGGATACTAGGGTACCCCTACTCTAGTACACCGACAACCAGTTTCAAGAAAAAGGGCAAAGGGAAGAATAAGGGGAACTTCAAGAAGAACAGCAAACAAGTTGCTGCTCAAGAGAACAAACCCAAGTCTGGACCTAAGCACGAGGCCGAGTGCTTCTCTGCAAGCATGGACACTGGAAGCGGAACTGCCCCAAGTATTTGGCGGATAAGAAGGATGGCAAAGTGAACAAAGGTATATGTGATATACATGTTATTGATGTGTACCTTACTAATACGCAGATAGTACTGGTATTTGATACTGGTTACATTGCTAATATTTGCAACTCGAAGCAGGAACTACGGATTAAGCGAAGATTGGCTAAGGGCGAGGTGACGATCTTGGCGTGGGAAATGGTTCCAAAGTCGATGTGATCGCGGTCGCACGCTACCTCTACATCTACCATCGGGATTAGTTTTAGACCTAAATAATTGTTATTTGGTGCCAGCGTTAAGCATGAACATTATATCTGGATCTTGTTTGATGCGAGACAGTTATTCATTTAAATCAGAGAATAATGGTTGTTCTATTTATATGAGTAATATCTTTTATGGTCATGCACCCTTGAAGAATGGTCTATTTTTATTGAATATCGATAGTAGTAATACACATATTCATAGTGTTGAAACCAAAAGATGCAGAGTTGATAACGATAGTGCAACTTATTTGTGGCACTGCCGTTTAGGTCATATCGGTATAAAGCGCATGAAGAAACTCCATACTGATTGACTTTTGGAATCACTTGATTATGAATCACTTGGTACTTGCGAACCGTGCCTCATGGGCAAGATGACTAAAACGCCGTTCTCCGGAACTATGGAGCGAGCAACTGATTTGTTGGAAATCATACATACTTGATGTTTGTGGTCCAATGAATATTGAGGCCTTGGCGGGTATCGTTATTTTCTCACCTTCACAGATGATTTGAGCAGATATGGGTATATCTACTTAATGAAACACAAGTCTGAAACATTTGAAAAGTTCAAAGAATTTCAAAGTGAAGTAGAAAACCATCGTAACAAGAAAATAAAATTTCTACAATCTGATTGTGGAGGAGAATATTTGAGTTACGAGTTTGGTTTACATTTGAAACAATGCGGAATAGTTTCACAACTCACGCCACCCGGAACACCACAACGAAATGGTGTGTCCGAACGTCGTAATTGTACTTTACTAGATATGGTGCGATCTATGATGTCTCTTACTGATTTACCGCTATCGTTTTGGGGTTATGCTTTAGAGACGGCCGCATTCACGTTAAATAGGGCACCATCAAAATCCGTTGAGACGACGCCTCATGAACTGTGGTTTGGCAAGAAACCAAAGTTGTCGTTTCTTAAAGTTTTGGGTTGCGATGCTTATGTAAAGAAACTTCAACTAGATAAGCTCGAACCCAAATCAGAGAAATGTGTCTTCATAGGATACCCAAAAGAGACTGTTGGGTACACCTTCTATCACAGATCTGAGGGCAAGATTTTTGTTGCTAAATTCGGATCCTTTCTAGAGAAGGAGTTTCTCTCGAAAGAAGTGAGTGGGAGGAAAGTAGAACTTGATGAGGTAACTGTACCTGCTCCCTTATTGGAAATTAGTCCATCACAAGAATCGGTTCCTGTGACAACTACACCAATTAGTGAGGAAGCTAATGATATTGATCATGAAACTTCAAATCAAGTTTCTACTGAACTTCGTAGGCCTACCAGAGTAAGATCTGCACCAGAGTGGTACGGTAATCCTATTCTGGAAGTCATGTTACTTGACCATGGCGAACCTATGAACTATGAGGAAGCGATGATGAGCCCAGATTCCGCAAAATGGCTAGAAGCCATGAAATCTGAGATGGGATCCATGTATGAAAACAAAGTATGGACTTTGGTTGACTTGCCCGATGATCGGCGAGCCATTGAGAATAAATGGATCTTTAAGAAGAAGACTGATGCTGATGGTAATGTAACTGTCTATAAAGCTCGACTTGTTGCGAAAGGTTTTCGACAAGTTCAAGGGGTTGACTACGATGAGACTTTCTCACCCTTGGCGATTCTTAAGTCTGTCCGAATCTTGTTAGCAATTGCTGCATTTTATGATTATGAAATTTGGCAAATGGATGTCAAAACTGCATTCTTGAATGGATTTCTGGAAGAAGAGTTGTACGTGATGCAACTAGAAGGTTTTGTCGATCCAAAAGGTGCTAACAAAGTGTGCAAGCTCCAGCGATCAATTTATGGTCTGGTGCAAGCCTCTCGGAGTTGGAATAAACGCTTTGATAGTGTGATCAAAGCATATGGTTTTATACAGACTTTTGGAGAAGCCTGTATTTACAAGAAAGTGAGTGGGAGCTCTGTAGCATTTATGATATTATATGTGGACGACATATTGTTGATTGGAAATGATATAGAATTTCTGGATAGCATAAAAGGATACTTGAATAAAAGTTTTTCAATGAAAGACCTCGGTGAAGCTGCTTACATATTAGGCATCAAGATCTATAGAGATAGATCAAGACGCTTGATTGGACTTTCACAATGCACATACCTTGATAAAGTGTTGAAAAAGTTCAACATGGATCAGGCAAAGAAAGGGTTCTTGCCTGTATTACAAGGTGTGAAGTTGAGTCAGATTCAATGCCCGACCTCTGCAGAAGATAGAGAGAAAATGAAAGGAATTCCCTATGCTTCAGCCATAGGCTCTATCATGTATGCAATGATGTGTACCAGACCTGACGTATTCTTAGCAATAAGCCTGGCAGGAAGGTACCAAAGTAATCCAGGAGTGGATCACTGGACAGCAGTCAAGAACATCCTGAAATACCTGAAAAGGACTAAGGATATGTTTCTCGTATATGGAGGTGATAAAGAGCTAGTCGTAAATAGTTACGTCGATGCAAGCTTTGACACTGATCCGGACGATTCTAAATCGCAATGGAGCTGTAAGTTGGTGCAGTTCTAAACAAAGCGTCGTGGTGGGATCTACATGTGAAGCAGAGTACATAGCTGCGTCGGAAGCAGCAAATGAAGGAGTCTGGATGAAAGAGTTCATTTCCGATCTAGGTGTCATACCTAGTGCGTTGGAACCAATCAAGATCTTCTGTGACAGTACTGGTGCAATTGCCTTGGCAAAGGAATCCAGATATCACAAGAAGACCAAGCACATCAAGAGACGCTTCAATTCCATCCGGGACCAAGTCCAGGTGGGAGACATAGAGATTTGTAAGATACATACGGATCTGAATGTTGCAGACCCGTTGACTAAACCTCTTCCACGAGCAAAACATGATCAGCACCAAGACTCCATGGGTGTTAGAATCATTACTGTGTAATCTAGATTATTGACTCTAGTGTAAGTGGGAGACTGAAGGAAATATGCCCTAGAGGCAATAATAAAGTTATTATTTATTTCCTCATATCATGATAAATGTTTATTATTCATGCTAGAATTGTATTAACTGGAAACATGATACATGTGTGAATACATAGACAAACATAACGTCACTAGTATTCCTCTACTTGACTAGCTCATTAATCAAAGATGGTTGTGTTTCCTAACCATAGACATGTGTTGTCATTTGATTAAAGGGATCACATCATTAGGAGAATGATGTGATTTTCATGACCCATTCCGTTAGCCTAGCACTTGATCGTTTAGTATGTTGCTATTGCTTTCTTCATGACTTATACATGTTCCTGTAACTATGAGATTATGCAACTCCTGTTTACGGAGGAACACTTTGTGTGCTACCAAGCGTCACTGGCGTGCTGGGTGATTATAAAGGAGCTCTACAGGTGTCTTCGAAGGTACATGTTGGGTTGGTGTATTTCGAGATTAGGTCTTGTCACTCCGATTATCGGAGAGGTATCTCTGGGCCCTCTCGGTAATGCACATCACTATAAGCCTTGCAAGCAATGTGACTAATGAGTTAGTTGCAAGATGATGTATTACGGAACGAGTAAAGAGACTTGCCGTAACGAGATTGAACTAGGTATTGGATACCGACGATCAAATCTCGGGCAAGTAACATACCGATGACAAAGGAACAACGTATGTTGTTATGTGGTTTGACCGATAAAGATCTTCAGTAGAATATGTAGGAGCCAATATGAACATCCAGGTTCCACTATTGGTTATTGACTGAAACAGTTCTAGGTCATGTCTACATAGTTCTCGAACCCGTAGGGTCCGCACGCTTAACGTTACGATGACAGTTTTATTATGAGTTTATAAGTTTTGATGTACGAAGGTTGTTGAGTCCGGATGTGATCACGGACATGACGAGGAGTCTCGAAATGGTCGACACATAAAGATCGATATATTGGACGACTATATTCGGACACGAAGCGTTCGAGTGATTTGGAGAAAACCGGAGTCTTGGAGGGGTTATCGGAACCCCCCGGGGAAGTATTGGGCCTTAGTGGGCCTGAGGGGAGAGAGAGGGCTGCAGCCCAGGAGGTGGCGCCCCCCCATGGGGAGTCCGAATTGGACTAGGGAGGGGGCGGCCCCTCTTTCCCTCTCCCTCTCCCTCTCTTTCCTTCCCCCTCTCTCTTCCTAGTTGGACTAGGAAAGGGGAGTCCTACTCCCACTAGGAGGAGGACTCCCCCTCCTGGCGCGCCCCTAGGGCGGCCGGCCTCCCCTTGCTCCTTTATATACGAGGCAGGGGGCACCCTAGAACACACAAGTTGATCTTCGTGATCGTTCCTTAGCCGTGTGCGGTGCCCCCTCCACCATATTCCACCTCGGTCATATCGTCACGAGTTTAGGCGAAGCCTGCGTGATAGAACATCATCATCGTCACCACGCCACCGTCTTGTGGAACTCATCCCGACACCCTGCTGGATCGGAGTCCGGGATCGTCATCGAGCTGAGCGTGTGCAGAACATGGAGGTGCCGTCGTTCGGTGCTTGGATCGGTCGGATCGTGAAGGCGTATTACTACATCAACGCGTTGTCATAACGCTTCGCTTTCGGTCTCACGAGTGCGTGGACACACTCTCCCTCTCGTTGCTATGCATCACCATGATCTTGCGTGTGCGTAGGAAATTTTTTGAAATTGCTACGTTCCCTAACATATGGAACACGGACTACCTAAAAAATTACGTGTACTTGCTGCTCATGGAGATGGGGAACCTCCTAAAACCCTTGATGCTCGTTACGTGAAAGATATTATGTACTACTTTAATAATCCTGAGAAAACCCCATTCAACTATGTTATGGAGTAACATTGGATCAACGTGAATACTTTAGGGATTATCGCTTGACACAAAAAGGGAAACTATTATGGGATCAAGGTAATATGTTGTATTGCTATGCTAGGCAACTATGCTTGAGATATGATTATACTTGTTGCTCTAGGATAAAGTCTCCACACCTTCCCTTTTGATGCAAATTTAATGATAATAAAACCTTAGCTTCTTATGCTAATGGTATATATGATTACTATGATGTGGAACAAATAGAAGAATTTGTTGCTTTTATGGGTGCTTATGAAATTGAATCTATGTTTAAAGAGTTTGAAGATTTTGATGATTCGGTTTATAGACCTGAAAATTTAGCTATCCTTAAATATTGTTATGAGAATTATGAATACAATTCTGATATTAATGCACTTATTGAGAAAGTCTCCGCTGTCCAAGAAGAGACTAATATTTTGCAGGAATCTATGGAAGAAGAAGTTGATGAAGGAGAGCGAAGAACAAAAGGAGGAAGAGTGGATTGATCACCCGTGCCCACCTTCTAATGAGAGTAACTCTTCAACTCATACATTGTTTAATTCCCCTTCGTGCTTACCGAAGGATGATTGCTATCATGACTATTATGATCCCTTTGATTCTTTTGAAATATCCCTTTTTGATGATGCTTGCTATGCTTGTGGCCAGGATGCCAATATGAATTATGCTTATGGGGATGAACTTGCTATAGTTCCTTATGTTAGACATGAAATTGTTGCTATTGCACCCACGCATGATAGTCCTGTTATCTTTTTGAATTCTCCAAACTACACTATATCAGAGAAGTTTGTGCTTATTAAGGATTATATTGATGGGTTGCGTTTTACTACTACACATGATGATTTTGATAGATATAATATGCATGTGCTTGCTGCTCCTACTTGCAATTATTATGAGAGAGGAACTATATCTCCACCTCCCTATGTTTCCAACACGATAAAATTGCAAGAAACTGCTTATGCTATGTATTGGCCTTTACTTGATGTTCATGAATTGTTCTTGTATGACATGCCGATGCATAGGAAGAGAGTTAGACTTCGTCATTGCTTGATATATGTTACTTTGTGCGCACTACTAAATTACAAATAATTGTTAATTAAAATTAGCTTTGATATACCTTGGGATCTGGGTGGATCCATTACTTGAGCACTATATGCCTAGCTTAATGGCTTTAAAGAAAGCGCTGCCAGGGAGACAACCCGGAAGTTTTAGAGAGTCATTTATTTCTGTTGAGTGCTTTTATAGTTTAAAAACAAAAAAATAAATAGGGGAACCCAAAACTTTTCAAAAAGAAAAGTGAAAGTGAGAGAGACGAGCATTGTGAAAGTGGGGGACGTCCTTGAACTTTGTTCATGCCCATGGGAACTTTGTGAATCTTAATTACAGAAACTTTTCAATAAAAATAATTATCCCCATGTACAATTCCATTGTATTATAAAAATAATGTGCCAAGGTTTGCCTTTAGGATGTTTACAACTAGCGGTGTTACCCGCGCATTTGCGCGGCTAGAGTTTTTATATACAACTTATATTCATTTTAAACTATTTTCCATTATACTATTTTTTGTGTTTTTAAATAATCATTTTATGTTTTTGTGTTTTTCTAAATTGCGTATGTATGTTTTGTTATGATTCAGAGACTCCTTTTGTGGCCACATTTGCTAAGTATGCACGTGTTGTTTTATCCGGAAAATTGTCCTATTGATTTTTGGACAATGATGTTCTATTAATTTCTTCAAAAACATGAAAAATGTTGTATAAGTTCAATCATGATGTGAAGTATGTAGTCTTTCAAACATAAAAGCGCTCATCTAATATATATCAGCAGGCCCATCCCTACCCGGCGTATTCCCCATTTGTAGTAATTTCACTTTACTCGGCGTATCCCCATTTGTAGTTCAGAGGCCCATCCCTATGGTCGTGTAGTGGCCCTATATTTTATTTATTCTTGTATCCGCTTGATTTTGCCAAGTCTGATGTGTATTCAGGAAATGCTTATTCTTCTTTTTTGGAATTTGATTACAACATACATTTGTATTCAATAAAACCAACTACTAATGTTTATAATAAGGTCATTCCGGATTATTAATTTAATTTTTACTCTATACTGAATCATATACGAAAGTGTATGTAGTTACTTTTTTTAAAGGGATATATCTGACATTGAAACCCGTATCTTATTCTGAATTTTGTTCAACTGGCCGTCGCAACATACCCTAACTGCTAAGGCATGGATGCGGTACTCAACTCAAACCATGAACATCTTGACGCTACTGTTATTGGGCTAAAGGCTGTACGTGTATGAATCCCATTTTACTCTCACACAACCCTTAGTATTTTCCTTTTCCTTAGCGATATAGGTAACTTCCATCTAGGGGAGGATATAGTTTTTCAAAGCATTTCTATCTATGATGAAGTAGAATATGCACTTGCAATTCTGCTTAGAAGATATCCTGGAACACATTGTTGTTACACATGTATTTATCATTTAGGTGATTGAGATTACATTTATCAGTTAGATAATAGATATTATAGAATACATATCTTGAAATAAAAGAGTATGGATTCGCTGGCATTATTGGTGATATCATAGTGTGCAATAGGGAACGTCCGCCTGGTTTCTTATAAAATCACCTGATTGTTGCTTTAAATTTCTTACTCCCTCGTGCACCCATTCTAAAATAGAACTTTGATAGTAAATTAGACTAAATATATATTTTGTTTGTTTTCTATGACTTTAAATTAATAACACTCAGAACTTTTGCCGAATAAGAATGCAATGGTATATTTTTTTGTCACATATAAACATATTGAATTTGTCTAATCTATGATCAAAGTTCAATTATAGTATGTGCTGCTATAAATTAGAGTAATTTTTTCGTGACTTCAAAATTATATGATTGAAACCTTCTTTTGGCGCATTGGTGGTCGCATTTTTCTAGATTGATTTTAGGCCTTCTAGCATTGCACTCAGTGGGAGGAGACTTTTCCATCGACTACAAAGATGTTTGTAGCAACTTTGACAATTTTAAAATGATGTGTCACTCAGTCTTTTGGAGGTTTTCATCACGGTAAAGTGTGTGTGGTGTGTTTATCAAGGTGAGTGTATGTGCGTACATGTGAGTGTCTGCGCCTGTATTGGTTTTATTCGTTTTCTTCCGAATAGGACAACTCTCCTGTTAGCTATGCACACGTACGGGAGATTATATTGCTCTCTTTTAAAAATTCCGATCAGGATCATGTCATCACTTATATTAGGGCCTATAGAATTCCTATGTGAACCCAACTAAACAAAAGAATTCCTATGCAAGTCGGACTCCTGTTGGCGATCCACACACGTACGTACAGAAGATTTGTTGCTCTTTTCTTAGCTCCGCTGGTTTTTTTTTCCATCAAGTGGCTACTATCCTATTAGTACACGTACATGAGATTGGATTCTTTTTTTATAGGTTGGCTAGTCTCAAGCTTGTATGTGTCCTTCTATATGATGGTGATTGTACTATTCCATCGTAGAGAGGCATGTACGTGACAGATTTTTTATGTGCAATACAATATATGCATGTACATAATATTTGTATGTAACGTAATATCTTTAAATCTGAGCCGTTTATACTAAAAATTAACGGTCTTGATAATTAAATCTATGTGGATGAACGTGATGGCTTGTTTGTCTCTTGTCTTAATTATATAATAGATGCTTGTTGGTTTGTGCGGTGCAGGACAGAAACTTTGGCTGTAGTGCATGATTTTTAATATTTTGCTGGAATGTCAATTGGTTGTGATTCCTTTTGCACTATCTTTCTGTACAAATTGTTTATTTTTCCTAATTTTGGAAGAAATTTTCAAGTATCAGAAGTATGGTGAATGTTTAGATTGTTACAGACTGTTCTGTTTTAGACAGATTCTGTTTTTGATGCATAGTTTGCTTCTTTTGATAAAACTATCAATTTATATCAGTGGATTAAGCCATGGAAAAGTTATATTACAGTAGCTAAAATGCAAAAATAAAATATGAATTGGTTTGCAACAGAACTTAGAGTAGTGATTTGCTTTATTATACTAACGGATCTTACCGAGTTTTCTGTTGAAGTTTTGTGTGGATGAAGTGTTTGATGATCGAGGAGGTCTCGATGTGAGAAGAAGGATGAGAGGCAAGAGCTCAAGCTTGGGGATACCAAAGGAAACCCAAGTAAATATTCAAGGAGACTCAAGCGTCTAAGCTTGGGGATGCCCCGGAAGGCATCCCCTCTTTCTTCAACAAGTATCGGTATGTTTTCGGATTCGTTTCGTTCATGCAATATGTGCAAATTTTGGAGCGTCTTTTGCTTTAGTTTTTACTTTTCTTTTATGCACCATGCTGGTATGAGATTGTCCTTGGTTGATTTATAGAATTCTCATTGCACTTCACTTATATCTTTTGAGTATGGCTTTATAGAATGCTTCATGTGCTTCACTTATATCATTTGAAGTTTGGATTGCCTGTTTCTCTTCACATAGACAACCGCCATTTGTAGAATGCTCTTTTGCTTCACTTATATTTGTTAGAGTGTGGGCATATCTTTTGTAGAAATAATTAAACTCTCCTGCTTCACTTATATCAATTTACAGAGATGACAGGAATTGGTCATTCACATGGTTAGTCATAAAATCCTACATAAACTTGTAGATCGCTGAATATGATATGTTTGATTCCTTGCAATAGTTTTGCGATATAAAGATGGTGATATTAGAGTCATGCTAGTGGGTAGTTGTGGATTAGTAGAAATACTTGTGCTGAGTTTTGTGATTCCCGAAGCATGCACGTATGGTGAACCGCTATGTGATGAAGTCGGAGCATGATTTATTTTTTGATTGCCATCCTTTGTGTTGAGGTCGGGATCGCGCGATGGTTAACTCCTACCAACCCTTCCCCTAGGGGCATGCGTCTAATACTTGGTTTCGATAGCTTCTAAATTTTTGCAATAAGTATGTGAGTTCTTTATGACTAATGTTGAGTCCATGGATTATAAGCACTCTCACCCTTCCACCATTGCTAGCCTCTCTAGTACCGCGCAACTTTCGCCGGTATATTACACCCACCATATACCTTCCTCAAAGCAGCCACCATACCTACCTATTATGGCATTTCAATAGCCATTTCGAGATATATTGCCATGCAACTTCCATCATCATCATATATATGACCTGAGCATTCATTGTCATATTGCTTTGCATGATCGTAAGATAGCTAGCATGATGTTTTCATGGCTTGTCCGTTTTTTGATGTCAGTGCTACGCTAGATCATTGCACATCCCGGTACACCGCCGGAGGCATTCATATAGAGTCATATATTCTTCTAGATATCGAGTTGTAATATTGAGTTGTAAGTAAATAAAAGTGTGATGATCATCATTATGAGAGCATTGCCCCAGTGAGGAAAGGATGATGGAGACAATGATTCCCCCACAAGTCGGGATGAGACTCTGAACTTTACAAAAAATAAAAGAGGCCAAAGAAGCCCAAATAAAAAAAGAGGCCAAAGAAGCCCACCAAAAAAAAGGAAAATAAAAAAATGAGAGAAAAAGAGAGAAGGGGCAATGCTACTATCCTTTTACCACACTTGTGCTTCAAAGTAGCACCATGTTTTTCATAGAGAGAGTCTCTTATGCTTTCACTTTCATATACTAGTGGGAATTTTCATTATAGAACTTGGCTTGTATATTCCGATGATGGGCTTCCTCAAATGCCCGAGGTCTTCATGAGCAAGAAAGTTGGATGCACACCCACTTAGTTTCCAGTTTGAGCTTTCATACACTTATAGCTCCTAGTGCATCCGTTGCATGGCAATCCCTACTCTCTCACATTGATATCTATTGATGGGCATCTCCATAGCCCGTTGATACGCCTAGTTGATGTGAGACTATCTTCTCCTTTTTGTCTTCTCCACCACCATCATATTCTATTCCACCTATAGTGCTATGTCCATGGCTCACGCTCATGTATTGCATGAAAGTTGAAAAAGTTTGAGAATACTAAAGTATGAAACAATTGCTTGGCTAATTCCGGGGTTGTGCATGATTGAAATATTTTGTATGGTGAAGATGGAGCATAGCCAGACCATATGATTTTGAAGGGATAACTTTCTTTGGCCATGTTATTTTGAAAAGACATGATTGCTTTATTAGTATGCTTGATGTATTATTGTCTAAATGTCAAATGATAGACTATTGCTTTGAATCACTCGTGTCTTAATATTCATGCCATGATTAGATACATGATCAAGATTATGCTAGGTAGCATTCCACATCAAAAATTATCTTTTTTATCATTTACCTACTTGAGGTCGAGTGGGAATTAAGCTTGGGGATGCTGATATGTCTCCGTCATATCTATAATTTTTTATTGTTCCATGCCAATATTATACAACTTTCATATAACTTTTTGGCAACTTTTTATAATATTTTTGGGACTAACATATTTGTCCAGTGCCCAGTGCCAGTTCCTGTTTGTTGCATGTTTTATGTCTCGCAGAAACCCCATATCAAACGGAATCCAAACGGGATAATAACGGACGAAGAATATTTTTGGAATATTTGGAAAATTCCGGAAGAAGAATCAACGCGAGACGATGCCCGAGGGGGGCATGAGGCAGGGGGCGCGCCTGCCCCCCTCGTGGGCCCCCCGTAAGACGGTTGCTGCTCTACTTTGGCCACAAGAAAGCTAATTCTCGGAGAAAAATCTGGGCGAAGGTTTCAATCCAATCGGAGTTACGGATCTCCATATATATACGAAACGGTGAAAGGACAGAAGAGGACAACGCAGAAACAGAGAGACAGATCCAATCTCGGAGGGGCTTTCGCCCCTCCCATGCCATGGAGGCCAAGGACCAGAGGAGACACCCTTCTCCCATCTAGGGAGGAGGTCAAGGAAGAAGAGGAAGAAGGGGGGCCTCTCCCCTCTCCTTGGTGGCGCCAAACGCCACTACCGTGGCCGTCATCATCATCACCGCAATCTTCACCAACATCTTCACCAACTCTTCTCCCCTCTATGCAGCAGTGTAACCTCTCTCTTACCCGCTGTAATCTCTACTTAAACATGGTTCTCAAGGCTATATATTATTTCCCAATGATGTATGGCTATCCTATGATGTTTGAGTAGATCTGTTTTGTCCTATGGGCTATTTGATGATCAAGATTGGTTTGAGTTGCATGTTTTATTATTGGTGCTATCCTATGGTGCTCTCCGTGTTGCGCAAGCATGAGGGATCTCCGCCATAGGGTGTTGCAATACGTTCATCATTCGCTTATAGTGGGTTGCGTGGTGGTGAAACACAAACCCGAGTAAGGGGTTGTTGCGTATGTGATAAAGAGGACTTGATGCTTTAATGCTATGGTTGGATTTTACCTTAATGATCTTTAGTAGTTGTGGATGCTTGCTAGAGTTCCAATCATAAGTGCATATGATCCAAGTAGAGAAAGTATGTTAGCTTATACCTCTCCCTCAAATAAAATTGCAATCACTAGTAGAAAAGAGGGCTTTGGTTCAGGCGGGTCAGCCCATTAGTCTGGTTCAGTCTGAACCGGGACCCATGGGGCATTGGTCCGGTTCGTGAGCCAGGGGCCGGCCGAGCCACGTGGGCCATTGGTCCCGGTTCGTCTGGACCTTTTGGTCCCGGTTGGTGAGACGAACCGGGACCAATGGGCCTGGCTCCTGGCCCACCACCATTGGTCCCGGTTGGTGGCTTGAACTGGTACAACAGGCCGCCCTTTAGTCCCGGTTCGTGCCACGAACCGGGACCATTGAGGTGACTATATATACCCCTCGCCCGCGAGCAGAGCACTCCACTGCTTTGTTTTTCTCTGGCCAGGGAGGGGAGGGCTTTATGGTGCTCTAGCTCACCTCCTATGCACATGAGGTGTTCGATGAAATGCCCGAGCCACACTAGTTAAGCTTTCTCCTCTCGAAGCACGACCTCCGAACTCTATTTTTCCCAAGATTTGTCTAGGTTTATATTAGCGGCCCGTCACGCCCCGTCCCCGTCTTCACTGTCGTCCATCTCCCGCGCCGATCTCATCGCCGGCACCACCGTGGTGAGCCTCTTGTTCTTATCTTCTTTCTGAAAGAAAAAAACTCTTGCTTTAGATAGATACTTGTCTAATTTTCTTACTATTTTATTGCTTGTTATTATATAGTGCGATGGTTTTGGTATCCGCCCCCGTCGGCCCTCGTCCTGTCTATAATTCGGATGTGGTATATATTATCTTTATAACTATTGCTTCATTTATTGTTTATGAAAATTATGCCGACCAACGTGACATAGATTTTATTTATCTAGGAGGTATGTGAACCGGAAATTCCAACTGACCCTATTGTCGAGAGGTTAAATTTAGTTGAAGAAGAAAACAATTTCTTGAAGTAAAAAATAAAAAAAATTGAGGAGGAGAAGATGATATTGGAGTTGCATGTTGCGGATGTCGTCGATGATCACAAGATCAAGATGGATGCAATGCGCTTGAAGATTAGAAAGATTAGAAAATATGCCATTCATACCGAGGCTTGGTATCATTATGCCGTTGGATCAATTGTTACCTTAGTTGTGATTATGATCGCATTTGTTTTCGCATTGAAATGTTTTACATAGTTTCAATCTATGGTTTAATTAATTTAGATGCTCTAGAGAGCTTTATGTTGTTAGATGAGAACTATGTATGTACTTTAGTTTTAATGTGATGATGAACTTCTATTAATTTGATCACTTAATTATCTATTCATGATGTTCTGTAATGGTTTTTGACACACTTAATTATATATAATGCACGCAGATGAACCGGCAATGGATGTACGGTGACAGACGCACCTCCGAGTACATTAAGGGCATGCATGATTTTCTCGAAGTGGCTGAGGCAAACAAGCAGAATGGTTTCATGTGTTGTCCATGCCCTAAATGTGGGAATACGAAGTCTTACTCTGACCGGAAAATCCTTCACACCCACCTGCTTTACAATGGTTTCATGCCACACTATAATCTTTGGACGAGGCACGGAGAAATAGGGGTTATGATGGAAGATGGCGAAGAAGAAGAGGACGATGACAACTATGTGCCCCCTGAATACGGTGATGCTGCAACAGGGGAAGCTGCTGAAGATCAAGAGGAACCAGATGATGTGCCCAATGATGCTGCAACGGGGGAAGCTGCTGAAGATCAAGAGGAACCAGACGATGTGCCCGATGATGATGATCTCCGCCGGGTCATTGTCGATGCAAGGACGCAATGCGAAAGTCAAAAGGAGAAGCTGAAGTTCGATCGCTTGTTAGAGGATCACAACAAACGGTTGTACCCCAATTGCGAAGATGGCAACACAAATCTCGGTACCGTACTGGAATTGCTGCAGTGGAGTGCAGAGAATGCTGTGCCTGACAAAGGATTTGATAAGCTACTGAAAATATTGAAGAAGAAGCTTCCAAAGGATAACGAATTGCCCGACAGTACATACGCAGCAAAGAAGGTCGTATGCCCTCTAGGATTGGAGTTGCAGAAGATACATGCATGCCCTAATGACTGCATCCTCTACCGCGGTGCGTACAAGGATCTGAACGCATGCCCGGTATGCGTTGCATTACGGTATAAGATCAGACGAGATGACCCTGGTGATGTTGACGGCAAGCCCCCCAGGAAGAGGGTTCCTGTGAAGGTGATGTGGTATGCTCCTATAATACCACGGTGAAACGTCTGTTCAGAAACGGAGAGCATGCCAAGTTGATGGCGATGGCACAGTGAGGACCGTAAGAAAGACGGGAAGTTGAGAGCACCCGCTGACGGGTCGCAGATGGAGAAAAATCGAGAGAAAGTCTGGGATGAGTTTGCAAGTGACCCAAGGAGCGTATGGTTTGCTTTAAGCGCGGATGGCATTAATCCTTTCGGGAGCAGAGCAGCAATCAAAGCACCTGGCCCGTGACTCTATGTATGTATAACCTTCCTCCTTGGATGTGCATGAAGCGGAAGTTCATTATGATGCCAATTCTCATCCAAGGCCCTAAGCAACCCGGCAACGACATTGATGTGTACCTAAGGCCATTAGTTGAAGAACTTTTACAGATGTGGAATGGAAACGGTGTACATACGTGGGATGAGCACAAACAGGAGGAATTTGACCTAAAGGCGTTGCTGTTCGTGACCATCAACGATTGGCCCGCTCTCAGTAATCTTTCAGGATAGACAAACAAGGGATACCACGCATGCACGCACTGTTTAGATGACACTGAAAGTATATACCTGGACAAATGCAGGAAGAATGTGTACCTGGGCCATCGTCGATTTCTTCCGACCAACCATCAATGTCGAAAGAAAGGCAAGCATTTCAAAGGCGAGGCAGATCACCGGAAGAAGCCCACCGTGCGTATCGGTGATCACGTACTTGCTATGGTCAATGATTTACACGTAATCTTTGGAAAGGGTCCCGGCGGACTAGCTGTTCCGAATGACACTGAGGGACACGCACCCATGTGGAAGAAGAAATCTATATTTTGGGACCTACCCTACTGGAAAGACCTAGAGGTCTGCTCTTCAATTGACATGATGCACGTGACGAAGAACCTTTGTGTGAACCTGCTAGGCTTCTTGGGCGTGTATGGGAAGACAAAAGATACACCTGAGGCACAGGAGGACCTGCAACGCTTGCATGAAAAGACGGCATGCCTCCAAAGCAGTATGAAGGTCCTGCCAGCTACACTCTTACAAAAGAAGAGAAAGAAATCTTCTTTGAATGCCTGCTTAGTATGAAGGTCCTGACTGGCTTCTCGTCGAATATAAAGGGAATAATAAATATGCCAGAGAAAAAGTTCCAGAATCTAAAGTCTCATGACTGCCACGTGATTATGACGCAACTGCTTCTGGTTGCATTGAGGGGGCTTCTACCGAAAAACGTCTGATTAGCCATTGTGAAGCTATGTGCATTCCTCAATGCAATATCTCAATAGGTGATCGATCCAGAAATCGTACCAAGGCTAAGGAGTGATGTGGCGCAATGTCTTGTCAGTTTCGAGCTGGTGTTCCGACCATCCTTCTTACATATCATGACGCACGTCCTAGTTCATCTAGTCGAAGAGATTGTCATTCTAGGGCCCGTATTTCTACACAATATGTTCCCCTTTGAGAGGTTCATGGGAGTCCTAAAGAAATATGTCCGTAAACGCGCTAGGCCAGAAGGAAGCATCTCCATGGGCCATCAAACAGAGGATGTCATTGGGTTTTGTGTTGACTTCATTCCTGGCCTTAAGAAGATAGGTCTCCCTAAATCGCGGTATGAGGGGAGACTGACTGGAAAAGGCACGCTTGGAGGGGACTCAATAATATGCAGGGATGGATATTCTTGGTCTCAAGCACACTACACAGTTCTACAGAACTCTACCTTGGTGACCCCGTATGTCGATGAACACAAGAACAGTCTGCGCTCCAAACACCCGGAGCAGTGCGACGACTGGATTACATGTGAACACATCAGGACTTTCAGCATTTGGTTGGAAACACATCTCAGAGGTGACAAGACTGTTTGTGATGAGTTGTACTTGTTGTCTAGGGGACCATCTTTGACTGTATTGATTTACAGAGGATACGAGATAAATGGGAATACATTTTACACGATTGAACAAGATCAAAAGAGCACCAACCAAAACAGCAGTGTCCGCTTTGATGCAGCAACCGAGAGGGGAAAGGACACATATTATGGTTAAATAGTGAACATATGGGAACTTTACTACGGACATGAATTTAAGGTCCCTTTGTTTAAGTGCAAATGGGCCAATCTATCAGGAGGCGGGGTACAAGTAGACCCACAGTACGGAATGACAACAGTGGATCTGAAAAATCTTGGGTACACTGACGAACCGTTCGTCCTAGCCAATGATGTGGCACAGGTTATCTATGTGAAGCGAATACATCATACGATGAGCCAAAGCGCCACATAGTTCTTTCAGGAAAAAGGGACATCGTGGGAGTGGAGGGCAAGACAGACATGTCTGAAGATTATGAAAAGTTTCATGAAATTCCTCCCTTCTAAGTCAAGGCTGACCCAAGCATCCTGATAAATGATGAAGTTTATCCAGTGTTACGACGCAATAAGAAAATGACACAAGCGAAGAAAAATTGAAGACTTTCTCCCGCAACTATTATGATGATACCATGCCTACTTTGTAACAGACGAGTATGATACCATTGTCCGTTTTGAACATGCACATGCTATGTGGGTGAAATTATGATACCATGCCAACTTTCAACTTTTTCAGAGTTCATTTGAAATGCTTTAATGTCTTATGGTTCGGCCCTCGTAATACCATTAATCCCGGTTCTCTCCTTGTCAACTATGTTCTCACCAAGAACACTCAAGAGGGCAGCCACGTGGGCCATTGGTCCCGGTTCGTCTGGACCTTTTGGTCCCGGTTCCACGCACGAACCGGGTACCAATGCGCCTCGCCACTAGCCCGTGACAATTAGTCCCGGTTTGTGCCACAAAGCGGGACTAAAGGGTTGGTCCTCGTTGCAATCAGAGTTTAGTCCCACCTCGCCAACCGAAGGGCGCTCACACCGGTTTATAAGCCCCTCCCTCTCTGCCTTGTTGAGCTCCTCTCAAAGTGAAAATAGATGCCCTTATACAGGGAATTTGACCTAAATTCATACTGAATTTCTCTGAAATTCATAGAAATTTATTATGAATTTAGGTTGAATTTTCTCTATAGGCGCATCTATGCTCACTTTTTTAGTAAAGTTAATCACAAACTTGTGATTCACACAAATTTCAAAGAATTCAAATTTTAACTATTCAAATTTGAAAACTAATGGCACTAACAGAAAGTTTATATTTTTTGTAAAACTAATGGCACTAAAAGAAAGTTTATAATTTTGCTGACCTAAAAGCAAAAAACAAAAGAAAATAAATAATGCAAAAAACAAAACAAAAAACTGGAAAAAAAACTTTGAATTTTAAACACAGTAATTTTAACTATTCAAATTTGAAAAATAATGGCACTAACAGAAAGTTTATAATTTTGTGACCTGAAAGAAAAGTAATTAAAAATAAACTTTAATAAAATAAATAAAAATAGCAACAATAAGTATTTTGTTGTAAGTAGAAACAAAATAAAATAAATAAAGCAACCAACAAAACAGAAAAACAAAATATTTTTGTAAAACTAATGGCACTAACAGAAAGTTTATAATTTTGCTGGCCTAAAAGCAAAAAGAATTAAAAAATAAAGCAAAAATCAAAAGAAAATAAATAATGCAAAAACAAAACAAAAAACTAGAAAAAAACTTTGAATTTTAAACACTGTAATATTAAACATAGTAATTTCAACTATTCAAATTTGAAAACTATTGGCACTAACAGAAAGTTTATAATTTTTGTGACCTAAAAGAAAAATAATTAACAATAAACTTTAATAAAATAAATAAAAATAGCAATAATAAGTATTTTGTTGTAAGTAGAAACAAAATAAAATAAATAAAGCAACAAAGAAAACAAAAAAACAAAAAAAGTGCCACCTACTGAGCCCCCATGGCCTGAATACGACTAGAAACCCTACCATGGGCCAGGATTCAGGCCCACAGGAGGCCCAGTAGGCCCACATGCACACAGCGTACGGTTAGGCCTGAAAGCCTACAATTGAGAGGAGCTCGAGAGGGTGGGCGCAGCAGTGCTTATAAACCACTCTCGAGCTCTCTCAGCTAGCGAGGTGGTACTAAACTTTTGACGCGGGGCAGCACAAGGCCTTTGGTCCCGGTTGGTGGCACCAACCGGGACTAAAGGTGCATTGTGCAGTTCACGGCACCAACCGGGACCAATGCCCCCCTTTAGTCCCGGTTGGTGCCACCAACTGGGACCAAAGGCCTCTATTTCCCGCCCTTTGGACTGCTGAAAAGAGATCTTTGGTCCCGGTTGGTGGCACGAACCGGACCAAAGGGGGCATTCGTCCCGGTTTGTGCCACGAACCGGGACCAGTGCGATGTGTATATAAGCAGGACTTAGCAGTTTCTCCAAAATCCATCACTTTCTCCGCCCGACGCCCCCTGCTCCTCGTCGCCGTCAGGTTGGTCCACGTCACCGTCGCCGCCGCCGCCGACGCCGTCAGGCTGCTCAACTTCGCCGCTGCCGACGACCTCAATGCCATCTGCCCCGACGCCGACGCCGCTCCCAGCGCCCCTGCGCCGCCGCCGCCGACGCCCTCGACGCCATCTGCCCTGACGCCGCCCGCCGTGACCCGCCACCCCCTATGAGCAACTGCCTCGCGCCCCTGCCTTGCCTCGCTCCCGCACCCCTGCCCTGCCTCAAGACTGCTGCCTGCCTGCCTGCCTGGCCGGCGCCGCCGCCGCCATGCCCCTCCGCCCGGGCCCTAGCTTTCTTTTTTTGTTTAGATGTTTTTAGATGTTCTTATATGCTGTTTTCAGATGTTTTTAGTTGTTCATAAATGAAATTTAGATGTAGGTATGTATGTGTGAGGGATCATATATGTATTTTTTTAGATGTTCTTATATGCTGTTTTCAGATGTTTTTTGTATGTATGTATGTATGAGGGATCATATATGTATTTTTTAGATGTATTTTTTGTATGTATGTATGTATGAGGGATCATAGATGTATTTTTTCAGAATTTTCTATCGTGCATAGACCGAGAAGGAGAAAGGAAAATAAGAAGATGAAGAAAGGAGAAGAAGAGGAGAGGAACAAGAGGAGAAATAAATAAGAAGAGGAAAAAAGAAGAAAAAGAAGAGGAGAAGAAGAAAGAAATAAATAAGAAGGAGAAATAAATAAGAAGACAACATACATACAGTCGAGATTTTCTATTTTTTCTTCTTCTCCTCTATTCCTTTCTTCTTCTCCTCTTTTTTTTTCTTCTTTTTTTTCTTCGATCTTCTCCTCTATTCCTTTCTTCTTCTCCTCTTTTTATTTCTTCTTCGTTTTCTTATGTTTTATCGGGTCTGTCGTCGTCGATATACCCCTCCCGATAACTTCAACACGAGGGGGGTCGATATACCCCCTCCCCGATAATATTATTTTCCCATGTACGTATGTCGTCGTTGTCGATATAACCCCCTCGCGATAACTTCAACACGTGGGGGGGTCGATATACCCCCTCCCTGATAACATTATTTTCCGGTGTATGTATGTCGTCGTTGTCGATATTACCCCCTCTCGACTGTGATAACTTATACCAAAACTCTCGAGGACACCCAAACCCTAGAAAAAACGATGTCGGTCTCCTACCCCCTCCCGCTGCGCCCCTACCCGACAAACTCTCTCGAGGCCACCCCCTCTCGCTCGACCAAAACTCTCGAGGACACCCAAACCCTAGAAAAAAAAATGATGTCGGTCTCCTACCCCTCCCGCCGCGCCCCTACCCTTGAAGAGTTGCCGAGGCCACCCCAAACCCGGAATAAGCTCGGTCTACGTTTGCCACTAATATATCCACCTGATGTCATGTTTGTGTAATAATTGCCATGTTGTAATATTTGCAGAAACAATGGAGTACATACGAGACGAGGAAGGAGAAGAGGTGTTGGGGGACATAATCTTAGCCGGAGGTGATATCTTGTCGTATCTTAACGACAATGATGGTCTGGAAGAACAGGGTGAAGAAGCAGGCTCGGTGATCGAAGAATGGAGGAGGAAAGACATGATTATGATGGCTCCGGTGACCCAATGACGGTGCAAGAAGGAGACCGTGATGACGGCTCCGGTGACCGAACCGAGTCCGGCCAGGTATATATATTAGTTAAGCCTGTGCTGACTAGCTAATTGATGCATTCATTGTTTTGGTATATGTACACATATTAATTAACTCTCGCCTTTCTTATTTTTTCTAGCCCTCCAGATCGAGCACAACTTCGGTAAAGAGACGAGGCCCGAAGAAAAAGTTGCGCTCGGATGAAAGGTTTGAGATCACAGCAATCGTATGACGGCCAACCGATTGAACCCATCCGGACAAAGGAAGCATTTGCTGCTCAGTGCGGGGTTCTTGTTAGGGACAAGATCCCGATCAGCATCCACCAATGGTATTAGCCTAAGAACGAAGACCCTGAGGTGTCTTATGTCAATGATATGCAGAAAGATGATCTTTGGACTGAGCTGAAGGCAAATTTCACCCTACCGCCAGAGGAGGATCCGGAGAAGCTAGTTAAAGAGAAATTAATCAAGTCTCATGCTCTTAAGAAGATGGCAGACCTATTCGGAAGGTGGAAGAATGAGCTGAAAAGGTTGTCGACAAAGAAGAGACATCAGAATTCATCGGCAAATATGAGAAGATCAGAGATCACTGGCCCGCATTTGTGGCCCACAAGACATCGGAAAAGAGTAAGAAGATGTCAGCGACAAACAAGCAAAATGCTGCGAAGAAGAAGCTTCACCATCGCATAGGGTCAGGTGGCTACCTCAAAGCCCGGCCTAAGTGGGCGAAGGCTGAGAATGATCTGCTTGATAAAGAGATCGAACCAGAGACAATGAACTGGCTAGATTGTGGCCGGACTTGGTTCTTCAGGGCTGGCGGAACCTTGGACCCTGTATCAGGGAAGTGCCTTTGGACGGACGAGCAAATGAAAATACCAGTCAAGAGACTTCAGCACTATATCGATGCAGCGCAGGAAGGGACGTTCGTTCCAGACAGAGAGAACGACGAGCTCACAATGGCCCTCGGGAATCCTAAGCACCCTGGACGGACAAGAGGCACACCAGGCTCCGTTCCATGGAAGGCTGGGTTTCCGAACGCAGGCGCTGCATGCAAGGGTACAAGCGATAGAGGAACGAGAAGCAAATCGCAGCAAACGAACTGCAGAAGCTTCCCCCGAAGCTACCCCACCATCTCAGCGGAGAAGCAGCATGGCTTCCACCGAGCTGCTTTAGCCGGAGCATGTCTTGACGGCTTCTTCTAGCTACGCCGTGGATGCTATCACAGAGTCTCAAAATTGCCACCTTATGACGCAATGGCAGAACTTAAAAGTCAAGGCGGCTGTCGGCTCTGTTCGACCTTCTGAACCAGGCGCCACTTTTCACTGTCGTAGATTCCAGAAGGATATGCTAGGGTGACGGTAGAAGAAATAATGGAGGGATTTGAGGACCTCGAGCTTGACCACCCTACCGGTAAAGGGGAGACTCGGCTGGGTTCTGCTCTAAAGACTCCATGCCTATGGCGGAAGGAGTTCATCAACCTTCCGAACTGGACACCTCCGCCGCCTCCTCCTCCTCCGGCGAGTCAGGGCACTCCGCCTCCTCCTCCGGCGAGTGATGATCAGGGCACTCAGCCTCCTTCTCCGGCGCGTGGCGGCACTCCGCCTCCTTCTCCTCCTGCGCCGGCGCGCCCGAGCAGCCAGCAGCCTCCTCCTTCTCCGCCTCGCTAGCAAGGGCGGAAGAGACCCGCCGCCACCTCGGCTGCTCTGGCGCGTCGTAGTCCTTCTCCTCCGCCTCATAAGCAAGCACGAAAGAAGACAGCTGTAGCCGCTCCGTCTGCTCCGGCGTCTAGCAGTACATCCAGAGGTGGGAGGCAATACAGATACGGGCCACCTCTCAAGCCTCTAGAGAAGTTACCGTACGAGAGGACCGAGGAGGAAAATGCGAAGATGGTATGGACCGAAGTGAAGGACTTCTTTGAAGAGTTGAAAGCAAAGAGACATCCACCTTCGGAGGAGAAGGTAGATCCGGTGAAAGCAAAGCGCACTATCGATGCCCTGAGGAAACCACCAAAGTCTCCGCCGAAAACCAACTATGAGCGCATTCTGAAAAGGCATATCTCAAGCGGAGCGATCGGGAATCTTGTCTGATCAAAGGTTAAAAGAACGAGCAGCTGGGAAAAAAATTGCCCAGCTCGGCGAACAAGCAAAGCAATCGTGCCCCCCGCTCAATGTGTCTAGCGACATCATCACTAATGCTCCGGGGATGGTGCCCGTTTATAGCAATCTTGGAGATTACCTGCCTGACGATGTACATTTTGATTTCTTGGAGGTGGACGAACACAGATACGAGTACGGGAAGCCTCTCGTCAAAGATGAAAAATCTCTAACAACGATGATGCGAAGATTCCATAATTGGTACATGAAAACCTGCAGATAGTCTGGGGGGACGAATACTTTGTATCTAAGAATTAAAGAGGAGCACGACCTCGTTGGAACTGATCTGTTGCCTATTCCATTTGAGGATTTCTTCGAGTTCTTCAATCAAAAGGCCCTCGATAAATTAACGGTCTTTTGCTACTGTCTGTAAGTACTATTTCTTTCATTAAGTCTCTATATATAGCTCAGCTCTTTCATTCAATGTATTTATAATTAATTATCCTCACTATATTATGCAGATTGAAGATCGTGGAGTGCAGAAAACAAGAAATGTATGATATTGGGTTCATTAACACAAATATCATAGATGAATTTCTGGTTACAAAGGACGCCGAAGAGGCCGAGGCCTACTTGCTACAATCGTTGATCAAAAATCAAAACAAAGATTTAATACTTTTTCCTTACAACTTCGAGTGAGTGTTACTGTCGTGTGCATATTCGGTTTCCCTTATTACTCGAGCGAGGTTATAGTAATGTAATTGATGAGTTATGCATGCATGTGCAGCTTCCACTATGTTCTTCTGGAGATTAAGCTTGAGCGGGGACTAGTAACCGTCTTAAACTCGAGACGAAAAGATCCTGAAACCTATGCGAACATGACTAAAATGATCAACAAGTAAGTTCAATCGATCATTATCGCACCATATCGGCAACTTTTTGTTCATTTCCTGATATCTCAAGTAATAATAATTATTTTGTTTGTCTTGCAGGGTTTGGAAACAGTTCACCGCAGAAGCTTCGGGACTGTCGAAGGAGTTGCAATATACATACCCGAAAGTAAGTACTACTAGCTAGCTAGTTGCGCGCATCTCCTGTTGATTCTATAGCTATACTTTCATCAATGCCATTTATAATGCTTCATTATCAGTTTGATTGACCTCTATTTCTCGTAAAGTGCTTGTGGCAGGAACAAGGGAATGATTATTGTGGATACTACGTGTGCGAGTTCATCTACAACGCGACTTTGAAAAATAAGCGGGGCCACTCTAATAAGACAATATGAAGTGCGTAAGCAATAATATTCACAATTTCATTTTATTACACCATCATTTCTGTTGAGTTCCATTCATATATATGTATTAGCCCCCTTCTTAAAATTAGACTTGGCAGATGCGGAATGAACTCCTACCACAAGATCGCATGAAAGCAATTCAAGAGGAATTGGCGGGATTCTTTCTTGACCACGTCATCAATAAAGCCGGAGAATACCATGTGGAAGTTGATTTCAAATGCTAGGGGATTGTAAGAGATCTTACATATTGTATATGTATGTAGCAAGTAGCGTCGGATAGATAATACGGAAACTTGTTGTTCGACCAATCTCTCGGAGAAGGAGAGGTCGATCGATCACTTCTCTCAGTATGCATGACGAACTTCTGTACTTAATGGTTTCCTTCATTTTCTTACTAGCTAGCGTGTTGAGGGCCTCTCTATGTATAGTACGTAGCGTCGACCAAGCACGGACATAAGAGAGGACACTTCTCTCTATTAATTAGCTAGCTAACACAATATATGAAACACCTAAATTAACCCCCAAAACCCCAACCCCCTTCAAAAAACAAAACCCTAGCCCTCGAAATGTTGACGCGTGGATGCCTTTTGGTCCCGGTTGGTGCCACCAACGGGACCAAAGGCCCTCCTACTGGGCTTTCAAGACCGCCACGTGGAGGCCCATCTGTCCCGGTTCGTGTTAGAACCGGGACTAAAGGTCTAGGGCATTAGTAACGACCCTTTAGTCCCGGTTCAAGAACCAGGACAAAAGGCCCTAACCAACCGGGACGAATGGGGGTTTTTCTACTAGTGAATAACGATTACCGGTCTAGTTATCGATTGCCTAGGGACAAATAACTTTCTTGTAACAAAACGCTCTCTACTAAAACTAATTTAGTTGTGTCTTTATCTAAACAGCCCCTACTTTTTATTTACGCGCTCTTTATTTTCTTGCTAACTTATCCAAAAGCACCTACAAAGTATTTCTAGTTTTATACTTGTTCTAGGTAAAGTGAACGTCAAACGTGCGTAGAGTTGTATCGGTGGTCGATAGAACTTGAGGGAATATTTATTCTACCTTTAGCTCCTTGTTGGGTTCGACACTCTTACTTATCGAAAACTGTTGCGATACCCTATACTTGTGGGTTATCAGCAGTGCGGAATGCTTGCTGGAACTGATCCCAAGTGATATTGGCTATAGGGAAAGTGGCTGCGTAATTCTCCCACCATGAGGCTGCTGGTCCATCCAACTGATGTGTGGCAAAACGCACCTTCTCTGCATCTGTGCAACCTGCGGTGGTCAACTCCCTTCCAATCTTGCATAGCCAGTCATCTGCAACTATTGGCTCGGTGCTACTAGAAAATACCGGCGGCTGCAAGCTCAGAAAACAGGCTAAGTTATCAACTGGAGGTGGTGGTGGCGGGTTGTTGTTGCCTTGGTTCTGGACTAATATCTGCATCAAGGCATTCTGCTGCTGGATCAACTGGGTGATCTCCGGTGGGAAGATAAATCTGGTGTCACGTCTCGGAGGCATCTGATGGGTTTAGAGGGGAGAGATTACAATAGAATGAGGTCTAGTGAGAAAACACTACCCATATGCACATGATACAAACACAATCATATCACACCCAATCAATTCAAGCAAGGGCATACAATCGGTCTAGAACTATCGTTACAAAAGTGCTCGGACTACTACTATATACATGGGGGAATACTACTAATCTTATGGTGGTCATCTAGAAATTTTGATCGGTGGAAGACTCCATGATGTCCGCTCCAGCTTCGTCTTCATAATCATCATCACTATCGTCGGGGTCGGAGTCGGTGTCGTTGATGATGATGTAGTCTTCAGAGCGGATCTCCTTGGGCTCGTCGTCTTCTCCTCCTGGCGCGGGGTCTCCCATAAATACTCCTAGCTTCCTTGGCAGGTCGTCATTCTTCTCCACTAGTATTGCGATTTCCTCCTCATATCCGTCGCGTGTAGACTTGAGTTCCTCTTCTAGCTCCATGTTCCTGGTCATTGCCTTCTTTAAATCTCTCATGCTTGCGCACATCTGGTTCTCCTATCGTCGGATGTGCTGGTTTAACTCCTGGATGAAAGCTGCAATGGACCTGTCCTTCCTGGTGCTGATCATCTCCCATTGCTCATCTCGGCGCCCACATATCTGATAGATAGTGTCCTTCAGCTCCTGTTTGTAGACTTCTCCTATTTGTCCCATAGCAATGTGGGCTGTCATGCTCTTGCCTAGACTCCAGGTGGGTGCATCAAAGGAAAACTCTATGGGCTCAATGACTGGCGTGAATGTCCTTCCTGGAACTTGAACTCGAATCATCCAACGCTCCTCTTCTGGTAAAGTGGCGGTGTAGGTCCCGGTGAAGCTTGGTATTCCGATGTTTAGGTACCTAGTGACTTCCTTCAAGTGTCGTCCAAAAGGTGTGTCTTCATCCGGTTGTGCGAACTTGTTCCTTGAGTCTGCCATCCTAAAGAGTAGAAAATGGAGAGGATTCAGAAATGAGTAGAGAAGAGTGACCTATGGCTCATCTTAGTGGTCGTGTCCTAGATTCAGCGTGTGCTCTGATACCATCTTGTAGCGATCCAACCTCAGATGGTCAAATCTCTGTGTACAATGTCATCCCTGGATCGGTAATGCTGACACACACAGTACTCGAAGGATTTATAACAGAGTAGCAATCACACACTTATTACATCGAATATCTCAAAAGAGAACTTATTACAATAAATATGGCTTAAGGCCATCTAAATAAGATAACAGCAGAAGGCTTGGAAGATAAAGTGAGTCCATCAACTCCAACGGCATAGCTGAGTGAACGACAACGACCTATGGCACCTTACTCGCCGTCTGAAAAGTCTACAACATGATATGTTGCAGCCTAAAAACGGGTCAACACATGAAATATGCTGGCAATATAACACAGTAGAGCAATGAACAGATAAATGCTATTACTACATGCAAATATGGCTGGTGGAGGCTCTATGGTTATAATGTTTTGCGAAAAGCCAATTTTTCCCTACAGCAAAGGAATATATTTTATTTAACTATCATGGTGGTTGAAACATTGAGAATGGCACCCCCATCTAAATCCCAATTAAAAAGTGTACATTAGCAACCCAACAAATTATTTTAGAGTGATGAGATCAAATCAATAATTCAAGTACCAGATACTCAAGTTGTCCATAACCGGGGAACCGGCTAACCATGATTAGTTTATGCACTCTGTAGAGGTTTGCACACTTTACCCCACAAGACTCGATCTCCTCCGTTGGATTTCTCGCACTACACGGTGTTTGAGAAACGGATGACCGAGACACAGTCTTTCAGAAGCATTAACTCTAACCCCGGGTAGACAGTACCAACCTACATCCCCTACATCTGCTAGCCTACCACTAGAAGAGGTCATGCAACCTACTCAACTATGCTAGAGCCCATAATAGCTTGTGGATGCACACGGAAGTTTCCAGCATGAATAATCATATGATCCATTTGAACCTAGGTGGCGGACCATAGGAGGATCACACTGGTATAACCCCAGGTGCCCAAACTAACAATCCACCCAGATGTGTATTAAAGTTGCCACCTTAAGTTGAACCATTAAATAAACAATCTCACGTCTGTCATGGATACACTCAAACCCAATCCACGTCTACGAGCATAGAATAGCAATATAAGCATAACGTAGATGTAACTCCCAAGGGTTTGAAATAAAACAGGTAATAGGTTCTACCTCATCATCTACTTCCCAATACCCACAAGTTAATCACATCCTAATCATGCAGTGTTTGAGGATTATAACTAATGCATAAAAACTGGGTATGAAAAGAGTATGATCAATGTGTTACTTGCCTTGCTGACGATCCGCAAAACCTAGTGACTCATAGTAGCACGCTTCGCACTCCGGGAATTCTATCGCAAACAAACAATAGCATACATAAGCACTCAAACAAAGATGCACGGGTAAAACTCAAATAAGAAGATATAACCAGAAAGTTCAATTGAAGAACTCCGGTTTGCAAAAAGAATCAAATCAAACGGAGCAACGAAACTCAAACTACGAAAGAAACAAGATCCATTTACTAATCTGGACTAAAGTCAAATTTTACAGTACCAAAATCTTGTTCAAGTTGGTTAAACAGAAACAGGGCTCCGAGACGAAGATCAAGGAGCTTGTTTCACCTGATTTAGATAAACGAGCGAAAAGATAAACTAAAACAAAGATTAGGGCAGAAATCGCAATCGAAAAAAATCGCGGAAAAACCCTGGAAAATAAAACGAGACGAACAGGCTAATGGACGAACGTTCGCTGTCTGCGGCTAACTAATGAATAGCGTTCGTTAAAACGAACGTACGAACGAACGTCCGCTAAATAAATAAACCGACGAAAACCGATCTAATAAATTAAACCGGGAAAAACTAAAAAACTAGATTTAGATCTAGATCAACGGTTTACCTAAAAACCAAAAATACACGGCAACTCGCGAGACTTGGCTGACGGCGGCAAGGTCGTGAGGCGAGACGGCACGGCGGCAATGGCAAGCGGAGGCAGCTGGTGGCGGCGGAGGAGGCAGCGGCGTGTAAGTAAGTGGCATGAGGCGCCCACGCGGGTCGAGGCGGGGCGGCTAGGGTTTGGGCAGCGGCATGGGCTGGCGGCAGGGTGGGCTGGCGGGGCGGGGGGCCGGCTTATAAAGCTTGGGCGGCGGCGGAGTCCGGGTCGGCCACGGCCCGTTTAGGTCGGTTCACTTTTTTTAAATAATCCTGACGCGGAAAAAGTAATAAAAGAAATACGAAACGGAGTCCAAAAATCCTAAAATAAAATTTCACGATCCTCTAATAATATTGCGGACAAAGTGAACATTTATTTGGGCCTCTAATGCAATTTTGAAAAACACATATTTTTTCTAATTCAAATAATAGCAATAAAATCCAAATAAAATTATTTATTTGATTTTAACATTTTTCCTCCAATATTTCTTTTATTTTGGAGAAGTCATATTATCTCCTCTCATCTATTTTAATATGAAATATTTTCAGAGAGAAAAATAATTAAAACCAGAATGATCCTTGTTTCGATATTTGAGAAAATTCAAATATGAAAACGGTGAAATGTCCAACTCTCTTCGTGGGTCCTTGAGTTGCTTAGGATTTTCTAGGATCGCAAAACAAAAATGCAATAAAATATGATATGCATGAATGACCTATTTATAACATTCCAAATTAAAAATTTGGGATGTTACACCTCGGGTGCGGGGTTCGGCGCCGTGCTTCATCAGGGCGATGGCCCTCTCGCTTTCTTCAGCAGGCCTTTCGCTCCGCGCTATCTTAAGCTCGCGGCGTATGAGCGGGAGCTCATTGGCTTGGTGCAGGCGGTGCGCCATTGGCGGCCCTATATGTGGGGTCGGTCTTTCTGAATTCGCACAGACCACTACAGTCTCAAGTTCTTGCTGAACCAGAGGCTCTCGACCGTGTCGCAGCACCAATGGATCAGCAAGTTCTTCGGCTTCGACTTCTCCGTCGAGTATCGCACGGGTCTTCTTAATACCGTGGCTGACGCCTTGTCTCGCCGCGACGCCGACCTCGACTCCACCGTTGGCGACTCCGAGGGGGCGGCGATGTGCATCCGCTCTGGGCCGACCTTCGGCCTCTTCACCGACATTCGCCGGGCAACGGCGACCGCGGCCGACGCCCTTCTTCTTCAGCAGCAGCTGGCTGGTGGCGACCTGGAGGAGTCTTGGCGCTTCACCGACGGCCTGCTCCTCCATGGGCGCCGGGTCTTCGTGTCGGCGCATGACGATCTCCGTCACCAGGTGCTGCTGCTGGCCCACTCGGCGGGCCATGAGGGTGTGCAGAAAACTCACCATCGTCTCTGCGCCGACTTCTACATCCCTAGTGATTGGGCCCTGGTCCGTGACTGGGTTCGGTCTTGTGTGACGTGCCAACGCAACAAACGGAGACACTACGGCCGGCTAGTCTGCTCCAGCCCTTGGAGGTGTCGTCTCAGGTCTGGGCGGATATCTCCATGGACTTCATCGAGGGCCTCCCCAAGGTGGGCGGCAAATCGGTCATTCTCACGGTGGTCGACCGCTTCTCCAACTATGCTCACTTCATTGCGCTCGGTCATCCCTACACTGTTGCCTCCGTGGCCCGCGCCTTCTTTGACGGTATCGTTCGTCTCCACGGGTTTCCCTCTTCGATCATCAGCGATCGGGACCCGGTGTTCACTGGACATGTCTGGCGCGATCTCTTCCGGTTGGCAGGCATGAAACTCCGCCTGAGCACGGCATTCCATCCTCAGACGGACGGCCAGTCCGAGGTTGTCAACAAGCCATGTATTTGCGTTGTGTCACAGGTGATCGTCCTCGCGCTTGGGTGGACTGGCTCTCATGGGCGAGTATCGCTACAACACCTCATATCACTTCGCCCTGCGCGCCACTCCTTTTGAGGTGGTCTATGGCTGGCCGCCACCGCCCATCATTCCGGCTGATCCGACGACGGCACGGACGGAGGTGGCCGGTGAGCTTATGCGGCGCCGTGACGACATGTTGGCCGAAGTTCGGCAACGCCTCCTTCAGACCCAGCAGCTGGCCAAACACTACTACGACGACCACCATCGCGAGGCAGAGTGTGCGGTGGGTGATTGGGTGTGGCTGTGTCTTCTTCACCGCTCTACGCAGTCACTGGACCCGCGCGCGAAGCGCAAGATGGGCCCTCGTTATGCTGGGCCTTTTGCTGTCTTGGAGCGCATCAGGAAGGTGGCTTACCACCATCAGCTTCCTGTCGGAGCCCGCATTCACGACGTCTTCCATGTGGGGCTGCTGAAGCCTTACCGTGGGGAGCCACCTGCGGCCCCTCCCGCGCTACCTCCGACCTTCGACGGACGCCTCCTTCCGGAACCAGAGAAGGTGTTGCAGGCTCAGCTCCGTCGCGGCGTGTGGTACGTGCTGATTCAGTGGACTAGACTTCCGGCGGAGGAGGCCACTTGGGAGCAACATGACGAGTTCCGCCAACACTACCCAGACTTTCAGCTCAAGGATGAGCTGTTTGCGCAGGCGGGGAGAGATGTTATGACCGGGCAGACTTATGCCCGTAGGAGGCCCACCGGACAAGTTTAGTTAGGGGCTTGGCCCACAAGTTATCTTATTTTCAGCATCGTGGTTATATATACTAGCTGTAAGACTATTTTTGAGATTAAGCAATAAGAAGAATTATATTGCCCGGCTCCCAGAGGAGCCAGACCCTAAACCCTAGCCGCCTCCCACCCTCAACCTCGTGACGGCGCCCACGCGCCGGAAGCCGCGCCCTCGCCCCCAACAGCCCCCGGTCTTCCCCTACGACCTAAGGAGTAGGACCGGTAGCCATCATTTTAGTTTGCTGTCCCGAAAGTTAGTATCCTGTGCGCATTGTTTTCGTATGCCAGTTTACGGCCTTGTAGAGGCTGTTTTCAAAAAAGTTTGCACCATAGAAAGTGGTATCTGCTTAATATGAAGATCATTTATCAGTTCTATATCTATAATATTACAAGTAAGAATGGATATTAGCTATCAAGAGTCTCAAATTTTATCTCATTTACTGAATGCAGACGCAACATCTTCACTTCTTTCCTTGCACATTCCTGTTAAGAAGCAAAGGTAACTCTGCTATCCTGGTATATACAGATAGAATAAAAATATAATACAGTATTTGACTACCAATGAAACACATAGAATTAGTTGTTGAACACGAACGATATGGGAAGTTCTCCTTAAGGGATCATGATGTTTTCCTACTTATTCTGCTTGAAGGGATGGTGTTGATAGTGTTGCTACCAGTGCTGCTGTTTTATTTTGTTGAGACTACCAATGATGCCGCAGTCAATTAATTACAACTCACACTTGTTGAGGGGGGACTGCAACTTAATTCAGTGTCGATGTTCATTGCGATTTTAGTAGTACCATATGAGGAGGTTAAATAATGTTCTTATATTTCACAGCAAGTGGTCTGATGGGCCGTTGTTTGTCCTTGTTGGTCTGCTTTCGTTTTGGAAAATCATCTTATAAGATTTGTGATGTCCTATCGAGCAATTGATCTGATGGGTTGTGAGCTTTTTAGCTGTCCAGCATCACCCTATGGCAGATAATCATTTCTATTATGTGTTAATGCTTTCCTTTTAAACTACTTCAAAAAAACAAAGAAATTGGATTCTTTTAGCCGTATTATCCTTTGAACATCTATATGAAATGATCTAAGTTTAAGTATATTTAGTTTTGAAGAAAACTAAAGGCAATTAATGTGAAAATTAGATATGTCCTATTACCTGGCAATATATAGTTTTGTAGCTATTACATAGGCGATCTCTTGTTAATAGAAATCACTCACTTTTTTGTTTTCGTATATTTATTCCCGTAGCTACTATACATCACAACATGCAAGGAAATATATGTCAGCTGAAATTTAATTTTATTTGTTCTTTGCTCTTTACAGAAATCTTGGATTCATAAATGGGAGAAGCACATAAGGGAGAAGAAGATGATTGCAAGGATGGAGAGGGAGCAAATCATTTGGAGGGATAGAATGCCACTGTTTGGTGTTTTTATGCATTTTTTTTTTTGCTTTCAACTGTGTTTGCACTAGCTGGGAATAAGTGACTAGGCAATAAGTGTAGATGTATGGATATGCTCTAATGCTCCTGGTTTACTATAAATCTTCAATTTGGAATGATGTGTAATGTTGTTGGTTTATTACAAATCTGGGCTTGTTTTAGTTGTTAGAATTGTATGCCTAAAATGGAATTGATGGATTTTATTTTTTTTAATTCCTAATTAGTTAGTAGTAGCGTGGGGGTGAAATGGAGCGCTACTAGTATTTAGGATACTAGTAGCGTGTGGTACTATAGACGCGCTACTACTATTTCGTTAGTAGTAGCGCGGGACACATCCGCGCTACTAGTAAAATGTTAGTAGTAGCGCGGGTACCCGCGCTGCTAGTAGCCATTTTACCCGCGCTGCTAGTAGCCTTTTTCCTAGTGGTGATTGTAGCACATAATAACACATTCTAGCTACGACCTACTCCTCTCATAGGACCTACTCTACCCTCTCTTAGGTAAAATATCATAAAACAAGATAGGCATTGACGCTGCATTAAGGAAAATTGACTCTCCATAATAAAGAACGGAGATCATCCTGTCTCCAAGTCTTGGCCTACGCACAATGTTGCTTCCAAGTAGCTCTCTACGATGGTTCAAACATTTTTTGAAATCATTTATTATCATGGCTTCCTCGCTTTTAGAAATCCGGTATGGGCAGGAGTGACGTGGATCTGCGGTGACTGGCCGTGGTGGTCGTAAGCTCATAACATTAACGCGACCTCTCGTCAACATCAGATGAGGCACACAATCCATCGGGATTTTATGTTCAAAAACATAGTAATAACTTGTAGTTAGAAATATAGTTTAGTTTAGAAGAATTTATGCAAAAGATGCACGGATGTCGTAATAGTAGAAAATCTTACAATGATATCTCCATTGATGGTACCGTAGTTCAACACGTTCACTAGTGGCACGTATTGACCATAATGTGGAGGAGTTTGATAATAGCTATTGTAATTCTCAAGATTAGTAAAAAAATGCGATAAGACCATCTTGCTCCTTATAAGTTAATTGTGCTTCATCATTGTAGTAGTAGGTTCTGTCTACCATTTTTCGTACATTTTTTGAAGAATGAAAATAAGCTGTCAATGGAAATAAGCTGTCAAATATTTTGAAATAAACAATATAAATTACTTAGTAAATATGTATAAGAAACTCACACAGCGGTAGAACTGGAAGCGTGTCAACAAGGACCCAAATGGTCATATTATTTTCGTCGATGTCAGGATCACCAAGATCGAAGGTGAGAAGCATACCCTCATGAAAATAATACGCCTTGCAAAGGGCTTCCCAATTCAGGCAACCAAAATTGGATGAGTTCACAGAATTGTATAGATTTACAGCAAAATCATAACCATGATGGGTCCTTAGTTGAACTATCTTTGTATCCATTCTTTCATGATCTTCAAAACCCATCTTCTCCAAGACATAGCGTCTTGCATGGCATGGGATAAGCTAGTCGAATTGTAAAAGACGGATCTTACACGTTGAAGAAGCAGAGAAGTCGTGCAAAAAATAACATGTAAATCGTTATGCATCCGTGTCAACAACGAAGGTCTCTTGGAGCTTGATGCTGAAGCGCCGACCTTCTACCAGGTGAGGCATGTCGCACAGACCCCGCTCATCTTCGCAGTACTTGCACATAGCGAATTCCCTTTCGTCGTCAGACATTTCCTAATAGGTAATTAATAATCCATCATTGAATACATATATAGTAGTTTGTAGCAAAGATCATCATATAACAACTAAAACACCTAAAATTTGTAGTTTGTAGTAGTTTGTAGCAAAGATCATCATCGAACCTAGTTTGTAGCAAAGATCATCATATAATCCATCATCGAATACATATATAGTAGTTTGTAGCACAAACCGAGCTCATCTTTTGCATTCAATAAGCAAATAACTAATAGTTAATTAATAATCCATCACCGATTAGATATATAGTAGTTTGTAGCAAAGATCATCATATAATATCACTAATACATATCAAATAATAGCTCCTCTAGGTTCAGTGGGCCGCGGTGGACACCCAAAGAGAAGGAACCATCACCGGATCATAGCTCCGGTGAGATCCCCAAAGAATCTGCCAGGTATTGGAGAACCGGTCGTTCGCCAACGCAACCAAGTAGCGCTGGACGTGCGCGTTCTCCTCCGTGACACGGTGTTGTACCACCTGTGTGGGGGACTCAAGCCTCTCCACCGATGCAGGCCCACGTGACCGCCACCAAAGAAGCTCCGGGTCGATGACGGGCTGGCTCCTCACTAAGCTGCGCTCACGGAAGGTAGCACAATCCGGTACCAGCCGGCGGAGCCTGGGTCCGGACATGGCTCCTCGGCTCAACCAGGAGTCCTCCACGAGTCGGCGACGAGGATGCGGATAGGCATCGTCGACGTCGAGAACAAAATGCTTAATTATGAAAACAAAATTAATAAACACTTAGCAAAATTAGGCATGACCTTTGCTAAAAACAGGACATATCGGCGCTGAAATTTGCGTAACGTAAGCGAATTGACATTTCGGCAAAACATAGGCCACTCGGAAAAATATGACATGTCCAAAATGTGACATGTTCAAAATATGACATGTCCACTGCAAATTTGCATATAACAGGAAAAATTGCTTTAACTAAAAATAACAACAATTGCTTTAACTAAAAAATACCTAGAATTACATTAACTACACCTAAAACAACTAAAACACCTAAAATTCTGTTAACTACACCTAAAACAACTAAAACACCTAAAACTCTTTTAAATACACTTAAAACACCTAAATTCTATTAACTACACCTAATTAAAAACCTAGCTAAATTTTTGTCCTAACTTTAAAACCTAGCTAAATTTAAAAACCTAGGGTTCATACGAATTAACTAGGGTTCATACCTAAGCTGTCCAAGCAAGGGTTCGATCATAACCTAAATTATTCTAATAACCTACATTTTTTCAACTACATAGAATTCAAAATAACTACTCTAATAACTATAACTAGGGAGGGAGGAAGGAGGAGGAAGGAGGGAGGAGTATACCTCTCGGTGGAGGAGGGCCGCTGGGAGGAGGCGGCTGGGGCCGGGCGTGAGGCGGAGGAGGAGGCCGACATGGGGGAGCTGGGCGGTCGGCGGGGAGGAGGGCTGGTGCGGGCGAGCGGGGCGGCCGACGCAGGGAGGAGGGCCGGCGCGGGGGACGGCAGTGTGCGGGGGTCGACGGAGGCGCGTGGGGGATCGAGCGAGGAGTGTGGGAGTGTGAGTGAGAGTGATGAGGCCGGCCGGGCCGGGGCGCGGGGGAGGTAGTGGGCTGAGCAGCAGTCGGGCAATGGGCCAGCGCTACTCCTAAGCCCACTAGCTGTAGCGCAGGTTGGACGACAGGCGTTGCTGCTATTTTTTGACCGGGGGTGTGGTATATTACACTTAGCAGTAGAGTGGGGCTATCTAACAAACGCTGCTGCTAACTGATACCAATAGCGCTCTTTATAGCCAGCGCTACTACTAACTAGTAGTAGCGTGGGGTTATAAACAAACGCTACTAGTAAACTTCTATCTATAAGCATTTTCCTAGTAGTGATACGAAACGGTGAAAGGACAGAAGAGGACAACACAGAAACAGAGAGACAGATCCAATCTCTGAGGGGCTTTCTCCCTTCTCATGCCATGCAGGCCAAGGACCAGAGGGGAAACCTTTCTCCCATCTAGGGAGGAGGTCAAGGAAGAAGAGGAAGAAGGGGGCCCTCTCGCCCTCTCCTCCGGTGGCGCCGGAGCGCTATCGTGGCCATCATCATCACTGCAATCTTCACCAACTCTTCTCCCCTCTATGCAGCGGTGTAACCTCTCTCTTACCCGCTGTAATCTCTACTTCAACATGGTGCTCAACGCTATATATTATTTCCCAATGATGTATGGCTATCCTATGATGTTTGAGTAGATCTGTTTTGTCCTATGATGATGATCAAGATTGGTTTGAGTTGCATGTTTTATTATTGGTGTTGTCCTATGGTGCTCTCCATGTCGCGCAAGCGTGAGGGATCTCTGATGTAGGGTGTTGCAATACGTTCATGATTCGCCTATAGTGGGTTGCGTGAGTGACTGAAACACAAACCCGAGTAAGGGGGTTGTTGCGTATGGGATAAAGAGGACTTGATGCTTTAATGCTATGGTTGGGTTTTACCTTAATGATCTTTAGTAGTTGCGGATGCTTGCCAGAGTTCCAATCATAAGTGCATATGATCCAAGTAGAGAAAGTATGTTATCTTATGCCTCTCCCTCAAATAAAATAGCAACAACGATTGCCTGTCTAGTTATCGATTGCCTAGGGACAAATAACTTTCTCGTAACAAAAAGATCTCTACAAAAACTAATTTAGTTGTGTCTTTATCTAAACAGCCCCTTCTTTTTATTTACGTGCTCTTTATTTTCTTGCTAACTTATCCAAAAACACCTACAAAGTACTTCTAGTTTTATACTTGTTCTAGGTAAAGCGAACGTCAAGCGTGCGTAGAGTTGTATCGGTGGTCGATAGAACTTGAGGGAATATTTATTCTACCTTCAGCTCCTCGTTGGGTTCGACACTCTTACTTATCGAAAACTGTTGTGATCCCCTATACTTGTGGGTTATCAAGACCTTTTTCTGGCGCCGTTGCCGGGGAGTCATAGCATGGGGTGAATATTCTCGTGTGTGCTTGTTTGCTTTATCACTAAGTAATTTTTATTTGTTGTTCTTAGTTGTTCTCTATCTTTAGTTATGGATATGGTGAAGGAAATATGCCCTAGAGGCAATAATAAAGTTATTATCTATTTCCTCATATCATGATAAATGTTTATTATTCATGCTAGAATTGTATTAACCAGAAACATGATACATGTGTGAATACATAGACAAACATAACGTCACTAGTATGCCTCTACTTGACTAGCTCATTAATCAAAGATGTTTGTGTTTCCTAACCATAGACATGTGTTGTCATTTGATTAAAGGGATCACATCATTAGGAGAATGATGTGATTGACATGACCCATTCCGTTAGCCTAGCACTTGATCGTTTAGTATGTTGCTATTGCTTTCTTCATGACTTATACATGTTCCTGTAACTATGAGATTATGCAACTCCCATTTACCGGAGGAACACTTTGTGTGCTACCAAACGTCACAACGTAACTAGGTGATTATAAAGGAGCTCTACAGGTGTCTTCAAAGGTACATGTTGGGTTGGCGTATTTCGAGATTAGGTTTTGTCACTCCGATTATCGTAGAGGTATCTCTGGGCCCTCTCGGTAATGCACATCACTATAAGCCTTGCAAGCAATGTGACTAATGAGTTAGTTGCAAGATGATGTATTACGGAACAAGTAAAGAGACTTGCCGGTAACGAGATTGAACTAGGTATTGGATACCGACGATCAAATCTCGGGCAAGTAACATACCGATGACAAAGGGAACAACGTATGTTGTTATGCAATTTGACCAATAAAGATCTTCGTAGAATATGTAGGAGCCAATATGAACATCCAGGTTCCACTATTGGTTATTGACTGGAAACAGTTCTAGGTCATGTCTACATAGTTCTCGAACCCGTAGGGTCCGCACGCTTAACGTTACGATGACAGTTTTATTATGAGTTTATAAGTTTTGATGTACCGAAGGTTGTTCGGAGTCCCGGATGTGATCACGGACATGACGAGGAGTCTCGAAATGTTCGAGACATAAAGATCGATATATTGGACGACTATATTCGGACACCGGAAGCGTTCCGAGTGATTTCGGAGAAAACCGGAGTGCCGGAGGGGTTACCGGAACCCCCCGGGGAAGTATTGGGCCTTAGTGGGCCTGAGGGGAGAGAGAGGGCTGCAGCCCAGGAGGTGGCGCCCCCATGGGAGTCCGACTGGACTAGGGAGGCGCGGCCCTCTTCCCTCTCCTCTCCCTCTCTTTCCTTCCCCCTCTCTCTTCCTAGTTGGACTAGGAAAGGGGAGTCCTACTCCCACTAGGAGGAGGACTCCCCCCTCCTTGGCGCGCCCCCTAGGGCCGGCCGGCCTCCCCCTTGCTCCTTTATATACGGGGGCAGGGGGGCACCCTAGAACACACAAGTTGATCTTCGTGATCATTCCTTAGCCGTGTGCGGTGCCCCCCTCCACCATATTCCACCTCGATCATATCGTCGCGGAGTTTAGGCAAAGCCCTGTGTCGGTAGAACATCATCATCGTCACCACGCCGTCGTGCTGACGGAACTCATCCCCGACTCCCTGCTGGATCAGAGTCTGGGGATCGTCATCGAGTTGAACGTGTGCAGAACACGGAGGTGCCGTACGTTCGGTGCTTGGATCGGTCGGATCGTGAAGACATACGACTACATCAACCGCGTTGTCATAACTCTTCCGCTTTCGGTCTACGAGGGTACGTGGACACACTCTCCCCTCTCGTTGCTATGCATCACCATGATCTTGCGTGTGCGTAGGAAATTTTTTGAAATTGCTACATTCCCTAACAGTGGCATCCGAGCCTGGTTTTATGCGCTGATGTTATATGCACGAGTAGAACACAAGTGAGTTGTGGGCGATACAAGTCATACTGCTTACCAGCATGTCATACTTTGGTTCGGCGGTATTGTTGGATGAAGCGTCCTGGACCGACATTACGCGTACGCTTACGCGAGACTGGTTCTACCGACATGCTTTGCACATAGGTGGCTGGCGGGTGTCTGTTTCTCCAACTTTAGTTGAACCGAGTGTGGCTACGCCCGGTCCTTGCGAAGGTTAAAACAGCACTAACTTGACAAACTATCTTTGTGGTTTTGATGCGTAGGTAAGAACGGTTCTTGCTCAGCCCGTAGCAGCCACGTAAAACTTGCAACAACAAAATAGAGGATGTCTAACTTGTTTTTGCAGGGCATGTTGTGATGTGATATGGTCAAGACGTGATGCTATATTTTATTGTATGAGATGATCATGTTTTGTAACCGAAGTTATCAGCAACTGGCAGGAGCCATATGGTTGTCGCTTTATTGTATGAAATGCCAACGCCCTGTAATTGCTTCACTTTATCACTAAGCGGTAGCGATAGTCGTAGAAGCAATAGATGGCGTAACGACAACGATGCTACGATGGAGATCAAGGTGTCGCGCCGGTGACGATGGTGATCAAGACGGTGCTTCGGAGATGGAGATCACAAGCACAAGATGATGATGGCCATATCATATCACTTATATTGATTGCATGTGATGTTTATCCTTTATGCATATTATCTTGCTTTGATTGACGGTAGCATTTTAAGATGATCTCTCACTAAAATTATCAAGAAGTGTTCTCCCTAAGAATGCACCGTTGCGAAAGTACTTCGTGCTGAGACACCACGTGATGATCGGGTGTGATAGGCTCTACATTTAAATACAACGGGTGCAAAACAGTTGCGCACGCAGAATACTCAGGTTAAACTTGACGAGCCTAGCATATAATAGATATGGCCTTGGAACACAGAGACCGAAAGGTCGAACATGAATCATATAGTAGATATGATCAACATAGTGATGTTCACCATTGAAACTACTCCATCTCACGTGATCATCGGACATGGTTTAGTTGATTTGGATCACGTGATCACTTAGATGACTAGAGAGATGTCTGTCTAAGTGGGAGTTCTTAAGTAATATGATTAATTGAACTTAAATTTATCATGAACTTAGTACCTGATAGTATTTTGCATGTCTATGTTTGTTGTAGATAGATGGCTCGTGTTGTTGTTCCGTTGAATTTTAATGTGTTCCTTGAGAAAGCAAAGTTGAAAGATGATGGTAGCAATTACACGGACTGGGTCTGTAACCTGAGGATTATCCTCATTGCTGCACAGAAGAATTACATCCTGGAAGCACCGCTGGGTGCCAGGCCTGCTGCTGATGCAACTGACAATGTTAAGAACGTCTGGCAGAGCAAAGCTTATGACTACTCGATAGTTCTGTGTGCCATGCTTTACGGCTTAGAACCGGGTCTTCAACGATGTTTTGAACATCATGGAGCATATGAGATGTTTCAGGAGTTGAAGTTAATATTTCAAGCAAATGCCCGGATTGAGAGATATGAAGTCTCCAATAAGTTCTATAGCTGCAAAATGGAGGAGAATAGTTCTGTCAGTGAATACATACTCAAAATGTTTGGGTATAATAACCACTTGATTCAACTGGGAGTTAATCTTCCTGATGATAGTGTCATTGACAGAATTCTTCAATCACTGCCACCAAGCTACAAGAGCTTCGTGATGAACTATAATATGCAAGGGATGGACAAGACTATTCCCGAGCTCTTCGCAATGCTAAAAGCCACGGAGGTAGAAATCAAGAAGGAGCATCAAGTGTTGATGGTCAAACCGACAACCAGTTTCAAGAAAAAGGGCAAAGGGAAGAAGAAGGGGAACTTCAAGAAGAACAGCAAACAAGTTGCTGCTCAAGAGAAGAAACCCAAGTCTGGACCTAAGCACGAGGCCGAGTGCTTCTCTGCAAGCAGACTAGACACCGAAGCGGAACTGCGCCAAGTATTTGGCGGATAAGAAGGATGGCAAAGTGAACAAAGGTATATGTGATATACATGTTATTGATGTGTACCTTACTAATACCGCAGTAGTACTGGGTATTTGATCTGGTTACATTGCTAATATTTGCAACTCAAACAGAACTACGGATTAGGCAAAGATTGGCTAAGGACGAGGTGACGATGCGCGTGGGAAATGGTTCCAAAGTCGATGTGATCGCGGTCGGCACGCTACCTCTACATCTACCATCGGGATTAGTTTTAGACCTAAATAATTGTTATTTGGTGCCAGCGTTAAGCATGAACATTATATCTGGATCTTGTTTGATGCGAGACAGTTATTCATTTAAATCAGAGAATAATGGTTGTTCTATTTATATGAGTAATATCTTTTATGGTCATGCACCCTTGAAGAATGGTCTATTTTTATTGAATATCGATAGTAGTAATACACATATTCATAGTGTTGAAACCAAAAGATGCAGAGTTGATAACGATAGTGCAACTTATTTGTGGCATTGTCGTTTAGGTCATATCGGTATAAAGCGCATGAAGAAACTCCATACTGATGGACTTTTGGAATCACTTGATTATGAATCACTTGGTACTTGCGAACCGTGCCTCATGGGCAAGATGACTAAAACGCCGTTCTCCGGAACTATGGAGCAAGCAACTGATTTGTTGGAAATCATACATACTGATGTTTGTGGTCCAATGAATATTGAGGCACGCGGCGGGTATCGTTATTTTCTCACCTTCACAGATGATTTGAGCAGATATGGGTATATCTACTTAATGAAACACAAGTCTGAAACATTTGAAAAGTTCAAAGAATTTCAGAGTGAAGTAGAAAATCATCGTAACAAGAAAATAAAATTTCTACAATCTGATCGTGGAGGAGAATATTTGAGTCACGAGTTTGGTTTACATTTGAAACAATGCGGAATAGTTTCACAACTCACGCCACCCGGAACACCACAACGAAATGGTGTGTCCGAACGTCGTAATTGTACTTTACTAGATATGGTGCGATCTATGATGTCTCTTACTGATTTACCGCTATCGTTTTGGGGTTATGCTTTAGAGACGGCCGCATTCACGTTAAATAGGGCACCATCAAAATCTGTTGAGACGACGCCTCATGAACTGTGGTTTGGCAAGAAACCAAAGTTGTCGTTTCTTAAAGTTTTGGGTTGCGATGCTTATTTGAAGAAACTTCAACCAGATAAGCTCGAACCCAAATCGGAGAAATGTGTTTTCATAGGATACCCAAAAGAGACTGTTGGGTACACCTTCTATCACAGATCTGAGGGCAAGATTTTTGTTGCTAAATTCGGATCCTTTCTAGAGAAGGAGTTTCTCTCGAAAGAAGTGAGTGGGAGGAAAGTAGAACTTGATGAGGTAACTGTACCTGCTCCCTTATTGGAAATTAGTCCATCACAAGAATCGGTTCCTGTGACAACTACACCAATTAGTGAGGAAGCTAATGATATTGATCATGAAACTTCAAATCAAGTTTCTATGAATCAGAGGCCTACAGAGTAAGATCCGCACTGAGTGGTACGGTAATCCTATTCTGGAAGTCATGTTACTTGACCATGGCGAACCTACGAACTATGAGGAAGCGATGATGAGCCCAGATTCCGCAAAATGGCTAGAAGCCATGAAATCTGAGATGGGATCCATGTATGAAAACAAAGTATGGACTTTGGTTGACTTGCCCGATGATCGGCGAGCCATTGAGAATAAATGGATCTTTAAGAAGAAGACTGATGCTGATGGTAATGTAACTGTCTATAAAGCTCGACTTGTTGCGAAAGGTTTTCGACAAGTTCAAGGGGTTGACTACGATGAGACTTTCTCACCCGTGGCGATTCTTAAGTCTGTCCGAATCTTGTTAGCAATTGCTGCATTTTATGATTATGAAATTTGGCAAATGGATGTCAAAACTGCATTCTTGAATGGATTTCTGGAAGAAGAGTTGTACGTGATGCAACTAGAAGGTTTTGTTGATCCAAAAGGTGCTAACAAAGTGTGCAAGCTCCAGCGATCAATTTATGGTCTGGTGCAAGCCTCTCGGAGTTGGAATAAACGCTTTGATAGTGTGATCAAAGCATATGGTTTTATACAGACTTTTGGAGAAGCCTGTATTTACAAGAAAGTGAGTGGGAGCTCTGTAGCATTTATGATATTATATGTGGACGACATATTGTTGATTGGAAATGATATAGAATTTCTGGATAGCATAAAAGGATACTTGAATAAAAGTTTTTCAATGAAAGACCTCGGTGAAGCTGCTTACATATTAGGCATCAAGATCTATAGAGATAGATCAAGACGCTTGATTGGACTTTCACAATGCACATACCTTGATAAAGTGTTGAAAAAGTTCAACATGGATCAGGCAAAGAAAGGGTTCTTGCCTGTATTACAAGGTGTGAAGTTGAGTCAGACTCAATGCCCGACCTCTGCAGAAGATAGAGAGAAAATGAAAGGAATTCCCTATGCTTCAGCCATAGGCTCTATCATGTATGCAATGTTGTGTACCAGACCTGACGTATGCTTAGCAATAAGCCTGGCAGGAAGGTACCAAAGTATTCCAGGAGTGGATCACTGGACAGCGGTCAAGAACATCCTGAAATACCTGAAAAGGACTAAGGATATGTTTCTCGTATATGGAGGTGACAAAGAGCTAGTCGTAAATAGTTACTTCGATGCAAGCTTTGACACTGATCCGGACGATTCTAAATCGCAATGGAGCTGTAAGTTGGTGCAGTTCTAAACAAAGCGTCGTGGTGGGATCTACATGTGAAGCAGAGTACATAGCTGCGTCGGAAGCAGCAAATGAAGGAGTCTGGATGAAAGAGTTCATTTCCGATCTAGGTGTCATACCTAGTGCGTCGGAACCAATGAAGATCTTCGTGACGAAGATGGTGCAATTGCCTTGGCAAAGGAATCCAGATATCACAAGAAGACCAAGCACATCAAGAGACGCTTCAATTCCATCCGGACCAAGTCGGTGGGAGACATAGAGATTTGTAAGATACATACGGATCTGAATGTTGCAGACCCGTTGACTAAACCTCTTCCACGAGCAAAACATGATCAACACCAAGACTCCATGGGTGTTAGAATCATTACTGTGTAATCTAGATTATTGACTCTAGTGTAAGTGGGAGACTGAAGGAAATATGCCCTAGAGGCAATAATAAAGTTATTATTTATTTCCTCATATCATGATAAATGTTTATTATTCATGCTAGAATTGTATTAACCGGAAACATGATACATGTGTGAATACATAGACAAACATAACTTCACTAGTATTCCTCTACTTGACTAGCTCATTAATCAAAGATGGTTGTGTTTCCTAACCATAGACATGTGTTGTCATTTGATTAAAGGGATCACATCATTACGAGAATGATGTGATTGACATGACCCATTCCGTTAGCCTAGCACTTGATCGTTTAGTATGTTGCTATTGCTTTCTTCATGACTTATACATGTTCCTGTAACTATGAGATTATGCAACTCCAGTTTACCAGAGGAACACTTTGTGTGCTACCAAACGTCACAACGTAACTGGGTGATTATAAAGGAGCTCTACAGGTGTCTTCGAAGGTACATGTTGGGTTGGCGTATTTTGAGATTAGGTTTTGTCACTCCGATTATCGGAGAGGTATCTCTGGGCCCTCTCGGTAATGCACATCACTATAAGCCTTGCAAGCAATGTGACTAATGAGTTAGTTGCAAGATGATGTATTACGGAACGAGTAAAGAGACTTGCCAGTAACGAGATTGAACTAGGTATTGGATACCGACGATCAAATCTCGGGCAAGTAACATACCGATGACAAAGGGAACAACGTATGTTGTTATGTGGTTTGACCGATAAAGATCTTCGTAGAATATGTAGGAGCCAATATGAACATCCAAGTTCCACTATTGGTTATTGACTGGAAACAGTTCTAGGTCATGTCTACATAGTTCTCGAACCCGTAGGGTCCGCACGCGTAACGTTACGATGACAGTTTTATTATGAGTTTATAAGTTTTGATGTACCGAAGGTTGTTCAGAGTCCCGGATGTGATCACGGACATGACGAGGAGTCTCGAAATGGTCGACACATAAAGATCGATATATTGGACGACTATATTCGGACACCGGAAGCGTTCCGAGTGATTTCGGAGAAAACCGGAGTGCTGGAGGGGTTACCGGAACCCCCCGGGGAAGTATTGGGCCTTAGTGGGCCTGAGGGGAGAGAGAGAGGGCTGCAGCCCAGGAGGTGGCGCCCCCATGGGGAGTCCGAATTTGACTAGGGGGGGGCGCGGCCCCTCTTTCCCTCTCCCTCTCCCTCTCTTTCCTTCCCCCTCTCTCTTCCTAGTTGGACTAGGAAAGGGGAGTCCTACTCCCACTAGGAGGAGGACTCCCCTCTCCTTGGCGCGCCCCCTAGGGCCGGCCGGCCTCCCCCCTTGCTCCTTTATATACGGGGGCAGGGGGGCACCCTAGAACACACAAGTTGATCTTTGTGATCGTTCCTTAGCCGTGTGCGGTGCCCCCCTCCACCATATTCCACCTCGGTCATATCGTCACAGAGTTTAGGCGAAGCCCTGCGACGGTAGAACATCATCATCGTCACCACGCCACCGTGCTGACGGAACTCATCCCCGACACCCTGCTGGATCGGATTCCGGGGATCGTCATCGAGCTGAACGTGTGCAGAACACGGAGGTGCCGTACGTTCGGTGCTTGGATCGGTCGGATCGTGAAGACGTACGACTACATCAACCGCGTTGTCATAACGCTTCCGCTTTCGGTCTACGAGGGTACGTGGACACACTCTCCCCTCTCGTTGCTATGCATCACCATGATCTTGCGTGTGCGTAGGAATTTTTTTGAAATTGCTACGTTCCCTAACATATGGAACACGAACTACCTAAAAAATTACGTGTACTTGCTGCTCATGGAGATGGGGAACCTCCTAAAACCCTTGATGCTCGTTACGTGAAAGATATTATGTACTACTTTAATAATCCTGAGAAAACCCCATTCAACTATGTAATGGGAGTAACGTTGGATCAACGTGAATACTTTAGGGATTATCGCTTGACACAAAAAGGGAAACTATTATGGGATCAAGGTAATATGTTGTATTGCTATGCTAGGCAACTATGCTTGAGATATGATTATACTTGTTGCTCTAGGATAAAGTCTCCACACCTTCCCTTTTGATGCAAATTTAATGATAATAAAACCTTAGCTTCTTATGCTAATGGTATATATGATTACTATGATGTGGAACAAATAGAAGAATTTGTTGCTTTTATGGGTGCTTATGAAATTGAATCTATGTTTAAAGAGTTTGAAGATTTTGATGATTCGGTTTATAGACCTGAAAATTTAGCTATCCTTAAATATTGTTATGAGAATTATGAATACAATTCTGATATTAATGCACTTATTGAGAAAGTCTCCGCTGTCCAAGAAGAGACTAATATTTTGCAGGAATCTATGGAAGAAGAAGTTGATGAAACTGTGAGCTCATTGGATGAAAAAGATGAGAAGGAGAGCGAAGAACAAAAGGAGGAAGAGTGGATTGATCACCCGTGCCCACCTTCTAATGAGAGTAACTCTTCAACTCATACATTGTTTAATTCCCCTTCGTGCTTACCGAAGGATGATTGCTATCATGATTGTTATTATCCCTTTGATTCTTTTGAAATATCCCTTTTTGATGATGCTTGCTATGCTTGTGGCCAAGATGCCAATATGAATTATGCTTATGGGGATGAACTAGTTCCTTATGTTAGACATGAAATTGTTGCTATTGCACCCACGCATGATAGTCCTGTTATCTTTTTGAATTCTCCAAACTACACTATATCAGAGAAGTTTGTGCTTATTAAGGATTATATTGATGGGTTGCGTTTTACTACTACACATGATGATTTTGACAGATATAATATGCATGTGCTTGCTGCTCCTACTTGCAATTATTATGAGAGAGGAACTATATCTCCACCTCCCTATGTTTCCAACACGATAAAATTGCAAGAAACTGCTTATGCTATGTATTGGCCTTTACTTGATGTTCATGAATTGTTCTTGTATGACATGCCGATGCATAGGAAGAGAGTTAGACTTCGTCATTGCTTGATATATGTTACTTTGTGCGCACTACTAAATTACAAATAATTGTTAATTAAAATTGGCTTTGATATACCTTGGGATCTGGGTGGATCCATTACTTGAGCACTATATGCCTAGCTTAATGGCTTTAAAGAAAGCGCTGCCAGGGAGACAACCCGGAAGTTTTAGAGAGTCATTTATTTCTGTTGAGTGCATTTATAGTTTAAAAACAAAAAAATAAATAGGGGAACCCAAAACTTTTCAAAAAGAAAAGTGAAAGTGAGAGAGACGAGCATTGTGAAAGTGGGGGACGTCCTTGAACTTTGTTCATGCCCATGGGAACTTTGTGAATCTTAATTACAGAAACTTTTCAATAAAATAATTATCCCCATGTACAATTCCATTGTATTATAAAAATAATGTGCCAAGGTTTGCCTTTAGGATGTTTACAACTAGCGGTGTTACCCGCGCATTTGCGCGGCTAGAGTTTTTATATACAACTTATATTCATTTTAAACTATTTTCCATTATACTATTTTTTGTGTTTTTAAATAATCATTTTATGTTTTTGTGTTTTTCTAAATTGCGTATGTATGTTTTGTTATGATTCAGAGACTCCTTTTGTGGCCACATTTGCTAAGTATGCACGTGTTGTTTTATCCGGAAAATTGTCCTATTGATTTTTGGACAATGATGTTCTATTAATTTCTTCAAAAACATGAAAAATGTTGTATAAGTTCAATCATGATGTGAAGTATGTAGTCTTTCAACCATAAAAGCGTTCATCTAATATATATCAGCAGGCCTATCCCTACCCGGCGTATTCCCCATTTGTAGTAATTTCACTTTACTCGGCGTATCCCCCATTTGTAGTTCAGAGGCCCATCCCTATGGTCGTGTAGTGGCCCTATATTTTATTTATTCTTGTATCCGCTTGATTTTGCCAAGTCTGATGTGTATTCAGGAAATGCTTATTCTTCTTTTTTGGAATTTGATTACAACATACATTTGTATTCAATAAAACCAACTACTAATGTTTATAATAAGGTCATTCCGGATTATTAATTTAATTTTTACTCTATACTGAATCATATACGAAAGTGTATGTAGTTACTTTTTTTAAAGGGATATATCTGACATTGAAACCCGTATCTTATTCTGAATTTTGTTCAACTGGCCGTCGCGGCATACCCTAACTGCTAAGGCATGGATGCGGTACTCAACTCAAACCATGAACATCTTGACGCTACTGTTATTGGGCTAAAGGCTGTACGTGTATGAATCCCATTTTACTCTCACACAACCCTTAGTATTTTCCTTTTCCTTAGCGATATAGGTAACTTCCATCTAGGGGAGGATATAATTTTTCAAAGCATTTCTATCTATGATGAAGTAGAATATGCACTTGCAATTCTGCTTAGAAGATATCCTGGAACACATTGTTGTTACACATGTATTTATCATTTAGGTGATTGAGATTACATTTATCAGTTAGATAATAGATATTATAGAATACATATCTTGAAATAAAAGAGTATGGATTCGCTGGCATTATTGGTGATATCATAGTGTGCAATAGGGAACGACGTCCGCCTGGTTTCTTATAAAATCACCTGATTGTTGCTTTAAATTTCTTACTCCCTCGTGCACCCATTCTAAAATAGAACTTTGATAGTAAATTAGACTAAATATATATTTTGTTTGTTTTCTATGACTTTAAATTAATAACACTCAGAACTTTTGCCGAATAAGAATGCAATGGTATATTTTTTTGTCACATATAAACATATTGAATTTGTCTAATCTATGATCAAAGTTCAATTATAGTATGTGCTGCTATAAATTAGAGTAATTTTTTCGTGACTTCAAAATTATATGATTGAAAACTTCTTTTGGCGCATTGGTGGTCGCATTTTTCTAGATTGATTTTAGGCCTTCTAGCATTGCACTAAGTGGGAGGAGACTTTTCCATCGACTACAAAGATGTTTGTAGCAACTTTGACAATTTTAAGATGATGTGTCACTCAGTCTTTTGGAGGTTTTCATCATGGTAAAGTGTGTGTGGTGTGTTTATCAAGGTGAGTGTATGTGCGTACATCTGAGTGTCTGCGCCTGTATTGGTTTTATTCGTTTTCTTCCGAATAGGACAACTCTCCTGTTAGCTATGCACACGTACGGGAGATTATATTGCTCTCTTTTAAAAATTCCGATCAGGATCATGTCATCACTTATATTAGGGCCTATAGAATTCCTATGTGAACCCAACTAAAGAAAAGAATTCCTATGCAAGCCGGACTCCTGTTGGCGATCCACACACGTACGTACAGAAGATTTGTTGCTCTTTTCTTAGCTCCGGCTGGTTTTTTTTTTCCATCAAGTGGCTACTATCCTAGTAGTACACGTACATGAGATTGGATTCTTTTTTTATAGGTTGGCTAGTCTCAAGCTTGTACGTGTCCTTCTATATGATGGTGATTGTACTATTCCATCGTAGAGGCATGTACGTGACAGATTTTTTATGTGCAATACAATATATGCATGTACATAATATTTGTATGTAACGTAATATCTTTAAATCTGAGCCGTTTATATTAAAAATTAACGGTCTTGATAATTAAATCTATGTGGATGAACGTGATGGCTTGTTTGTCTCTTGTCTTAATTATATAATAGATGCTTGTTGGTTTGTGCGGTGCAGGACAGAAACTTTGGCTGCAGTGTATGATTTTTAATATTTTGCTGGAATGTCAATTGGTTGTGATTCCTTTTGCACTATCTTGCTGTACAAATTGTTTATTTTTCCTAATTTTGGAAGAAATTTTAAAGTATCATAAGTATGGTGAATGTTTAGATTGTTACAGACTGTTCTGTTTTAGACAGATTCTGTTTTTGATGCATAGTTTGCTTGTTTTGATAAAACTATCAATTTATATCAGTGGATTAAGCCATGGAAAAGTTATATTACAGTAGCTAAAATGCAAAAATAAAATATGAATTGGTTTGCAACAGAACTTAGAGTAGTGATTTGCTTTATTATACTAACGGATCTTACCGAGTTTTCTGTTGAAGTTTTGTGTGGATGAAGTGTTTGATGATCGAGGAGGTCTCGATGTGAGAAGAAGGACGAGAGGAAAGAGCTCAAGCTTGGGGATACCCAAGAAAACCCAAGTAAATATTCAAGGAGACTCAAGCGTCTAAGCTTGGGGATGCCCCGGAAGGCATCCCCTCTTTCTTCAACAAGTATCGGTATGTTTTCGGATTCGTTTCGTTCATGCAATATGTGCAAATTTTGGAGCGTCTTTTGCTTTAGTTTTTACTTTTCTTTTATGCACCATGCTGGTATGAGATTGTCCTTGGTTGATTTATAGAATGCTCATTGCACTTCACTTATATCTTTTGAGTATGGCTTTATAGAATGCTTCATGTGCTTCACTTATATCATTTGAAGTTTGGATTGCCTGTTTCTCTTCACATAGAACACCGCCATTTGTAGAATGCTCTTTTGCTTCACTTATATTTGTTAGAGTGTGGGCATATCTTTTGTAGAAATAATTAAACTCTCATGCTTCACTTATATCAATTTACAGAGATGACAGGAATTGGTCATTCACATGGTTAGTCATAAAATCCTACATAAACGTGTAGATCGCTGAATATGATATGTTTGATTCCTTGCAATAGTTTTGTGATATAAAGATGGTGATATTAGAGTCATGCTAGTGGGTAGTTGTGGATTAGTATAAATACTTGTGCTGAGTTTTGTGATTCCCGAAGCATGCACGTATAGTGAACCACTATGTGATGAAGTCGGAGCATGATTTATTTTTTGATTGCCATCCTTTGTGTTGAGGTCGGGATCGCGCGATGGTTTACTCCTACCAACCCTTCCCCTAGGGGCATGCGTCTAATACTTGGTTTCGATAGATTCTAAATTTTTGCAATAAGTATGTGAGTTCTTTATGACTAATGTTGAGTCCATGGATTATACGCACTCTCACCCTTCCACCATTGCTAGCCTCTCTACTACCGTGCAACTTTCGCCGGTATATTACACCCACCATATACCTTCCTCAAAGCAGCCACCATACCTACCTATTATGGCATTTCAATAGCCATTCCGAGATATATTGCCATGCAACTTCCATCATCATCATATATATGACCTGAGCATTCATTGTCATATTGCTTTGCATGATCGTAAGATAGCTAGCATGATGTTTTCATGGCTTGTCCGTTTTTTGATGTCAGTGCTACGCTAGATCATTGCACATCCCGGTACACCGCCGGAGGCATTCATATAGAGTCATATATTCTTCTAGATATCGAGTTGTAATATTGAGTTGTAAGTAAATAAAAGTGTGATGATCATCATTATGAGAGCATTGCCCCAGTGAGGAAAGGATGATGGAGACAATGATTCCCCCACAAGTCGGGATGAGACTCCGAACTTTACAAAAAATAAAAGAGGCCAAAGAAGCCCACCAAAAAAATAAAAAAAAAGGAAAATAAAAAAATGAGAGAAAAAGAGAGAAGGGGCAATGCTACTATCCTTTTACCACACTTGTGCTTCAAAGTAGCACCATGTTTTTCATAGAGAGAGTCTCCTATGCTTTCACTTTCATATACTAGTGGGAATTTTCATTATAGAACTTGGCTTGTATATTCCGATGATGGGCTTCCTCAAATGCCCGAGGTCTTCATGAGCAAGAAAGTTGGATGCACACCCACTTAGTTTCCAGTTTGAGCTTTCATACACTTATAGCTCCTAGTGCATCCGTTGCATGGCAATCCCTACTCACTCACATTTATATCTATTGATGGGCATCTCCATAGCCCGTTGATACGCCTAGTTGATGTGAGACTATCTTCTCCTTTTTTTCTTCTCCACCACCATCATATTCTATTCCACCTATAGTGCTATGTCCATGGCTCACGCTCATGTATTGCGTGAAAGTTGAAAAAGTTTGAGAATACTAAAGTATGAAACAATTGCTTGGCTAATTCCGGGGTTGTGCATGATTGAAATATTTTGTGTGGTGAAGATGGAGCATAGCCAGACCATATGATTTTGAAGGGATAACTTTCTTTGGCCATGTTATTTTGAAAAGACATGATTGCTTTATTAGTATGCTTGAAGTATTATTGTCTAAATGTCAAATGATAGACTATTGCTTTGAATCACTCGTGTCTTAATATTCATGCCATGATTAGATACATGATCAAGATTATGCTAGGTAGCATTCCACATCAAAATTTATCTTTTTTATCATTTACCTACTTGAGGTCGAGCGGGAATTAAGCTTGGGGATGCTGATACGTCTCCGTCATATCTATAATTTTTTATTGTTCCATGTCAATATTATACAACTTTCATATAACTTTTTGGCAACTTTTTATACTATTTTTGGGACTAACATATTGATCCAGTGCCCAATGCCAGTTCCTGTTTGTTGCATGTTTTATGTCTCGCAGAAACCCCATATCAAACGGAATCCAAACGGGATAATAACGGACGAAGAATATTTTTGGAATATTTGGAAAATTCCGGAAGAAGAATCAACGCGAGACGATGCCCGAGGGGGGCATGAGGCAGGGGGCGCGCCTGCCCCCTCGTGGGCCCCCCGTAAGACGGTTGTTGCTCTACTTTGGCCACAAGAAAGCTAATTCTCGGAGAAAAATCTGGGCGAAGGTTTCAATCCAATCGGAGTTACGAATCTCCATATATATACGAAACGGTGAAAGGACAGAAGAGGACAACGCAGAAACAGAGAGAGACAGAGAGACAGATCCAATCTCGGAGGGGCTTTCGCCCCTCCCATGCCATGGAGGCCAAGGACCAGAGGGGACACCCTTCTCCCATCTAGGGAGGAGGTCAAGGAAGAAGAGGAAGAAGGGGGACCTCTCCCCCTCTCCTTCGGTGGCGCCGGAACGCTACCGTGGCCGTCATCATCATCACCGCAATCTTCACCAACATCTTCACCAACTCTTCTCCCCTCTATGCAGCAGTGTAACCTCTCTCTTACCCGCTGTAATCTCTACTTAAACATGGTGCTCAAGGCTATATATTATTTCCCAATGATGTATGGCTATCCTATGATGTTTGAGTAGATCTGTTTTGTCCTATGGGCTATTTGATGATCAAGATTGGTTTGAGTTGCATGTTTTATTATTGGTGCTATCCTATGGTGCTCTCCGTGTTGCGCAAGCATGAGGGATCTCCGCCATAGGGTGTTGCAATACGTTCATCATTCGCTTATAGTGGGTTGCGTGAGTGACTGAAACACAAACCCGAGTAAGGGGGTTGTTGCGTATGGGATAAAGAGGACTTGATGCTTTAATGCTATGGTTGGGTTTTACCTTAATGATCTTTAGTAGTTGTGGATGCTTGCTAGAGTTCCAATCATAAGTGCATATGATCCAAGTAGAGAAAGTATGTTAGCTTATACCTCTCCCTCAAATAAAATTGCAATCACTAGTAGAAAAGAGGGCTTTGGTTCAGGCCGGGTCAGCCCATTAGTCCTGGTTCAGTCCAGAACCGGGACCCATGGGGGCATTGGTCCCGGTTCGCGAGCCCAGGGGGCCGGCCGGGCCACGTGGGCCATAGGTCCCGGTTCGTTTGGACCTTTTGGTCCCGGTTGGTGAGACGAACCGGGACCAATGGGCCTGGCTCCTGGCCCACCACCATTGGTCCCGGTTGGTGGCTTGAACTGGTACAGCAGGCCGCCCTTTAGTCCCGGTTCGTGCCACGAACCGGGACCATTGAGGTGACTATATATACCCCTCGCCCGCGAGCAGAGCACTCCACTGCTTTGTTTTTCTTTGGCCAGGGAGGGGAGGGCTTTGTGGTGCTCTAGCTCACCTCCTATGCACATGAGGTGTTCGATGAAATGCCCGAGCCACACTAGTTAAGCTTTCTCCTCTCGAAGCACGACCTCCGAACTCTATTTTTCCCAAGATTTGTCTAGGTTTATATTAGCGGCCCGTCACGCCCCGTCCCCGTCTTCACTGTCGTCCATCTTCCGCGCCGATCTCATCGCCGGCACCACCGTGGTGAGCCTCTTGTTCTTATCTTCTTTCTGGAAGAAAAAAAATTCTTGCTTTAGATAGATACTTGTCTAATTTTCTTACTATTTTATTGCTTGTTATTATATAGTGCGATGGTTTTGGTATCCGCCCCCGTCGGCCCTCGTCCTGTCTATGATTCGGATGTGGTATATATTATCTTTATAACTATTGCTTCATTTATTGTTTATGAAAATTATGCCGACCAACGTGACATAGATTTTATTTATCTAGGAGGTATGTGAACCGGAAATTCCAACTGACCCTATTGTCGAGAGGTTAAATTTAGTTGAAGAAGAAAACAATTTCTTGAAGGAAAAATAAAAAATTGAGGAGGAGAAGATGATATTGGAGTTGCATGTTGCGGATGTAAATCGATGATCACAAGATCAAGATGGATGCAATGCGCTTGAAGATTAGAAAGATTAGAAAATATGCCATTCATACCGAGGCTTGGTATCATTATGCCGTTGGATCAATTGTTACCTTGGTTGCGATTATGATCGCATTTGTTTTCGCATTGAAATGTTTTACATAGTTTCAATGTATGGTTTAATTAATTTAGATGCTCTAGAGAGCTTTATGTTGTTAGATGAGAACTATGTATGTACTTTGGTTTTAATGTGATGATGAACTTCTATTAATTTGATCACTTAATTATCTATTCATGATGTTCTGTAATGGTTTTTGACACACTTAATTATATATAATGCACGCAGATGAACCGGCAATGGATGTACGGTGACAGACGCACCTCCGAGTACATTAAGGGCATGCATGATTTTCTCGAAGTGGCTGAGGCAAACAAGCAGAATGGTTTTATGTGTTGTCCATGCCCTAAATGTGGGAATACGAAGTCTTACTCTGACCGGAAAATCCTTCACACCCACCTGCTTTACAATGGTTTCATGCCACACTATAATCTTTGGACGAGGCACGGAGAAATAGGGGTTATGATGGAAGATGGCGAAGAAGAAGAGGACGATGACAACTATGTGCCCCCTGAATACGGTGATGCTGCAACAGGGGAAGCTGCTGAAGATCAAGAGGAACCAGATGATGTGCCCAATGATGCTGCAACGGGGGAAGCTGCTGAAGATCAAGAGGAACCAGACGATGTGCCCGATGATGATGATCTCCGCCGGGTCATTGTCGATGCAAGGACGCAATGCGAAAGTCAAAAGGAGAAGCTGAAGTTCGATCGCATGTTAGAGGATCACAACAAACGGTTGTACCCCAATTGCGAAGATGGCAACACAAAGCTCGGTACCGTACTGGAATTGCTGCAGTGGAAGGCAGAGAATGCTGTGCCTGACAAAGGATTTGATAAGCTACTGAAAATATTGAAGAAGAAGCTTCCAAAGGATAACGAATTGCCCGACAAGTACATACGCAGCAAAGAAGGTCGATGCCCTCTAGGATTGGAGTTGCGAAGATACATGCATGCCCTAATGACTGCATCCTCTACGCGGTGCGTATAAGGATCTGAACGCATGCCGGTATGCGTTGCATTACGGTATAAGATCGACGAGATGACCACGGTGATGTTGACGGCAAGCCCCGGGAAGAGGGTTCTGCGAAGGTGATGTGGTATGCTCCTATAATACCACGGTTGAAACGTCTGTTCAGAAATGGAGAGCATGCCAAGTTGATGCGATGGCACAGTGAGGACCGTAAGAAAGACGGGAAGTTGAGAGCACCCGCTGACGGGTCGCAGTGGAGAAAAATCGAGAGAAAGTACTGGGATGAGTTTGCAAGTGACCCAAGGAGCGTATGGTTTGCTTTAAGCGCGGATGGCATTAATCCTTTCGGGGAGCAGAGCAGCAATCAAAGCACCTGGCCCGTGACTCTATGTATGTATAACCTTCCTCCTTGGATGTGCATGAAGCGGAAGTTCATTATGATGCCAATTCTCATCCAAGGCCCTAAGCAACCCGGCAACGACATTGATGTGTACCTAAGGCCATTAGTTGAAGAACTTATACAGATGTGGAATGGAAACGGTGTACGTACGTGGGATGAGCACAAACAGGAGGAATTTGACCTAAAGGCGTTGCTGTTCGTGACCATCAACGATTGGCCCGCTCTCAGTAACCTTTCAGGACAGACAAACAAGGGATACCACGCATGCACGCACTGTTTAGATGACACTGAAAGTATATACCTAGACAAATGCAGGAAGAATGTGTACCTGGGCCATCGTCGATTTCTTCCGACCAACCATCAATGTCGAAAGAAAGGCAAGCATTTCAAAGGCGAGGCAGATCACCGGAAGAAGCCCACCATGCGTATCGGTGATCACGTACTTGCTATGGTCAATGATTTACACGTAATCTTTGGAAAGGGTCCCGGCGGACTAGCTGTTCCGAATGACACTGAGGGACACGCACCCATCTGGAAGAAGAAATCTATATTTTGGGACCTACCCTACTGGAAAGACCTAGAGGTCTGCTCTTCAATTGACATGATGCACGTGATGAAGAACCTTTGTGTGAACCTGCTAGGCTTCTTGGGCGTGTATGGGAAGACAAAAGATACACCTGAGGCACAGGAGGACCTGCAACGCTTGCATGAAAAGACGGCATGCCTCCAAAGCAGTATGAAGGTCCTGCCAGCTACACTCTTACAAAAGAAGAGAAAGAAATCTTCTTTGAATGCCTGCTTAGTATGAAGGTCATGACTGGCTTCTCGTCGAATATAAAGGGAATAATAAATATGCCAGAGAAAAAGTTCCAGAATCTAAAGTCTCATGACTGCCACGTGATTATGACGCAATCGCTTCGTTGCATTGAGGGGCTTCTACCAAAAACGTCCGATTAGCCATTGTGAAGCTATGTGCATTCCTCAATGCAATATCTCAATAGGTGATCGATCCAGAAATCGTACCAAGGCTGAGGAGTGATGTGGCGCAATGTCTTGTCGGTTTGAGCTGGTGTTTCACCATCCTTCTTACATATCATGACGCACGCCCTAGTTCATCTAGTCAAGAGATTGTCATTCTAGGGCCCGTATTTCTACACAATATGTTCCCCTTTGAGAGGTTCATGGGAGTCCTAAAGAAATATGTCCAGAACGCGCTAGGCCGAAGGAAGCATCTCCATGGGCCATCAAACAGAGGATGTCATTGGGTTTTGTGTTGACTTCATTCCTGGCCTTAAGAAGATAGGTCTCCCTAAATCGCGGTATGAGGGGAGACTGACTGGAAAAGGCACGCTTGGAGGGGACTCAATAATATGTAGGGATGGATATTCTTAGTCTCAAGCACACTACACAGTTCTACAGAACTCTACCTTGGTGACCCCGTATGTCGATGAACACAAGAACAGTCTGCGCTCCAAACACCCGGAGCAGTGCGATGACTGGATTACATGTGAACACATCAGGACTTTCAGCAGTTGGTTGGAAACACGTCTCAGAGGTGACAAGACTGTTTGTGATGAGTTGTACTTGTTGTCCAGGGGACCGTCTTTGACTGTATTGATTTACAAAGGATACGAGATAAATGGGAATACATTTTACACGATTGAACAAGATCAAAAGAGCACCAACCAAAACAGCGGTGTCCGCTTTGATGCAGCAACCGAGAGGGGAAAGGACACATATTATGGTTACATAGTGGACATATGGGAACTTTACTACGGACATGATTTTAAGGTCCCTTTGTTTAAGTGCAAATGGGCCAATCTATCAGGAGGCGGGGTACAAGTAGACCCACAGTACGGAATGACAACAGTGGATCTGAAAAATCTTGGGTACACTGACGAACCGTTCGTCCTAGCCAATGATGTGGCACAGGTTATCTATGTGAAGCGGATACATCATACGATGAGCCAAAGCGCCACATAGTTCTTTCAGGAAAAAGGGACATCGTGGGAGTGGAGGGCAAGACAGACATGTCTGAAGATTATGAAAAGTTTCATGAAATTCCTCCCTTCTAAGTCAAGGCTGACCCAAGCATCCTGATAAATGATGAAGATTATCCATGGTTACGACGCAATAAGCAAATGACACAAGCGAAGAAAAATTGAAGACTTTCTCCCGCAACTATTATGATGATACCATGCCAACTTTGTAACAGACGAATATGATACCATTGTCCGTTTTGAACATGCACATGCTATGTGGGTGAAATTATGATACCATGCCAACTTTCAATTTTTTCAGAGTTCATTTGAAATGCTTTAATGTCTTATGGTTCGGCCCTCGTAATACCATTAATCCCGGTTCGCTCCTTGTCAACTATGTTCTCACCAAGAACACTCAAGAGGGCAGCCACGTGGGCCATTGGTCCCGGTTCGTCTGGACCTTTTGGTCCCGGTTCCACGCACGAACCGGGTACCAATGCGCCTCGCCACTAGCCCGTGACAATTAGTCCCGGTTTGTGCCACAAAGCGGGACTAAAGGGTTGGTCCTCGTTGCAATCAGAGTTTAGTCCCACCTCGCCAACCGAAGGGTGCTCACACCGGTTTATAAGCCCCTCCCTCTCTGCCTTGTTGAGCTCCTCTCAAAGTGAAAATAGATGCCCTTATAAGGGGAATTTGACCTAAATTCATACTGAATTTCTCTGAAATTCATAGAAATTTATTATGAATTTATGTTGAATTTTCTCTATAGGCGCATCTATGCTCACTTTTTTAGTAAAGTTAATCACAAACTTGTGATTCACACAAATTTCAAAGAATTCAAATTTTAACTATTCAAATTTGAAAACTAATGGCACTAACAGAAAGTTTATATTTTTTTGTAAAACTAATGGCACTAAAAGAAAGTTTATAATTTTGCTGACCTAAAAGCAAAAAAGAATTAAAAAATAAAGCAAAAAAAAGAAAATAAATAATGCAAAAAACAAAACAAAAAACTGGAAAAAAACTTTGAATTTTAAACGCAGTAATTTTAACTATTCAAATTTGAAAACTAATGGCACTAACAGAAAGTTTATAATTTTGTGACCTAAAAGAAAAGTAATTAAAATAAACTTTAATAATATAAATAAAAATAGCAACAATAAGTATTTTGTTGTAAGTAGAAACAAAATAAAATAAATAAAGCAACAAACAAAACAGAAAAACAAAATAATTTTTGTAAAACTAATGGCACTAACAGAAAGTTTATAATTTTGTCTGACCTAAAAGCAAAAAGAATTAAAAATAAAGCAAAAATCAAAATAAAATAAATAATGCAAAAAACAAAACAAAAAACTAGAAAAAAACTTTGAATTTTAAACACTGTAATATTAAACATAGTAATTTCAACTATTCAAATTTGAAAACTATTGGCACTAACAGAAAGTTTATAATTTTGTGACCTAAAAGAAAAATAATTAAAAATAAACTTTAATAAAATAAATAAAAATATCAATAATAAGTATTTTGTTGTAAGTAGAAACAAAATAAAATAAATAAAGCAACAAAGAAAACAAAAAAACAAAAAAGTGCCACCTACTGAGCCCCCATGGCCTGAATACGACTAGAAACCCTACCATGGGCCAGGATTCAGGCCCACAGGAGGCCCAGTAGGCCCACAGGCACACAGCGTACGGTTAGGCATGAAAGCCTACAATTGAGAGGAGCTCGAGAGGGTGGGCGCAGCAGCGCTTATAAACCACTCTCGAGCTCTCTCAGCTAGCGAGGTGGTACTAAACTTTTGACGCGGGGCAGCACAAGGCCTTTGGTCCCGGTTGGTGGCACCAACCGGGACTAAAGGGGCATTGGTCCCGGTTCATGGCACCAACCGGGACCAATGCCCCGGGACCAATGCCCCCCTTTAGTCCCGGTTGGTGCCACCAACCGGGACCAAAGGCCTCTATTTCCCGCCCTTTGACTGCTGAAAAGAGATCTTTGGTCCCGGTTGGTGGCACGAACCGGACCAAAGGGGGCATTCGTCCCGGTTTGTGCCACGAACCGGGACCAGTGCGATGTGTATATAAGCAGGACTTAGCAGTTTCTCCAAAATCCATCACTTTCTCCGCCCGACGCCCCCTGCTCCTCGTCGCCGTCAGGTTGGTCAACGTCACCGTCGCCGCCGCCGCCGACGCCGTCAGGCTGCTCAACTTCGCCGCTGCCGACGACCTCAATGCCATCTGCCCCGATGCCGACGCCGCCAGCGCCCTGCGCCCGCCGCCGCCGACGCCTCGACGCCATCTTCCACGACGCCGCCGCCCGTGCCCGCCACCCCTCGTGAGCAAGCGCCTCGCGCCCCTGCCTGCCTCGCCTCCGCACCCCTGCCTCACGCCTCGCGCACCTGCGCCTGCCCTGCCCGCTGGCGCCGCCGCCGCCATGCCCCTCCGCCCGGCCCCTAGCTTTCTTTTTTTATTTAGATGTTCTTATATGTTGTTTTCAGATGTTTTTAGTTGTTCATAAATGAAATTTAGATGTAGGTATGTATGTGTGAGGGATCATATATGTATTTTTTTAGATGTTCTTATATGCTGTTTTCAGATGTTTTTGTATGTATGTATGTATGAGGAATCATATATGTATTTTTAGATGTACTTTTTGTATGTATGTATGTATGAGGGATCATAGATGTATTTTTTCAGAATTTTCTATCGTGCATGGACCGAGAAGGAGAAAGGAAAATAAGAAGAGGAAGAAAGGAGAAGAAGAGGAGAGGAAGAAGAGGAGAAATAAATAAGAAGAGGAAAAAAGAAGAAAAATAAGAGGAGAAGAAGAAAGAAATAAATAAGAAGGAGAAATAAATAAGAAGACGACATACATACAGTCGAGATGTTCTATTTTTTCTTCTTCTCCTCTATTCCTTTCTTCTTCTCCTCTTTTTTTTCTTCTTTTTTTTCTTCGATCTTCTCCTCTATTCCTTTCTTCTTCTCCTCTTTTTATTTCTTCTTCGTTTTCTTATGTTTTATCGGGTCTGTCGTCGTCGATATACCCCTCCCGATAACTTCAACACGAGTGGGGGTCGATATACCCCCTCCCCGATAATATTATTTTCCCATGTACGTATGTCGTCGTTGTCGATATTTTATTGCTTGTTATTATATAGTGCGATGGTTTTGGTATCCGCCCCCGTCGGCCCTCGTCCTGTCTATGATTCGGATGTGGTATATATTATCTTTATAACTATTGCTTCATTTATTGTTTATGAAAATTATGCCAACCAACGTGGCATAGATTTTATTTATCTAGGAGGTATGTGAACCGGAAATTCCAACTGACCCTATTGTCGAGAGGTTAAATTTAGTTGAAGAAGAAAACAATTTCTTGAAGGAAAAAATAAAAAAATTGAGGAGGAGAAGATGATATTGGAGTTGCATGTTGCGGATGTCGTCGATGATCACAAGATCAAGATGGATGCAATGCGCTTGAAGATTAGAAAGATTAGAAAATATGCCATTCATACCGAGGCTTGGTATCATTATGTTGTTGGATCAATTGTTACCTTGGTTGTGATTATGATCGCATTTGTTTTCGCATTGAAATGTTTTACATAGTTTCAATGTATGGTTTAATTAATTTAGATGCTCTAGAGAGCTTTATGTTGTTAGATGAGAACTATGTATGTACTTTGGTTTTAATGTGATGATGAACTTCTATTAATTTGATCACTTAATTATCTATTCATGATGTTCGTAATGGTTTTGACACACTTAATTATATATAATGCACGCAGATGAACCGGCAATGGATGTACGGTGATGCACGCACCTCCGAAAGTACATTAAGGGCATGCATGATTTTCTCAAGTGGCTGAGGCAAACAAGCAGAATGGTTTTATGTGTTGTCCATGCCCTAAATGTGGGAATCTGAAGTCTTACTCGACGGAAAATCCTTCACACCCACCTGCTTTACAATGGTTTCATGCCACACTATAATCTTTGGACGAGGCACGGAGAAATAGGGGTTATGATGGAAGATGGCGAAGAAGAAGAGGACGGTGACAACTATGTGCCCCCTAAATACGGTGATGCTGCAACAGGGGAAGCTGCTGAAGATCAAGAGGAACCAGATGATGTGCCCAATGATGCTGCAACGTGGGAAGCTGCTGAAGATCAAGAGGAACCAGATGATGTGCCCGATGATGATGATCTCCGCCGGGTCATTGTCGATGCAAGGACGCAATGCGAAAGTCAAAAGGAGAAGCTGAAGTTCGATCGCATGTTAGAGGATCACAACAAACGGTTGTACCCCAATTGCGAAGATGGCAACACAAAGCTCGGTACCGTACTGGAATTGCTGCAGTGGAAGGCAGAGAATGCTGTGCCTGACAAAGGATTTGATAAGCTACTGAAAATATTGAAGAAGAAGCTTCCAAAGGATAACGAATTGCCCGACAGTACATACGCAGCAAAGAAGGTCATATGCCCTCTAGGATTGGAGTTGCAGAAGATACATGCATGCCCTAATGATCTGCATCCTCTACATGGTGCGTATAAGGATCTAAACGCATGCCGGTATGCGTTGCATTACGGTATAAGGTCGACGAGATGACCTCGGTGATGTTGACGGCAAGCCCCCGTGAAGAGGGTTCTGCGAAGGTGATGTGGTATGCTCCTATAATACCACGGTTGAAACGTCTGTTCGTAAACGGAGAGCATGCCAAGTTGATGCGATGGCACAGTGAGGACCGTAAGAAAGACGGGAAGTTGAGAGCACCCGCTGACGGGTCGCAGTGGAGAAAAATCGAGAGAAAGTACTGGGATGAGTTTACAGGTGACCCAAGGAGCGTATGGTTTGCTTTAAGCGCGGATGGCATTAATCCTTTTGGGGAGCAGAGCAGCAATCAAAGCACCTGGCCCGTGACTCTATGTATGTATAACCTTCCTCCTTGGATGTGCATGAAGCAGAAGTTCATTATGATGCCAATTCTCATCCAAGGCCCTAAGCAACCCGGCAACGACATTGATGTGTACCTAAGGCCATTAGTTGAAGAACTTTTACAGATGTGGAATGGAAACGGTGTACGACGTGGGATGAGCACAAACAGGAGGAATTTGACCTAAAGGCGTTGTTGTTCGTGACCATCAACGATTGGCCCGCTCTCAAGAACCTTCGTGACAGACAAACAAGGGATACCACGCATGCACGCACTGTTTAGATGACACCGAAAGTATATACCTAGACAAATGCAGGAAGAATGTGTACTGGGCTATCGCCGATTTCTTCCGACCAACCATCAATGTCGAAAGAAAGGCAAGCATTTCAAAGGCGAGGCAGATCACGGAAGAAGCCCACCATGCGATCGGTGATCACGTACTTGCTATGGTCAATGATTTACACGTAATCTTTGGAAAGGGTCCCGCGGACTAGCTGTTCGAATGACACCGAGGGACACGCACCCATCCGGAAGAAGAAATCTATATTTTGGGACCTACCCCATGGAAAGACCTAGAGGTCGCTCTTCAATTGACATGATGCACGTGACGAAGAACCTTTGTGTGAACCTGCTAGGCTTCTTGGGCGTGTATGGGAAGACAAAAGATACACCTGAGGCACAGGAGGACCTGCAACGCTTGCATGAAAAGACGGCATGCCTCCAAAGCAGTATGAAGGTCCTGCCAGGTACAATCTTACAAAAGAAGAGAAAGAAATCTTCTTTGAATGCCTGCTTAGTATGAAGGTCATGACTGGCTTCTCGTTGAATATAAAGGGAATAATAAATATGCCAGAGAAAAAGTTCCAGAATCTAAAGTCTCATGACTGCCACGTGATTATGACGCAACTGCTTCTGGTTGCATTGAGGGGGCTTCTACCGAAAAACGTCCGATTAGCCATTGTGAAGCTATGTGCATTCCTCAATGCAATATCTCAATAGGTGATCAATCCAGAAATCGTACCAAGGCTGAGGAGTGATGTGGCGCAATGTCTTGTCAGTTTCGAGCTGGTGTTTCGACCATCCTTCTTACATATCATGACGCACGTCCTAGTTCATCTAGTCGAAGAGATTGTCATTCTAGGGCCCGTATTTCTACACAATATGTTCCCCTTTGAGAGGTTCATGGGAGTCCTAAAGAAATATGTCCGTAAACGCGCTAGGCCAGAAGTAAGCATCTCCATGGGCCATCAAACAGAGGATGTCATTGGGTTTTGTGTTGACTTCATTCCTGGCCTTAAGAAGATAGGTCTCCCTAAATCGCGGTATGAGAGGAGACTGACTGGAAAAGGCACGCTTGGAGGGGACTCAATAATATGTAGGGATGGATATTCTTGGTCTCAAGCACACTACACAGTTCTACTGAACTCTACCTTGGTGACCCGTATGTCGATGAACACAAGAACGATCTGCGCCCAAACACCCGGAGCAAAGGCGACGATCGGATTACATGTGAACACATCAGGACTTTCAGCAGTTGGTTGGAAACACGTCTCAGAGGTGACAAGACTGTTTGTGATGAGTTGTACTTGTTGTCCAGGGGACCGTCTTTGACTGTATTGATTTACAAAGGATACGAGATAAATGGGAATACATTTTACACGATTGAACAAGATCAAAAGAGCACCAACCAAAACAGCGGTATCCGCTTTGATGCAGCAACCGAGAGGGGAAAGGACACATATTATGGTTACATAGTGGACATATGGGAACTTTACTACGGACATGATTTTAAGGTCCCTTTGTTTAAGTGCAAATGGGCCAATCTATCAGGAAGCGGGGTACAAGTAGACCCACAGTACGGAATGACAACAGTGGATCTGAAAAATCTTGGGTACACTGACGAACCGTTCGTCCTAGCCAATGATGTGGCACAGGTTATCTATGTGAAGCGGATACATCATACGATGAGCCAAAGCGCCACATAGTTCTTTCAGAAAAGGGACATCGTGGGAGTGGAGGGCAAGCAGACATGTCTCAAGATTATGAAAAGTTTCATGAAATTCCTCCTTCTAAGTCAAGGCTGACCCAAGCATCCTGATAAATGATGAAGATTATCCATGGTTACGACGCAATAAGCAAATGACACAAGCGAAGAAAAATTGAAGACTTTCTCCCGCAACTATTATGATGATGCCATGCCAACTTTGTAACAGACGAATATGATACCATTGTCCGTTTTGAACATGCACATGCTATGTGGGTGAAATTATGATACCATGCCAACTTTCAACTTTTTCAGAGTTCATTTGAAATGCTTTAATGTCTTATGGTTCGGCCCTCGTAATACCATTAATCCTGGTTCGCTCCTTGTCAACTATGTTCTCACCAAGAACACTCAAGAGGGCAGCCACGTGGGCCATTGGTCCCGGTTCGTCTGGACCTTTTGGTCCCGGTTCCACGCACGAACCGGGTACCAATGCGCCTCGCCACTAGCCCGTGACAATTAGTCCCGGTTTGTGCCACAAAGCGGGACCAAAGGGTTGGTCCTCGTTGCAATCAGAGTTTAGTCCCACCTCGCCAACCGAAGGGCGCTCACACCGGTTTATAAGCCCCTCCCTCTCTGCCTTGTTGAGCTCCTCTCAAAGTGAAAATAGATGCCCTTATAAGGGGAATTTGACCTAAATTCATACTGAATTTCTCTGAAATTCATAGAAATTTATTATGAATTTAGGTTGAATTTTCTCTATAGGCGCATCTATGCTCACTTTTTTAGTAAAGTTAATCACAAACTTGTGATTCACACAAATTTCAAAGAATTCAAATTTTAACTATTCAAATTTGAAAACTAATGGCACTAACAGAAAGTTTATATTTTTGTAAAACTAATGGCACTAAAAGAAAGTTTATAATTTTGCTGACCTAAAAGCAAAAAAGAATTAAAAAATAAAGCAAAAACAAAAGAAAATAAATAATGCAAAAACAAAACAAAAAAACTGGAAAAAAACTTTGAATTTTAAACACAGTAATTTTAACTATTCAAATTTGAAAACTAATGGCACTAACGTAAAGTTTATAATTTTGTGACCTAAAAGAAAAGTAATTAAAATAAACTTTAATAATATAAATAAAAATAGCAACAATAAGTATTTTGTTGTAAGTAGAAACAAAATAAAATAAATAAAGCAACAAACAAAACAGAAAAACAAAAGAATTTTTGTAAAACTAATGGCACTAACAGAAAGTTTATAATTTTGCTGACCTAAAAGCAAAAAGAATTAAAAAATAAAGCAAAAATCAAAATAAAATAAATAATGCAAAAACAAAACAAAAAACTAGAAAAAACTTTGAATTTTAAACATTGTAATATTAAACATAGTAATTTCAACTATTCAAATTTGAAAACTATTGGCAAGAATGAAAGTTTATATTTTTGTGACCTAAAAGAAAATTAATTAAAATAAACTTTAATAAAATAAATAAAAATAGCAATAATAAGTATTTTGTTGTAAGTAGAAACAAAATAAAATAAATAAAGCAACAAAGAAAACAAAAAAAACAAAAAAGTGCCACCCATCGAGCCCCCATGGCTCGAATACGACTAGAAACCCTACCATGGGCTGTGATTCAGCCCACAGAGGCCCAAGAGGCCCACAGGCACACAGCGTACGGTTAGGCCTGAAAGCCTACAATTGAGAGGAGCTCGAGAGGGTGGGCGCAGCAGCGCTTATAAACCACTCTCGAGCTCTCTCAGCTAGCGAGGTGGTACTAAACTTTTGACGCAGGGCAGCACAAGGCCTTTGGTCCCGGTTGGTGGCACCAACCGACTAAAGGGTTACATTAATGCAGTTCATGGCACCAACCGGGACCAATGCCCCTTTAGTCCGGTTGGTGCCACCAACCGGGACCAAAGGCCTCTATTTCCCGCCCTTTGGACTGCTGAAAAGAGATCTTTGGTCCCGGTTGGTGGCACGAACCGGACCAAAGGGGGCATTCGTCCCGGTTTGTGCCATGAACCGGGACCAGTGCGATGTGTATATAAGCAGGACTTAGCAGTTTCGCCAAAATCCATCACTTTCTCCGCCCGACGCCCCCTGCTCCTCGTCGCCGTCAGGTTGGTCCACGTCACCGTCGCCGCCGCCGCCAACGCCGTCAGGCTGCTCAACTTCGCCGCTGCCGACGACCTCAATGCCATCTGCCCCGACGCCAACGCCGCTCCCAGCGCCTCTGTGCCGCCGACGCCCTCGACGCCATCTGCCCTGACGCCGCCCGCCGTGCCCCGCCACCCCCTGTGAGCAACTGCCTCGCGCCCTTGCCCTGCCTTGCTCCCGCACCCCTGCCCTGCCTCACGCACCTGCGCCCCTGCCCTGCCCGCTGGCTGGGCGCCGCCGCCATGCCCCTCCGCCCGGCCCCTAGCTTTCTTTTTTTATTTAGATGTTTTTAGATGTTCTTATATGCTGTTTTCAGATGTTGTTAGTTGTTCATAAATGAAATTTAGATGTAGGTATGTATGTGTGAGGGATCATATATGTATTTTTTAGATGTTCTTATATGCTGTTTTCAGATGTTTTTGTATGTATGTATGTATGAGGGATCATATATGTATTTTTAGATGTATTTTTGTATGTATGTATGTATGAGGGATCATAGATGTATTTTTTCAGAATTTTCTATCGTGCATAGACCGAGAAGGAGAAAGGAAAATAAGAAGAGGAAGAAAGGAGAAGAAGAGGAGAGGAAGAGGAGAAATAAATAAGAAGAGGAAAAAGAAGAAAAATAAGAGGAGAAGAAGAAAGAAATAAATAAGAAGGAGAAATAAATAAGAAGACGACATACATACAGTCGAGATTTTCTATTTTTTCTTCTTCTCCTCTATTCCTTTCTTCTTCTCCTCTTTTTTTTCTTCTTTTTTTTCTTCGATATTCTCCTCTATTCCTTTCTTCTTCTCCTCTTTTTATTTCTTCTTCGTTTTCTTATGTTTTATCGGGTCTGTCGTCGTCGATATACCCCTCCCGATAACTTCAACACGAGTGGGGGTCGATATACCCCCTCCCCGATAATATTATTTTCCCATGTACGTATGTCGTCGTTGTCGATATAACCCCCTTCCGATAACTTCAACACGTGGGGGGGTTGATATACCCCCACCCTGATAACATTATTTTCCGGTGTATGTATGTCGTCGTTGTCGATATTACCCCCTCTCGACTGTGATAACTTATACCAAAACTCTCGAGGACACCCAAACCCTAGAAAAAATGATGTCGGTCTCCTACCCCCTCCCGCTGCGCCCCTACCCGACAAACTCTCTCGAGGCCACCCCCTCTCGCTCGACCAAAACTCTCGAGGACACCCAAACCCTAGAAAAAAATGATGTCGGTCTCCTACCCCTCCCGCCGCGCCCCTACCCTTGAAGCGTTGCCGAGGCCACCCCAAACCCGGACGGTCTACGTTTGCCACTAATATATCCACCTGATGTCATGTTTGTGTAATAATTGCTGTTGTAATATTTGCAGAAACAATGGAGTACATACGAGACGAGGAAGCAGAAGAGGTGTTGGGGGACATAATCTTAGCCGGAGGTGATATCTTGTCGTATCTTAACGACAATGATGGTCTGGAAGAACAGGGTGAAGAAGCAGGCTCGGTGATCGAAGAATGGAGGAGGAAAGACATGATTATGATGGCTCCGATGACCCAATGACGGTGCAAGAAGGAGACCGTGATGACGGCTCCAGTGACCGAACCGAGTCCGGCCAGGTATATATATTAGTTAAGCCTGTGCTGACTAGCTAATTGATGCATTCATTGTTTTGGTATATGTACACATATTAATTAAATCTCGCCTTTCTTCTTTTTTCTAGCCCTCCAGATCGAGCACAACTTCGGTAAAGAGACGAGGCCCGAAGAAAAAGTTGCGCTCGGATGAAAGGTTTGAGATCACAGCAATCAATGCGACGGCCAACCGATTGAACCCATCCGGACAAAGGAAGCATTTGCTGCTCAGTGCGGGGTTCTTGTTAGGGACAAGATCCCGATCAGCATCCACCAATGGTATTAGCCTAAGAACGAAGACCCTGAGGTGTCTTATGTCAATGATATGCAGAAAGATGATCTTTGGACTGAGCTGAAGGCAAATTTCACCCTACCGCCAGAGGAGGATCCGGAGAAGCTAGTTAAAGAGCAATTAATCAAGTCTCATGCTCTTAAGAAGATGGCAGACCTATTCGGAAGGTGGAAGAATGAGCTGAAAAGGTTGTCGACAAAGAAGAGACATCAGAATTCATCGGCAAATATGAGAAGATCAGAGATCACTGGCCCGCATTTGTGGCCCACAAGACATCGGAAAAGAGTAAGAAGATGTCAGCGACAAACAAGCAAAATGCTGCGAAGAAGAAGCTTCACCATCGCATGGGGTCAGGTGGCTACCTCAAAGCCCGGCCTAAGTGGGCCAAGGCTGAGAATGATCTGCTTGATAAAGAGATCGAACCAGAGACAATGAACTGGCTAGACTGTGGCCGGACTTGGTTCTTCGGGGCTGGCGGAACCTTGGACCCTGTATCAGGGAAGTGCCTTTGGACGGACGAGCAAATGAAAATACCAGTCAAGAGACTTCAGCACTATATCGATGCAGCGCAGGAAGGGACGTTCGTTCCAGACAGAGAGAACGACGAGCTCACAATGGCCCTCGGGAATCCTAAGCACCCTGGACGGACAAGAGGCACGTCAGGCTTCGTTCCATGGAAGGCTGGGTTTCCGAACGCAGGCGCTGCATGCAAGGGTACAAGCGATAGAGGAACGAGAAGCAAATCGCAGCAACCGAACTGCAGAAGCTTCCCCCGAAGCTACCCCACCATCTCAGCGGAGAAGCAGCGTGGCTTCCACCGAGCTGCTTTAGCCGGAGCATGTCTTGACGGCTCCTTCTAGCTACCCCGTGGATGCTATCACGGAGTCTCAAAATTGCCACCTTATGACGCAATGGCAGAACTTAAAAGTCAAGGCGGCTGTCGGCTCTGTTCGACCTTCTGAACCAGGCACAACTTTTCACTATCGTACGATTCCAGAAGGATATGCTAGGGTGACGGTGGAAGAAATAATGGAGGGATTTGAGGACCTCGAGCTTGACCACCCTACCGGTAAAGGGGAGACTCGGCTGGGTTCTGCTCTAAAGACTCCATGCCTATGGCGGAAGGAGTTCATCAACCTTCCGAACTGGACACCTCCGCCGCCGCCTCCTCCTCCGGCGAGTCAGGGCACTCCGCCTCCTCCTCCGGCGAGTGACGATCAGGGCACTCAACCTCCTTCTCTGGTGCGTGGCGGCACTCCGCCTCCTTCTCCTCCTGCGCCGGCGCGCTCGAGCAGCCAGCAGCCTCCTCCTTCTCCGCCTCGCCAGCAAGGGCGGAAGATACCCGCCGCCGCCTCGGCTGCTCTGGCGCGTCGTAGTCCTTCTCCTCCGCCTCATAAGCAAGCACGAAAGAAGACAGCCGTAGCCGCTTGTCTGCTCCGGCGTCTAGCAGTACATCCAGAGGTGGGAGGCAATACAGATACGGTCCACCTCTCAAGCCTCTAGAGAAGTTACCGTACGAGAGGACCGAGGAGGAAAACGCGAAGATGGTACGGACTGAAGTGAAGGACTTCTTTGAAGAGTTGAAAGCAAAGAGACATCCACCTCCGGAGGAGAAGGTAGATCCGGTGAAAGCAAAGCGCACTATCGATGCCCTGAGGAAACCACCAAAGTCTCCGCCGAAAACCAACTATGAGCGACATTCTTGAAAAGGCATATCTCAAGCGGAGCGGTCGGGAAGTACTTGTCGGTGATCAAAGGTTAAAAGAACGAGCAGCTGGGAAAAAAATTGCCCAGCTCGGCGAACAAGCAAAGCAATCGTGCCCCCCGCTCAATGTGTCTAGCGACATCATCAGTAATGCTCCGGGGACGGTGCCCGGTTATAGCAATCTTGGAGATTACCTGCCTGACGATGTACATTTTGATTTCTTGGAGGTGGACGAACACAGATACGAGTACGGGAAGCCTCTCGTCAAAGATGAAAAATCTCTAACAACGATGATGCGAAGATTCCAAAATTGGTACATGAAAACCTGCAGAGAGTCTGGGGGGACGAATACTTTGTATCTGAGAATTAAAGAGGAGCACGACCTCGTTGGAACTGATCTGTTGCCTATTCCATTTGAGGATTTCTTCGAGTTCTTCAATCAAAAGGCCATCGATAAATTAACGGTCTTTTGCTACTGTCTGTAAGTACTATTTCTTTCATTAAGTCTCTATATATAGCTCAGCTCTTTCATTGCATGTATTTATAATTAACTATCCTCACTATATTATGCAGATTGAAGATCGTGGAGTGCAGAAAACAAGAAATGTATGATATTGGGTTCATTAACACAAATATCATAGATGAATTTCTGGTTACAAAGGACGCCGGAGAGGCCGAGGCCTACTTGCTACAATCGTTGATCAAAAATCAAAACAAAGATTTAATACTTTTTCCTTACAACTTCGAGTGAGTGTTACTGTCGTGTGCATATTCGGTTTCCCTTATTACTCGGCGAGGTTATAGTAATGTAATTGATGAGTTATGCATGCATGTGCAGCTTCCACTATGTTCTTACGGAGATTAAGCTTGAGCGGGGACTAGTAACCGTCTTAAACTCGAGACGAAAAGATCCTGAAACCTATGCGAACATGACTAAAATGCTCAACAAGTAAGTTCAATCGATCATTATCGCACCATATCGGCAACTTTTTGTTCATTTCCTGATATCTCAAGTAATAATAATTATTTTGTTTGTCTTGCAGGGTTTGGAAACAGTTCACCGCAGAAGCTTGGGACTGTCGAAGGAGTTGCAATATACATACCGAAAGTAAGTACTACTAGCTAGCTAGTTGCGCGCATCTCCTGTTGATTCTATAGCTATACTTTCATCAATGCCATTTATAATGCTTCATTATCAGTTTGATTGACCTCTATTTCTCGTAAAGTGCTTGTGGCAGGAACAAGGAATGATTATTGTGGATACTACGTAAATGCGAGTTCATCTACAACGCGACTTTGAAAAATAAGCGGGCCACTCTAAAAGACAATATGAAGTGCGTAAGCAATAATATTCACAATTTCATTTTATTACACCATCATTTCTGTTGAGTTTCATTCATATATATGTATTAGCCCCCTTCTTAAAATTAGGCGTGGCAGATGCGGAATGAACTCCTACCACAAGATCGCATGAAAGCAATTCAAGAGGAATTGGCGGATTCTTTCTTGACCACGTCATCAATAAAGCGGAGAATACCATGTGGAAGTTGATTTCAAATGCTAGGGGTTGTAAGAGATCTTACATATTGTATATGTATGTAGCAAGTAGCGTCGGATAGATAATACGGAAACTTGTTGTTCGACCAATCTCTCGGAGAAGGAGAGGTCGATCGATCACTTCTCTCGGTATGCATGGCGAACTTCGTACTTAATGGTTTCCTTCATTTTCTTACTAGCTAGCGTGTCGAGGGCCTCTATGTATAGTACGTGGCGTCGACCAAGCACGGACATAAGAGAGGACACTTCTCTCTATTAATTAGCTAGCTAACACAATATATGAAACACCTAAATTAACCCCCAAAACCCCAACCCCCTTCAAAAAACAAAACCCCAGCCCTGAAATCATGACGCGTGGATGCCTTTTGGTCCCGGTTGGTGCCACCAACCGGGACCAAAGGCCCTCCTGCCTGGGCTCGGCGCACCGGCCACGTGGAGGCCCATCTGTCCCGGTTCGTGTTAGAACCGGGACTAAAGGTCTAGGGCATTAGTAACGACCCTTTAGTCCCGGTTCAAGAACCGGGACAAAAGGCCCTAACCAACCGGGACGAATGGGGGTTTTTCTACTAGTGAATAACAATTACCGGTCTAGTTATCGATTGCCTAGGGACAAATAACTTTCTTGTAACAAAACGCTCTCTACTAAAACTAATTTAGTTGTGTCTTTATCTAAACAGCCCCTACTTTTTATTTACGCGCTCTTTATTTTCTTGCTAACTTATCCAAAAGCACCTACAAAGTACTTCTAGTTTTATACTTGTTCTAGGTAAAGTGAACGTCAAACGTGCGTAGAGTTGTATCGGTGGTCGATAGAACTTGAGGGAATATTTATTCTACCTTTAGCTCCTTGTTGGGTTCGACACTCTTACTTATCGAAAACTGTTGTGATCCCCTATACTTGTGGGTTATCAGCAGTGCGAAATGCTTGCTGGAACTGATCCCAAGTGATATTGGCTATAGGGAAAGTGGCTGCGTAATTCTCCCACCATGAGGCTGCTGGTCCATCCAACTGATGTGTGGCAAAACGCACCTTCTCTGCATCTGTGCAACCTGCGGTGGTCAACTCCCTTCCAATCTTGCATAGCCAGTCATCTGCAACTATTGGCTCGGTGCTACTAGAAAATACCGGCGGCTGCAAGCTCAGAAAACAGGCTAAGTTATCAAGCGGAGGTGGTGGTGGCGGGTTGTTGTTGCCTTGGTTCGGACTAATATCGCATCAAGGCATTCTGCTGCTGGATCAAGCTGGGTGATCTCCGGTGGGAAGATAAATCTGGTGTCACGTCTCGGAGGCATCTGATGGGTTTAGAGGGGAGAGATTAGAATAGAATGAGGTCTAGTGAGAAAACACTACCCATATGCACATGATACAAACACAATCATATCACACCAAATCAATTCAAGCAAGGGCATACAATCGGTCTAGAACTATCGTTACAAAAGTGCTCGGACTACTACTATATACATGGGGGAATACTACTAATCTTATGGTGGTCATCTAGAAATTTTGATCGGTGGAAGACTCCATGATGTCTGCTCCAGCTTCGTCTTCATAATCATCATCACTATCGTCGGGGTCAGAGTCGGTGTCATTGATGATGATGTAGTCTTCAGAGCGGATCTCCTTGGGCTCGTCGTCTTCTCCTCCTGGCGCGGGGTCTCCCATAAATACTCCTAGCTTCCTTGGCAGGTCGTCATTCTTCTCCACTAGTATTGCGATTTCCTCCTCATATCCGTCGCGTGTAGACTTGAGTTCCTCTTCTAGCTCCATGTTCCTGGTCATTGCCTTCTTCAAATCTTCATGCTTGCGACATCTGGTTCTCCTATCGCCGGATGTGCTGGTTTAACTCTGGATGAAAGCTGCAATGGACCTGTCCTTCCGGTGCTTGATCATCTCCCATTGCTCATCTCGCGCCCACATATCGATAGATAGTGTCCTTCAGCTCCTGTTTGTAGACTTCTCCAATTCGTCCCATAGCAATGTGGGCTGCCATGCTCTTGCCTAGACTCCAGGTGGGTGCATCAAAGGAAAACTCTATGGGCTCAGTGACTGGCGTGAATGTCCTTCCGGAACTTGAACTCGAATCATCCAACGCTCCTCTTTTGGTAAAGTGGCGGTGTAGGTCCCGGTGAAGCTTGGTATTCCGATGTTCAGGTACCTAGTGACTTCCTTCAAGTGTCGTCCAAAAGGTGTGTCTTCATCCGGTTGTGCGAACTTGTTCCTTGAGTCTGCCATCCTAAAGAGTAGAAAATGGAGAGGATTCAGAAATGAGTAGAGAAGAGTGACCTATGGCTCATCTTAGTGGTCGTGTCCTAGATTCAGCGTGTGCTTTGATACCATCTTGTAGCGATCCAACCTCAGATGGTCAAATCTCTGTGTACAGTGTCATCCCTGAATCGGTAATGCTGACACACACAGTACTCGAAGGATTTATAACAGAGTAGCAATCACACACTTATTACATCGAATATCTCAAAAGAGAACTTATTACAATAAATATGGCTTAAGGCCATCTAAATAAGATAACAGCAGAAGGCTTGGAAGATAAAGTGAGTCCATCAACTCCAACGGCATAGCTGAGTGAACGACAACGACCTATGGCACCTTACTGCTGTCTCGAAAAGTCTACAACATGATATGTTGCAGCCTAAAACGGTCACACATGAAATATGCTGGCAATATAACACAAGAGAGCAATGAGCAGATAAATGCTATTACTACATGCAAATATGGCTAGTGGAGGCTCTATGGTTATAATGTTTTGCGAAAAGCCAATTTTTCCCTACAGCAAAGGAATATATTTTATTTAACTATCATGGTGGTTGAAACATTGAGAATGGCACCCCCATCTAAATCCCAATTAAAAAGTGTACATTAGCAACCCAACAAATTATTTTAGAGTGATGAGATCAAATCAATAATTCAAGTACCAGATAGTCAAGTTGTCCATAACCGGGGAACCGGCTAACCATGATTAGTTTATACACTCTGCAGAGGTTTGCACACTTTACCCCACAAGACTCGATCTCCTCCGTTGGATTTCTCGCACTACACGGTGTTTGAGAAACGGATGACCGAGACACAGTCTTTCAGAAGCATTAACTCTAACCCCGGGTAGACAGTACCAACCTACATCCCCTACATCTGCTAGCCTACCACTGGAAGAGGTCATGCAACCTACTCAACTATGCTAGAGCCCATAATAGCTTGTGGATGCACACGGAAGTTTCCAGCATGAATAATCTTATGATCCATTTGAACCTAGGTGGCGGACCATAGGAGGATCACACTGGTATAACCCCAGGTGCCCAAACTAACAATCCACCCAGATGTGTATTAAAGTTGCCACCTTAAGTTGAACCATTAAATAAACAATCTCACGTCTGTCATGGATACACTCAAACCCAATCCACGTCTACGAGCATAGAATAGCAATATAAGCATAACGTAGATGTAACTCCCAAGGGTTTGATAATAAAACAGGTAATAGGTTCTACCTCATCATCTACTTCCCAATACCCACAAGTTAATCACATCCTAATCATGCAGTGTTTGAGGATTATAACTAATGCATAAAAACTGGGTATGAAAAGAGTATGATCAATGTGTTACTTGCCTTGCTGACGATCCGCAAAACCTAGTGACTCGTAGTAGCACGCTTCGCACTCCGGGAATTATATCGCAAACAAGCAATAGCATACATAAGCACTCAAACAAAGATGCACGGGTAAAACTTAAATAAGAAGATATAACCAGAAAGTTCAATTGAAGAACTCCGGTTTGCAAAAAGAATCAAATCAAACGGAGCAACGAAACTCAAACTACGAAAGAAACAAGATCCATTTACTAATCTGGACTAAAGTCAAATTTTACAGTACCAAAATCTTGTTCAAGTTGGTTAAACAGAAAGAGGGCTCCGAGACGAAGATCTAGGAGCTTGTTTCACCTGATTTAGATAAACGAGCGAAAAGATAAACTAAAACAAAGATCAGGGCAGAAATCGCGATCGAAAATAATCGCGGAAAAACCCTGGAAAATAAAACGAGATGAACAGGCTAATGGACGAACGTTCGCTGTCTGCGGCTAACTGACGAACAGCGTTCGTTAAAACGAACGTACGAACGAACGTCCGCTAAATAAATAAACCGACGAAAACCGATCTAATAAATTAAACCGGGAAAAACTAAAAAACTAGATTTAGATCTAGATCTAGGGTTTACCTAAAAAACCAAAAAATACACGGCAACTCCGGCGAGACTTCGGCGACGGCGGCGGCGGTCGGCAGGCAGACGGCACGGCGGCACTGGTGGCGGCGGAGGCGAGGGCAGGCATGGTAAGTGTAAGTGGCGGAGGCGCCCACGCTGGTCGAGGCGGGCGGCTAGGGTTTGGGCAGCGGCGTGGGTGGCGGCGGGTGGGTGGGGGGGGCGGGGGCGGCTTATAAAGCTTAGGTGGTGAGTCCGGTCGGCCACGCCCGCTTAGGTCGGTTCACTTTTTTAAATAATCTCGACGGAAAAAGTAATAAAAGAAATACTAAACGAGTCCAAAATCCTAAAATAAAATTTCACGATCCTCTAATAATATTGCGGACAAAGTGAACATTTATTTGGGCCTCTAATGCAATTTTGAAAAACACATATTTTTCCTAATTCAAATAAAATAGCAATAAAATCCAAATAAAATTATTTATTTGATTTTAACATTTTTCCTCCTATATTTCTTTTATTTTGGAGAAGTCATATTATCTCCTCTCATCTATTTTAATATGAAATATTTTCGGAGAGAAAAATAATTAAAACCAGAATGATCCTTGTTTCGATATTTGAGAAAATTCAAATATGAAAACGGTGAAATGTCCAACTCTCTCCGTGGGTCCTTGAGTTGCTTAGGATTTTCTAGGATCGCAAAACAAAAATGCAATAAAATATGATATGCATGAATGACCTATTTATAACATTCCAAATTAAAAATTTGGGATGTTACACCTCGGGTGCGGGGTTCGGCGCCGTGCTTCATCAGGGCGATGGCCCTCTCGCTTTCTTCAGCAGGCCTTTCGCTCCGCGCTATCTTAAGCTCGCGGCGTATAAGCGGGAGCTCATTGGCTTGGTGCAGGCGGTGCGCCATTGGCGGCCCTATCTGTGGGGTCGGTCTTTCTGAATTCGCACAGACCACTATAGTCTCAAGTTCTTGCTGAACCAGAGGCTCTCGACCGTGTCGCAGCACCAATGGATCAGCAAGTTCTTCGGCTTCGACTTCTCCGTCGAGTATCGCACGGGTCGTCTTAATACCGTGGCTGACGCCTTGTCTCGCCGCGACGCCGACCTCGACTCCACCGTTGGCGACTCCGAGGGGGCGGTGATGTGCATCCGCTCTGGGCCGACCTTCGGCCTCTTCACCGACATTCGCCGGGCAACGGCGATCATGCCGACGCCCTTCTTCTTCAAAGAAGAATGACTGGTGGCGACCTGGAGGAGTCTTGGCGCTTCACCGACGGCCTTCTCCTCCATGGGCGCCGGGTCTTCGTGTCGGCGCATGACGATCTCCGTCACCAGGTGCTGCTGCTGGCCCACTCGGCGGGCCATGAGGGTGTGCAGAAAACTCTCCATCGTCTCTGCGCCGACTTCTACATCCCTGGTGATTGGGCCCTGGTCCATGACTGGGTTCGGTCTTGTGTGACGTGCCAACGCAACAAACGGAGACACTACGGCCGGCTAGTCTGCTCCAGCCCTTGGAGGTGTCGTCTCAGGTCTGGGCGGATATCTCCATGGACTTCATCGAGGGCCTCCCCAAGGTGGGCGGCAAATCGGTCATTCTCACAGTGGTCGACCGCTTCTCCAAGTATGCTCACTTCATTGCGCTCGGTCATCCCTACACTGTTGTCTCCGTGGCCCGCGCCTTCTTTGACGGTATCGTTCGTCTCCACGGGTTTCCCTCTTCGATCGTCAGCGATCGGGACCCGGTGTTCACTGGACATGTCTGGCGCGATCTCTTCCGGTTGGCAGGCATGAAACTCCCCCTGAGCACGGCATTCCATCCTCAGACGGACGGCCAGTCCGAGGTTGTCAACAAGCCATGTATTTGCGTTGTGTCACAGGTGATCGTCCTCGCGCTTGGGTGGACTGGCTCTCATGGGCGGAGTACTGCTACAACACCTCATATCACTTCGCCCTGCGCGCCACTCCTTTTGAGGTGGTCTATGGCTGGCCGCCACCGCCCATCATTCCGGCTGATCCGACGACGGCTCGGACGGAGGTGGCCGGTGAGCTTATGCGGCGCCGTGACGACATGTTGGCCGAAGTTCGGCAACGCCTCCTTCAGACCCAGCAACTGGCCAAACACTACTATGACGACCACCATCGCGAGGCAGAGTGTGCGGTGGGTGATTGGGTGTGGCTGTGTCTTCTTCACCGCTCTACGCAGTCACTGGACCCGCGCGCGAAGCGCAAGATGGGCCCTCGTTATGCTGGGCCTTTTGCTGTCTTGGAGCGCATCGGGAAGGTGGCTTACCGCCATCAGCTTCCTGTCGGAGCCCGCATTCACGACGTCTTCCATGTGGGGCTGCTGAAGCCTTACCGTGGGGAGCCACCTGCGGCCCCTCCCGCGCTACCTCCGACCTTCGACGGACGCCTCCTTCTGGAACCAGAGAAGGTGTTGCAGGCTCAGCTCCGTCGCGGCGTGTGGTACGTGCTGATTCAGTGGACTAGACTTCCGGCGGAGGAGGCCACTTGGGAGCAACATGACGAGTTCCGCCAACACTACCCAGACTTTCAGCTCAAGGATGAGCTGTTTGCGCAGGCGGGGAGAGATGTTATGACCGGGCAGACTTATGCCCGTAGGAGGCCCACCGGACAAGTTTAGTTAGGGGCTTGGCCCACAAGTTATCTTATTTTCAGCATCGTGGTTATATATACTAGCTGTAAGACTATTTTTGAGATTAAGCAATAAGAAGAATTCTATTGCCCGGCTCCCAGAGGAGCCAGACCCTAAACCCTAGCCGCCTCCCTCCCTCAACCTCGCGACGGTGCCCGCGCGCCGGAAGCCGCGCCCTCGCCCCCAACAGCCCCCGGTCTTCCCCTACAACCTAAGGAGCATGACCGGTAGGACCCTGGGTTCTACCAGATCTGGTGTAAACAAACATTGCTAAATGAATAGGGCAGTTTTGCTTCAATTCCGAGGTAAGCAAAATGCCTTGGCTGAGCGGACGACTGTAATGTACATATACATAGTATCGGTATCCTCAGCCCTTTCGATTACCTAAGATAAATTTCTGAATCGAAAGAAAATACAAATCACGAGACCTATGTGTCCTATCACTTTCCTTCAAAAAACACTGATTAATGTAGACTTATAGTAATTACTTGCCTTGTTTTCCCCTTGGTTTATAGACTATCTACAGTACTACACCTTACATGTGCATCGTGTTATTCCGTAGAAAAGAGATGAAGAAGATGCATCCTGCCCTCATTTCAGCAAGCTTGTCAGTTACAGGTATAACTAGCATGGTGGTCTTCAAAATACTTGCAAATTTAAAATATGGCATGGAATTATTTTTTAGTACTTCCACCTGTAGATATCAGCATGTTTGAGCTCACTAGCATCTAAGACCGCAATTATCTAACTTTCCATTTTATCCTTTGCAGGTGTAGCCCTTTCAGGCTTTGTTCGGTTTGGCAGGGTTTGGAGAGGTTTGAAAGGGATTGAAGGGGATTAAATCCCTTGCAAGTCAAAAAAACCCTTAAACCTCCCCCAATCCCCTTCAATCCTTGTGGCGAGGGGATTAAACGAACAGGGCCTAAGGGTCTTGTATGCATCGGCACCGTTGTGTTTTCTCGAGAAAAAAGCAAGTACGGCCTGACTGAGTTGATTTTTACACAGGTGTGCAAAATGGCTACTTTCAGTTTCTACAACTACTTTCAGTATCAACTTGTTTAAGTCTTAACACACTGCTTGCACGGACACAAGACATTATGCTGGCTGTTTAACTTTTCAACTCCTGTTTAGATTTTAAATTTGAAGGTGCCCAGTCAATACTTCTAGATCTCAATGAATCATCGGGCTTATGTGGTCTTTGCCTCCAAATGAACAAGATTGTAATTTGTAAGAAGCTGCCCAAGGATGTTACTGAAAATTTAGGTTGAGATTCGTTCTTGGATATAAGTTGCTTCTTTTACTTGTAAAACAAGTGCTGTGATTACTACTTTTTCTCCAAAACCTTGATAAAAGAGTCATTAACTAAATTTTAATTGAAGATACATTCCTATATTAGTCGCCTTCCGCACTGATATGCTGATCCTTCCTTAGTTCACAGTGTTTACTAACGTTTGGAGTAAAGAAAGTCACGAAAACATGGGGGCTAGTGCTACTGATGTTTCTGTGTGTTAATCATAGTTGCGAAGTTATAACATTATCTTGATGCACTGTACTACGTTCCTTGCAGATTCTGATGGAAACAAAAAGGATTGACATTTTGATCAACCTGGCGAATAGGAAGGAAGATAAGAGTTGCGAATAGCAAGGATATTTCAATATGGATCCAGTTGATCTTACATGTACTATCAATGTTACAGCTCTTGCCTGTTCATGCCTCACACCAACCCTGTTCTTAAAAAGGAAAAAAAATCGTACATCCCAGCTCATCCAGCGCGTGAGCCACTGAGAATCACAAAATCCCCACCTGAATGCAGTATGAGGCATAAGCGCTGTGTTATCTCAACAAGGGAGGAATCTTACGCTACAGCAATATTCTAAGACCATGTGTATATAGCAAAATGGTATCGCTGGTATCCCTAGAACCACAGCTAGTGCGGTTGTGTCATAGTTGCTCCAAAATCGATCATACAATCAGTACCAAGACAAGATTTTCTCCCTCAACAGCAAGCCATCAGCATATTTCAAGTAGCATACTTCGCCTTCATCATTCACTTCTTAACCCATGGACCTCCAACAAATCTCGGGTTCGCGTTGCGGTTCCTCTTCCCTTCCAGGATGAGGTCCTGACTCGTATGCGAAACAGCATCTTCACCATCTTCAGAGTCTGTATCAGATGAATCACTGCCACTGGTTCCAGCCCCTGCATCAGATGGTCTCGGTCCCTGGTCTTCATCTTGGTTTCCTCTAGGCCTCACCAACTGAATCTCTGGCATGTACACAACTTGTGCTGCCGGTGCTGGTTGGCAACATACCATCCAAGCCAAGAACCCACCGAACACAGCGGCCAGTATCCAGGCAACATAACCTGACACCTTGGCGGTCTTGCAATTGTCTGTATTGGGTGTCATCTGAGGTGATGTGCACTCGGCTGTTTCCTTCTCATCATATGACCGATCGCATGGGTTGTTGAGAGCCTTGTTTAAGTAGATTGACGCGCCACATCTGCCCAGCAGCTGCGCCATGTTGCTGATGTTGAAAAGTGGCGACATCCCAAAGGCAGCCTCCTCCTTGACCAAGCAGTAGCAGGAGGGCCTTCCAACAGTGCCGACAGCGACCGCACAGCAGGCCTCAATTGGCATTGGAGCGTTGACAGGCTCGCGGCAATTGATTACCAATTCTCTTGCCACTTCCTTTGGAGTACAGCCAATCACAGAATCTGCAAGAAAATTTCAATCAGTGACAAGATTTGCATCCACACTTGTAAATAGCATCAAAGGGACGAGAATTAATGTTGGCAGGTCTAGCTAAGAGTTTAAACAGACTTCTTGAAGCAACTGAATATAAAAGAAAACTAGAAGTTGATTGTGGAGATAAAGCAGTTCAGGCGTTCGCTCTGCGGTACTAGGATGTTGCTCGGAATACAAGTAGATGAAATACGAGAGGAATCTGTTGCGGAACCAACACAGCCTATAACTTGACAGAGTTAGTAATTCAGTATGGTGAAGAAGAATCTACTCAGCAATGAACTACAATTGATTTCAGAAGACACACAAGGCGACAAACACATGTATCCGTGTGCGATATGGCCGCCGCCGTATGAACTGGACCAATGCTATAGAAATAGAATGCCATGTAACAAAAAATTTCTTGAGAAAATCGATCTAATCTTAAACACCCATCGCAAACATTGCCAGGAATGTACAACTAACATTCCCACACTTGCTGCAATGCAAATTTTGCTGCAATGCAAACTAACAGGAGAAACTCAGGTCCTAGTGGAGTTCCCAAATATCACAAGTTCACAACACTTCAGAAATTTCCATCCACAGGCAGCTGTAAATATCAAACAAGAGGAATGATAATCTGTGATGCACCAATGTAGGATCCTACACCTCAGTTATGTGCAGTCTTCATTACAATTGTTTGGAAGTTAGATATGCATAGAGTTGAGTGCAGGGCACTCGTTGGTCACAGCGAGATGACACTCCTGTGATAATCTCCTAGCTTGTACAAAAGTATGGAATGTCTTAAGCATATGCAGAAAGGTTGGTGGAAACGAAAAACGTACCAATACGAACTGTAGATTCTGTTGATCTGCTTGAGGAAGTGGTGACCGAGGCAAGTGAGGAGCGTCCCAGATGCTCAGCGGATGTTGGAGAGAAGAGCATACTCACTCTTCCTGCAGATACAGTGGTGATAAGCAGGCCAAAGACCAGCACCGTCGCCATCTTCCTCGCGGCGCCCATCATCTTCTCACTGGCATATAGCATCAAAGGACCATTCAAACAAACAGCAGCAGTAGATGAAAACAACTAGATAAAACAGTTTGGCAAATAATCAACAGAGTACAGAATCAGGCATTTCATCAAGCAATACATCAGGCAGGGTTTAGAACTTTTTTTTGAGGAAAAAATGCGGCAGGTGTACAAGCTAGCCGCGGGTGCCATCATCATGAAGGAAGCAGAAATTGCCCACAAACGGGGAACCAAAGGCCTCAACAATCAACGCATTGTCCACAAAAGCAAGCTTGGATTCTTGCACACACACACAGTTGTTGCTCGCTGCTGGTAGGCAATGTCCTGGACGACCACACGTTTCAGTTCAGCAAAATGCAGTTATGTTCAGCCGTGGGGAAACCAGAGTGACACACATACCAAACGAGCAGATGAACTTAACTTGATTCAGACTAAGCAGACATAAAGGCACACAACAGCAGAGCAGCAAACCTCAAGGACACGACAGAGTTGACCCAGAACCTTAACACGCTACCGCGGACACTACATACAGCACGGAGGCCTGGAACTGAAGCAGCACTGCAGCAGAACAACCACAACAGGCACACACCGATACAGCGAGACAGACAGAGACAGGATCATTCCAGGACCATATCCAGCAGCAATTGCTCATTCAATATGCACTGCAAAGCATCGATTGATCTAATAGAACCGAAATCCATGGGAAACGGACCCAAAATCGGTCATCCATCTGCTCCGGCTGGCGGGCGGGCGCGCGTCGCGGCCGAGGGAGGAGGCGAGAGGGGGAGGAGAGGATGATGCACTTACCCACGCGGGCGGGGCGGCGGAGGAGGAGCGGGTGGTGAGCGAAGCGCACGTCGTCGACCTCTTCAACGTCGCCGGAGCGGAGGACGGAATGGGTGCCTGCCTGCCAGCGCGCGCCCGAGCGACATGGTGAGACGTTAGCGAGCGCCGAGCGAGGAGGGGGGGAGGGGGGATGGAGCGGGGGGAGGGCACGAGCGGGACGGGACTGACCTCCGACGCAGCAGCCGCCGCCGATGCGGCAGGAGTCGCGCCGCGCCCGTGGGTCTTGCTTCCTCCGCGGCTCCGCGACGCGAAGCAAGCGGAAGGAGAAAGCGGTGCAGTGTTGCGGGCTCGGGATTAGTATGTGAAGGGGCCGTGGATTGCGGCTCTGGACGAAGGCCCAGTTCGGGAGCTTACTTGAGGAGGAGGTAAGAAGGAAAGATGTTTTTGTTTTCTTTAAGCAATAGAGAGGGTGGGTGAGATAAGGGATGGGAGGTTCGAAAAGTTACTTTGACTCAATGACTCCTGAGCTCTGGTGACCCCGTTATTTTTTTATAAAAAAGAACCACATTTTACAAGTTTTTAAAATTCTGTGGATGGATCCAATGATGCATGCTACAAAAATGAAATATCACAATGCGAAATTCTTTTATTATGGGCTAAACAAAAGAAAAGACAAAGTTTGTATATTTTGAAGATTTGAAAGCGTGGATACTCAAATCATCGGATTTGCGCCAATAAAAAGCGATGGTGTAGCCCTTCGTACTCCTCCCACATCGTGGAGTCATGTGGTAGAGGCCACAATTGTACGGGGATCTGCACCACTGCGTTTTCGCCCTTTTTTTATGCGGCAGTCATCCAGGATGTAAGCGGGGAACAGAGGCACCGTTGTAAGGCCATTAGGTGGTTGCAGCTCAGAGAAGACGCGTCTATAGCTTAGCGGTGAACGGCTTGATCTGCAACACATGGAAGACCGGTGCACATGGTCGTCTGGTGGCAACTCCAATCTGTAAGGCTGACATGCTCTACAATCTTGAAAGGTCCAAAGAACTTGAAGGAGATCTTTAGGCATGTATGTTTGACCATAGTGGACTGGGCATGCATTGTGAGCTTAGGGAGCACCATCTCACGCACAGAAAAGCTGGCGCTTGGTGCGACTGTGATCAAGAAAGTGCATGTAGCCCCATGCGTGGTTTTGATAATTAATGACATTTTTTATGAACTAGTGTTTTATTGAGTTATATGTGGAGGATTTTTTTTCATAGGCAACACTTGAAGACCATGTGTTGGCTTCAAGGTTGAAACAGAAGAAAGTGTAGAAGAGTTCTTATGTGGAACTCAAATGAAGCATGCTCTACCTTATATGTTGGGCTATGAAGGATCAAGATCTTGAGAAGTTGATTACAAGAAAAAAAATCAAGATATGGATCTAAGTTGAGGTCATGATGTGATACCCATGTTGCCCTCAAACATCACCTCCTTAAGTTCAACTACGTCACCGACTACTTCAACAACGTCCATTGGCCCCCTGACAAGAGCTAAAGCTTACAAGCCGAGGTGATTCTATTCCTGAACACGTGTGACTTTTCACCATGTATGAATGGCTTGTTAACTCAAGTGGATACATATGTGTACTTATGTATCCACAAGAACCACTACAGGTGACGGTGGAGGCTGAAACCGAGGGAGGAAAAGAACAGCCCAAGAAAAAGGACGGAAAAGTCACTGCAAGCAGCGCGAACAACCCGCAAATAAAGCACGAACTATTCTTTCCTCCCACGTCTCGCGTCCTTCCCTCTCCTCCCATGTCCAGAGCTCCTTTGCATGAAACCTTCCCTCTCCTCCCGCGCCCCCACCGCGTCCAAATCTAGCGCTCGTCGACCCCACCCCCTCTCGTCCACGACAACATTTGGAAATGGTTTGAAATGAACATTAGTCTACTATGATTATACTTGTTTTCTGTATTTTTCAGTTTTTTGGGTTGTTCAAATTTGAACAAATTTTGATAAAAGTTCGAAATCTTATTTTCTCTCTGCTCCTTGTTCAAAATTGGCTGAAATTTGAACATTAAACTTTTTTAACAGAAAGACTATAAGGGAGGCCCCTATAGTATAATTGATGCAACAAAGCCAAATTCTAAGTACCATGCCTTGAACCTAGGTGGGTGGAAAGACATCATCCCCTTTTCACCACTAGGTTATGCTTTAGTATGTTGAACAGTAGACTATTATGATTATACTTGTCCTTTTGTAACGTTCAGAATTTTTCTAGGGAGGTTAGTTTTTGGTCACTTTTTTGGCATTCATACAAGATTACATGGGCTACTAACATTTTGTTTTGTTCTCATATCTTGTATACCTTCACATTTTTATCATATGATAAAGATACATCATAAAATTAAATGTATGCCATTTTGTCTCGAGACGAAGCAAAGATGAGACATATGATCAATTGCAATCTAAGGTGAGGCATTTTTGCCCAAACAGAGTAAGGATGGGGAAATAATGGGAGCTCCTATATGACGCTTACAACGCTACTACATCAACCATTGCCTAAGCAGACGCCTTAATGGGCTGCAACACAAAATAGCGATTGCCTTTCTCGGGTCGCTCGATCCCTCCTAGTTGCTGGTCTTTGTTTAAACACGACCATTGACCATTGACCAGTCATTGATCATCTACTTTTCATAAAAAATCATGAATCTGAAAATGTGAATTCGGAAAAAGTTCATCAAATTTAGGAAAAAGTTCTTAAATCTAGAAAAAAGTTCACAGTTTCTTATAAGAAAGTTCACAAAAAGTTGAAAATTTTCACCATTTTGGAAAAAGTTCATAAATTTGAAAAAAAATCAAAAAATGATAATAACCATGATTTAAAAAATTCACCAAAAATTGAAAAAAGTACATGATTTTGAAAAAGTTTGCAAGTTAGATAAAGACTTTCACAAATTTGAGGAAAAATCTCATAATTTTGAAAGAGTTTATGGATTTGAGAAAAGTTGATGAGTTTGGAAAACTTGCATGAAAATGAAATAAAAAATGAAAAATAAAAGATAAAAAAATAAAAAAAAAGGCAAAAATGAAAAAAAAACAGAAAGACAAACCAAAAAACAGGTGAAAACGATGCAAAACCAGGAAAAATACCCGCCCAAAAAACAAAAGAACCTACAAACCCGACAAAAGAAAAACATACATGGGCCGGTCCTTTTTCTACCTAGTTCTGTGAGCTTGACAGTTAACAAAATCTATATCTAATCTAATAATAAAGGTCTGTTCGTTTCTCTATTTTTTTCATACATCATTTCGTTTCACGTAGCGTTTTGCCTGGAAAGGCAGTGTTTCATAGTTCGATTATGTAAATCCGTCGCTCGCGATGGGACTCCCGTCCGCCCACGTACTTAGGCCAACTCCACCGCATGACCCCAAACGGATGTCCGGTTTGGCCGGATTTTGTCTCTTTGGGGCGTCGATGGGTTCGCTCGTGTCCGGCTTTGTCAGACGGGTTGTGCGTGCGCCCATCGCGCGGCCACATCCCAAATCGTGTCCGGGGTGGACGTGAATAAAAAAATATAAAAACTAGAATAAAATAACTAAAAAAGTAAATAAATGCATTTTAAAAAACATAAAACATATATGGGGTCGGCCACAAAACGGCCCAGTTTTCATGGCCACTTAAAAGGCCCAGTTTCATAATTAACATATAAAAAAAATAAAAAAACGCCTCCCGCGCGCTCCTGCCGCGCTTCGCCGGTGCCGTGGGTTGCCGCCGTCTTCATCGGCCGCCGGTGTCGCTGCTGTCGCCGACGAGGTCGACGAGGCCGGCGGCGTCCACAGGTGGGGCGGCGGTGCGTGGTAGACGGGGGCGGGCTGGACGGCGGGAGGTGCCTGCACCACCTCCTCCCGTGGCGACGCCTCCCGCTCCGGTGACCGCGGCGGAGTGGGGCACCAGTTCACGCCCACGTCGGCGGCCATCTCCGGAGCAGTGCAGGACCAGCCCCACCCCTGGCCAGCAGCTGCTGGAACGCGGCCTGCGAGTCCTCCTCCATCGCCTCCTCCCTCCTCTCCACGGCCACCATTTGCAGCTCGGGGAAGGCGACGTCGCCGGCGGCAGAGAGTGCCATCGCCTCCTCCAAGCCGTCCCATTGGCGCTCGTCGTGGGTGTACATGGAGTCGTCCATGACACGCTACACGATCCGGGCCTCCTCCTTCGCTGTCATGCGAGGAGGTGGAGGTGGTGACAGAGAAGGGGAAGGCGACGGCGTGGGCGTAAGGCCGCGCACGCGCGTACGCCCGCGCACCTCTTGACGTGGCCGCCGCGGCCCTGACACCGTGCCGGCGAAGTATGACGCGCGGTGCGTGTCGTGCTCGTCCCGGAGCCACGTGTCCCACAGCGGGGAGTCGGGGGCATACCTGTCGTCGTAGAACAAGTCGTCGGGGAGGAGGCGGCGGCGGCGCTCGATCTCATCGCGGCGCGCGCGGCCGCTCGCCGGCACAGGAGGGATCGGGACCCGGTCGGCGTTGAGGTGCCATCTGTTGGGGAGGTGGACGTCACTCCATGGGACCGGCGTCCTCGTGTCCCAGTACCTCCGGCACACGTCCGCCGCGAGGTATTGCCGGTCGCGCTCGCCGGCGGGCCTAGGGTTGATGGTGAAGGGGGCCGGGGCGGGGGCTCGACGGGAGGAGCGTGGCGGAGACACGGGCTCCTCCTTATTCACGGAGCCGCGGCGGCGCCCCGAGGAGGAGTCGGCCTCGCGGTCGTGCTTGCCCTTGCGGTTTCAGAAGCCCATAGCGAGGTGGGCGGCCAGCGAGCTCGAGGACAATGGAAGGCTAGAGTTTGGCGCTGTCGGGGTTCGAGGAGGCCGCGGGGTGGCATGGGGCAGTGTGGACGACGACCCATCCACGCTTCCCACTTAAAGAAGGATGGCGACCGTTCGACATGCGGATGACAGGTGGGGCCGCCTGCTCGTGCGCATTGATGTGGGCGGGTGGGCCGCCTGCCACGCGGCCCCGACGCGGACGAGGCTGTAACAACCCCGGTGTCGTGCTACAGTAACCCACTGTGATTGAGCTAATCATATTTCCAAACAGTGCTTAATCACCTTTGATTCAAATCTCATTTGAAATTCCACTTTGGAATCAAATTCAATTTGCAAGTGATTTTTGAAGTTGCACAAAAGTTGCTGCAAAATAGTCCATCGTTTAGTAAAAATTCCATAACAAATGATTGTTAAGGAAAACAACATCACCTCCAAGCTAAGATGGACTATAGCAAATTAAAACAGTGCCAACTCAGCAAATTAATTGTTTTTCCATCTTTTTGCAAATTCCATCTAATTCAAATTTCTTCCAAACTTTTTGTGGCTGTGTAAAACATTTCATTGTAATTATGTGGCCAAGTCCCACATTTTACAGAATCCTTTTTGACAGCTCCAAAAATTTGCAAAGAATTCTGTAAAAAGAGAAAGGAAATAGAAATGCCAAAAAAAGAAGAAAAAGGGAACACCCTGGGCCAGAGCCAGCCAACTGGCCCGACCCACTCCCCCTCCCTCGGTCGACCTCCTGTTCCCCCGACTGGGGTCGCTACAGGGGGCGCCCCGCCGGACCAGCTCGACGGCGTCGGCGAGTGGATAAGGGGCCGCGCATGCGTGCTCTCTCCCTTCCCCCGGAACCCTAGCCACCCACTCACTCCCCCTGGACGCCCCTCTCCCCTCTCCTCGTCGCTCGCTCTCCCCTCCGTTCTCCACCTCACCGAACGCAGCCACCCCCGCGCCACTCCGGTCACGCGGCCACCGGCGTCCCTGCGCCTCCTGGTGACCAGAATCTCCGCGACGACCGGTACTCCCTCTTCGACCACGAGCTCGAGCTCGGCGCCACCTCACCGACCGGATCGACGCCGCCTTCCCCGTTCGGTCGCCGCCGTGTTCCTCCACTCCGGCCAGCTCTGCTGCTCCTAATCCATTCGCCGGCCTCCATGAGCCGCTCGGTGAGCCTCTTCGTTGCTCCATTCCCTCTCCTTCACGTTCTAGCGCGCTCGGTCGCCGTCCCCGCGAAGCTGGGCTCCGCCGTCCGCCATGGCCGGCGAGCTCATCGCTGCCGTGCCCCGTAGCTTCTTCTGTTGATGCGTGCGTGCTCGTTGTGTTGCGTAGCACCTCCCGCGCCCGTTATATCATGCTTTAGCGCACTGCTGCTCCGTTGCGTCGAACGCCCGAACCCCACCGCCGCCTCCACTCGTCGCCGGCGCAGTTCCGGCCAGCCGCGAGCCCAACCGACCTCACCACACGGCGCGGCGGGCTCTCCCCGTTCGAACACACCCGCCCGCGCCCATTTTGGCCGCCGGACGGCGAATCCCGACGCACGGCCGCGCCCTCCGCCGCGGATTTGGTCACCGGAGCTAGCTCCGCACCACCCACGACACGGCGGTCGGGCCACCCCTCGTCGCCGACCGTGGGCCCCGGGCTCGGCTATCCTGTTGACTTGGTCAACCGAGCTGATCTGGCAGAATTCTAAAGACCGACGCGGGTCCTACAGATTAATCCTCTAATTAAAACATTTTAATAATTAAAACTAATTAGTTTAGTTAATTAGACACTGACAGGTGGGCCCAGTAGTTTTACTAACTAAATTTAGATTAGTTTAAACTCGCTTAACCCACTCTCTATGACATGTGGGTCCCCATGTCGCTTTTGACCACCAACCAGACTGTTGGCTGCTGATGTCACTCCTACGCCATGCCGACGTCATATTCCTTTTCTGTTATTTCTTAAATAATTCCAGAATATTGTTTAAACTTTAAAAATTCATAGAAATTAAACCGTAACTCCGATGAAAATGTTTTCTATATGAAAGTTGCTCAGAAAAATCCAACGAATCCGAATACGCGATCCGTTCATCTGTCACATGCCCCTAGCATGCTGAACATTGGACATTCCCTCGTGTCGCCTGCATCTAACACATGTCCGAACCGGAAAACATTCCTGCTGATTTCCCCTTCACCTTTATCGTAGCCATACGTTAGGTCACTCCCGCACAACATATTGCCACGTTATGCTTTGTGATGTTATGTTTTCTTTATATTTATTGTTTCTTCCCCTCTTCTCTCCTAGAGACCCCGAGACCGATGTCACTTCGTGATCGACTACGCCGACGACGACCCCTCCTTGCTGTGAGCAACCAGGCAAGCCCCCTTGAGCATCCCGATATCGCCCATCCCATTCTCTCATGCTTGCACTAGATTTTGCTACTATTATTGTTTGCTCCTATTCTGCTGCATAGCCTGTTTATTGTAACCTGCTATTGTTACCTACCTGCTTATCCTAAACTGCTTAGTATAGGTTGGTTAGAGACCCATCAGTGACCCCCCACCTTGTCCTTGTTGCCCCGCTTAATCATCGAAGACCGATCAACGGGATCAAGACCAGGCCCCGCACCGCACATCACTTCCCCTTAGTTGCTCGACACTACTGGGTTACTATCGAGTACCGAGGGTGAGACCTCATCAGCACTTCTGATGTTAACCCTGTAGTGTAGTTATTCGGTCGTGGTCATCGAGGGTGATTTCCTCTTTAACCACTTCGACACGACTGTCAGGCAACCCTCAAGTGTGGACCTCGAGGGTGATTCCTCTTACGCTCACCTTGATGATTACATCTAGTGGAATTCATCGGGGTGATTCCTCGGGTTTTCCCCTTGATGTTTGTACACACGGTTACTTGGACTTTACCACTTGTTATTTGAAAGACGGGTCGACCACGAGGGTACCAGCGTGCTTAATTGCAGTGATGTGGAGACGGGTTGACACGGAGGGTGCCCGCGAGATAGTTACGAGGCGTGGCGGGCATTCCTAGCCCTTGCCGCAAGTCCTCGAGACGGGCAACGGGTCACATCTTCGTGAGTCTCTCGCTTGTTACCGCTGCGTTCCTAATCCACTACGATTTGGATATTTGATCCGAGGGCCTCGCCTGATAGCACTAACCATCACGTGGGTATAGTATGGGCGTTCTGCGTCGTATACATCAGCGAAGCTTAATAGACGTCACGATCGAGCGGGCGCTACGGGTTGGACCGGTAAGCTCCGCCTTTTTAGGAAGGTAGCTAGGTCGCTCACCGCCGCAGACGCATAGCGTGAGGAGTTCCCGGGAGATGGCCCATGACCCCGGGGCATAGGTTTAGTCCGCGCGTCTGGCCTCTCTATTAAGCCTAGGTCGGGTTGCGGCGTATTGTTTGGCCGAGGCCGGGCATGACCACGAAAGTGTGTCCGGCGGAGTTAAGCGAGCGTGGTGGATAAGTTGGTGCACCCCTGCAGGGAAGAAAACATCTATCGATAGCCTGTCCTACGGTAACGGACACTTGGAGTTGTATCCCGATCGATACAACTAGAACTGGATACTTGAGATGAGACATGGATATGAGCAATGGATTGCGATGAGAATTGGATTGTGATGATAACTGGATAGTATGGCTCTGGGATTGCTTTCTCGCAGGGAGTCGAGAAAGGATCTCTGGCCGAGGTTGATAACACTACTTCTACCTTACTTTGCGCTACTCTCTTCCCTCCTATTTGCTGCAAGATGGTGGTTTCCAGAAGATGCTAGTCTTCGATAGGACTAGGCCTTCTCTCTATTCTGGCATTTCTGCAGCCCAGTCCACATATACAACCTTCCTTTGATAATGTTGCATATGTAGTGTAGATCCTTGCTTGCGAGTACTTTGGATGAGTACTCACGGTTGCTTTGCCCCCCTTTCCCCCTTTCTTCTTCTTTCCGGTTGATGCAACCAGATGACGGAGCCCAGGAGCCAGATGCCACCGCCGATGCATACTACTACGTGGAGGCCGCCGATGACCAGGAGTAGTTAGGAGGCTCCCAGGCAGGAGGCCTTGCCTTTTCGATCGATGTTGCTTTTGTGCTAGCCTTCTTAAGGCAAACTTGTCTAACTCATGTACGTACTCAGATATTGTTGCTTCCACGACTCTTGTGTTTTCGAGCTTATGTATTCGAGCCCTCGAGGCCCCTGGCTTGTAACATAAAGCTTGTATTATTTTATTTTGTGTCTAGAGTTGTGTTGTGATATCTTCCCGTGAGTCCTTGATCTTGATCGTACACATTTGCGTGTATGATTAGTGTATGATTGAATCGAGGGCGTCACAAGTTGGTATCAGAGCCGACTGCCCGTAGGTAGCCCCCTTTCCAACTCCTTGGCCGAAGTTGAGTCTAGTCACTGAGAAACTTTTACTAACATTGGCTGTGTGTCTTACGGGCCCACGTCGCCATTGGGTGGTAGTAGGATCTTTTACTCCTTACCTATACTCTGGGGCTCTGACATCTCTTCTATTCGGGTTAAATGATTTTGCTAAAATCTAACTCTAGGTTCTCGTTACCACTTCTGCGGAGACCCCTTTAATACGGATGATCGATCGCTTCAATGAAGATTCGACAATACTCTCGGATGTTCCTCGATACTTTGTGCCATCCTCTTGCAATTCCATTCCATCGATAAACCCCAATGGATAACCAAGTACACTTGTCATTCATGCAATTACTCCCGCTGATCTTGTTATTACAAGATACCCCAAAATTCTCTCTAAAGTTTCGAGAATCGTTGCCAGCCTACTGCCTTGCGTTCTTGCCACATGAATATCCCTACGGATAATTTTCTCGCCCTTGTCGAGTATCCGCTCATCCCCAGTTGATTCAGGTACTTCACAAAAGTCTTCGTAATACCGTTCGTTCTTATGAAAATCCTCAACAGCCTAATGCTCTTGAAATTCTTGCTTGCTAGCATTAAGGTTAATCCAATAAGTCTGGTAATCTTATTGACATCCTTTGTCACTATCGTTCCGAGTCCCTTGATCCAATATGTCGCGAATGCTCGTAACCCTTAATCAGATCCTAGCATTCATCCTTCCGGCTTGGAAGTCATTTGACCAAGAGCTGTTTATCGACCAATCAAATTGTTGTCGATTGTATCCCTAAGGCTATTCAACTTACTCATCTTTTGATCGGATCCTCTGCTTTAGATCTTCTGATTTGAAAATCGTAATTCCTTTGTATTCAAGCTTTAAAGTTATCCAGTTATATCTATAATCTGATGCCTTTGCATTCTTTCTTCTTCTAGTTGAGTACTGATGCTCACATCAGATCCTATGTGGACCGCCAGATCCTTTATTGGATTTTATCCGACAATGTCCTTCATATTCAAAGAACCTCGTGAAGTTCTTTCCCAGATACATAATGCCTTTGGTAATTGTATCCTCTCCTTTTGTCAACCATGCTCTGCTTTCAAGCTTGTGTTGTTTACTTCTGAAGTTTGTGGAATAGGTTCCTAAGATTCCCCTATGGGTTGAACCTATGCTTCCCATAATCCGTTTGAACCCGAGAGTTTTAACGAATCTTACTCTTCTGGTGTTTAGCCAGATAACATTTCAACACTACAACTTCATCGAAAGTGAGAAGTAAATGAAATGATATGCATTGAAGAAGTGGGAGTCGACCCTGAACCTTGTGTTCATGCCCATGGACCCGATGTAGATCTTATCATGGAAGCTTCTCTTAAAATTAATTATCCCCATGGTATAAGTTCATCTTATATTTGGGATTTGATCCTTTGCAACCGTGGTTCTGACCATGAGTGTTCCCCTTTGATCCCATTTCTCGGACAAGTCAAAGTACTCACCTTCTGCAGATCAATACATCTCCGCAACCTCTATTTTGATCTTCCTTAGGTTATTACCCTCCAGTATCTCAAGGATATCAAAAGACCGTGTTGCTTCCTATGAGTCTTCATCTAGTATTGCTTCTCACCGGTTTCATATTTCCCCTGGGTTCTGATTTATTAGTCACTCAAGAACACCGATGAGTGAATCGACTCCGCACTCCGAATCAATAACTCTAAGTGATTTTCGTTGCTTACGAGTTAAATAATCCCTCAAGTCATTCCTAGCCTGATCGGGTATATCATTATCGTGTTAATTTTAACTGTGCTACCTGGTCCTTATTCCTGGAGCACAACTTTTCAACGATGAGCGAAGCTTACGTCCATCTTCCTCATCTTATCATTTCACCTCAAGCACTAAGCTTGACTTCGAGCTTGTGTCGAATCCGTGGTTCTCATAGACTTTCACTTCTTCCTTCCTTTTCTGCTCGAGGGCATCGTCATAGAGTCTCTCGACAAAATCTGTCGTGATCGCCGTCAACACTTTGGCTTCTTCAGGGAGGTCAATTGAATTCATGGCTAGAAATACCATCCGTGCCCCTCGATGATTTGGGCTAGCATCGACAACATTCTTGCCCTCCCCCCAACAAGATTTTGATCATATCATTTTGGCATTACATCCTTTTAACCTGTCGATGGATTGCTGCTGAACCCATCGGCCACATCCTAATCTTTCTATGATGAAATTGTACGAACTACTCTAGCAGTTACCGAGGGATCCTTTGTGAATTCAAAAGTCTGACTTTTACCTGATGACCATGTCAATGATATCCCGAAGCATGTCTGTGGTACTCCGATCGTCAACAAGAACATTGGAAGCACGCTGCAAAATGTTTCTTGATCGATTATCCATACCCTATTGTATGGATAATATCATGATTCTTCCCTCGCCCCCTTTATCTAAATGCTTTTGAACTTGCTGTTATATCATGTATATCCTGCTCCGCTTCCCCTTGGGAAGGATATACTCCCAATTTTGGTGTGTAAACACATTTTCCTTTCCATTGGTCTGATTAATCCGATAATTTCATTTTACTTTCCATTGGTTTGTTTAAACCTTTCTTGTGATCTATATATGTTATAAACATAAATAATTCCCTACTTATGGAAACACCTCGGTTTATAACTCTGACAGTGCGACCCTGTTACTATTGTTGACGACATCCCGGTAACCACCGAAGGACGAGAACCTTGCCTATAGGTCCGCCTCTTTCAACGAGCAGGAAAATGGTTCTCTTCGTCCCTCGCCCTTGGTACCAACGTTGTTGCCAACATAACAGACATGCTATTCTTTGACATGCCTCGCTATCATGGCCATGCAAGATGTCAGCACCCTTCCTACTTTTAACCCACATGGTGGGCCCATAACCCACAGTTCCACAGGATCGAACCTTGACTCTCCTGTACATCCCTGCTTCCAAAGTTATTCCTACAGATTGGCTTTGTGTGTTGTCACGAGCCACCATCCGAGAGATGATATATTCCCGATGCTCTGAACCCCCTTCTCACACTCTGTTCAGGTATCGATCGTTTGTCCATTCGTTTGAAACTTCCTATTGTACCTTCATATTTTGCTCTCGATGTTTTCTAAAGTTTCAACTCGAGAGATACTTCTGCCACATTCCTGGTTTGTTCACGGATAATTAACCCTATAAGGGCCAGTTCTCCCGGTTACTCTTTACTTCCCACTTAAATCTCGGACGAGATTTCTTGTAGTGGAGGAGATTTGTAACACCCGGTGTCATGCTACAAGAACTCCACTGTGATTAAGCTAATCATATTTCCAAACAGTGCTTAATCATTTTGATTCAAATCTCATTTGAAATTCCACTTTGGAATCAAATTCAATTTGCAAGTGATTTTGAAGTTGCACAAAAGTTGCTGCAAAATAGTCCATCGTTTAGTAAAAATTCCATAACAAATGATTGTTAAGGAAAACAACATCACCTCCAAGCTAAGATGGACTATAGCAAATTAAAACAGTGCCAACTCAGCAAATTAATTGTTTTTCCATCTTTTTGCAAATTCCATCTAATTCAAATTTCTTCTGAACTTTTTGTGGCTGTGTAAAACATTTCATTGTAATTATGTGGCCAAGTCCCACATTTTACAGAATCCTTTTTGACAGCTCCAAAAATTTGCAAAGAATTCTGTAAAAAGAGAAAGGAAATAGAAATGCCAAAAAGAAGGAAAAGGGAACACCCTGGGCCAGAGCCAGCCAACTGGCCCGACCCACTCCCCCTCCCTCGGTCGACCTCCTGTTCCCCCGACTGGGGTCGCTACAGGGGGCGCCCCGCCGGACCAGCTCGACGGCGTCGGCGAGTGGATAAGGGGACGCGCCTGCGTGCTCTCTCCCTTCCCCCGGAACCCTAGCCACCCACTCACTCCTCCTGGACGCCCCCTCTCCCCTCTCCCTCGTCGCTCGCTCTCCCCTCCGTTCTCCACCTCACCGAACGCAGCCACCCCCGCGCCACTCCGGTCACGCGGCCACCGGCGTCCCTGCGCCTCCTCTTGGTGACCAGAATCTCCGTGACGACCGGTACTCCCTCTCCGACCACGAGCTCGAGCTCGGCGCCACCTCACCGACCGGATCGACGCCGCCTTCCCCGTTCGGTCGCCGCCGTGTTCCTCCACTCCGGCCAGCTCTGCTGCTCCTAATCCATTCGCCGGCCTCCATGAGCCTCTCGGTGAGCCTCTTCGTTGCTCCATTCCCTCTCCTTCACGTTCTAGCACGCTCGGTCGCCGTCCCCGCGAAGCTGGGCTCCGCCGTCCGCCATGGCCGGCGAACTCGTCGCTGCCGTGCCCCGTAGCTTCTGCTGTTGATGCGTGCGTGCTCGTTGTGTTGCGTAGCACCTCCCGCGCCCGTTAGATCATGCTTTAGCGCACTGCTGCTCCGTTGCGTCGAACGCCCGAACCCCACCGCCGCCTCCACTCGTCGCCGGCGCAGTTCCGCCAGCCGCGAGCCCAACCGACCTCACCACACGGCGCGGGCTCTCCCGTTCGAACACACCCGCCGCGCCCATTTTGGCGCCGGACGGCGAATCCCGACGACGGACGCGCCCTCCGCAAGGATTTGGTCACCGAGCTAGCTCCGCACCACCACTGACTCGCCGGTCGGGCCACCCCTCGATCGTGACCCGTGGGCCCCTGGGGCTCGGCTATCCTGTTGACTTTGGTCAACTGAAGCCGACTGGCAGATTTAAAGACCGACGTGCGGGTCCTACAGATTAATCCTCTAATTAAAACATTTTAATAATTAAAACTAATTAGTTTAGTTAATTAGACACTGCCAGGTGGGCCCAGTAGTTTTACTAACTAAATTTAGATTAGTTTAAACTCGCTTAACCCACTCTCTATGACAGTGGGTCCCCATGTCAGTTTTGACCAGTCAACCAGACTGTTGGCTGCTGATATCACTCCTACGTCATGCTGACGTCATATTCCTTTTCTGTTATTTCTTAAATAATTCCAGAATATTGTTTAAACTTTAAAAATTCATAGAAATTAAACCGTAACTCCGATGAAAATATTTTCTATATGAAAGTTGCTCAGAAAAATCCAACGAATCCGAATAGGCGGTCCTTTCATCTGTCACATGCCCCTAGCATGCTGAACATTGGACATTCCCCCTCAGGTCGTCTGTCTGACACATGTCCGGAACCGGGAAAACATTCCCGGTTGATTTCCCCCCTTCACCTTTATCGTGTAGCCATACGTTTGGTCACTCCCGGCACAACATATTGCCACGTTATGCTTTGTGATGTTATGTTTGCTTTATATTTATTGTTTCTTCCCCTCTTCTCTCCGGTAGACCCCGAGACCGATGTCGCTTCGTGATCGACTACGCCGACGACGAATTCTCCTTGCCGAGCAACCAGGCAAGCCCCCTTGAGCATCCCGATATCGCCCATCCCATTCTCTCATGCTTGCACTAGATTTTGCTACTATTATTGTTTGCTCCTATTCTGCTGTATAACCTGTTTATTGTAACCTGCTATTGTTACCTACCTGCTTATCCTAAACTGCTTAGTATAGGTTGGTTAGAGACCCATCGCTGACCCCCACCTTGTCCTTGTTGCCCCGCTTAATCATCGAAGACCCGATCAACGGGATCGAAGACCAGGCCCCGGCACCGCACATCACTTCCCCTTAGTTGCTCGACACTACTGGGTTACTATCGAGTATCGAGGGTGAGACCTCATCAGCACTTCTGATGTTAACCCTGTAGTGTAGTTATTCGGTCGTGGTCATCGAGGGTGATTTCCTCTTTAACCACTTCTGATACGACTCTGTCGTGCAACCCCTCAAGTGTGGACCTCGAGGGTGATTCCTCTTACGTTCACCTTGATGATTACATCTAGTGGAATTCATCGGGGGTGATTCTCGGGTTTTTCCCCCTTGATGTTTGTACGCACGGTTACTTGGACTTTACCACTGTTACTTGGAAAGACGGGTCGACCCTGAGGGGTACTCGCGCGTGCTTAATTGCGAGTGATGTGGAGACGGGTTGACCTGGAGGGTGCCCGCGAGATAGTTACGAGGCGTGGCCGGGCATTCCTAGCCCTTGCCGCAAGTCCTCGAGACGGGGCAACGGGGTCACATCTTTCGTGATTCTCTGCTTGTTACCGCGCGTTCCTAATCCACTACGATTTGGATATTCGATCCGAGGGGCCTCTGGCCTGATAGCACTAACCATCACGTGGGCATAGTATGGGCGTTCTCGCGTCAGATACATCAGCCGGCTTAATAGACGTCGGCGAGCGGCGCGCGCCAAAGTTGGACTGGTAAGCTCCGCCTTTTAGGAAGGTAGCTAGGTCTGCTCACCGCCGCAGACGCAACGTGCAGGAGTTCCCGGGAGATGGCCCATGACCCCGGGGCATAGGTTTAGTCCGCGTGCTGGCCTCTATTAAGCCTAGGTCGGGTTGCGGCGTATTGTTTGGCCGAGGCGGGCATGACCACGGAAAGTGTGTCCGGCGGAGTTAAGCGGCGTGGTGGGTAAGTTGGTGCACCCTGCAGGGAAGAAAACATCTATCGATAGCCTGTCCTACGGTAACGGACACTTGGAGTTGTATCCCGATCGATACAACTAGAACTGGATACTTGAGATGAGACATGGATATGAGCAATGGATTGCGATGAGAATTGGATTGAGATGATAACTGGATAGTATGGCTCTGGGATTGCTTTCTCGCAGGGAGTCGAGAAAGGATCTCTGGCCGAGGTTGATAACACTACTTCTACCTTACTTTGCGCTACTCTATTCCCTCCTATTTGCTGCAAGATGGTGGTTTCCAGAAGATGCTAGTCTTCGATAGGACTAGGCCTTCTCTCTATTCTGGCATTTCTGCAGCCCAGTCCACATATACAGCCTTCCTTTGATAATGTTGCATATGTAGTGTAGATCCTTGCTTGCGAGTACTTTGGATGAGTACTCACGGTTGCTTTGCTCCTCCTTTCCCCCCTTTCTTCTTCTTTCCGCTTGATGCAACCAGATGACGGAGCCCAGGAGTCAGATGCCACCGCCGATGCTTACTACTACGTGGAGGCCGCCGATGACCAGGAGTAGTTAGGAGGCTCCCAGGCAGGAGGCCTTGCCTTTTCGATCGATGTTGCTTTTGTGCTAGCCTTCTTAAGGCAAACTTGTCTAACTCATGTCTGTACTCAGATATTGTTGCTTCCGCTGACTCTTGTGTTTTCGAGCTTATGTATTCGAGCCCTCGAGGCCCCTGGCTTGTAACATAAAGCTTGTATTATTTTATTTTGTGTCTAGAGTTGTGTTGTGATATCTTCCCGTGAGTCCTTGATCTTGATCGTACACATTTGCGTGTATGATTAGTGTATGATTGAATCGAGGGCGTCACAGAGGCGTGCGTCCGTTTGGTGTCCGCCGCGACCCAAACCCGGCGCAAGTTTGCGCTCGAAATGGGTGGGTCCGGACACAAAACGGACAGGATGGGTACGGGCCGTCACGCGTTGGGCCGCCTCGTTTGTCTTTTTTGCCCCAAATAGATAGGGCCGGACAGGATGGGGTCGGTGGAGTTGGCCTTACTCCTCGTCCTTTGCCTACTACACTAAGTAGCAACCCTGTTGGGCCTTTTTCAGGCGTCATCAAACTGGACCAAAACCAAAAAATGCTATCATGGAGGATTGAACTCTTACGGCCACCCTACACTTCCCAAGGGCAGGAGCAGCCCCGTTGGGCCTTTTTCGGGCATCATCGAACTGGACCACGCCCGGCCAAAACCAAAAAATGCTAGTATCATGGAGGATCGAACTCTTACAGCCTCCCTACACTCCACAAGGGTAGGAGCAGCCCTGTTGGGCCTTTTTCGAGCGTCGTCAAACTGGACCACGCTGGGCCAAAACCAAAAAAAATGCTACGATGGAGGATCAAACTCTTACGGCCTCCCTTCAGTTCACAAGGGTTCAAGCAATTCAACTAGCTTTCATTGTGCTAAAAGACATGTTTCACTTATTAATCAATAGTCTCACCTCTTTATTTTACACTGGATCTCACTAATTTATACTCCCTCCTGCCCAAAATATAAGGCACGGTTTGACTTTTTTGGTCTTCGTTGCACAACTTTGACTATATTTTTTATGTATTATATGTCTATAAAATTATTATACATATATATGAAATAAAATTGCTTTGCAAGACAAATACAGCGATGTCATTTATACATGTTCAATCCATATACTTTGATATATATTAGTGGTCAAAGTTGTGCATCAAAGACCGTAAAAAGTCAATCGCGCCTTATATTTTGAAAAGGAGGGAGTAGTATATGTCTGCCGTTACATAATTAATAAGCCCCCTTCTAAGGAAAGAAAAAAATTATGATAAAACAGGATGATGTGTGGAGCATGTATGGCTGATTGGCTCCGATGTAAGCGGGACCATGGAAAAATATTTATGGAATCACTACTAGGAAAAACCTTATACACATAATCTTAGCAGCAGCGCGGCACAAAAAAAGCGCTACTGCTAATTAGCAGTAGCGCGGTTACGAAAAACACGCTACTACTAAGTTGATAGTAGTAGCGCGGGGTATAAAACCACGCTACTACTAAGTGATTTTCACCGTGCCTATCGGAACAAGCAGAACAAGCAGTAGTAGTAGCGCGGGATATAAACACACGCTACTACTAAGTTGATAGTAGTAGCGCGGTGTATAAACCCCACGCTATGTAGTCTTCATCGTGCTCTCCCGCGACAGGCCGCAGTAGCAGCGTGGGGTATAAACCCATCGCTACTACTATAGCTCGCGGAGGCCAAAGCCCAAATTCCCCTCCACCTCGCATGACCACTCCGCCCGCTCTTCCTCTCCTTTTTCCCAAGTCCCCGGCGCCGCCGCCCGCCGTCCCCACCAAGCACCACCCGTCCGCCACTGCCACCGCCTCCCTCTGCCTCTCCACCCGCGCGCGCCGCCTCCCCCAGCGCCCCGTCCCCCTCGCCGTCTCCTCCGGCGGACGGGGTCGGCCCCGCGGCGCCGATGCGGGGCGACGTGTACCTGGGGCGGCAGCTCGCGGCCGCGGCCACGGCGGGCGCCCGCATGCGCGCGTCGGAGGAGGACGCCGAGAGGCGCCGCCGCCGCCAGGAGAAGCGGAGGGCCTTGGCCAAGAAGACGCCCTTCCCTTTTCTCCCAAATCAATCAATCAATCCCTCCCTCCCTCCATCAATCACGTGGGCAGGGCAGGGCATCCCCTCCAAGATTTGATTTTGCTTCTAAATCTTTAGGGGAGGGGAAGGAAGGGAACGGGCGATACAGGAAGGAAGATGGATCAGCGGGAGGAGGAAGCGTCCGTCTCCGTCAGCGTCAGCATCACCATTCCTTCCTCCTTGCCGCCGGAGGAGGAGGAAGAAGAAGAGCAAGAAGAGGAGGATGACATGGCTGCGGTGAAGATGGCGCTGGGCCCTCAGGTTCCCCTCAAGGACCTCCTCCACCTCCACAAGGTAAGCAAAGCAACCTGCATCTGCATCTTTCTTTCTTTCTTTTTAATACTAGTAATAGATAATAGATACTGAAACTGCAAATGGATGGACGGATCTATGTAAATATGTAATGTAGGGGGAGGAGGAGGAGGACCAGTCGATGAATTTGAGGTTTCTTTGATGCTTACTGTTGTGATTCATAAAGGTCTGAATCTGATCCCGTAAGTAAGATTATTAATTTCAACTGAATCATTTTTTGGGCAGTGAGTCACTCACTCATTCATCTATGTATTTCTATGAGTGACACCACAGGCAGGTCAAACATATTCAGATAGATAGCGCATATGTTTGACCTGCCTGTTGTGCAAAATACCACCACACAAGGCAGGGTGGCACCACCGATCCTGCACCTCAGTTGCTTCAAACTTTGACAAAAGGGCCACAACCCAGTTCCATTAATAAGAAATGATGAAACAAGCAGGTTTGGGGTTCTGAAACTTGGACAAAAAGCAAAGCCAAAAGAGAAAAACAGCAAATGCAGCAAAAAAAATAGAGGAATGCTTTTGTAAACTCATTTGTAAGGTTTTCGATGTTTATTTCCATGGTTTGTTTGTTGCCATTCAGAATCATGTACGTGCCACTGCTATGCTCTGTTTTCATCTTGCATTTGAGCAACCAAAACGTGAATTTATATCTTCAGTTTCGATCTTCCATGTCTTTGTGAAAGTTCAATCCAACCACTAGTACTCTACTCCACAAAATAACATTTTTGGTCCGAGATAAATATGTCTACGTGTTCTTTTATGATTATTACTACTACAGTAGTGAATGTTGGAGTATGTTGAAGCAGCCGTGGAGTCCTGCGGTGGCTTTTTGTATCTTGCCAACTGAGAGGTGGTTGCAGAGGTGGACAGAGATGACTACAACCTGCCAGGAGCTAAAACTCTGAAACTTCCAAAGAAATCGACACTTCAGTTCATCTTAGACAATGTTTCGCTGCTTGCAAATCTTCTAATGGACGACTTGCAACTTGCCAGTTCACGCTATAGCGCTCAACTTGTTATCTCTGAACTTGGCTGAATTTTGTTGGAGCCTATTACTTCCATGTTCAGCTACCTAGTGGTCCAATATAAGAACAGAACCAAGGCTTGAGGACAGGGGCCATAGGGTGGGCACAGCATCATTGTGGAAGTCTGCAGAATATTGATCTCTTTCTTTCAAACACACCACACTTATTTACAAATAGGTAATGCTACTTGTCTCAAATTATAAGTTGGCTTTTATTTTATTCATACATCATAGCTTGTAGTAGTTTACACCAACAAATATTCATCATGTTGGCACTTTTGAACTGGCTGGGTGGCAGTGAAAGCCAGGACGCACTATCTGAAGTTCTGGCTGGCATCACGTCTCCCCTTGACATTGAGTTCTTTTGCAGAAGTGCTCATTCTACAGCTATGTATGCTGTCACCTCCACGGTACGTGCACAGCAAACTATTCTATTTTCCTAAATTGAATTGTTAATGAAGCTGAACAAATACTTTTATCATTTAATTCTCATGTTAAGGTAATCCTGAAATGAGAAAAAGCAATGAGCTATTTGTATTGGTTGACGTTCATGACCTTTTATAAGTTGTGTTGCTAATTATTTACTGTTCCTTGACTGTTACTGGAGGCCAAGTTGGTATTGTTCTAAGACTGAAGCAAGGTTCTAAGACTGACGATCATGGTTAAATGGCGTTGTCACCTGGTTCAAATTTCCTAGGTTATATTGACAAGGCATTTTGCTGCTATTTCTAAAGAAGTGGATAGAAGGTTTAAACTATGATACATCATATCTGAGTTGGTTCGTACTTGGAGTTGGAGAGATATTTGCAAGTTTTTGAATGGTCCTATTTGTGGCATATTTTTTCCTGCCTACTTCACTTATATCAAGATATTTAGAAGACTCGACAGAAGAATTTCAGCAAGAATCAATAGCTTGTGTGATCCTTATGTCGCTGAGTTCTTTTTATAAACGTTCCATTGATTGAACGGTTGAAGAAGTATCATATGTAGGTAAACTGGTTAGACCTTTTAAAGTCTGCTGCTCTCACAAGTATATTTTGCATTATTTTCCTTCCCTGTATGTGTGTGTGTGTGTGTGTGTTTACTCTTCTGTTGCTTTGAGTATTAGTACAGGCCTATTGCAAGGTTGGTTTAATGCTCTGGTTACTTAATTTGGCTGCTTACATATGGAAGCATAGTCACTCTTTGCAAATGCAGTGCAATTTAGCATCCACTTATGCTACCTTGCAATCCAAACTCTTGCAGATCTGCTATGCTGATGACCGCTACGTCTGCTTTGCTCGAGACGAGGACAAGTGGGTCATATATGGCTTCGAGACTGTCGAGGTAAGTTACTCGTGACTCCTGGGTGTTGATCAAGGCCCTGTATTCTTTCTTGTAGCCTTTTTATTCTTAACTTGCTGATTTGTTGGTGTGAACTTCCTCCATGCAGAGAGAAAATAGCTGGGAGCATTTGCTAGAACGCTGGTGGCGTGGCACGAGGCCGACATTGACTGGGGCCTGCTTGAGCCGAGGGCTAGGGCGAGGGACGTGATGGCGTCACAACTCAAGGCGGCGGCTGCCATCAGTCAAGTGTGGCTCGTCGAGGCTGCTCGCTGTATTTTGTTGCAGCTGCAGGCCGCGAGATCAGGCCAGGAAGGCGCCATGCATTGACGAGTGAGCCAATTTTTGGATCGGACCATAACAACGTGTCTTAGTCTCTGACTTCTAGAAGTAGTAGTAAGTTTTGAATTTGCATGGCAATAACCACTTATGTAGGTAGCTAACACGCACAACATTGTGTTTACACTCTTACTTATGTAAAAGATATGAATTATACACGAGTTGCCTCTACAATGAGGAATTGTGATAGTAGATATGGCAATTGTGTGATAGAATGGAATTGATTAATTTTTTTTTTAATTTCTAATAAGTTAGTAGTAGCGTGGGAAAAAACTGCTTGCTACTAGTATCTAGGATACTAGTAGCGTTGGTATTATAGACACGCTACTACTATTTCGTAGTAGCGCGGGTATGAAATAGCAGTAGCGTGGGTGGCACACGCTACTACTAACAACGCGATACTAGTAGCTGTAGCGTAGCGTTGGGTGTCACTACTAACTATTAGCTGTAGCGCGATACTAGTAGCGCGGGTACCCGCGCTGCTAGTAGCCATTTTACCCGCGCTGCTAGTAACCTGGGACCAAAATATTTCATGGCCGATTAGCTCTAACTTAAGCGGGATTTTGGGAAAAAAATTATTTCAAGAATAGGGTGGGCAAAGTTGATCTTCAAAGAAGAGAACATGACCAGTGACGACCTGCGGGATATTGAATTAAATCATGCTTTGATTCGTGTGGCAATGCCTGCCCATTTAGTATTGGTCCGTCCTCCCATGGATTACGTGTATGATGTGTATGTGAGGCGTCGCGTGGCCTCACGTCTTCAATAACAATCATGATGAGCAGTCAACACCCATCACTGAAAGTGCGTTATATCGACTAGAGGGGGGTGAATAGGCGATTTTTATGAATTCTTCAATGAGGAATTTGCCGGTGAGGAAATTCCTAAGTGAAGAACTACTTGCAGCGGAATAAGTACTCAGAAGTAAGCATAAGAGAATGCAGACATGGTCATCATGATGAAATGAAGACAATCAAAGAGTACAGAAAGCGTAAACACATGATAGTACAAGATGAAGACAAACAGACTGAAGAAATTGAACTGAGAAAATTGAGAAAGTCTTCAGTCAATGTCTTCAAAAACAGATATGAATGAACACTCAACACAGTAATGAGGAAATGAAAGGGTTGAGGAAATAGAACCAGTTAGGTTGGTGAAGATAATGATTTGGTAGACCAGTTCCAACTACTGTCTCAGTTGTACGTCTGGTTAGAGCGGCTGAGTATTTAAACTCGAGGACACACATTCCCGGACACCCAGTCGCTGAGCACGCAGCTCAGGACACCAAGTCCTCACCGTATTCTCCTTGAACTAAGGTCACACAGACCTCGTCCAATCAATCGTGGTAAGTCTTCAGGCGACTTCCAAACCTTCACAGACTTGGTCACTCGGCGATCCACAATTCCTCTTGGATGCTCTAGACTGTGACGCCTAACCGTCTGGAAGAAGCACAGTCTTCAAAGGTAACAAGCATCGGATCCACGCAGGATCAATCTCTTGATGATGCTCAATCACTTTGGGTTTGTAGGGTTTGGTTTTGGGTTTTCCTCACTCGATGATTTTCGCTCAAAGTCCTCGAGGATGGGTTGCTCTCAAATGACAAGTGTCAAGTTTCTCTCGGAGCAGCCAACCAGCTAGTGGTTGTAGGGGCGGCTATTTATAGCCTAGGGAGAAGCCCGCATGATAAGACATAAATGCCCTTCAATGATATGACCGTTAGGTGGATAAGATATTTTGGGACAGCTGGCGAAAGACAGCAATGGTCGGAAATTTGATTCTCAAATTCCTCGGGGCTATCATGTTCCTCTTGTGTAGGCAATCCGCCTTTGGTGAATTCCTAACTCCTCGGTCGAACAAATTCCTCGCGACTGGAAGAACTTCGTCTCATCCATCAAGAAATTGACTGAACTGTATGAGATTTCAATGGCTTCACTCGAAGGGATTGGTAGGTGTAGGATTTTGAGTTGAGCATCACATGGAAATTTTTCCTTAGTATTTCCTCAACCCCCTTTAACAGTACGGTGTTTACTATGACTCAAGAAAGAGAAAACGAAACTACGAAAACAAAAGTCTTCACGCTTCATGTTCCTCAAATGAATACCAAGTCTTCAAGGTCACACCAATTTCTTCACTTTCAAAGTCTTCAGAATATCAAAGTCTTCAGTCGAAGAACTTCATTTTTAGGGGTCGACTTTCTCTGTAAATATCAAACTCATCATAGACTTATAGACATGTGTACACTCATAAACACATTAGTCCCTTAACCTATAAGTCTTCAATACACCAAAATCACTAAGGGGCACTAGATGCACTTACAATCTCCCCCTTTTTGGTGATTGATGACAATATAGGTTAAGTTTTCAACGGGGATAAACAGATGAAGTGTAACTACTGATATTGAGGAATTTGATTGCAAGATATAGAAGAACTCCCCCTGAAGATGTGCATAGTGAGGAATTTTTCTTTTGAGGCAATGCACATTTGAAGAGTTGAATCATGGAGATCTCCCCCTATATCTTGTAATTCATACACGCATTTGACATATAATATGAAGAATTTGAAATGCATGATGAAATATGGTGCTTGATGAAATTCAGCATGCGTGCGATAACATTAATGAGGAACAAGCATGCAAAGTAACGCATCAAGAGTATCAGAGCACAGTGCATCAATAGTATCAAAGCACCATCGGGTTTAAGATTACAACTCGATCCAATAAAAGTTTCAGAAGAACGAGAGTTGTAACTTAACAAAAAATTGCCCATATAATAGACCCGCTTGAAGACTAACTCACATTTCTCCCCCTTTGTCATCAAATGACCAAAAGGATCGAAACTGAGGACTAACGCCCCTGAAGAATTTCAAGTTGATGAAGGAGCGCCAGCGTTGTTGGGGTCGGTTGTCGTAGTAGGGCCTGCCGCAGATGTCGCCCAAGTCTTCATTTTCATCAGTGTCTCGTGATGAAGAATAGGAGCTGGCCACCAAGGAAGGAACTTTGACCTTCTTGTATTTCTTCGGAGGAGGTGCAGACCAGTCAAATTCTTCCTTGAGACCCATTGTCGTCAGTTCTTCCGCGCTGTAGACATTAGAAAGGACAGCCCAGGTGCGTTTGAAGGTTTCATGGAGGTAGTAGTGGTTTTTCTTCACTGCATTGTGTGTAGAGGTCATGTTGTGAAGAATTGAACCAAACTGACGCTTGACCCATTTATGATTGCGATCAACCTTCTGATGAAGACTGAGGAGTAACTCACGATCAGTCATCACCCTGGGTGCTGTGGCTTGAGGACTTTGCTTGGCTGAGGTATTTCTTGGCGAGTCATGTGTGGCAGAGTCATCATTGGTGGAGTAGGATGCAGCTTTGCGAAACTGACCATCCAATGGACGAGTGCCTTCATCGATCACAACAGTTGCCTTGCCCTTGTCATCAGCTGAGGAAAATGTCCGTTTGAGGACTTCAATTGGAGGCAAGTAGCTGCAGTGGTTCAGAGTATCAGCCTTGTAATTGAGTGAAGACCTTGTCCTGATGAACCTCATAATCCATGGTGCATAAGGCTTCAGCTCAAAAGGTGACATAGCAATGTTTGCCAGAGTCCTCGTGAAGAAATCATGGAAGTTGACGGGAACGCCATGAATGATATTGAAAAGCATATTCTTCATGATGCCAACGACTTCTTCATCATTTGAGTCGTGGCCTTTGATAAGACCCATTGTCTTCGTCAGAATCCAATAGACAGTCCGAGGCACATATAGTAATTCCTTGACGAAGAATTTGGTTCGAGGTGCCTGTCCGGGCTTCAAAGGCTTCATCAGCACTTACATGTAGTGATTTGAAAGCTCAGGTTCGTTGTAGATATAACGAGCGCCATCAAGGGTAGGACTGAGTGGGAGGGCACGAAGCAATTAAGTTGTTGGTGCCTTGTAGTGAGTATTCTCAGACATCCAGTCCAACACCCATGAGTTCACATCTTCAGCGTCTCCAGTGATATGCAGCGTCGCATAGAATTGAAGAATAAGTTCCTCATTCCAATCGCAGATGTCAGTGCAGAAATTTAGAAGTCCTGCATCGTGAAGAACACTGAGGACTGGCTCGAAGCCTGGCAGAGATTCCATGTCCTCATGAGGAATATGTGCATGATCGAAGACTTTGTCTTTGTTGAACAACACTGAGGAATAGAAATTGGCTTGACTGGCAGTCCAGAAACGCCTCTTCCTTATGCGAGCAGAATCATATGGATTTTAATCAGTGAAGAATACGTGCTCGCCGAAGAAATCTTCAGCCTTGAACTTTTGCTTTGTTGAGAAGGGATTCTTTGGCTTTGGCAGTGGAGTGTCAGTGAGTTGCATCACGACCTCTGGAATCGCAATCTCAGGTTCTTCAGGCTGAGGAATTTCTGGTTCCTCTACATGTGCAGCCTGAGGATCAGCAGCAGCAGGTTCATCAGCGCTAGTGGCTGGAATTTCTTCATGTACAGATGAAGTGGGATGAGTTTCTTCAGAGCCCATTTGAACTGTTGGAGCAGGGGACTGAGGAATCTATTGGATTGGGGTGAAGAGTGGAGAATTTGGATGCTGACTTTCCCAAAAGTCATCGTTCATCACTGGCGTTGTGCTTCCAATGTCCACATCTTCTTCAATTTCCTCAACACCGGCCTCTTCAGCTGTGAACTGAGGCATAGGCGAGGAAATGATTGGGGTTGAAGGGATAGCTTCCACTTCAATTTCTTCATCAATCTGCTCTGATGAAGCAGCAGAATGAATTTCTTCATCAGATCCGCTTGGGATCTCATAACCTTCACCAAAAGGAACAAGGTCCTTTGATGGAATTGAGGAAATTGGAACAGCATCAATAGGATTTTCAAAAGAGCTGGTCATTGGCTTCATTTTCTTCGCAGCCGAAGAATTTGACGCAGCTGATGCTTTCCGTTTCTTCACTGCAGCTCGTTCTGCAGCCTTGGTCTTCTTCACATCAGATGCAGATGGAAGAATTGGAGTTGGTGTTGGCGCAGGAGGAGCTGAGGAATCTGGTTGATTTTCCTCAGGCGCAACTGATGCAGTTGCCCTGACTTGTTCAGTTTCTTCAGGCGCACCACTAGTGGATGCCCTGGCAATTTCTTCAGCGGCTGGAATGGGATCATCAGCCCTGGAACTAGCATTGTCTTCAGCAGCCTGAACTTCATCAGCGGTGCTGGCATGTTCTTCAGTCGGCTGAGCTGAGGCTCCAGCCTGAGGAATTTCTTGTTGCGTTGGGGCTGCAACATTGGTGAATTTCTTCGTCAGGTTGACGAATCTGACTTTGGCTCCTTGCCAATCAGCATAATAGGAGTCAAATTTGTCGTTGAGGGCTTTGATGTCAGCCTGCATCTTGATAAGTTCTTCAGTTGTCATCTTGACAACGTTTTTCTTCAGCAGTTTCTCCTTTACGATCTGCGATTTCTTGATCTCTCAGGCCGTATCAAATTTCCATTTCTCCTCTTGGATGAAATGAGTCAGCATGTGACTTTGGCCAGGTGTCAACTTGAAGTCAGGCATAGGAGTGTTTGGGTCCTTGTGCCAGAGATCAATGTAGTCTAGGATCGCTCTTGGATCCAACAGCAGGGGCACAGGTGTGCCTTTGGCTCTAGGGGCCCTTTCTTGGCGGTCTCTGATGATTTCTGCAAGTTCATCATCATCAGCCTCATCATCTTCAGGTGGCTCTTGGAACGCGACCTGTTTCTTCTTGGGACTTGGCTGAGGACCTCGTCCAACTGTGGCCTTAGTCTTCAGCAGAGTCGGGCCAGATGAAGAATTTGGTGCAGCTGAGGAACTTGCTGAAACACCAGAGGCAATGGAGATGCCTGCAGTCCTTTGGCGCGTGGCCAGATGCACAGGTGCTGAGGACTTTGTCGGAACTGCTGAGGATTTTGTAGGAGCTGCTGAGGACTTGGGAGGAGCAGGAGCAGCATGAGGAATTTGCCGTGAGGGCACAGCTGAGGAACTTGGCCGTGAGGGCACTGTTGGTGAAGCACTTGGCTTGTGTGCGGGCTTCTTTGCCATAGATTTTCTTGGCTTGACAGAGGCCTCAGTGGCAGCAGCAGTGGCAGAGTCCTCATTAAATTTCCTCACTGCCTCGTTGGCTTGTCTCGCCAACTTGGCTTGGCGCTTGGCCCATTCTTCAGGAAAGTCCTCACCACGCTTGATGCTGGTGGGGTCAGCTTCTTGACAAGGTGCCAATGGAGCTCTTGGGCATGGAGGATTGAGAGCGAATTTCTTCATGTACTTTGGAGTTACATATCTGTACTCCCTCCATTCCCTTGCCCATCTCCGTTCAATCCTTTGAATGCGCACCTTGCGCTGATTTTTGTTCTCTTTGCCGAACTCGGCTTCATCAGGTGTGCAATAATCAGCATAGATGTCCTCAGGAATCTCAAACGCAGTCATGACCTCAGGCCTCTTTCCTCCTTTCTGTGGCTTCTTTCCTTCTGCCATATTCTTCAGCTGAGGAATTTGAACAATCGAATTCTCTGAAGAAGTATGCAACTTTTCTTCGAGGAACGCTGCAAATGAGTTAAGTTGATGAGAACCTAGTGATTCAGCAGCGGTCATGAGTACCTGTGAACAGAGTATAGTTGCGAGGAATTTGGAGAGGTCATATGAGTTCTCAGAAGATTTTTCAAAAAGAACTAGTTTGAGGAATTTGACCAGATGAGCCTTGAAGAATTTCACTAAGTGATCTTTGTCTTAGGTTCCAGAGTTGTATAGATCGATGATCCACACAATTGAGGAATCTTGAAGAAAAATCATTGCTTAGAGAAACGAATCAAGAGCATATTTTGTTTGAGGTGTTCATATGTTTGAAGATTTGAAGAATAAACACCTTTGAAGATTTTCAGGAAGGTTTGAGAATCAAAGCGAGTAATAAAAGTAACTTTTAATTACCCGAAGTGAAGAACACGATGAACTGAGAAGAACAGATGGGAAGTCCATCAGGTTAGATCTTCCACGCCCTAACTCGGCGGAGGAAGACAGCTATGGCGGCGGCGGAGTGAAGATTTCCGCGGTCGGCGCGAGTACGACGGCGACGAGGTCGAGGCAGTGAAGCTCTTCCTCACCGGGGAGGAGGAGTAGCGGCCGCGCTAGGGTTTGAAGCGAGGCGAGAGTGCGGTCGGCGGAGTAAAGGAAGTGAGGAAGGGAGAGGGGTATATATAGCCACGGTGAAAAACTGTTCGCTCAAGATTTGGGATTAACGTGCCTGACCCTTCTCATTCGCTTGACATGTGTCACCCACGTACTGAGAAGTGGAGATTGTGTTAGATCGTGGGTGAATAGATAAATCTATCATGGAATGCGGAACGGTTTGAGCGGCAAAAACGAAAGTTTGGATAAGATCATTTTTAAAGTTCCGTTCGCAATTTCTTCAGCTGACAAGGACACAGTGAAGATTTTGAACGAGTTTCAAATATAGAACACACATGAAGAATTTATGAATGGATTGGGTTGAGTATAGCATAGAGGGGGAAGGGTCCGATCACATTCACTTAGCAGAAAAAGCAACTTCAAGAAATAGCCATAAGTGAATGCTGTAGAGGACATAAACCCATATATATATATATATATATATATATATATATATATATATATATATATATATATATATATATATATATATATATATATATATATATATATATATATATATATAGCGAATGAAGAAAACGACGGAAACAGTGAAGATTTTGCAAAGTTGAAGAATTTGAGAATCAAGAATTTTAAAACTGAGAAAACTCAAATTGAAGATTTTCAACTTTGATGGTGGCGTGACCCATCAGATAAGAATGATGATTTCAGACACCGCGTACAATTGTCGAGGGTTCTGAGAATCAAATTCTTCATTAATTTCTTCACACTTAGAGTGTTATTCTTCATTGATTGAAGAAAAACGTTTCTTCATGTGTTGCACATCTAAGTCATCAATTTTGCATAAGTGTCAGGATGTGTGTCCTTTTCAAAGAACATTCGAAGATTCTAAGATATTTAGCTCACACCACAACTTGCTAAATCTCTTCTCATCCAAGGGCTTTGTGAAGATATCAGCTAGTTGTTCTTCAGTCTTCACATGCTCGATGGAGATGTCGCCCTTCAACACATGATCACGAAGAAAATGATGACGAATTTGAATGTGCTTTGTCTTCGAGTGCTGAACTGGGTTGTGAGGAATCTTGATGGCACTCTCATTGTCACAATAGAGAGGCACATTCTTCACGTTGATGTCGTAGTCCTTGAGAGTTTGCTTCATCCACAGCAATTGAGCACAACACGAGCCAGCAGCAATATATTCAGCTTCCGCAGTAGACAGTGATACGCAGTTCTGTTTCTTCGAGGACCAACAGACCAAAGATCGTCCGAGGAAATGACAAGTACCAGATGTTGACTTGCGGTCCACACGATCACCAGCATAGTCAGAGTCAGAATATCCAATGAGATCAAAAGTAGAGCCCTTGGGGTACCATAATCCTAGTGTTGGTGTGTGAGCTAGATATCGAAGAATATGCTTCACAGCCTTATGGTGTGATTCCTTCGGTGTAGCTTGAAATCGGGCACACATGCAAACACTAAGCATTATATCTGGCCTAGATGCACATAAGTACAATAGAGAACCAATCATGGAGCGGTATACCTTGTGATCGAAGTCAATACCATTTTCATCAGTGCATAGATGGCCATTTGTGGGCATAGGAATTTTGCCGCCTTTGCAATCTTGCATGCCGAATTTCTTCAGGACATCTTTGAGGTATTTCTCCTAAGATATGAATATTCCATTGTGTTGCTGACGAATTTGAAGACCTAAGAAGAATTTCAACTCTCCCATCATAGACATTTGATATTCTTCACTCATCATATAAGCAAATTCATCACTATAACGTTGGTCAGTACAGCCAAAGATAATATCATCAACATATATTTGGCACACAAACAGTTCACCATCATATGATTTAGTAAAAAGAGTAGGGTCGAGTGAACCGGGTGTGAAGCCATTCTTCACGAATAATTCCTTCAATGTATCATACCACGCCCGTGGGGCCTGTTTGAGACCATAGAGGGCCTTGTTGAGTCTGAAGACTTTGTCGGGATTCTTTGGATCCTCAAAACCTGGGGGTTGAGCAACATATACTTCTTCCTCAAGCTTACCATTGAGGAATGCACTTTTCACATCCATCTGATATAAGATGATATTATGATGGTTAGCATAAGCAAGTAATATGCGTATAGCCTCAAGTCTAGCAACAGGTGCAAAAGTTTCATCGAAATCAATTCCTTCAACCTGTGTGTAGCCTTGAGCTACAAGTCGTGCCTTATTCCTCACCACAAGGCCATTTTCATCTTGCTTGTTGCGGTAGATCCACTTTGTGCCAATGATATTATGCTTGCGAGGATCTGGACGTTTGACCAGTTCCGGACATTGTTGAGCTCGAACTTATGTAATTCTTCTTGCATGGCCTGAATCCACTCAGGCTCCAGAAATGCTTCATCTACCTTAGTGGGCTCTGTGATAGAGACAAAAGCATAGTGCCCACAAAAGTTAGATAAATGTGAAGCTTTTGAGCGTGTGAGAGGACCTGGCGCTTCAATGTCAAAGATGATCTTGTCAACTTGCACTTCTTTTGCAACGCGAGGATGAGCTGGTTGTCGTCGAGGAATTTGATCAGCATTTTCTTCAACACCAGTGTCTTCAACATTATCTTCAAGTGCATCAGCTCGACGTTCTTCGCGTACAGGAATGAATTCTTCAGCAGATTCTTCAGTAGGAATGACATCCTCAGTTGCCTTGAACTTGATAGATTCCTCAGGAGCTGGTTCATCTAACACAGAAGGTAGGTGCTCTCTTTGCTAGCCATTAGTTTCATCGAACCGCACATCTACAGTGTCAACAATCTTGTGAAGAGCGATGTTGAAGACTCTGTAGCACTAGTAGAAAAAGGGTCAAACGTGAAGCACATTAGTGCCGGTTTGAATTTGAGTCGGCACTAATGTATACATTAGTGCCGGTTCCAACGGCTAGCCGGGCCGCTTTCATTAGTACCGGTTCGTGGCAAACCTTTAGCACCGGTTCGTGCCACGAACCGATACTAATGAGAGTGGTGGCAGGATGTTGTCAGACTGGGGCCCCTCCAGGCCCTTTAGTACCGGTTCTTGGCACGAACCGGTACTAAAGGTCGTCCTACATAAACCCTTCGTCCACCCGAGCTCGTTCTGTTCTTCCCCTTTCCCCTCTCCTCTCTGTTCTTCCCCTCTTCTTCTCGAGCTCATCACACATTTTGCCCAAAATTTGTCAAGATTTGAAGGCCCCCATCCATTCAAATGATCACAAAGGTTAGCAACTTTGTCCTTTCATCTCTCATTGCTAGATTAGCTCTTGCAATGCTTTATATAGTGATTAATTGTTGAGTTTAGTAATTTGGGAGGAAATATATATATATGTGCTAGTATTTGATTTATATGCAATTTGAGGTCAAAAATAACACTTAGTTTGCATATGTAGGTGTGATTTACTTAGTGCCTTCTAAATCTCCGTCGTAACCACCGTCGATCGCCCGCACCGTCCCGTCGCCGGCACCACCTTGTGGTGAGCCTCTTGTTCATGAAATTTTATATAAAAATTGATGTTTGTGTGATTTGGATATATAGTTACTCGTATAATTATCTTACCCGTACGTTGTTTGTTATACATATAGTGCCATGGTTTTGATATCCGTCCCCGTCGGCCCTCGTCCTTGTTATGATTCGGATGTGGTATATATATTCTCTTTTAAAACTAGTTGCATTTCATGTTTATGACAAATTATGCCCATAAAGTTGACATAGAAATTTTTTCTAGGAGGTATGTGAACCGGAAATTCCAACCGACCCTATTGTCGAGAGGTTAAATTTAGTTGAAAGAGAAAACTAGTACTTGAAAGAAAAAAATTGAAAAGAATTGAGGGGGAGAAGATGGAATTGGAGTTGCATGTTGCCGATGTCGTCGATGATCACAAGATCAAGATGGAGAAAATGCGCTGAAGATTAGAAAGATTAGAAAATATGCCATCGATAGTGAGGCTTGGTATCATTATGTTGTTGGATCAATTGTTACCTTAGTTGCGATCTTGATCGCATTTGTTGTTGCATTTAAATGCTTTAGCTAGAGAGTTATTTGTTTGTTGCATTTAAGTGTTGTATGAACTTGTATTAATTTGGTCTATTCGGTGTTGTGTAATGAAGATGAGCGGCAATGGATGTACGATGACCTATGCTCTCCCAGTTCGTTGAGGGCGTGCATACTTTTCTCGCTTATGGTGAGGCAAACAAGCGGGCGGATGGTTTTATGCCTTGTCCATGTGCTGGCTGTAAGAATGGTCGCAATTACTCTCGTCAAGAACCATTCCGTCCACTGTTTGAGTCCGGTTTCATGCCCCACTATAATGTTTGGACCAAGCATGGAGAAAGAGGGTTATGATGGAAGACAATGAAGAAGAAGAGGACGACGACAGCTATCCTGGCCATGGGTTCCCTGAATACGATGATACAACAATGGGGAAGAAGCTGAGCCGGTTATGCGGGAAGAAGCTGAGCGGCAATGCGGAAGAAGCTGAAGAAGAGGCATCGATGAGCCCGTTGATGATCTAGGTCGGGCCATTGCCGATGCAAAGAGAAACTGCGCAAGTGATTTGGAGAAGAAGAAGTTGCAGCGCATGTTAGAGGATCACAAAAAATTGTTGTACCCGAATTGCGTACGTGACAAGAAAAAGCTGGGCACCACAATGGAATTGCTGCAATGGAAGGCAGAGAATGGTGTATCTGACAAGGGATTTGGAAATTTGCTGGTAATGATAAAGGATATGCTTCCAAAGGACAACGAATTGCCCGAGAGTACGTCTGAAGTTAAAGAAGGTTGTCTGCCCTCTAGGGTTAGAGGTGCAGAAGATACATGCATGCCCTAATGATTGCATCCTCCACCGCGGTGAGTATGAGGATTTGAACGCTTGCCCGGTATGTGGTGCATTGCGCTATAAGATCAGCCGCGATGACCGTGGTGATGTCGAGGGCGAGCGCCCCAGGAAGAAGATTCCTGCCAAGGTGATGTGGTATTCTCCTATAATACCACGGTTGAAATGTTTGTTCCAAAACAAAGAGCATGCCAAGGCGATGCGATGGCACAGAGAAGACCGTAAGAAAGATGGAAAGTTGAGAGTACCCGCTGACGGGTCGCAGTGGAGAAAAATCGAAAGAAAGTACGGGAAGGAGTTTGCAGATGATGCAAGGAGCGTATGGTTTGGTCTAAGCGCAGATGGCATTAATCCTTTTGGGGAGCAGAGCAGCAACCATAGCACCTGGCCTGTGACTCTATGTTTGTATAACCTTCCTCCTTGGTTGTGCATGAAGCGAAGTTCATTATGATGCGGTGCTCATCCAAGGCCCTAAGCAACCCGCAACGACATTGATGTGTACCTAAGGCCATTAGTTGAAGAACTCTTACAACTGTGGAATGGAACAGGTGTACGTGCGTGGGATGAGCACATGGGGGAAGAATTTGACCTAAAGGCGTTGCTGTTCGTGACCATCAATGATTGGCCTGCTCTCAGTAACCTTTCAGGATAGACAAACAAGGGATACCGCGGATGCACGCACTGTTTGGATGATACCGCGATATATATTTGAATAGTTGTAAGAAGAATGTGTACCGGGGACATCGTCGATTTCTTCCAAGCAGGCATCCCGGAAGAAAGAAATGCAAGCATTTCAAAGGAGAGGCGGATCACCGGACGAAGCCTCGCCACCGTACTGGTGCTGATGTACATGATATGGTCAAGGATTTGAAGGTGATATTTGGAAAGGGTTCTGGCGGACAACCTGTTCCGAAGGACGCTGACGGACGCGCACCCATGTGGAAGAAGAAATCTATATTTTGGGACCTGCCATATTGGAAAGACCTAGAGGTCCGCTCCGAAATCGACGTGATGCACGTGACGAAGTATCTTTGCGTGACCCTGCTTGGCTTCTTGGGCGTGTATGGGAAGACAAAAGATACACCTGAGGCACGGGAGGACCAGCAACATATGCACGGAGAAGACGACATACATCACGATCATGCAAGCTACGCTCTTACCAAAGAAGAGAAGGAAATCTTCTTTGAATGCCTGCTCAGTATTACGGTGCCGTCTGGCTTCTCGTCGAATATAAAGGGAATAATAAACATGGCAGAGAAAAAGTTCCAGAACCTAAAGTCTCATGACTGCCACGTGATTATGACGCAACTGCTTTCGTTGCATTGAGGGGCTTCTACGGAAAAGCGTTCGATTAGCCATTGTGAAGCTATGTGCATTTCTCAATGCAATCTCTCAGAAGGTAATCGATCCAGAAATCATACCAAGGTTACAGAATGATTTGGTGCAATGTCTTGTCAGTTTCGAGTTGGTGTTCCCACCATCCTTATTCAACATCATGACGCACATCCTAGTTCACCTATGCGAAGAGATTAACGTTTTGGGTCCTGTATTTCTACACAATATGTTCCCCTTTGAGAGGTTCATGGGAGTCTTAAAGAAATATGTTCATAACCGTTCTAGGCCAGAAGGAAGCATCTCCAAGGGCCATCAAAATGAGGAGGTCATTGAGTTTTGTATTGACTTTATTCGACCTTAAGCCGATTGGTGTTCTGAATCGCGGCATAAGGGCAGATCTGGATGGAAAAGGCACGCTAGGAGGAACAAATAATATGTATGGACGGACATTCTCTCTTTGAAGCACACTACACAGTTCTACAGAATTCCGCCTTGGTGGCTCCGTATATGGATGAACACAAGAATTTGCTACGCTCCAAACACCCGGAGCGGTCTGATGACTGGATTACACGTGAACAAACCAGGAGTTTCGCCAGCTGGTTGCAGACACGTACCATGCATGACACCTCTATTGAAGATGACATGTACTTGCTGTCCTAGTTACCATCTTCCAATATAATGACTTTCAAAGGGTACGAGATAAATGGTAATACATTTTACACAATCGCCCAAGATAAGAAGAGCACCAACCAAGACAGTGGTGTCCGCTTTGATGCAGAAACCAAGGCGGAAAGGAAACATATTATGGTTATATACAGGACATATGGGAACTTGACTATCGGCGTGGTTTAAAGGTCCCTTTGTTTCGTGCAAATGGGTCAATATGACACGAGGCGGGTAATGGAAGACCAGCGATGCGGAATGACAACAGTGGATCTCAACAATCTTGCGTGATGCAGACGAACCATTCGTCCTAGCCAATGATGTGGCACAGGTTTTCTATGTGAAGGACATGTCTACCAAGCCAAGAAAAGAAAAGATAAGGAAGCAAATGCATCGTACGATGAGCCAAAGCGGCACATAGTTCTTTCTGGGAAGAGAAACATCATGGGAGTGGATGACAAGACAGACAAGTCAAAAGATTATGAAAAGTTTGATGAAATTGCTCCATTCACAGTGAATATTGACCCGAGCATCCCGTTAAATGATGAAGATTTTCCATGGTTACGGCGCAAAGGGACACACGCGAAGAAAAAGTTTCACACCCAAAGATCTGGGATGTGATTGGCTTCACTATCATCACTTTCTTCTGTGTTTCACACCCAGAGGGGAATCTCTATAATAGTTAGGGTAGTTATGTGTTTTGGCATTTGAAACGCGAAGAAATTTTATGTGCAAACAAATTCTTTCATGCCTTTACTGATTTTTAAAGTTAAACTATTCACAAACTAGTGATTCACACTAATTTCAAATAATTCAAAATTTAAACTAGAGAACACTAGAGAACCAACATGCTCATTGGGACGATTTGGTGAAATTCAAGGATTCGGAATTAGCTAAGGAACGGTCGAGAATAAACAAGAAGAATGCCGAAAAAAAGGATAAGTTCCATAAGCTGGGGCCAGGTGGCTATGTGGTGGCAATGCCTAAGTGGGATAAGTCTGAGAAAGAGATGGAGGATGCAGGTGTCACTCCGGTTACTAGAGCTGGCCCCAGTGCAGGACTTGGTTCTATGCGCATGGGGGAGTTGGACCCAAGGCGTGCAATGTTTCGACGAGGGCAAGTTTGAAGGGAGCCGACGATGCGATACTTGTTGCAATAGAAGAGGCACGATCGGGGGTGTTCCAGCCCAACAGAGAGAACGACGAGCTTACGCGTGCCCTAGGAAATCCTGAACACCCGGGAAGAACACGAGGCAAGGGCGCTATTCCGTGGTATGAGGGGTTTTCAGACTGGAACATCGACTACAGAACCCGTGCGAGAAAGAAGATTGCGGAGGAGAAGAAGAGGAAGATGGAGGAGGAGCAGAGGAAGAGGGACTATGAACGCCTTCAAGGACTAGAAGCAAGTCAAGTGGAATTGGCAGTCAAATTCCAGCGGCAGCAGGAGCAGATCGACTCACTTAGCCAGCAAAGGGGGTCTCAGCAGCTGCAGCAGCTAGCGGATGATCCAGCATTGGATAGCACCGCCCCATCCATGCTGAGAAGCAGCGTGGGTTCCGCCCCGGACGATGCAATGCTGGATAGATACCCCGTGGATGACATCAAGGATAACACTAACTGCGAGATACACGTCAAAATGAACAACATATCCATGAAGGTGGCGGACGCCGTTGCTTTTACAAATCCCCGCGAGGCAACCTTCCATTGCAACCCGATTCCAGCGGGCTATGCTCGTGTCTTGGTTGATGAGGTGGTGGACCCATATTCGGAGCTACAGCTTGACATTCCTGGAGGTGACGACGAGCACTTTCTCGGAGAGGCCAAACATCGTATCATCCTATGGAAAAAGGATTGCATCATCTTTCAAGGCCACCGACACGCGCCAGCCGACTCCTCGTCGAAGTCCGCCACCGAGTCAGCAGACTCCCGCTCCCGCAGTCCACCAAGTCTAGCAAAGTGTCGTGCCAGTCCTCCTCCTCCAAGTCCGCCACAGCGTGCCGACGTCCCTCCTCCTCCAAGTCCGCACAACCTCAGCCACTCCTCCTCCAAGTCCCAAGACAGCTTCAGGCCACTCCTCCTCGTCCAACTCAGCCCCGTCGGCCGTCTCGCCGCCTCAAGAATCGAGAAGAGACACCCGCAGCTATGGTGCGAGCGGTACGAGTCGAGGTAGTACAGGAAGTACAGCGGAGGCAAGCGATATAAATATGGTACAAGCCTCACGCCTCTTCCGCAGATGCCTTATGACAGGTCCGAGGAGGAAAACGCAGCCATATCAAGGCCCTGTGGAAGCCCATTTTGCATCGAAACCGCCACCGCCGCCAAGGGAGAAAGTGCTCGAGGAAACGATTGACCACTTCATTCGTATGGTTTCAGCCACCAGCTCCCAAGCCTGTTGACACAGACTATGAGCGCCACATCGGGAAGTTAAATCGAGCACATCTACGAAGGAGGCGAGCTCGGGATCGAGCAAACAACAAGCAGCTGTCAAAAATGCGGAAAACCATTCCCAGCTAGGAGAACAAGCGGCAATCGATCCCTCGCTTGTTGTGCCAACAACACGTGATAACGACGCGGCGCCCAATATTATTGTGGGCAAACAGTTTACGTCCCGAGGTGGGCAATGTGGTAATAACCAAGGACCATATAATGCAGGCTGAAGTTCTCAACATCACTGTTGGACAACTCCTCGAGATCGAGCCCATGCCAGTGCTTACAGAGGATGAAATAAAACGGAAATATGTCCGGGGCCAACCTTTGGTCAAGCTGGATAAGGTCAAGAACCTCCCAACGAGAATGTATGAATTGCATCAATGGTACATGAACATTACCAAGATTTCCAATCGATTGTCCCTCATGGTGAATGTCAAGGAGGAGCATTACTTCCATGAGAAAGCTCGTCCGCTGAGTATTCTGAACTGTTTCAGTTATACAATCAAGATGCACTCGACAAATCTATCGTCGGCTGCTATTGTCTCAGAAGTGATTTCTTTCTGTAATTTAAGTCTCAAGCTAGCTGTAGTGATCCTTTTGATCAATCATTACCTGTAATTATCCTCACTATATTCTTTTTGTGGTATTATGCAGGATGAAGATGTATGAAATGAGAAAAGGTGGACGCTGGCATTGGGTTCATTGACCCAAACACCGTTAATGAATACACATGGCTAATAAATCCACATCATCAAAAGGCCAGAGGACAACATGCTAGAGTTCTTGAAGAGCCTCAAATACAATGAAGATATACTACTTCCTTACAACTTCCAGTGAGTCACACTGTCTTGTACTACAAATTCTCTGTTTTTGCCTACTAGCTAGCTACATGTTTTTGCTTACATATGCCCGCTTAATTAAGACATGCAAACGTGTGTGCATGCAGATTTCACTCGATCTTGTGTATCATTAAAGTTGACGCCTTGAACAGTTGAAATATGGACTCACTACTCAAAGAAAATACTGACTATAACATCTTGTTTGGGATAGTCAACAGGTAATTTCAATCATTATTAACTATATATCTCGGCCTATTTAGTTCTTCATTTCATGATATGAACTATTTAATAACCCTTTATTCATTTTCTTTGTCATGAGCAGGGCTTGGGCAAGGTTCATCGCTGTCACGGAAGGCTAATGGAAAAAAAAGCTTAAATGGTTTCACCCAAGGTAAGTAATTATAGTACTAGCTAGCTAGCTAGCTGCCATCTCTTTAATTATCATGCTTGATTAATTATTATCTGATAAAATTCCATTCTCAGTAAAGGCCCTGCAGAAAGCGCAGGGACTGATCTGTGTGCATTTTATGCTTATAGAACATTCACCGATGGCGTCCAAAGGAGCAGATCTCAAAGACAGGAATGGGTACGCTTGTCGTAACACTATTCACAATTTTACACCATTATCGATATCTAGTCACACAACTAATACACATGCATATTGATCTCCTTCTTAACAGTTCACAGAGGTGCGGGACAAGCTCCTAGAAACGGAGCACGAGAAGCACTTCAAGAGGAAATAGCGGATTTTTGTTCGACCAGGTCATAAACCAAGGAGAATACTATTACCCGCCACCGCCCCATGAAAACCACTTCCAATTGTCATCGTGTTCAAGGCACCAATTAGGCTAATGCCACTGGCTTCAAGGCAACATGCATATGTAGGAGAAATTGTATATAGCTATACATGTGTGTATGTGTGAATTAATTAATATGGTGGTTTGTGAGACATTGATGATATATATATATGCATGATTGGTTCTACTATAAATTTATTTATATATATATATATACATATATATATATATATATATATATATATATATATATATATATATATATATATATATGCATAACGTGCACAATGTGTAGTATCGTAAAATACCAGCAAACTAAAAAGAATTAAAATGGAAACACAAAATTAAATGAAAAGAAATCATAAAACTAAAACCCCCAAACCTTATAGTACCGTTGGTGTTACCAACCGGTACTAAAGGGCTCCTGCCCCGAGCTGCCTCGTACACGTGGTTGGTTTTTAGCACCGGTTCGTATGAACCGGTACTAAAGTGGGGGCCTTTAGTGACCACACTTTAGTGCCGGTTGTGGAACCGCACTAGTGGGCTCTTACTTAACAGTGCTATTGCCCGGTTCTGCACTAGTGTAGGTGTGCGAGTCCTTTTCATAACCAAGAATAAAACCTTCATGTGCTTTCGGTGCAAATTTAGAATTGTGATGAGGATCTCTAATCCAGCATTTAGCACCGAAGTCTTTGAAATAACTCATATTGGGTTTCTTGTCAGTGAGGAGTTCATAAGCAGTCTTCTTGAAGAATTTGTGAAGATATACTCTGTTGATGATGTGGCACGCGGTATCAATTGCATCAATCCAAAAACGACTAGGCGTTTTGTATTCATCAAGCATAGTGCTGAGCCATCTCAACAAGAGTTCTGTTCTTGCGCCCACGACGCCATTTTGCTGAGGAGTATAGGGAGCAGATAACTCATGAGTAATACCAAGTTCATCAAGATAGGCATCAAGACCGGAATTCTTGAATTCAGTTCCATTCTCACTCCTGATGTGTCTGATCTTCACACCAAACTTAGTTGAAGCCCTCGAGGAAAATCATTTGAAGACTTCCTGCACTTCATTTTTGTAAGTAACAATGTGTACCCATGTGTAATGAGAGTAATCATCAACAATAACAAAGCCATATAAAGATGCATCATTAGTGACTGCTGAGTAATGATTAGGACCAAAGAGGTCCATGTGAAGCAATTCGAAGGGACGAGTAGTGGCCATGATAGTCTTCGTTGGATGCTTGGCCTTGGTGTTGGGGAACGTAGTAATTTCAAAAATTTTCCTACGATCACGCAAGATCATCGTGATGGCATAGCAACGAGAGGGAGAGTGTCCGCCCACGCACTCGTGACCGTAAGCGAAGCGTTATAACAACGCTGTTGATGTAGTCGACGCTCTTCACGATCCGACCGATCCAAGTACCGAACGACGGCACCTCCGTGTTCAGCACACGCTCAGCTCGATGACGATCCCTGACCGATCCAGCAAAGTGTCGGGATGAGTTTCACAAGACGACGGGCGTGGTGACGATGTTGATGCTCCACCGACGCAGAGCTTCGCCTAAGCTCCGCGACGATATGACTTCTCCGCGCAGGCTTCGCTTAAGCTCCATGACGATATGACCGAAGTGGAATATGGTGGAAGGGGCACCGACACGGCCAAGGAAAGATCCGTAGATCAACTTGTGTGTCTTGGGGTGCCCCTGCCCCCGTGATATAAAGGAGACAAGGGGAGGTGGCCGCCCTATAGGAGGCGCATTAAGGAGGAGTCCTACTCCCACCGAGTAGGACTCCCCCTTCCTAGTTGGACTAGGATTGGAGGAGGAGAAGGGGAAGGCGCGCCCCTTCCTTGTCCTATTCGGACTAGAGGGGAGGGGCGCGCAGCCCACCTTGGGCTGCCCTGCCTCTTCTCCTATGGCCCATTAAGGCCCATTGACCTCCGGGGTTCCGTAACCTCCGGTGCATCTCAAAATCCGATTTCACCGGAACACTTCCGATGTCCAAATGTAGGCTTCCAATATATCAATCTTTATGTCTCGACCATTTCGAGACTCCTCGTCATGTCCGTGATCACATCCGGACTCAACAACCTTCGTGCATCAATACTTATAAACTCATTATGAACTGTCATCGAACGTTAAGCAAGCGGACCCTACGGGTTCGAGAACTATGTAGACATGACCTAGAACCATTCTCGGTCAATAACCAATAGCGGAACCTGGATGCCCATATTGGTTCCTACATATTCTACGAAGATCTTTATCGGTCAAACCGCTTTAACGACATACGTTGTTCCCTTTGTCATCGGTATGTTACTTACCCGAGATTCGATCGTCGGTATCTAATACCTAGTTCAATCTCGTTATCGTAAGTCTCTTTACTCGCTCCGTAATACATCATCTCACAACTAACTCATTAGTTGTAATGCTTGCAAGGCTTAAGTGATGTGCATTACCGAGAAGGCCTAGAGATACCTCTCCGATAATCGGAGTGACAAAACCTAATCTCAAATACGCCAACCCAACAAGTACCTTTGGAGACACCTGTAGTACTCCTTTATAATCACCCGTTACGTTGTGACGTTTGGTAGTACCTAAAGTGTTCCTCCGTAAACGGAGTTGCATAATCTCATAGTCATAGGAACATGTATAAGTCATGAAGGAAGCAATAGCAACATACTAAACGATCGTGGTGCTAAGCTAACGGAATGGGTCATGTCAATCAGATCATTCAACTAATGATGTGACCTTGTTAATCAAATAACAACTCCTTGTTCATGGTTAGGAAACATAACCATCTTTGATTAACAAGCTAGTCAAGTAGAGGCATACTAGTGACATACTGTTTGTCTATATATTCACACATGTATTATGTTTCCGGTTAATACAATTCTAGCATGAATAATAAACATTTATCATGATATAAGGAAATAAATAATAACTTTATTATTGCCTCTAGGGCATATTTCCTTCACTTGGTCATTTTTCCAGCTTCACAGGCTCCACACAAGTGATCCTTGAGGAATTTGACATTCTTTCCAATGACATGCTTCTTCTTCGCAAGCGTGTGCAAATTCCTCATGCCTGCGTGACCAAGTCGTCGATGCCATAGCCAACCTTCTGAAGCTTTTGCAAGTAGACACATGGCTGGTTGTGGTCCTGTAGAGAAATCAACAATATACAAGTCTCCTCTCCTAAAGCCTTCGAAGACTTTGGAATTGTCAGCTTCCATGATCACAACACAACGATACTTGCCAAAGACAACAACCATATCAAGATCACAAAGCATTGAGACTGACATGAGGTTGTATCCTAAGGACTCAACAAGCATGACTTTGTCCATGTGTATGTCCTTAGAGATCGCAACCTTACCAAGACCCAATACTGACTTTTTCCTTTGTCGCAAAGATGATATGCTTCAGATGTGACGGTGATAAGGAGTATCCATCAATAGATTCTTGTCACCAGTCATGTGATTTGTACATCCACTATCGAGGACCCACTCATTGGCTTTGGGTTGATCATCCCGTAGATGAATTAGTGTAACTTACGATCTCATATACTTCATCGGTGAAGAATATGATATCAAGTTCATCGATGAATTTCATCAGCAAAGATAATGTATAAGCAAGATGAGGACGTGTGAAATGAAAGTTCATTTCTTCATGATTAGCCCGCGTCCTTTCAGGCATTTTTGTTAGGCCCCCAGCAAATTCTTCAGACGTTAAAGCACGTCTGGAGACCTGACCCTGCAGAAGAGGTTAGTTCTTTTTCTTCACCACCCACATCTAAAGGGGTGGCAAAGAGTTCATCACTCTGAAAGCACCATATGAGAATGGTGGCATAGAGGCCAATCCATTTCGCTTCACATAAGAGGGGTTAGGGTAAGCATATGAATAAGCGAGAGAAATTCTTCGAGGACTTATGAACATATTGGTTTGAAGAATAATGCACATATTCATAGCCCTTAGCTCTACCCTGCGAAACAGAGTTGTTAGCACGATGATAATCATATGAGGACTTTGATCCTTTTGAGGAATTTGATCCACGTGAGGAATTTGGTCCGTATGAGGACTTGGATCCATATGAAGAATTTGGTCTATATGAAGAGTTTGATCTGGGGTTCCTTTTCTTCACAGGTGGTGTCATGAGGACATTCACCTGAAGACTTTGAAGGCACTTCTCGGGAACCCAGATTTTCTTCATAGGGGAACCGCTCCTGCGATTAGTGCCAACATATCTAGCAAATACTTCACCATTCTGATTTTTGAACAGTTTATAGTTGAGTCAAATGACTCATCAAGAATGAGGAGATTCGCATGTAAAGCCGATAAGTTAGATGGATCAACTGAGGTCCCTTTGCAGCAACCCATGAGGTTTTGGGGTACCGCTCGGGCTTCCAATATGTTCCATCAGCATTGAGTTTCCTCTCAAGGCAATACCTCTTTCCTAGGGTTCTGTTGAGGATCTGCTTTTAAGCACATCACAAAGAGTCTGATGCCCTTTGAGGCTTTTGTACATGCCTGTCATGTACAATTCCTTCAGTCCTGCATCGTCAGTGATACTAGCAATGTCCTCAGATGAGGAATTAGTGATAGCAGGAGCAGGTGAAGAATTTGTAACAATTGAAGCATTTGAACATTCAGGTGAGGAATTAGCAGATTCACTTTCAATGCACTTTAAGCATGGAGGAACAAATTCTTCCTGAGAAGCGCTGATTTGTTGAGAAAGTAATGAATCACGCTCCTTCTGAAGATCTTCATAACTCACTCTTAGCTTCTCAAGATCTTGCTTTCTTTGAAGAAATTCATAAGAAAGTTTCTCATGATCAGACAAGAGAGTGTTATGATGACCTTGAAGGCTGTCAAACCTAGACTGAAGTCTCTGAAGATTTTCGGTCAGGGCTTTAGTGCGATCCATTTCTTCGCCTAACATATCATCACTTTTATCTAGCATGTTTTGAACCTTTTCAAAAGCCCTTTATTGTTTTACAGCAATCTTAGCAAGTTTTGAGTAGCTGGGCTTTAGATCTTCATCAGATTCATTTTCACTAGATACAGAGGAGGTATATTTGAGTACCTTGGCACCTTTTGCCATGAAGCAAAAGGTGGGAGCGTAGTCATCACTATCTTCATCAGCTTTGTTGGTGAGTTCATTTTCTTCAGAGTTGAAGATGGACTTGCTGACGAAAGCAATAGCGAGAGCTAGACTCGCCACACCAGACTCAGATTGCCTTAATTTTCATGAGATCAGTCTTCTTTGATCAATGTTGATCACTCTCCCAGTCCTCAGAGCAGGAACTTCTGCGTGATGACTCCTCTTTCATTTCACTGACCTCATCATCTCACTTCATGTCCTCACTAGTTTAACAAATCAGCTGGTGAGATCAAATGATTGGTTCTCCTGCAGTCACTTTCATGTATCACAATCCATTCGAAATCATACTTCAAGAGTACCACACTCTGATGCATGACAGTTCCTCATGTTCTCAATCAAAGTCTTCACAGTTCACTAAGAATGTACATCTCGTAAATATCACTTAGACATGCACTACAGTCCTCAACCTATAAGTCTTCAATACACGAAAATCACTAAGGGGCACTAGATGCACTTACAATCACCCACACGCTGAAATCCTAGGTGATGCCTGTAAGTGCATCTAGTGCCCCTTAGTGATTTTGGTGTATTGAAGACATATAGGTTAAGGGACTAATGTGTTTGGGAGTGTACATGTGTCTATAAGTCTATGAGGAGTTTGATATTTACAGAGAAAGTCGAATTCTAAAAATGAAGTTCTTCGATCAAGACTTTGACATTCAAGACTTCAAGACTTTGAAAGTGAAGAAATTGTGTGACCTTGAAGACTTGGTATTCATTTGAGGAACATGAAGCGTGAAGACTTTTGTTTCGTAGTTTCGCTTTTTTCTTCTTGATCATAGGAAACACCGATCGTTAAAGGGGGTCAAGGAAATACTAAGGAAAAATTTCCATGTGATGCTCAACTCAAAATCCTACACCTACCAATCCTTCGAGAGAAGCCTTTGAAATCTCATACAGCTCAGTCAATTTCTTCAAAGGATGTAGACGAAGTTCTTCCGGTCACGAGGAATTTGTTCGACCGAGGAGTTAGGAATTCGCCAGCCATGGATTGCCTACACAGCGAGGAACATGATAGCCCCGAGGAATTTGAGATTCAAATTTCCGATCGCTGTCGTAAGGCGCGCCAATTGTCCCAAAATATCTTATCCACCTAACGGTCATATCATTGAAGGGCATTTATGTTTATCATGTCGGGCTGCTCCTAGGCTATAAATAGTCGCTTCTACAACCACTAGCTGGTTGGCTACTCCGAGATAAACTTGACACTTGTCATTTGAGAGCAACCCATCCTCCGAGGACTTTGAGCGAAAATCATCGAAAGTGAGGAAAACCCAAAATCAAACCCCTATAAACCCAAAGTGATTGAGCATCATCAAGAGATTGACCTCGTGGATTCGACGCTTGTTACCTTTGAAGACTGTGCTTCTTCCAACGGTTAGGCGCCATGGTCTAGAGCATCCAAGAGGAACTGTGGATCGCCGAGTGACCAAGTCTCGTGAAGGTTTGGAAGTCACCAAGACTTACCACGAGTGATTGACGAGGTCTGTGTGACCTTAGTTCAAGGAGAATACGGTGAGGACTTGTGTCCCGAGCTGCGTGCTCAGCGATCGGGTGTCTGGACTGTGTGTCCTCGAGTTTAAATACTCACCGCTCCAACCGTGACGCATAACCGAGACAGCAGCTTGAACCGGTCTACCAAATCATTGTCTTCACCAACCTTATCGGTTCTATCTCCTCAACTTTTCATTTCCTCATTATCGTGTTGAGTGTTTGTTCATATCTGTGTTTGAAGACTTTGATCAAGACTTCTCAATTTCCTCGCTCAATTTCTTCACCGCTTGTCTTCATCTTGTGCTATCCTCGTGTTTACGCTTCTCACTCTTTTGTTTGTCTTCATTTCATCATGATGACCATGCCCGCATTCTCTTATGCTTACTTCTGAGTACTTATTCCACAGTAAGTAGTTCTTCGCTAAGGAATTTCCTCACCAGCAAATTCCTCATGAAGAATTCATAAAATCGCTTATTCACCCCCTCTAGTCGATATAACACACTTTCAATTGGTATCGAGCAAGGTACTCCCTTGTTCTGTATGATTTTGGTTTAACCACCGAGTTTTAGTTATGTCGACCGCAGTATGATCAAGGTCTCACTGGGTGTCCTACCTTTGATGGGACGGACTATCCTTATCGGAAGAACAAGATGCTAATGCATCTTGAGGCAATTGACAACGATCTCTCGTATGTTGTGGAAAATGGTGTTCCTCTACCACACCTTCTCCTAATGCTGCCGATGTGAAGAGATTCAAGCAACTCGATTCTCAAGCGAAGAATATCATATGTGGGCATCTGAGCAAAGGACAATATGGAAGAGTGAGTGCTTTGGAAACTACCAAGCTCATCTGGGACAGGCTGTCCAAAGTAAATGAAGGAGTCTGAACTCAGCGTGACTCTCGAGTTGATGTTCTTCGCAATCTCTTCAATCGCTTCAAAAGACTCGACAACGAAAATGTCCAACAAACCTTCGATCACCTCACTGACATCTCAAATGAGCTTCAAGCGCTTGGTGCCACTGACATCACCGACCATGAGGTGGTGAAGAAATTGTTGAGATCGCTTGATTCCTCATTTGATACTCTAGCATCGATGATACAAGAGCGCATTGACTACAAGTCACTTGATCCAATTGATATCCTCGAGAGGCTAAATACTCATGAGTTCCAGCTTGCCGAAAAGAGAGATCTCTATGGTTCTAGCTATGGAAAAACACGTGTCTCAAGGCCAAGGCTGTGTCTCAATCTGAGTGTGAAGACTCGTAGTAGCCTTGGAGATCCCCAAGAATTAGGCCAGAGCTAGCATCGCCGTGAAGAAATTCCGAAGTTCTCAAGACGTGGTCGCTGGAAAATCTTCAAGAAGCAAGTGATTCCTCATCCAAAGGACTATAAGAGAAGACTTTGCCACAAATGCAAGAAACCTGGTCACTACATTCAAGATTGTCCTCGTGGGAAAAGGAATTAAAGAAGAAGAAACATAAGGATTACAGTTCGATGACGCTAAGAAGAAGAAGAAATCGTCAAATCTTCATCATCAAAATCCTCAAAGCCTTCTTTCTCACAAGAAAAGCAGCTCCAAAAGGCTCGGAATTCATTGGCAAGGAAATGTACTCAAGCTGAATCTGAGGAACATGAGGAAGAGGAGTCATCAAGAATATGAGTCCGGTGTGGCGAGTCTAGCTCGCCATCGCTTTCACAAGAAGTCCATCTTCAACTCAAGAAAATGACCTCACCAACAATGTCGATGAAGATAGTGATGACTACACTCCCACCTATTGCTTCATGGCAAAGGGTGCCAAGGTACTCAAATATACCTCCTCCGAATCTAGTGAAAATGAATCGATGAAGATCTAAAGCCCGCTTACTCAAAACTTGCTAAAATTGCTGTAAAACAACAAAGGGCTTTGGAAAAGGTTCAAAATATGCTAGATAAGAGTGATGATATGTTAGGTGAAGAAATGGATCGCACTAAAGCCCTGACTGAAAATCTTCAGAGACTTCAGACAAGGTTTGACAGCTAGGGCTGGACTAACGAGCAGCTCGACTCGCTAAGCTCGTGCTCAAGGCTCGACTGCTAAGCTCATAAGATTAACGAGCGTAAAACCCTGCCGCTCGGCCTGCTTGAAGCTCGTTAAGTCGTGGAGCGTCATGAGCGCTTGTTAACAGATTATAATGTGTTACAATATACATAATGAATGCGAGGTATGGTTTTCAAGATAAAATATTATGACTATGAAAAGAAATGAAGTAGTATGTTGCCTCATATGTCGATTAGATTAAATAGATGGGCTGAGGTGCTACAAAAAGTTTGTCACATAATATGAAAATATATGTTGTGTTGTTACTAACGAGCTTAACGAGCTACTCGTGAAACTCGTTAGCTCGTTCGTTAAGCTCGTTAATCTTAACGAGCTAAAATCAATGATTGGCTCTATTCATTAAGAAGCGAGCTACGAGCTTAACGTGCCGAACTATCGAACGCTCATTAAGCTCGCGAGCTATGAGCTTTTGGTCCAGCCCTATTGACAGCCTTCAAGGTCATCATAACACTCTCTTGTCTGATCATGATAAACTTTCTTATGAATTTCTTCAAAGAAAGCAAGATCTTGAGAAGCTAAGAGTGAGTTATGAAGATCTTCAGAAGGAGCGCGATTCATTACTTGCTCAACAAATCAGCGCTTCTCAGGAAGAATTTGTTCCTCCATGCTTAAAGTGCATTGAACATGAATCTGCTAATTCTTCACCGAATGTTCAAATGCTTCAACTGTTATAAATTCTTCACCCGCCTCGCTATCACTAATTCTCATCCGAGGACATTGCTAGTATCATCGACAATGCAGGGTTGAAGGAATTGTACATGACAGTATGTACAAAAGCCTCAAAGGGCATCGACTGTGTGATGTGCTTAAAAAGCAGATCCTCAACAGAACCCTAGGAAAGAGGGTATTGCCTTTGAGAGGAAACTCAATGTCGATGGAACATATTGGAAGCCCGAGCAAGATCCCAAAACCTCATGGGTTGCTCAAAGGGCCTCCAATGATCCATCTAACTTATCCGCTTTACATGCTAATCTCCTCATTCTTCCGATGAGTCATTTGACTCCAACTATAAACTGTCTCAAAAATCAGAATGGTGAAGTATTTGCTAGATATGTTGGCACTAATCGCAGGAACGGTTCCCTATGAAGAAAATCTGGGTTCCAAGAAGTGCCTTGAAAGTCTTCAGTGAATGTCCTCATGACACAACCCGTGAAGAATAGGGACCCAGATCAAATTCTTCATATGGACCAAATTCTTCAGATGGATCCAAGTCCTCATACGGACCAAATTCTCACGTGGATCAAATTCTCAAAAGGATCAAAGTCCTCATATGATTATCATCGTATAACAACTCGCTTCGCAGGTAGAGCTAAGGGCTATGAATATGTGCATTATTCTTCAAACCAATATGTTCATAAGTCCTCAAGAATTTCTCCGCTTACTCATATGCTTACCCTAACCCTCTTATGTGAAACAAAATGGTTTGGCCTCTATGCCACCATTCTCATATGGTGCTCGCAGAGTGATGAACTTTTGCCACCCCTTCGATGTGGGTGGTGAAGAAAAGGAACTAACTTCTTCAGAGGGTCAGGTCTCCACGACACGCTTTAAACGCCTCAAGAATTTGCCGGGGCCCCACAAAATGCCTCAAAGGACGCAGCTAATCATGATGAAATGAACTTTCATTTCACACGCCCTCATATTTTATCTGTTATAATCGACCGATGAAATTCATCCGATGAACTTGATATCATATTCTTCATCGATGAAGTATATGAGATTGTAAGTTGCACTAATTCATCCGCAGGATGATCAACCCAAAGCCACTAAGTGGGTTCTCGATAGTGGATGTACAAATCACATGACTGGTGACAAGAATCTATTGATGGATGCTCCTTATCACCGCCTCATCTCAAGCATATCATCTTTGCCGACAAAGGCAAAAGTCGTATTGTCTTGGTAAGGTTGTGATCTCTAAGGACATACACATGGACAAAGTCATGCTTGTTGAGTCCTTAGGATACAACCTCATGTCAGCCTCAATGCTTTGTGATCTTGATATGGTTGTTATCTTTGGCAAGTATCGTTGTGTTGTGATTATGGAAGCCGACAATTCCAAAGTCTTCAAGGCTTTAGGAGAGGAGACTTGTATATTGTTGACTTCTCTACAGACCACAACCAGCCGTGGTGTCTACTTGCAAAAGCTTCGAAGGCTGGCTATGGCATCATGATTTGGTCACGCAGCATGAGGAATTTGAACACGCTTGCAAAGAAGAAGCATGTCATTGGCATTGAGAATGTCAAATTCTCAAGGATCACTTGTGTGGAGCTTGTGAAGCTGGAAAAATGACCAAGGCCAAGCATCCAACGAAGACTATCATGACCACTACTCGTCCCTTCGAATTGCTTCACATGGACCTCTTTGGTCCTAATCTTTACTCAACAGTCACTAATGATGCATCTCTATATGGCTTTGTTATTGTTGATGATTACTCTCATACACATGGGTACACATTGTTACTACAAAATGAAGTGCAGGAAGTCTTCAAACCATTTTCCTCGAGGGCTTCAACTAACTTTGGTGTGAAGATCGCACACATCAGAGTGACAATGGAACTGAGTTCAAGAATTCTGGTCTTGATGCCTATCTTGATGAACTTGGTATTACTCATGAGTTATCCGCCTCCTTAGGGCATCTCCACAAGGCTTCCCCAACAGTTCCTCCCTCAGCGATTTTGTTACGGGCGGCAAAATAAGGCCCCAACAGGCCCCCTGTAAGCCCATTTTTTGCCGGCTCGGCCAAAACTGGTGCCAAGGACTCCAAAGTCAACCCGGCGCCTGGGGCGCTTTGGGAGCTGCACAAGAGAAAAAGGCGCGGGTCGCTCTCGAGGCACCCCAGAGGCCTTTTCCCGCCGCTTGACGCTTCCTCAGATTCTCCCGCCGCCGCTTTCCTCCCGCCATTCTTCCCTTTCTCCGCCAAACCGCCTCCCGCCGCCATTTAAGAAGCACGCCATGCCGCCGGGTTAGTGACGCTATGCCGCTTCGCTGGCGGTAACCGCGATCGCCCCTGCGGGCTCAGCCGGGCAGAGGAAGCCGAGGCGCTGCCATCGGCCACCGGCCCGTTAACGCCGAGTGGAGGGTGGAAGTTAAGCGGCGCTGAAGCATTCACCGCCGATAGGCGGAACAGGCTATAGCCAAGAAGGCTCGCGATAACGCAGGCGCATACGCGGCGTTCTTCCTCATCGGTCGCACCAGCGGGATGAATCCACCCGTCGTCGCCACGCCCAAAGACGCGTTTCGGGAACCACAAGGCGCCGGATCTCCATGGGGTTCATCGTCGCCGGCCACGCCGACGGCGACGCCGCACGGTGGGTTCAATCCAAACGTGACCTTCCTCATGGTCACCTCCACGCCAAGACGCCGCTCGCTTCGCCGTGTGCAGACCTTCCATACACCTACCGCCTCGCCGCCACGCCGCCACACACCGACACTCCATCTCTACCATGGACCGCCACTCTTCGCACTCGGCGACGCCGACGACACGGGAGCCGACATGGACGAGATCATCGCGCAGATCGACCACGCCGCCAAGGCTTCCCGGTTCGCCACCCAGACGAGGTGGTGGACCTCAGCGGCAACATGGAGGCCGAAGCTCGCTACATCTACGGGCGATTGACGCCGCAGGAACCCGAGGAGGAGGACGGATTTACCAGGAGGAGGAGGAGGAGGAGGAGGAGGAGCTGCTTCTCGCTCCCATGGAAGGGCGCCGGAAGAAGAAGAAGCGGCGGACGCAACAAATTGGCAAAGAAGGGGAAATGCGCCGACGCTGAAACCACGCGATTGCAGGAGTCCATCGAGCATTGCCTCGCCGCCGCCCAGGCCCGGGCCGCCCCACGCCAAGAGAAGACCGAGGCGCAGGGTCGCAAGCATGAAGAGCAACGCCATCAAACTCGACCTGTTCCGGATTTAACGCTGCTGCCAAGAAGAGGAACACCAACATGGCTTTTTCCGATGGGCGGGCGATATGCTCCGAGCAACGACGAGAAGCTCAAGGCGTGGTACGGGCGCAGCGAGGCTCATCTGAACGAAGCTGCCGATTTAACGCCGACGACGCCCACGCCCACACGGATGCTAAGCCCGAACGACGCTGGCTTTACATCACCGCCAAGAGCCGGTTGCCACCGACGCAGCTCAAAGACCGAAGCAGCTCCCACCCCGACGAGCCCACGACGCCGACTCGCTAACGCTCGAGCCGACATCACCGAAAGTGAATCGCCGCGGCGCACGCGACGCCGGATTCTCAGTATTTTTGTAACGCCAGATTACGTCCGATCGCCGGATTTGGCGCTTTTGAGAGCGGAACGACCAAGTTTAAATTTTCCACATCCTCGGGTCCGGGGCGGATCGAGCTAGGTCGCCTCAGGTCAATCTAGCGCTGCACGCCTCAAAGCCGCCGGATTTAGGGCGCCTCAAATAACGGCCGAGATGCCCTTATACTCCTCAATGAATGGCGCCTGGAGCGCAAGAACAGAACTCTTGTTGAGATGGCTCAGACTATGCTTGATGAATACAAAACGCCTAGTCGCTTTTGGATTGATGCAATTGATACCGCTGTGCCACATCATCAACAGAGTATATCTTCACAAATTCTTCAAAAAGACTGCTTATGAACTCCTCACCGACAAGAAACCCAATGTGAGTTATTTCAAAGTCTTCGTGCTAAATGTTGGATTAGAGATCCTCATCACAATTCTAAATTTGCACCAAAGCACATGAAGGTTTTATGCTTGGTTACAGAAGGACTCGCAGACACCTACGTAGTCTTCAACATCGCTCTTCACAAGATTGTTGATACTGTAGATGTGCGGTTCGATGAAACTAATGGCTCGCAAAGAGAGCACCTACCTTCAGTGTTAGATGAACCGTAACTCGAGGAATCTATCAAGTTCAAGGCAATCGAGGATGTCATTCCTACTAAGAATCTGCTGAAGAATTCATTCCAAGACGCGAAGAACGCCGAGCCGATGCACTCAAGATAATGTCAAGACAATGGTGCCGAGGAAAATGATCAAATTCTCGACGACAACCAGCTCATCCTCGCTGCAAAAGAAGTGCAAGTTGACAAGATCATCGATGACATTGAAGCGCCAGTCCTCTCACACGCCAAAAGCTTCACATTTATCTAACTTTTGTGGCACTATGTTTTGTCTCTATCACAGAGCCCACTAAGGTAGATGAAGCATTTCGAGCAAGAGTGGATCCAGGCCATGCAAGAAGAATTACATCAGTTCGAGCTCAACAATGTCTAGGAACTGGTTAAACGTCCAGATCCTCGCAAGCATAATATCATTGGCACAAAGTGGATCTACCGCAATAAGCAAGATGAAAATGGCCTTGTGGTGAGGAATAAGGCACGACTTGTAGCTCAAGGCTACACACAGGTTGAAGGAATTGATTTCGATGAAACTTTTGCACCTTTTGCTAGACTTGAGTCTATTCGATATTACTTGCCTATGCTAACCATCACAATATCACTTTATATCAAATGGATGTGAAAAGTGCATTCCTCAATGGTAAGCTTGAGGAAGAAGTATATGTTGCTCAACCCCTGTGTTTTGAAGATCCAAAGAATCCCGACAAAGTCTTCAAACTCAACAAGGCCTCTATGGTCTCAAACAAGTTTCACCAAGCGTGGTATGATACATTGAAGGAATTTTCGTGAAGAATGGCTTCACACCCGTTCACTCGACCCTACTCTCTTTACTAAATCATATGATGGTGAACTGTTTGTGTGCCAAATATATGTTGATGATATTATCTTTGGCTGTACCGACCAACGTTATAGTGATGAATTTGCTTATATGATGAGTGAAGAATATCAAATGTCTATGATGGGAGATTTGAAATTCTTCTTAGGTCTTCAAATTCACAATAACACAATGGCATATTCATATGTCGAGAAATACCTCAAAGATGTCCTCAAGAAATTCGCATGCAAGATTGCAAATGCGCTAAAATTCCTATGCCCACAAATGGCCATCTATTCATTGATGAAAATGGTATTGACTTCGATCACAAGGTATACCGCTCCATGATTGGATCTTTATTGTACTTATGTGCATCTAGGCCAGATATAATGCTTAGTGTTTGCATGTGTGCCCGATTTCAAGCTATACCAAGGAATCACACCATAAGGCTGTGAAGCATATTCTTCGATATCTAGCTCACACACCAACACTAGGATTATGGTACCCCAAGGGCTCTGCTTGATCTCACCGATATTCTGACTCGACTATGCTGGTGATCGTGGACCGCAAGTCAACATCCTGGTACTTGTCATTTCTGACGATCTTTGGTCCTGTTGGTCCCCAAGAAACAGAATCTGCGATCACCGTCCATCGCGAAGCTGAATACATTGTTGCTGGCTCGTGTTGTGCCTCAATTGCTGTGGATGAAGCAAACTCTCAAGGACTACGGCATCAACGTGAAGAATGTGCCTCTCATCGTGACAATGAGAGTGCCATCAAGATTGCTCACAACCCAGTTCAGCACTCAAGACAAAGCACATTCAAATTCGCCATCATTTTCTTCGTGATCATGTGTTGAAGGGCTTACATCTCCATCGAGCATGTGAAGACTCAAGAACAGCTAGCCGATATCTTCACTAGGCCCTTGACGAGAAGAGATTTAGCAAGTTGCGTGTGAGCTAAATATCTTAGAATCTTCAATGTTCTTTGAAAAGGACACACAACCTGACACTTATGCAAAATTGATGACTTAGATGTGCAACACATGAAGAAACGCTTTTCTTCAATCCATGAAGAATAACACTCTAAGTGTGAAGAAATTAATGAAGAATTTGATTCTCGTAACCCCACGACAATTGTACGCGTGTCTGAAATCATCATTCTTATACGGTGGGTCACGCCACCACCAAAGTTGAAAATCTTCAATTTGAGTTTTTCCTCAGTTTTGAAATTCTTCAGTTTTTCAAATTCTTCAACTTTGCAAAATCTTCACTATTTCCGCTGCTTTTTCTTCATTGGCTATATATATATATATATATATATATATATATATATATATATATATATATATATAGTGATGCTATTCATCACCCAGGTGCAGAATAACTTATTCTTCACCCGAGGTAATCTTACGATCATTTCATAATTAAATTACGCTTGAATTCAAATAGTTACATTCCTATTCATTCACTACGTAATATTTGACATAAGAAAATAAAAATATAGGTCATAAGACAAGAAAATTTTGCAGTTTATGTGTATTTTACACTATGTTTTTACGCTTGTAATTTTACATAACATAAAAATATTTTTACGATGATTATATATTTTCTTACGGTCCTTTTTATGTCTAAAATAAGACAAAACTTACGTTAAACATAAAATTACGTATGTATTGATGGTAAAATAGGGGTGAAGAATAACTATTCCTCACCAGTGTGACTTAATAGACAATCCCTATATATATATATATATATATATATATATATATATATATATATATATATATATATATATATATATATATATATATATATATATATATGGGTTTATGTCCTCTACAGCATTCACTTATGGCTATTTCTTCAAGTCGTTTTTTCTGCTAATGAATGTGATCGGACCCTTCCTCTATACTCAACCCAATCTATTCACAAATTCTTCATGTGCTCTCTTTGAAACTCGCTCAAAATCTTCACCGTGTCCTTGTCAGCTGAAGAAATTGCTAACGGAACTTTAAAACTGATCTTATCCAAACTTTCGGTTTTGTCATTAAACTGCTCCGCATCCCATGATGCATTATTTATTCACCCACGATCGCATACCGATCTCCACTACACAAGACGCGGGTGACACATGTCGCGGAGAAGGAGAATGGTCAGGCACGCTCGTCCCTAAATCTTCGCTAACAGTTTTTCACTGCTCTATAAATACCCCTCCCCATCCTCACTTTACTCCGCCGACCTCTCTCCCGCCGAAGCTTCAAACCCTAGCGCCACCGCTACTCCATCGTCGCCGGTGAGGAAGAGCTTCACTGCTCGACTCGTCGCCGACGCATCAAGGCCGATCCTGAAATTTCATCACGCCGCCAGAGGCTGTCTTTCCTCCGCCAAGTTAGGGCGTGGAAGATCTGAACTGACGAACTTCCCAACTGTTCTTCTTAGTTCGCCATGTTCTTCACTTCGGGTAATTAAAAGTTATTTTATTACTTGCTTTGATTCTCAAACCTTCCTGAAAATCTTCAAAGGTGTTTATTCTTCAAATCTTCACACATATGAACACCTCAAACAAAATATGCTCTTGATTCGCTTTCTAAGAAATGATTTTCTTCAAGATTCCTCAATTGTGTGGATCCTCGATCTATACAACTCGAACCTAAGACAAAATCGCTTAGTGAAATTCTTCAAGGCTCATCCGTCAAATTCCTCAAACTAGTTCTTTTGAAAACCTTCGAGAATGCATATGACCTTCCAAATTCCTCGCAACTATACTCTATTCACAGGTACTCATGTCCGCTGCTGAATCACTAGGTTCTCATCAACTTAACTCATTTGCAGATTCCTCAAGAAAAGTTGCATACTTCTTCGAGAATTCGTTGTTCAAATTCCTCACCAAGAATATGGCGTAAGGAAAGAAGCCACAAAGGAGGAATGAGGCCTGAGGTCATGACTGCGCTTGAAATCCTCGAGGAAATATATGTTGATTATTGCACACCGATGAAGCCGAGTTCAGAAAGAAAACAAAAATCAGCGCAAGGTGCGATTCAAGGATTGAACGGAGATGGGCAAGGGAATGGAGGGAGTACAGATATGTAACTCCAAAGTACATGAAGAAATTCGCACTCAATCCTCCATGCCCAAGAGCTCCATTGGCACTGGCCAAGAAGTCGACCCCACCAAAGATCAAGCTGGTGAGGACTTTCCCAAGAATGGGCCAAGCGCCAAGCCAAATTGGCAAGACAAGCCAACGAGGCAGTGAGGAAATTCAATGAGGACTCACATCGCTGCTGCCATCGAGGCCTCTCGCTGCCAAGAAAATCTATGGCAAAGAAGCCCGCACACAAGCCAAGTGCTTCACCAACAAAGGCCCCTCACGGCTGTTCTCGCCAGCGTCCTCACGGCCAATTCCTCATGCTGCTCGGCTCCTCCAAAATCCTCAGCCCTTCAAAGTCCTCAAAGAGCTCCTCCCAAGTCCTCGCAGTTCCGCAAAGTCCTCAAGACTGCAGGCATCTAGCCACGTACAAAGGACTGCAGAGGCTTCTCCATTGCCTCGATGTCTCAAAGAAGTTCCTCACCTGCACCAAAGTCTTCATCCGCCCAACTCGCCAAGACTAAGGCCACAAATGACGAGGTCCTCGCCAAGTCCTAAGAAGAAACAAGTTGCCTTCCAAGTGCCAATTAAGATGATGAGGCTGATGATGATGAACTATGGAAATCATCGAGATCGCCAAGAAAGGGCCGCTTAGAGCCAAAGGCACATCTGTACATCGCTGTTGGATCCGAGGAAAATCCTCGATTACATTGATCTCGCACAAGGATCCAAACACCCCTATGCCTGATTTTCATCCGACTTCGGGCAAAGTCATATGCAACCCATTTCATCACCAAGAGAAATGGAAGTTTGAAAAGGCAAGAGAGATCAAGAAAGCTCAATACATAAAGGAGAAGTTCCTCAAGAAAAGGTTGTCGAATGACACCTGGAACTTCTCAAGGTCCAGATCGAATCCAAGACCTCAAAGAAAAACTTCGATGCTTATTATGCTGATTGGCAAGGAGCCAAGGTCGATTCACAACCTCGACGAAGAAGTTCACCAATGTTGCTGCCCCAACGCAACATGAAATTCCTCAGTTGGAGCCTCACCAGCAAACGAAGAACATGCCAAGACCACTGATGAAGTTCAAAGGTCAAGAAAATGCCGCCTGTGGCTGATGATCCCATTCCACCTCAAGAAATTGCTGTGGCATCCACTAGTGGTGCCTGAAGAAATCGAATATGTCGTAAGTAATCAGACGCGCCATACCGAGGAAGTTGAACCAAGTTCCTCAGCTCCTCCTGCGCCTACACCAACTTCAATCCTTCCATCTGCTTCTGATGTGAAGAAGACCAAGGCTGCAGAACGAGCTGCAGTGAAGAAACGGAAAGCATCACCAGGTCAAATTCTTCGCCGCAAAGAAAATGAAGCCAATGACCAGCTCCTATGAAGATCCTATTGATGTTGTTCCAATTTCCTCAATTCCATCAAAGGACCTTGTTCCTTTTGATGAAGATTATGTGATCCCAAGCGGATCCGATGAAGAAAATCATTCTGCTGCTTCGTCAGAGCAGATTGATGAAGAAATTCAAGTGGAAGCAATCCCTTCAACCCCAATCATTTCCTCACCTATGCCTCCGTTCACAGCTGAAGAGGCCGGTGCTGAGGAAATTGAAGAAGATGTGGATATTGGAAGCTCAACGCCTGTGATGAACGATGACTTTTGGGAAAGTCAGCATCCAAATTCTCCACTCTTCACCCCAATCCAACAGATACCTTAGTCCCCGCCCAACTGCTTAAATGGGCTCAAGAAACTCATCCCACTTCATCTCCGTCCATGAAGAAATTCCAGCCACTAGCGCCGATGAACTCGTGTCCGCTGATCCTCGATCGACTTGTCGAGGAACAAGAAATTCTCACCAAGAACTCGAGATTGTGATTCCAGAGGTCGGATGCAACTCATCGACACTCCACCGCCAAAGCCAAAGAATCCTTCTCAACAAAACAAAAGTTCAAGGCTGAAGACTTCTTCCGAAAGCATGTATTCTTCATCGACATAATCCATATGATTCTGCTGCGATAAGGAAGAGGCGCTCGACCGCCACCAAGCCAATTTCTATTCCTCAAGGTTTTCAACAAAGACAAAGTCTTCGATCATGCACATATTCCTCATGTGGACATGGAGTCTCGCCAGTTTTGAGCCAGTCCTCGTTGTTCTTCACGACGCAGACTTTGAATTTCTGCATCGATATTCTGCGGATCGGAATGAAGAACCCATTCTTCAATTCTATGCAACACTACACATCACCGGAGACGTCAAGACGTGAACTCATGGGTGTTAGATCGATGTCCGAAAACACTCACTACAAGGCACCAAGAATCGAATTGCTTCGTGCTCTACCACTCAGTCCTCCACTTGATGGTGCTGTTGTATCTACAACGAACTGAACTTTCAAATCACTATATGCAAGTGTCGATGAAGCCTTTGAAGCCAAGGCAGGCCCTAAGAACCAAATTCTCAAGGAATTATTGTATGTGCCTCGACTGTCTATCGGATTCGACGAAGACAATGAGTCCTATCAAAGGCCACGACTCAAATGATGAAGAAGTCGTTGGAATCATGAAGAATATGCTTTTCAATATCATTCATGCTATGCTCCTGGCCAACTTCCATGATTTCTTCATGAGGACTCGCAAACATTGCTATGTCACCATTTGAGCTGAAGCCTTATGCGCCTTTGGATAATGAGATTCATCAGACAAGGTCTTCACTCAATTACAAGGCTGATAATCAACCACCGCAGCTACTTGCCCTCTCATTGAAGTCCTCAAACGGACATTTACCTCACTGATGACAAAGGCAATGCTATCGCAGATCGATGAAGGCATTCATCCATTGATGGACAGCCGCAAAGCTGCATCCTACTCCACCAATGATGACTCGCCACACATGACTCGCCAAGAAATACTTCAGCCAAGCAAAGTCCTCAAGCCACAAGACCTGTGGTGATGACTAATCGTGAGTTACTCCTCGCCTTCATCAAAAGGTTGATCGCAGAATCATAAATGGGTCAAGCGTCCGCTTGGTTCAATTCTTCACAACAAGACCTCAACACACAATGCAAGTGAAGAAAACCACTACTACCTCCATGAAACCTTCAAACGCACTGGCTGTTCTTTCCAATGTCTACAATGCGGAAGAATCGACGATAATGGGTCTCAAGGAAGAATTTGACGGGTCTGCACTCCTCCTCCAAGAAATACAAGAAGGTCAAAGTTCCTCCTTGGTGGCTAGCTCCTATTCTTCATCGCGACAACCGATGAAAATGAAGACTTGATGACACCGCAGCAGGCCCTACTACATCAACCGACCCCAACAATGTCAAGCCCTTCTTCAACTTGAAATTCTGTATGCGTAGTCCTCGCCGATCCTTTTGGTCATTCGATGACAAAGGGGAGAAATTTGAGTTAGTCTTCGCCGGTCTATTATATGGGCAAATTTTTGTTAAGTTACAACTCTCGCTTTTCCAAACTTTTATTGATCGAGTTGTAATCTTAAACCCGATGGTGCTCGATACTTTTGATGCTACAAGATCTGATTCTCTTGAGCTCTAATACTTGATGCGCTTATTTTGCATGCTCTGCTTTCATTAATGTTATTGCACGATGCTGAATTTCATCAAGCACCATATTTCATCATGCATTTCAAATTCTTCATATTATATGTCAAATGCGTGTATGAATTACAAGATATAGGCAGATCTCCATGATTCAACTCTTCAAATGTGCATTGCCTCAAAAGCAAATTCTCACTATGCACATCTTCGGGAGTTCTTCTATATCTTGCAATCAAATTCCTCAATTTCAGTATTTACACTTCATATGTTTATCCCCGTTGAAAACTTAACCTATATTGTCATCAATCACCAAAAAGGGGAGATTGTAAGTGCATCTAGTGCCCCTTAGTGATTTTGGTGTATTGAAGACTTATAGGTTAAGGGACTAATGTGTTTGGGAGTGTACACAGGTCTATAAGTCTATGAGGAGTTTGATATTTACAGAGAAAGTCGAATTCCCCAAAAATGAAGTTCCTCGATCAAGACTTTGACATTCAAGACTTCTCAAGACTTTGAAAGTGAAGAAATTGTGTGACCTTGAAGATTTGGTATTCATTTGAGGAACATGAAGCGTGAAGACTTTTTTTTCAGAAGTTTCGCTTTCTCTTCTTGAGTCATAGGAAACACCGTGATCGTTAAAGGGGGTCGAGGAAATACTAAGGAAAAATTTCCATGTGATGCTCAACTCAAAATCCTACACCTACCAATCCCTTTGAGAGAAGCCTTTGAAATCTTACATGCCTACTAATTTCTTCAAAGGATGAGACGAAGTTCTTCCGGTCGCCGAGGAATTTGTTCTCGACCGAGGAGTTAGGAATTCGCCAAAGGCGGATTGCCTACACAAAGGAGGAACATGATAGCCCCGAGGAATTTGAGATTCAAATTTCCGATCGCTGTTAGTCGCGCCAACTGTCCCAAAATATCTTATCCACCTAACGGTCATATCATTGAAGGGCATTTATGTCTTATCATGTCGGGTTGCCCTAGGCTATAAATAGTCAGCCCCTACAACCACTAGCTGGTTGGCTGCCCGAGAGAAACTTGACACTTGTCATTTGAGAGCAACCCATCCTCCGAGGACTTTGAGCGAAAATCATCGAAAGTGAGGAAAACCCAAAACCAAACCCCTATAAACCCAAAGTGATTGAGCATCATCAAGAGATTGATCCCAGCGTGGATCCGACGCTTGTTACCTTTGAAGACTGTGGCTTCTTCCCAGACGGTTAGCGCCATGGTCTAGAGCATCCAAGAGGAATTGTGGATCGCCGAGTGACCAAGTCTGGAAGGTTTGGAAGTCACTTGAAGACTTACCACGAGTGATTGACGAGGTCCTGTGACCTTACTTCAAGGAGAATACGGTGAGGACTTGGTGTCCCGAGCCACGTGCTCAGCCGACGGGTGTCCGGATCGTGTGTCCTCGAAGTTTAAATACTCACCGCCCAACCAGACGCATAACCGAGACAAAGAGTTGAACTGGTCTACCAAATCATTGTCTTCACCAACCCATCGGGTTCTATATCCTCAACCCTTTCATTTCCTCACATCGGTGGTGTTGAGTGTTTGTTCATATCTGTGTTTGAAGACTTTGAATGAAGACTTTCTCAATTTCCTCGCTCAATTTCTTCACCGTTTGTCTTCATCTTGTGCTATCCTGTGTTTACGCTTTCAGACTTTTTGTTTGTCTTCATTTCATCATGACGACCATGCCCCGATTCTCTTATGCTTACTGAGTACTTATTCCGCTTGCAAGTAGTTTTTCGCTAAGGAATTTCCTCACCAGCAAATTCCTCAAGAATAATTCATAAAATCGCTTATTCACCCACCTCTAGTCGATATAACGCACTTTCAATGCCTCAGAATGCCCGCCTTGCCCTCTAATCGGGTTGTCGCCCTTCACCAATGCATGAGAAGGGTCATCGTAATCAAATTGAAATCTATTTTTTTCATTGCAACGCACGGTAATTTCTTTTGCTAGTACTAACATATAAGGCACTAAATTAGGACTTCGGCAAAAGATGAATTGGCTTGAGAGATTTTTTGAGACACCAAAGTTTTATTACGTCATTACCAGTTGAACCGGGACGAAGAGAGGTTTCCGGTGACCTAACCACACACGGGCGTCGACTCCCAAGCTTCAAAGCATGCTTGTTAAATTGTGAGCCTCCACATTGGAGCTCCTAAACTCATGAACTAAATTACAAGAAATAAAATTGCTAGAGTAAGCTATGATCTCATGCACAATCGCTACCATATTCCGCTTCGGTTCTTTCTCCTTTATGTTGTCTATCACCTCTTGCAATCGGAGGCAACATGGATTGACAGTAGTTGGAGATCTTCCGACAAAGCTAGTGCCTCCCTTTACTGCCAAAGCTTCTAGGGTGTAGGTTGGTGATCACCGTGAAGCCCAACGCTGAGGCCCCCAAGAACACTCCAAATTCATCTCTGCTATTGCTGCAATGGTTCCCACGCCGCTGCCTTCTCGCAATCGCTGCATCAACATTAATCTTTGACATATTGTGCGTGGTTTGAGCCATTGCTTCGCCCTAGTTCACTCCCGCCGGATGTTCTCACCAAGAAACCCTAGTTTGGGTCTCAAACTCGGAATATATCTCTCGATGAATAGATGTGTAGTCATAGGAGATTGGTGGATATCCTCATAGACCGCTTCTTTTCGCACTCCAGATCGCTTCTATAGTGTAACTGCCAATAGCATGAATTGCGTTGCTTAGAGCATCATTCAGATGCAATAGCCACCGCCGAGGGTCATCATTGTATTGGCTCAACTTCTCAACTAAATCCTCATCCCAAAGAGCCCAGACATAACAGAAGCTGGTGCAATCCACCATCGCAGCCGCCAAGAATCCCGGGCGCCTACAAAGCTTGCATGCTTTAAACGCCTATATTTCTCGAAAAAGAACATCGGAGGTCGGGATCGAATCTCTTGGTTAGTCTCCATGCAGAAATGTTTGATCTTTGTGTGGTAGATTAGTCATCATAGCAACGACCTGAACTGCTATCACGCCAGTCTCCAAGGTTCCTCCTCCTCGCCAATCCAAGATTCCCTAGCTGATCATTTTGTTTGTGTAATCAACTCAGACGCCGATCAGACCTGAAGCCAGCTCCTTCTTCTCCGCGACTCCACATGCCTGTAAGTCGAGATGTTCCTTGTGCAAAGGGGTATGGTCAATATTGCCTCTCGTGATCGATTGGCAAAATACTGTAACGGACTAATGCTTCATTCCAAGTGGCAGTTGCAGCCGTAATCAGATCCGAGACCATAGTCGGGCGCGCGCGTGGGGACCTTTTGACGGATCGGCCTCATCATGCCCTCGCTCTTGAAGCCGCCAGGCTCCTGTAAATACAGAAGTTTGCTCCATATCTCAATGCGACGTATGATCCCAAGCTTAAGCATGTCCCGTCATCCATCCAATACCGCCTACCAAATTCAGACGGCCTCCTGTTGGAAATATGCCCTAGAGGCAATAATAAAAGCATTATTATTATATTTCCTGTTCATGATAATTGTCTTTATTCATGCTATAATCAGTATTATCCGGAAATCGTAATACACGGTGAATACATAGACTTCAATATGTCCCTAGTAAGTTTCTAGTTGACTAGCTCGCTGGTCAACGTGATAGTCATGGTTTCCTGATTATGGACATCGATGTCATTGATAACGGATCACGCCATTAGAGAATGACGTGATGGACAAGACCCAATCTCTAAGCATAGCACAAAGATCGTAGTTCGCTTTTACTAGAGCTTTTCCAATGTCAAGTATCTTCCTTAGACTGTGAGATCGTAACTCCCGGATACCGTAGGAGTGCTTGGTGTACCAAACGCCACAACGTGAATCGGGTGACTATAAAGGTGCACTATGTATCTCCGCAAGTGTCTGGTTGACACGGATCGAGATGGATTTGTCACTCCGTATGACGGAGAGGTATCACTGGGCCCACTCTCGTAGTGCATCATCATAATGAGCTCAAAGTGATCAAGTGTTCGGTCACGGATCGCATTACGGCAATGGTAAAGTGATTTGCCGCAGAACAGACTGAACGAGGTATTGGGATACCAACGATCGAAGTCTCTCGCAAGTAACATACCGCCGATAAAGGGAATAGTATACGGGTTGCTTGAACCTCGACATCGCGGGTTCATCCGATGACATCATCGAGGAGCATGTGGGAGCCAACATGGGTATCCATATCCCGCTGTTGGTTATTGACCTGAGAGCGCCCCGTCCAATGTCAGATGATGTCTCCGAACCCGTAGGGTCTACACACTTAAGGTTCGGACGACTTAGGTTAAGAGGAAGACTTGTATGTGATTACCGAATGTTGTTCGAGTCCGATGAGATCCTGGACGTCACGAGGAGTTCCGGAATGGTCCGGAGGTAAAGATTTATATATGGGAAGTCATCAAACCGGACACCGGAAAAGTTTCGGTCATATCGCATATATGAGGGTCCACGGAAAGGTTCCGGAGGACCATCGAGGCCACCCCATCCTGGGGCCACTGGCCATGGGTCAGGGAGTCAGTCAGCCTCGGTCGGCTGGGCGCAACCTCTCCTGGGCCCATGCGCTAGGGTTGAGGGGGAACCCAGCGGGGGCGCCTTGCTTGGGGGCAAGCCCTCCCCTTGGCCACTCCCCTCTAGATGCATCTAGAGGCCGCCCTCCTCCCTTCCCCTATAAATAGAGGGGTGAAGGGAGGGCTGCACACACCATTGAAGGCGCAGCCTCCCTCCCCAACACCTCTCCTCCTCCACGTAGCATGGCGGCTCACGGAGAACAACATCTCCATCTGCACCACGCCGTCAGGCTGCCATTGGAGTTGTCTTCCTCAACCTCTCCTTCCTCCTTGCTGGATCAAGACGGGAGACGCCTGCCGTCTCCGCACGCGGTGTTGAACGCGGAGGTGCTGTCCGCTCAAAGCACTTGGTCATCGGTGATCGGAATCACGCTGGGAACGCTCTCCATCATCACTCACTCGAACGCTTCCGCATTCGATCTACAAGTGGTATGTAGATGCAAACTCTCTCTCTTGACTCGTTGTTTAGTAGAACTCATAGATGGATCTTGGTGAAACCGTGAGGAAATTTTTAATTTCTGCAACGCTCCCAACAAGTGGCATCATGAGCTAGGTCTATGCGTAGTTCTTTGCACGAGTAGAACACAATTTAGTTGTGGGCGGATCTTGCTGTCTTACTTGCCGCCATTAATCTTATCTTGCTTCCGCGGTATTGTGGGATGAAGTTGCTCGAACCAACCTTACACGCACGCTATGCGGAGACCGGTTCCAACCGATCCAACATGCACTAGTTGCATAAGGTGGCTGGCGGGTGTCCGCTCTCCTACTTTAGTTGAGCGGATCTGACAAAAAGGGTCCTTATGAAGGGTAAATAGAAGTTGACAAGATCACGCCAGGTTATTCGTAGGTAAAGAAAACGCTCTTCTAGAACCCAATTGCAGCCACGTTAAAGATGCAATAAACAATTAGAGGACGCCTAACTTGTTTTTGCAGCAATTGTAACGTGATGTGATATGGCCAAGTTGTGATGAATGATGAATGACATATTGTGATGTATGAGATCATGTTCTTGTAATAGGAATCACGATTTGCATGTCGATGAGTATGACAACCGCAGGAGCCATAGGAGTTGTCTTTATTTTGTATGACCTCATGTGTCATTGAAGAACGCCATGTAACTTACTTTACTTTATTGCTAAACGCCTATCCATAGAAGTAGAAGTAGTCGCTATGCGTGATAACTTCATGGAGGCACAATGATGGAGATCATGATGATGGAGATCATGGTGTCATGCCGGTGACAAGATGATCATGGAGCCTCAAGATGGAGATCAATGGAGCTATATGATATTGGCCATATCATGTCACTACTATATAATTGCATGTGATGTTTATTATGTTTATACATCTTGTTTACTTAGAACGACGGTAGTAAATAAGATGATCCTCATACAACAATTTCAAGAAGTGTTTAATCCTAACTCAGGCAATCAGAAATAAAGTTCGTCGCTTCTAAGCACCACGTGATGATCGGGTGTGATGGATTCTACGCTCACATACAATGGGTGTAAGACAGATTTACACACGCCAAAACACTTAGGGTTTACTTGATGAGCCTAGCATGTATGCACATGGCCTCGAACACTGAGACCGAAAAGGTCAACACGAGTCGATAGGAAGATACGATCAACATGAGAATGTTCACCGACGATGACTAGTCCGTCTCACTGGATGATCGGACACGGCCTAGTCGACTCGGATCGTAACACTTAGATGACTAAGAGGGATGTCTAATCTGAGTGGAGTTCATTTAATAATTTGATTAGATGAACTTAATTATCATGAACTTAGTCTAAAACTTTTGAATGATATGTCTTGTAGATCAAATGGCCAACGCCATCAGTCAACTTGAACTTCAACGTTGCCTTTAGAGAAAACCAAGTCAAAAGATGACAAGCAGCGAATTATAATGGACTGGGTCCGAACTTGAGGATCATCTCATAGCTGCCAGGAAACAATATGTCCTAGAAGGACCGCTTAGGTGACGCCCCGTCTCTGCAGAACCAAGACATTATGAATGCTTCATAGTCTTCAACGATGATTACCCTCGTTCAAGGCGGCATGCTTACTACCTAGAACCGGGCTCCAAAAGCGCTTTTGAGCATCACGGAGCATATGAGATGTTCGAGGAGCTGAAACTTGTTTTCCAAGTTCACGCCCGGTCGAGATATGACATCTCCGACAAGTTCTATAGTTGTAAGATGGAGGAAAACAGTTCACTGCTGGAGCACATATCTCAGATGTCCGGTTGTACAACCGTATGACCCAAATTTGAATATTAACCTCCTCGATGAGGCAGCGTCATTGATGAATCTCCATTGCCGCTCCCACCAAGCTACAAGAGCTTTGTGATGAACTACAATATGCAGGGGATGGTAAAGACCATTCCCCGAAGTATTCTCTATGCTGAAGTCACCGAGGTTGAAATCAAGAAAGAACATCAAGGTTGATGGTCAATAAGACCACTAAGTTCAAGAAGGGCAAGGGCAAGAAGACTTTCAAGAAGGACGGCAAGGAGGGAGCTGCCACGGTGAAGCAAGTTGCCGGGAAGAAGTCAAAGAATGGACCCAAGCCCGAGACTGAAAGTGCTTTTATTGTAAGGAGGTCATCGAAACGGAACTGCCTCCAAATACTTAGCGGATAAGAAGGCCGCAACACCAAAGGTATATTTGATATACATGTAATTGATGTGTACTTTACCAGTACTCATAGTAACTCCGGTATTTTGATAACGGTGCCAAGGCTCATATTTGTAACTCACATGCCAGAGCTGCGGAATAAGCGGAGATCGGCAAAGGACGGAGGTGACGATGCGCTGGCCGGGAATGGTTCCAGAAGTCGATGTGATCGCTCGCCAGCACGCTACCTCTTCATTTACCTACCGGATTAGCTATGAACCTTAATAATTGCTATTTGTGCCAAGTTTGGAGCATGAATATTGTATCTGGATCTCAAGTGATGCGAGATGGCTACTCATTTAAATCCGAGAATAATGGTTGTTCTATTTATATGAGAGATATGTTTGAAGGAAATATGCCCTAGAGGCAATAATAAAGTTATTATTTATTTCTTTATTTCATGATAAATGTTTATTATTCATGCTAGAATTGTATTAACCGGAAACATAATACATGTGTGAATACATAGACAAACATAGTGTCACTAGTATGCCTCTACTTGACTAGCTCGCTGAATCAAAGATGGTTAAGTTTCTAACCATAGACATGAGTTGTCATTTGATTAACGGATCACATCATTAGGAGAATGATGTGATTGACATGACCCATTCCGCTAGCCTAGTACATGATCGCTTAGTATGTTGTTATTGCTTTCTTCATGACTTATACATGTTCCTCGTGAATCTATGAGATTATGCAACTCCTGCTTATCGGAGGAACACTTTGGTGCTACCAAACGTCACAACGAATCGGGTGATTATAAAGCAGTACTACAGTGTCTCCAAAGGTACATGTTGGGTTGGCGATTTTGAGATTAGGTTTTTGTCACTCCGATTGCTCTGAGAGGTATCTCTCAAGCCTTCGGTAATACTCATCACCTAAGCCTCAGTAAGCATTGTAACTAATGAGTTAGTTATGAGATGATGTATTACTTTAATTTAGTAAAGAGATTTTGCAGAACGAGATTGAACTAGGTATTGATAAATTTTAACGATCGAATCTCTGCAAGTAATATACCCGATGACAAAGGGAACAAAGTATGTTGTTATGCGGTTTGACCGATAAAGATCTTCATAGAATATGTAGGAGCCAATATGGGCATCCAGGTTCCGCTTATTGGTTATTGACCAAGAATAGTTCTAGGTCATGTTCATACATAGTTCTCGAACCCGTAGGGTCCGTGACGCTTAAGGTTTCAATGATGCTATATTATGAGTTTATGAGTTTTGATGTATCAAGGAGTTCGAGTCCTGAATGAGATCGACATGACGAGGAGTCTCGAAATGGTCGTAGACGAAAGATCGATATATTGGACGTCCATATTCGAGTTCTGAAAGGTCCAATGATTCGTATTTTTCGAGTAACGACAGTTACGAATCTGCCGGGAGAAGTATTGGGCTCATTGGGACTCTGCGGAAAGAGAGAGGGCTGCCTAGGCAGGCCAAGCCGCTTCAAGGCCTCCAGTCCGATTGGATTGAAGGCGAGGCCGGACCTCTTCCCTTCTCTCCTACTCCCCACTAGGAGGAGGAGTCCTATTCCAGTGGGAGTAGGACTCCCCCTTGGCGCGCTCCCAGGCCGCCACCTCTCCTTGCTCCTTTATATATGGGGCAGGGGGGCACCCCATGACACACAAGTTGATCCACGGATCGTTTTAGCTGCAGCGGTGCCCCTCCACCATATTCCACTTTCGGTCATATCGTCGCGAGCTAGGCGGTTCGCGGCCGGAGAAGTCATATCGTCGCTGAGCTTAGGCGGCCCCGCGCCGGTGGAGCATCATCATTGTCACCACGCCGTCCGGCCGGATTTAACTCATCCTCGGATACACTTTGCCGGATCGGAGTCCGGGATCGCTATCGAAATGAATCGCAGTAACCTGAGGTGCGCCACGCTCGCGTTTGATCTGGCCGGATCGTGGAAGACGCACGACTACAATCAACCGTTGTTATAACGCTCACGGGTTCGCCCACGAGGGTACGTGGATTCATTCTCCTCTCGCTAAGTAGTGCCATCACCATGGTCTTGGCGTGATCGAGGAAATTTTTGAAATTACCACGCTCCCCAACAAAGTGGGCATCCGAGCCTGGTTTTAAGGGCGTTGATGTCATATGCACGAGTAGAACACAAGTGAGTTGTGGGACGACATAAGTCATATCGGCCTACCAGCAAGTCATACTTTTGTTCAGCGGTATTGTGAGATGAAGCTGCCTGACCGACATTACGCTCAGACGCTTACGCGAGACTGGTTTCACCGCCCGAGTACTCGTTCCTTAAAGGTGACCGGCGGGTGTCCGCTCTCTCACTTTAGTTGAATTGAAAAGGGCTACGCCCGTCCTTGAGAAGGTTAAAACGCAGTCTATTTGACAAACTATCGCTGTGGTTTTGATGCGTAGGTAAGAACGGTTCTTGCTCAGCCCGTAGCAGCCATTGTAAAACTTGCAACAACAAAGTAGAGGACGCCTAACTTTTTTTTGCGTGGCATGTTGTGATGTGATATGGTCAAGACGTGATGCTATATTTTATTGTATGAGATGATCATGTTTTGTAACCGGAAGTTATCGCAACGGCAGGAGCCATATGGTTGTCGCTTATTGTATGAAATGCAACGCCATGTAATTGCTTTACTTTATCACTAAGCAGTAGCGATAGTCGAGAAGCAATAGTTGGCAAGACTTTACAACGATGCTACGATGGAGATCAAGGTGTCTACTGCGACTTATGGTGATCATGATTGGCGAGCTTTTGAGATGGAGATCACAAGCACAAGATGATGATGACCATATCATATCACTTATATTGATTGTATGTGATGTTTATCCTTTATGCATCTTTATCTTGCTTTGATTGACGGTAGCATTATAAGATGATCTCTCACTAAAATTATCAAGAAGTGTTCTCCTGAGTATGCACCACTAAAGTTCTTCGTACCCGTGACACCACGTGATGATCGGTGTGATAAGCTCTATCATCTCATCTACAACGGTGCAAAACAGTAACACGCTGAATACTTTCAAGTTAAACTTGATTATTTCCAGCATATATAAATATATGGCCTCGAACACCGAGAGGGAAGGTCGAAACGTGAATCATATAGTAGATATGATCAACATAGTGATGTTCACCATTGAAACTACATCCGCCTCACGGATGATCGGACATGGTTTAGTTGATTTGATCACGTGATCACTTAGATGATCAGAGAGATGTCTATCTAAGTGGAGTTCTTAGTAATATGATTAATTGAACTTTAATTTATCATGAACTTAGTCCCGTAGTATTTTGCAAATTATGTTGTAGATCAATAGCTCAAGTTGTAGCTTTCCTATGTTTTTATATGTGTCCTAGAGAAAATTGTATTGAAAGATGTTAGTAGTAAATAATGCGGATTGGATCTGTGATCTGAGGTGTATCCTCATTGCCGTTGCCAGAATTATGTCCTTAATGCACCGCTAGGTGATGCACCTATTGCAGGAGCGTATGCACGCTATGAACGCTTGGCTAGCTCAATATGATGACTACTTGATAGTTTAGTGCACCATGCTTAACGGCTTAGAATGGGACTTCAAAGACGTTTTGAACGCCATGGACCATATGAGATGTTCAGGAATTGAAGTTAATATTTCAAGCAAATACCTGAAGCTGAGAGATATGAAGTCTCCAACAAGTTCTATAGCTAAAAGATGGAGGAGAATCGCTCAACTAGTGAGCATGTGCTCAGATTGTCCTGGTACTTCAATCGCTTGAATCATGTGAGTTAATCTTCCGTGATAAGATAGTGATTGACAGAATTTTCTAGTCACCCATCACTAAGTTAGTAGAACTTCGTGATGAACTATAGTAGAAGAATGTGCCTCATCGTGACAATGAGAGTGCCATCAAGATTGCTCACAACCCAGTTCAGCACTCAAGACAAAGCACATTCAAATTCGCTATCATTTTCTTCGTGATCACGTGTTGAAGGGCTTACATCTCCATCGAGCATGTGAAGACCAAGAACAGCTAGCCGATATCTTCACTAGGCTCTTGGACGAGAAGAGATTTAGCAAGTCGCGTGTGAGCTAAATATCTTAGAATCTTCAATGTTTTTGAAAAGACACACAACCTGACACTTATGCAAAAATTGATGACTTAGATGTGCAACACATGAAGAAACGCTTTTCTTCAATCCATGAAGAATAACACCTAAGTGTGAAGAAATTAATGAAGAATTTGATTCTCAGAACCCCACGACAATTGTAATGCTGTGTCTGAAATCATCATTTTATGGTGGGTCACGCCACCACCAAAGTTGAAAATCTTCAATTTGAGTTTTCCAGTTTTGAAATTCTTCAGTTTTTCAAATTCTCAACTTTGCAAAATCTTCACTATTTCCCTTCAAGCTTTATATATATATATATATATATATATATATATATATATATATATATATATAGTGATGTTCATCACCCACCAGTGCAGAATAACTTATTCTTCACCCGAGGTAATCTTACATCATCTCATAATTAAATTACGCTTAAATTCAAATAGTTACATTCCTATTCATTCACTACGTAATATTTGACATAAGAAAATAAAAAGGTATAAGATAAGAAAATTTTTGCAGTTATGTGTTTTACACTATGTTTTTACGCTTGAATTTTACATAACATAAAAATATTTTTATGATTATATATTTTCACGGTCTCTTTATGTCAAAATAAGACAAACTACTTAAACATAAAAATTACGATGTATTGATGGTAAAATAAGAATAATAACCACCTCACCGAAGTAATAGATATCCTATATATATATATATATATATATATATATATATATATATATATATATATATATATATATATATATATATATATATATATATATATATATTTATGTCCTCACAGCATTCACTTATGGCTATTTCTTCAAGTCGTTTTTTCTGCTAAGTGAATGTGACTTGACCCTTCCCTCTATACTAACCCAATCTATTCACAAATTCTTCATGTGCTCTATTTGAAACTCGCTCAAAATCTTCAATGTGTCCTTGTCAGTGAAATTAAGTAACGGAACTTTAAACTGATCTTATCCAAACTTTCGTTTTGCTTAAAACCGCTCCGCATCCCATGATGTATTTTATTTATTCACCCACGATCGAGTTACCGATCTCCACTACACAAGACGTAGGTGACACATGTCGGAGAAGGAGAATGGTCAGTAGCACGCTCGCCCTAAATCTTCATAACAGTTTTCACTGCCTCTATAAATACCTTCCCCATCCTCACTTTTACCCGCCGACCTCTCTCCCTCGAGCTTCAAAACTTAGCGCCACCGCTACTCCATCGTCAGCCGGTGAGGAAGAGCTTCACTGCTCGACCTCGTCACGACGCATCAGGCCGACCATGGAAATTCACTCCGCCGCCACAGAAGCTGTTTTCCGCCAAGAAGTGGAAGATCTGAACTGACGAACTTCCCAACCGTTCTTCTTAGTTCGGTCATGTTCTTCACTGGTAATTAAAAGTTATTTTATTACTTGCTTTGATTCTCAAACCTTCCTGAAAATCTTCAAAGGTGTTTATTCTTCAAATCTTCACACATATGAACACCTCAAACAAAATATGCTCTTGATTCGCTTTCTAAGAAATGATTTTCTTCAAGATTCCTCAATTGTGTGGATCCTCGATCTATACAACTCGAACCTAAGACAAAATCGCTTAGTGAAATTCTTGAAGGCTCATCCGTCAAATTCCTCAAACTAGTTCTTTTGAAAACCTTCGAGAATGCATATGACCTCCAAATTCTGAACTATACTCTATTCACAGGTACTCATGTCCGCTGCTGAATCACTAGGTTCTCATCAACTTAACTCATTTGCAGCATTCCTCGAAGAAAGTTGCATACTTTTCGTGAGAATTCGTTGTTCAAATTCTCACCAAGAATATGGCGAAGGAAAGAAGCCATGTAAAGGAGGAATGAGGCCTGAGGTCATGACTCGCGCTTGAAATCCCCGAGGAAATATATGTTGATTATTGCACCTGATGAAGCCAGTTCAGCAAAGAAAATAAAAATCAGCGCAAGGTGCGATTCAAGGATTGAACGGAGATGGGCAAGGGAATGAGGGAGTACAGATATGTAACTCCAAAGTACATGAAGAAATTCTGACTCAATCCTCCATGCCCAGAGCCCATTGGCACTCCGCCAAGAAGCTGACCCCACCAGCATCAAGCTGTGGTGAGGACTTCCCAAGAATGGGCCAAGCGCCAAGCCAAATTGGCAAGACAAGCCAACGAGGCAGTGAGGAAATTCAATGAGGACTCTGCTACTGCTGCCACGAGGCCTCTGCTGCCAAGAAAATCTATGGCAAAGAAGCCCAAGACACGCCAAGTAAGCCACCAACAAGGCTCCCCACGGCCAAGTTCTCAGAGCTGCCCCTCACGGCCAATTCCTCATGCTGCTCGTCTCCAAAATCCTCAGCCCTTCAAAGTCCTCAAGAGCTCCTCCCAAGTCCTCAGCAGCTCCACAAAGTCCCCACTGTGCATCTAGCCACGTACAAAGGACTGCAGGCTTCCATTGCCTCGATGTCTCAAAGAAGTTCCTCACTGCACCAAAGTCTTCATCTCCGCCCAACTTCAAGACTAAGGCCACAACTGGACGAGGTCCTCGCCAAGTCCTAAGAAGAAACAGGTTGCTTCCAAGTGCCAATTAAGATGATGAGGCTGATGATGATGAACTTATGGAAATCATCAGAGATCGCCAAGAAAATAGAGAGCCAAAGGCACATCTCAGGCTAATCGTTGTTGGATCCGAGGAAAATCCTCATTACATTGATCTCGCACAAGGATCCAAACACCCTATGCCTGATTTTCATCCGACCCCGGGCAAAGTCATATGCTGACCCATTTCATCATCAAGAGAAATGAAGTTTGAAAAGGCAAGAGAGATCAAGAAAGCTCAATACATAAAGGAGAAGTTCCTCAAGAAAGGTTGTCGAATGACACTCATGAACTTCTCAAGGTCCAGATCGAATCCAAGACCTCGAAAAACTTGGCGTTTATTATGCTGATTGGCAAGGAGCTATATCGACCCAACCTGACGAAGAAGTTCACCAATGTTGCTGCCCTAACGCAACATGAAATTCCTCAGTTGGAGCCTCACAGCAGAATCGAAGAAATACAAGACCGCTGATGAAGCCAGCCGCTGAAGAAAATGCCGCCTGTGGCTTGATGATCCCATTCCAGCTCAAGAAATTGCCTGCATCCACTAGTGGTGCGCGGAAGAAACTGAATACATGTCAGTGGCAATCAGACTGGCCATACCGAGGAAGTTGAACCAAGTTCCTCAGCCCTTGCTACACCAACTTCAATCCTTCCATCCGCTCGATGTGAAGAAGACCGTCTGCAGAACTAGCCGCAGTGAAGAACGGAAAGCATCACCGCAGTCAAATTCTTCGCTGCAGAAAATGAAGCCAATGACCAGCCCTATGAAGATCCTATTGATGTTGTTCCACTTTCAATTCCATCAAAGGACCTTGTTCCTTTGATGAAGATTATGTGATCCCAAGCGGATCCGATGAAGAAAATCATTCCGCTGCTTCACGAGCAGCATTGATGAAGAAATTCAAGTGGAAGCAATCCTTCAACCCCAATCATTTCCTCACCTATGCCTCCCGCTCACACCAAGAGGCCGGTGCCGAGGAAATTGAAGAAGATGTGGATATTGAAGCTCAACGTGATGAACGATGACTTTTGGGAAAGTCGATCCAAATTTCCACTCTTCACCCCAATCCAACAGACACCTTAGTCCCGCCCAACTGCTTAAATGGGCTGAGGAAACTCATCCCACTTCATCTCCATATGAAGAAATTCCAGCCACTAGCGCCGATGAACTGCACGACATCCTCAGATCGCACTCTGCCGAGGAACAAGAAATTCCTCACCAAGAACTTGAGATTGTGATTCCAGGTCGTGATGCAACTCATCGACACTCCACCGCCAAAGCCAAAGAATCCCTTCTCAACAAAACAAAGTTCAAGGTTGAAGACTTTCGCCGAAAATGTATTCTTCACTGACATAATCCATATGATTCTCGCTTCGATAAGGAAGAGGCGTCGACTGCCAGCCAAGCCAATTTCTCTATTCCTCGTTGTTTTCAACAAAGACAAAGTCTCGATCATGCACATATATCCTCATGTGGACATGGAGTCTCGCCAGTGCTTTGAGCGCCTCGTTGTTCTTCGACGCAGACTTGAATTTCTGACCGATATTCTGATCGGAATGAAGAACCCATTCTTCAATTCTATGCAACACTACACATCACCGGAGACGCAAGACGTGAACTCATGGGTGTTAGACTGATGTCCGAAAACATCACTACAAGGCACCAAAGAATTGCTTCGGCCCTACCACTCAGTCCTCCACTTGATGGTGCTTGTTGTATCTACAACGAACCAACTTTCAAATCACTATATGCAAGTTGATGAAGCCTTTTGCCAAGGCAGGCCCTAAGAACCAAATCGCCAAGGAATTATTGTATGTGCCTCGGATCTCATCGGATTCGACGAAGACAATGAGTCCTATCAAAGGCCACACTCAAATGATGAAGAAGTCGTTGGAATCATGAAGAATAGCTTTTCAATATCATTCATGCTCCCCACAACTTCCATGATTTCTTCATGAGGACTCGCAAACATTGCTATGTCACCATTTGAGCAAGCCTTATGCGCCTTTGGATAATGAGATTCATCAGACAAGGTCTTCTACTCAATTAAAGGATACACCGAACCACCGCAGCTACTTGCCTCGATTGAAGTCCTCAAACGACATTTACCTACCGATGACAAAGGCAATGCTATCACAGATCGATGAAGGCATTCATCCATTGGATGGACAGTTAAAGCTGCATCCTACTCCACCAATGATGACTCGCCACACATGACTCGGCCAAGAAATATTTCAAGCAGTCCTGTCTGTGATGACTAATCGTGAGTTACCTCGCCTTCATCAGGTTGATCGTAATCATAAATGGGTCAAGCGCCGCTTGGTTCTAATTCTCACAACAAGACCTCAACACACAATGCAAGAAGAAAACCACTACTACCTCCATGAAACCTTCAAACGCACTGGCTGTTCTTTCCAATGTCTACAATGCGGAAGAACTGACGACAATGGGTCTCAAGGAAGAATTTGATCGGTCTGCACCTCCAAGAAATACAAGAAGGTCAAAGTTCGCTCCTTGGTGGCTAGCTCCTATTCTTCATCGCGACAATCGATGAAAATGAAGACTTGATGACACCGCAGCCCACTACATCAACCGACCCCAACAATGTCAAGCCCTTCTTCAACTTGAAATTTCTCCAGGCGTAGTCCTCGCCGATCCTTTGGTCATTCGACACAAAGGGGGAGAAATTTGAGTTAGTCTTCGCCGGTCTATTATATGGGCAAATTTTTGTTAAGTTACAACTCGCTCTTCTGAACTTTTATTGATCGAAGTTGTAATCTTAAACCCGATGGTGCTCGATACTTTTGATGCTACAAGATCTGATTCTCTTTGAGCTCTAATACTTGATGCGCTTATTTTGCATGCTCGTCTCATTAATGTTATTGCACGCATGCTGAATTTCATCAAGCACCATATTTCATCATGCATTTCAAATTCTTCATATTATATGTCAAATGCGTATGAATTACAAGATATAGGCAGATCTCCATGATTCAACTCTTCAAATGTGCATTGCCTCAAAAGCAAATTCTCACTATGCACATCTTCGTGGGTCTTCTATATCTTGCAATCAAATTCTCAATTTCAGTATTTACACTTCATGTTTATCCTCGTTGAAAACTTAACCTATATTGTCATCAATCACCAAAAGGGGGAGATTGTAAGTGCATCTAGTGCCCTTAGTGATTTTGGTGTATTGAAGACTTATAGGTTAAGGGACTAATGTGTTACACAGGTCTATAAGTCTATGAGGAGTTTGATATTTACAGAGAAAGTCGATTCCCTAAAAATGAAGTTCCTCGATCAAGACTTTGACATTCTAAGACTTTCAAGACTTTGAAAGGAAGAAATTGGTGACCTTGAAGATTTGGTATTCATTTGAGGAACATGAAGCTGAAGATTTTTTTTTCGTAGTTTCGCTTTCTCTTCTTGAGTCATAGGAAACACTGTATCGTTAAAGGGGTCGAGGAAATACTAAGGAAAATTTCCATGTGATGCTCAACTCAAAATCCTACACCTACCAATCCCTTTGAGAGAAGCCTTTGAAATCTCATACAGCTCAGTCAATTTCTTCTGAAAGAGAGACGAAGTTCTTCTGCCGAGGAATTTGTTCTGACCGAGGAGTTAGGAATTGCCAGCGGATTGCCTACACAAGAGGAACATGATAGCCCTCGAGGAATTTGAGATTCAAATTTCCGATCGCTGTTAGGCGCGCCAACTGTCCCAAAATATCTTATCCACCTAACGGTCATATCATTGAAGGGCATTTATGTTCATCATGTCGGGCTGTCCCTAGGCTATAAATAGTCGCCCCTACAACCACACTAGCTGGTTGGCTGCCCGAGAGAAACTTGACACTTGTCATTTGAGAGCAACCCATCCTCCGAGGACTTTGAGCGAAAATCATCGAGGAGGAAAACCCAAAACCAAACTCCCCATAAACCCAAAGTGATTGAGCATCACAAGAGATTGATCCTGCGGATCCGACGCTTGTTACCTTTGAAGACTGTGGTTTTCCCAGACGGTTAGGGCGCCATGGTCTAGAGCATCCAAGAGGAATTGTGGATCGCCGAGTGACCAAGTCTGAAGGTTTGGAAGTCACTTGAAGACTTACCACGAAAGTGATTGGACGAGGTCTGTGTGACCTTACTTCAAGGAGAATACGGTGAGGACTTGTGTCCCGAAGCTACGGCTCAGCGACGGGTGTCCGGATCTGTGTCCTCGAAGTTTAAATACTCAGCCGCCCAACCATCGCATAACCGAGACAGCAGCTTGGAACTGGTCTACAAATCATTGTCTTCACCAACTCATCAGTTCTATCTCCTCAACCTTTCATTTCCTCATTACTGTTGAGTGTTTGTTCATATCTGTGTTTGAAGACTTTGAATGAAGACTTTCATTTCCTCGCTCAATTTCTTCACCGCTTGTCTTCATCTTGTGCTATCCTGTTTACGCTTCTGCTTTTGTTTGTCTTCATTTCATCATGACGACCATGCCCGCATTCTCTTATGCTACTTCTGAGTACTTATTCCGCTGCAAGTAGTTTCGCTAAGGAATTTCCTCACCAGCAAATTCCTCGTTGAATAATCATAAAATCGCCATTCACCCCACCTCTAGTCGATATAACGACTTTCAATGCTCAGAATGCCCGCCTTGCTCGACCAGTTGTCGCCTTTCACCAATGCATGAGAAGGGTTCGTCAGAATCAAAATTGAAATCTATTTTTTTCATTGCAACGCACGGCTCTTTTTGCTAGTACTAACATATAAGGTACCTAAATTAGGACTTCGGCAAAGATGAATTGGTTTGAGATTTTTTGAGACAATTTAAAGTTTTATTATTGCCACCAGCTTGAACCGGGACGAAAGAGAGGTTTCCGGTGACCTAACCACACACGGCGGTCAATCTCCCCAAGCTTCAAAGCATGCTTTGTTAAATTGTGAGCCTCCACATTGGAGCTCCTAAACTCATGAACTAAATTACAAGAAATAAAATTGCAGAGTAAGCGATCTCATGCACAATCGCGCCATATTCCGCTTCGGTTCTTCTCCTTTATGTTGTCTATCACCTTGCAATCGGAGGCAACATGGATTGATCGGTTGGAGATCTTCCGACAAAGCTAGTGCCTCCCTTACGCCAAAGCTTCTAGGGTGGTAGGTTGGTGATCACCTGAAGCCCAACGCGAGGCCCCCAAGAACACTCCACCATCTCTTGCTATTGCTGCAATGGTTCCCACGCCGCCTCTCTCGCAACTGCTGCATCAACATTAATCTTGACATATTGTGCGGTGGTTTGAGCCATTGCTTCGTCTCTAGTTCACCGGCCGGATGTTCTCACCAAGAAACCCTAGTTTGGGTCTCAAACTCGAATATATCTCCGGATGAATAGATGTAGTCATAGGAGATTGGTGGATATCCTCATAGACCGCTTCCTTTTCGACCCAGATCGCCCTATGTAACTGCCAATAGCATGAATTGTTGCGCCGCTTAGAGCATCATTCAGGCTAACAGCCACCGCCGAGGGTCATCATTGCTGTATTGGCTCAACTTCAACTAAATCCTCATCCTAAAGAGCCCAGACACAAATGAAGCAGTGCATCCACCATCTGCAGTCCGCCAAGAACTCGGCGCCACAAAGCTTGCATGTTTCGTAAACGCCATATTTCTGAGAAAGAACATCGGAGGTCGGGATCAACTTCTGCTAGTCTCCACAGGAAATGTTTGATCTTGGTGGTAGATTAGCTGCCCATAGCAACGACCAGGAACTGCTATCACGCCAGCCTAAGGTTCCTCCTCCTCGTCAATCCAAGATTCCTAAGCATCTTTTGTTTGTGTAATCAACCTGACGCCGATCGCACCGAGAAGCCACCCTTCTTCGCACTCCATGCCCGTAAGTCGAGATGTTCCTTGTGCAAAAGGGTATGTCAATATTGCTCAAGACGATTGGCAAAATAATCAACGGACTAATGTTTCATTCCAAGTGGCGCTGTAGCCGTAATTAGATCCGAGACCATAGTCGGCGCAAGCGATGGGACCCTGACGGATCGCCTCATCATGCCCTGTCTGAAGCCGCCAGGTCCAAATACTGTAGTTTGCCCATTCCCAATGCGATGATGATCCCAAGCTTACATGTCCCATTCATCCAATACCGCTTCGCCAACTGAGACGGCCTGTTGGAAATATGCCCTAGAGGCAATAATAAAAGCATTATTATTATATTTGTTCATGATAATTGTCTTTTATTCATGCTATAACTGTATTATCCGGAAATCGTAATACACGTGTGAATACATAGACTTGCCATGTCCTTAGTAAGCCCTAGTTGACTAGCTCGTTGGTCAACTGATAGTCATGGTTTCGATTATGGACATCGATGTCATTGATAACGGATCACGCCATTAGGAGAATGACGTGATGGACAAGACCCAATCCTGCATAGCACAAAGATCGTGTAGTTCGCTTTTGCTAGAGCTTTTCCAATGTCATCTCTTCCTTAGACCGTGAGATCGTAACTCCCTTGACACCGTAGGAGTGCTTTGGTGTACCAAACGTCACAACGTAACGGGTGACTATAAAGGTGCACTGGTATCTCCCAAAGTGTCCGCTGTTGACACGGATCGGAGTGGATTTGTCATCGTATGACTCAGAGGTATATCGGGCCCACTCGGTGAGCATCATCATAATGAGCTCAAAGTGATCAAGTGTCCGGTCACGGATCATGCATTACGGTACTAATAAAGTGACTTGCCGGTAACGAGACCAACGAGGTATTGGGATACCATCGAAGTCTCGGTGCAACATACCGTCGCATAAAGGGAATAGTATACGGGTTGCTTGAATCCTATCGCGGGTTCATCCGATGACATCATCGGGAGCATGTGGGAGCCAACATGGGTATCCATATCCCGCTGTTGGTTATTGACCTGAGAGCGCCCCGGTCATGTTCAGATGTCTCCAACCGTAGGGTCTACACACTTAAGGTTCGTGACGCTTAGGGAGGAAGACTTGTATGTGATTACCGAATGTTGTTCGAGTCCCTGATGAGATCCCTGACGTCACGAGGAGTTCCGGAATGGTCCGAGGTAAAGATTTATATATGGGAAGTCATCAAACCACACCGGAAAAGTTTCGGTCATATCGGAGATGGAGGGTCCACTGAAAGGTTCCGGAGGACCACCGAGGGGCCACCCACTGGGCAATGGGCTGGGAGTCAGCCAGCCTCGTGGGCTGGGCGCACCCTGGCCCATGCGCGGGGTTGAGGGGGAACCCCAAGGGGCGCCTGCTTGGGGGCAAGCCCTCCCTGGCCACCCCCCTCTAGATGCATCTAGAGGCCGGCCCTCCCTTCCCCTATAGGAGGAGGGAGGGCTGCACACACCATTGAAGGCGCAGCCCCTCCTCCCAACACCTCCTCCTCCACGAAGCTTGGCAAGCCCTGCCGAGAACAACACTCCATCCGCACCACACTGTCAGGTCGCCATTGAGTTGTCTCTCAACCTCTCCTTCCTCCTTGCTGGATCAAGAGGAGACGCCGTCGTCCTGCACGGTGTTGAACGCGGAGGTGCTGTCCGCTCAAAGACACTTGGTCATCGGTGATCGGAATCACGTTGGGAACGCTCATCATCACCACTCCTAACGCCTGCACTGATCTACAAGTATGTAGATGCAAACTCTCTCTTGACTCGTTGCTTAGTAGAACTCATAGATGGATCTTGGTGAAACCGTAGGGAAAATTTTTAATTTCGCAACGCTCAACAAGGCATCATGAGCTAGGTCTATGCGTAGTTCTCTTTGCACGAGTAGAACACAATTTAGTTGTGGGCGGATCTTGTCAACTTACTTGCCGCTACTAATCTTATCTTGCTTCCGATGGGTGGGATGAAGCCCCGACCAACCTTACACGACGCTTACGTGAGACCGGTTCCACCGATCAACATGCACTAGTTGCATAAGGTGGCGGGTGTCCGCTCTCCTACTTTAGTTGGAGCGGATTCAGCAAAAGGGTCCTTATGAAGGGTAAATAGAAGTTGACAAGATCACGCAGGGTTCGTAGGTAAGAAAACGCTTCTAGAACCCAATTGCAGCCATCGTAAAAGATGCAACAATTAGAGGACGCCTAACTTGTTTTTGCAGCAATTGTCATGTGATGTGATATGGCCGTTGTGATGAATGAATGACATATTGTGATGTATGAGATCATGTTCTTGTAATAGGAATCACGACTTGCATGTCGATGAGTATGACAACCGGCAGGAGCCATAGGAGTTGTCTTTATTTTGTATGACTCATGTATTGAAGAACGCCATGTAACTTACTTTACTTTATTGCTAAACGCGTTATCCATAGAAGTAGAAGTAGTTTGCGTGACAACTTCATGGAGGCACAATGATGGAGATCATGATGATGGAGATCATGGTGTCATGCCGGTGACAAGATGATCATGGAGCCCGATGGAGATCAATGAGCTATATGATATTGGCCATATCATGTCACTACTATATAATTGCATGTGATGTTTATTATGTTTATACATCTTGTTTACTTAGAACGACGGTAGTAAATAAGATGATCCCTACAACAATTTCAAGAAGTGTTTCCTCTAACTGTGCACCGTAGCTAAAGTTCGTCGCTTCTAAGCACCACGTGATGATCGGGTGTGATGGATTTCACGCTCACATACAATGGTGAGACAGATTTACACACGCTAAAAACACTTAGGGTTTACTTGATGAGCCTAGCATGTACGCATACGGCCTCGAACACGGAGACCGAAAAGGTCGAACACTAGTCGATAGAAGATACGATCAACATGAGAATGTTCACCGATGATGACTAGTCCGTCTCACGTGATGATCGGACACGCCTAGTCGACTCGGATCGTAACACTTAGATGACTAAAAGGGATGTCTAATCTGAGTGGGAGTTCATTTAATAATTTGATAAGATGAACTTAATTATCATGAACTTAGTCTAAAACTTTTGAATGATATGTCTTGTAGATCAAATGTACAACGCCATGTCAACTTGAACTTCAACGTTGCTCCTAGAGAAAAAACCGCTGAAAGATGACGCAAAGAACTATACGGACCGGGTCCTAACTTGAGGATTATCCTCATAGCTGCCAAAACAATATGTCCTAGAAGGACCGCTAGGTGACGCCTCCTCGTCTGCAGAACCAAGACATTATGAATGCTTGGCGCCTGCGTCGATGATTACTCCTCGCTCAAAGGCGTATGCTTTACAGCTTAGAACCGGGCTCCAAAAGCTGCTTGAGCATCACGGAGCATAATGAGATGTTCGAGGAGCTGAAACTTGTTTTAAGTCACTTCGTGTCGAGATATGACATTCGACAAGTTCTATAGTTGTAAGATGGAGGAAAACAGTTCTCACAAGGAGCACATATCAAGATGTCTCAAGGTAATAAACCGTATGACCCAGCTGAATATTAACCTCCTCGATGAGGCAGTCATTGACAGAATCTCCAATGCCTCCCCACCAAGCTATAAGAGCTTTGTGATGAACTACAATATGTGGGATGGTAAAGACCATTCCTGGTATTCTATGTCAAGTCACGAGGTTGAAATCAAGAAAGAACATCATGTTGATGGTCAATAAGACCACTAAGTTCAAGAAGGCAAGGGCAAGAAGAACTTCAAGAAGGACGGCAAGGAGGTTACGCGCCTCGGTAAGCAAGTTGCCGGAAGAAGTCAAAGAATGGACCCAAGCCCGACCGAAAGTGCTTTTATTGCAAGGAGGGGTCAATGAAACGGAACTGCCCCAAATACTTAGCGGACAAGAAGGTCGGCAACACCAAAGGTATATTTGATATATTATGTAATTGATGTGTACTTTACCAAGATCGTAGTAACCCCGGTATTTGATACTGGTGCCGCTTGTTCATATTTGTAACTCCATGCCAGAGTCAGCGAATAAGCGGAGACCTAAAGGACGTAGGTGACGGCGTTGCCGAATGGTTCCAGAGTTTATGTGATCGCTGGCCGCACGCTACCTCTTCATTTACCACGGATTAAGTTATGAACCTTAATAATGTTATTTGGTGCCAAGTTTGAGCATGAATATTGTATCTGGATCCTTTAATGCGAGATGGCTACTCATTTAAACCGAGAATAATGGTTGTTCTATTTATATGGATATGTTTGATGAAAAATATGCCTAGAGGCAATAATAAAGTTATTATTTATTTCCTTATTTCATGATAAATGTTTATTATTCATGCTAGAATTGTATTAACCGGAAACATACATGTGTGAATACATAGACAAACATAGTGTCACTAGTATGCCTCTACTTGACTAGCTCGTTGAATCAAAGATGGTTAAGTTTCAGCCATAGACATGAGTTGTCATTTGATTAACGGGATCACATCATTAGGAGAATGATGTGATTGACATGACCCATTCCGTTAGCCTAGCACTTGATCGCTTAGTATGTTGCTATTGTTTTCATGACTTATACATGTTCCTGTAATATGAGATTATGCAACTCCTGCTTAATGGAGGAACACTTTGGTGCTACCAAACGCCACAACGAATCGGGTGATTATAAAGGAGTACTACAGTGTCTCCAAAGGTACATGTTGGGTTGGCGATTTAGATTAGGTTTTGTCACCCGATTGTCTGGAGAGGTATCTCTCCTTCTCGGCAATACACATCACCTAAGCCTTGCAAGCATTGTAACTAATGAGTTAGTTATGAGATGATGTATTACGAACGAGTAAAGAGACTTGCCGTAACTAGATTGAACTAGGTATTGATACCGACGATCAATCTCGCAAGTAACATACCGATGACAAAGGGAACAAAGTATGTTGTTATGCGGTTTGACCGATAAAGATCTTCAGAGAATATGTAGAGCCAATATGGGCATCCAGGTTCCGCTTATTGGTTATTGACCAAGAATAGTTCTAGGTCATGTCTATAGTTCTCGAACCCGTAGGGTCCGCACGCTAAGGTTTCGGCGATGCTTATATTATGAGTTTATGAGTTTTGATGTACCGAAGGAGTTCGGAGTCCCGATGAGATCGGGACATGACGAGGAGTCTCAAATGGTCGAGACGAAAGATCGATATATTGGACGACTATATTCGAGTTCGGAAAGGTTCCAATGATTCGGTATTTTTCGAGTACCGAGAGTTACGGAATTCGGGAGGTATTGGCCTTATTGGGCCCCGGGAAGAGAGAGGGGCTGCCTAGGGCAGGCATGCCGCCCCAAGGCCTAGTCCGAATTGACTAAGGGAGGGGGCCGCACCCTTCCTTATCTCTACTCCTACCAGGAAAGGAGGAGTCCTACTCCGTGGAGTAGGACTCCCCCTGCGCCCTCCTAGGGCACCCCTCCCTGTTCTTTATATGGGGCAGGGGGCACCCATGACACAAGTTGATCTACGGATCGCTCAGCTGCAGGCGTGCCCCTCCACCATATTCCACTTCGGTCATATCGTCATGAGCTTAGGCGAAGCCCCGCCGGAGAAGTCATATCGCTGAGCTTAGGCGAAGCCCTCGCCGGTGGAGCATCATCATCGTCACCACGCTGTCGGACGGAACTCATCCCCGACTTTGCTGGATCGGAGTCCGGGATCGCCATCGAGCTGAACGTGGTGCAGAACTCGAGGTGCCGTACGCTCGGTGCTTGGATCGGTCGGATCGTGAAGACGCACGACTACATCAACCGCTGTTATAACGCTCGCTTTCGGTCTACGAGGGTACGTGGACACATTTCTCCTACTTAACCTATAAGTCTTCAATACACCAAAATCACTAAGGGGCACTAGATGCACTTACAATCTCCCCCTTTTTGGTGATTGATGACAATATAGGTTAAGTTTTCAACGGGGATAAACATATGAAGTGTAAATACTGATAATGAGGAATTTGATTGCAAGATATAGAAGAACTCCCCCTGAAGATGTGCATAGTGAGGAATTTGCTTTTGAGGCAATGCACATTTGAAGAATTGAATCATGGAGATCTCCCCCTATATCTTGTAATTCATACACGCATTAATCATATGATATGAAGAATTTGAAATGCATGATGAAATATGGTGCTTGATGTTATGCAGAGTAACGCATCAAGAGTATCAGAGCCCAAATCGATCAGCTATGAAGATTTCCAAGGGACTCACGAGAATCAGAGCATAGATAAACTACTGTAATCAGAGCATAGAGCATAATGCATCAAAAGTATCAAAGCACCATCGGGTTTAAGATTACAACTCGATCCAATAAAAGGTTTCGGAAGAACGAGAGTTGTAACTTAATAAAATACTGTATATAGACAAAAACTAGACCCGCTTGAAGACTAACTCAAATTTCTCCCCCTTTGTCATCAAATGACCAAAAGGATCGGCGAGGATTAACGCTCTTGAGGAATTTCAAGTTGAAGGCGGGCGCTTGACATTGTTGGGGTCGGTTGTCAAGTAGGACCAGCAGCAGTGTCTTCCAAATCTTCATTTTCATCGATGTCGCGAGATGAGGAATAGGAGTTGGCCACCAAGGAAGGAACTTTGACCTTCTTGAATTTCTTGGAGGAGGTGCAGACCGGTCAAATTCTTCCTTGAGTCCCATTGATGTCAGTTCTTCTTCATCTGTATACATGTGAAAGAACAGCCCAGTGCGCTTGAAGGTTTCATGGAGGTAGTAGTGGTTTTCTTCTTTGCATTGTGTGTGGAGGTCATGTTGTAAAGAAGAGTACCAAAGCGGCGCTTGACCCATTTATGATTACGATCAACCTTCCGATGAAGGCGAGGAGTAACTCACGATCGATCATCACCACAGGTCTGATAGCTTGAGGACTTTGCTTGGTGAGGTATTTCTCTTTGAGTCATGTGTGGCGAGTCATCATTGGTGGAGTAAGATGCTGCTTTTAAACTGTCCATCCAATGGACGAATGCCTTCATCTATCACAGCAGCAGCCTTGCCCTTGTCATCGGTGAGGTAATTGTCCGTTTGAGGACTTCAATCGAAGCGAGGTAGCTGCGGTGGTTCAAAGTATCGACCTTGTAATTTAGTGAAGACCTTGACTGATGAATCTCATAATCCAAGGCGCATAAGGCTTCAGCTCAAAAGGTGACATGGCAATGTTAGCGAGTCCTCATGAAGAAATCATGGAAGTTGGCGGAGCGCCATGGATGATGTTGAAAAGCATATTCTTCATGATGCCAGCGACTTCTTCATCGTTCGAGTCGTGGCCTTTGATAGGACTCATAGTCTTCGTCGAATCCGATAGACTGTCCGAGGCACATATAATAATTCCTTGACGAGGAATTTGGTTCTTGGGGCCTGCCTTGGTTTCAAAGGCTTCATCGGCACTTGCATATAGTGATTTGAAAGTTCTTTTCGTCATAGATCGGCGTGCACCATCAAGCGGAGGATCGAGTGGTAGGGCACGAAGCAATTCATTCTTTGGTGCCTTGTAGTGAGTATTTTCGGTCATCAATCTAAGACCCATGAATTCACATCTTCGCGTCTCCGGTGATGTGCGAGGTTGCATAGAAGCGAAGAATTAGCTCTTCGTTCGATCACAAATGTCGGTCAGAAGTTTAGAAGTCTGCGTCGTGAAGAACACCGAGGATGGCTCAAAGCTCGGCAGCGACTCCATATCCACATGAGGAATATGAGCATGATCGAAGATTTTGTCCTTGTTGAAAAGCAGCGAGGAATAGAAGTTTGCTTGGTGGCGGTCGAAGCGCCTCTTCCTAATGCGGCGAATCATATGGATTATATTCGATGAAGAACACGTGCTCGGCAAAGAAATCTTCAGCCTTGAACTTTTGCTTGGTTGAGAACGGATTCTTTTGCTTGGGCAGAGGGGTGTCAGTGAGTTGCATCACCACCTCAGGAATTGTAAGTTCAGGTTCTTCAGGCTGAGGAATTTCTTGTTCCTCAACAGTGCGATCGAGGATTAGCAAAGAAGCAGTTTCATCAGCACTAGCGGCTGGAATTTCTTCATGCACAGAACCAGTGGGTTGATTTTCTTCAGAGTCCATTTGGACTGTTTGTGCAGGGGAGTGAGGAACTTGTTGGAGCGAGGTGAAGAGAGGAGTATTGGGATGCTGACTTTCCCAAAAGTCATCATTTATCACTGGAGTGGTGCATCCAATATCCACATCTTCATTTTCAATTTCCTCGGCACCAGCTTGAGGAATTTCATAGTCGATGAGGAAATAAGCGGGGTTGAAGGATTGCTTCCACTTCAATTTCTTCATCAATTTTCTCGACGAAGCAGCAGGTGATGTTCTTCATCGATCCGATTGGGATCTCATAGTCTTCTCCAAAGGAACAACTTCCTTTGATGGTATGGAGAAATTGGAACAACATCGATTAGGTTTGCAAATGAGCTGGTCATTGGCTTCATTTTCTTCAGCGAAGAATCGACTTGGTGATGCTTTCCTTTTCTTCACAAAGCAGCTCGTTCGCAGCCTTGGTTTTCTTCACATCGAGCGGATGGAAGAATTGGAGTTGGAGTTGGAGTTGGCGCAGGAGGGTGAGGAATTTGGTTGATTTCTTCAAGAGCAACCGATGCAGTTCCCTGTCTTGAGCAATTTCTTCAGCGCACCACTAGTGGGTGCCTGGCAGTTTCTTCGGCGGGTGGAATGGGATCATCAGCCCTGGAATCAGCATTTTCTTGAAGAGGGCTGAACATCATCGTGCGATCTTGGCATTTTCTTGATGGGCTGGTGAGGCTCCGGCTGAGGAATTCATGTTGCCTTTGGGGCAGCAACACTTGTGAATTTCTTCGTCGGGTTGGCGAATCTGGTCTTCTCCTTGCCAATCAGCATAGTGGGTATCGAAGTTTTCTTTGAGGTCTTGAATTTCAGTTTGGACCTTGAGAAGCTCCTCGGTGTCATCTTGACAACGTTTTTCTTGAGAACTTCTCCTTCTGTATTGAGCCTTTTGATTTCCCTCGCCTTCTCAAACTTCCATTTTTCTTCAGCGATGAAGTGAGTCGGCGCATGACATTGACCAGTGTCGATGAAGATCAGCAGAGGGTATTGGGATCATTGTGCCAGAGATCAATAAAGTCGAGGACTTTCTTCGGATCCAATAGTAGTGGCACAGATGTACCTTTGGCTCTAGCGGCCTTCACTTGACGGTCTCTGATGATTTCCGCAAGTTCTTCATCAGATGCCTCATCATCGGATGGCACATGGAGTACAACTTGTTTCTTCCTTGGCTAGGTCGAGGACCTCGTCCATTGTTGCTTTGGTCTTGGTGAGCCGGGCGAGATGAAGAAATGGGGCAGTGAGGAACTTGCGAGATGTCTCGAGGCAATTGAAAACCAGTGGTCCTTTGACAAGTAGCAGTGCACAGGCTGAAGGTTTTAGCGGAGCTGTTGAGGACTTTGATGGAACAACAGCGCAGTGTGAGGAATTTGCTTGGAAGGTGCTGCCGAGGAACTTGGCCGTGAGGCGCAGATGATGAAGCACTTGGCTTATGAGCAGGCTTCTTTGCATGGATTTCCTCGGTTTGACCAAGACCTCGATGGCGATAGCAGCAGCAGAATCCTCATTGAATTTCTTCACCGCCTCCTTTGCTTGCTTTGCCAACTTTGCTTGGCGTTTAGCCCATTCATCGGAAAGTCCTCACCTCGTTTGATGCTTGTGGGATCAGCTACTTGGCAGTGCGGAGGAGCTCTTGGGCATGGAGGATTTAAAGCGAATTTCTTCATGTACTTAGGAGTTACATATATGTATTCCTTCCATTCCCGTGCCCATCTCCGTTCAATCTTCTAAATACGCACCTTGCATTGATTTTTGCTTTCTTCATCCGGTGTGCAGTAGTCAGCATATATTTCCTCAGGGATTTCAAACGCTGTCATAACCTCAGGTTTCTTTCCTCCCTTCTGTGGCTTTTTACCGTCTGCCATTTTCTTCAGTTGAGGAAATTGAACAATTGAGTTTTCTCGAAGAAGTATGCAGTTTTTCTTCGAGGAACGCTGCAAATGAGTTAAGTTGATGAGAACCTAGGGATTCAGCGGCGGACATTTGTACTGTGAACAGAGTATAGGTGCGAGGAATTTGGAGAGGTCATATCGTTCTCGGAAGGTTTTCAAAAGAACAAGTTTTGAGGATTTTGACAGATGAGCCTTGAAGAATTTCACTAAGCGTTCTTTGTCTTAGGTTCGAGTTGTATAGATCGAGGATCCACACAATTGAGGAATCTTGAAGAAAATCATTGCTTAGAGAAGCGAATCAAGAGATTTGAGGTGTTCATATGTGTGAGGATTTGAAGAATAAACACCTTTGAAGAATTTGAAGAAGATTTGAGAATCAAAGCGAGAAATAAAAGTAACTTTTAATTTACATCCAAGTGAAGAACACGACGAACTGAGAAGAACAGTTGGGAAGTTCGTCTGTTCAGATCTTCCACGCCCTAACTTGGCGAGAGGAAGACAGCTACGGCGGCGGGCGGAGTGAGGATTTCCATGTCGGCGCGTAGTCGTCGGGCGACGAGGTCAAGGCGATGAAGCTTTTCCTCACCGGCGACGATGGAGTAGCGGCGGCGCTAGGGTTTGAGGAGCTCGAGCGGGAGAGAGAGGTCGAGCAGAGTAAAAGAGTGAGGAAGGGAGAGAGGGGTATTTATAGACACGGTGAAAAACGGATCGTCCGAAGATTTATGACTTAACGTGCCTGACCGCTTCCTTCTCACGACATGTGTCACCCACGTCTTGTGTAGTGGAGATCGTGTCTGATCGTGGGTGAATAAAGTAATGCATCGTGGGATGCGGAGCGGTTTGAGCGGCAAAAGCGAAGGTTTGAATAAGATTCGTTTTAAAAGTTCCGTTGCAATTTCTTCAGTATCAAGGACACAAGTGAAGATTTTGAGCGAGTTTCAAAGTAGAACGCACATGAAGAATTTGTGAATAGATTGGGTTGAGTATAGCATAGAGGGGAAGGGTCCGATCACATTCACTTAGCGAAAAAGCGACTTGAAGAAATAGCCATAAGTGAATCTTGTAGAGGACATAAACCCATATATATATATATATAGTCAATGAAGAAAGACAGCGGAAATAGTGAAGATTTTGCAAAGTTGAAGAATTTGAAAAACTGAAGAATTTCAAAAGTGAGGAAAACCTCAAATTGAAGATTTTCAACTTTGGTGGTGGCGTGACCCATCGTATAAGAATGATGATTTCAGACACAGCGTACAATTGTCGAGGGTTACGAGAATCAAATTCTTCATTAATTTCTTCACACTTAGAGTGTTATTCTTCATTGATTGAAGAAAACGTTTCTTCATGTGTTGCACATCTAAGTCATCAATTTTGCATACGTGTTAGGATGTGTGCCTTTTCAAAGAACGTTCGAAGATTCTAAGATATTTAGCTCACACGCAACTTGCTAAATCTCTTCTCATCCAAGGGCTTAGTGAAGATATCAGCTAGCTGTTCTTGATCTTCACATGCTCGATGGAGATGTCGCCCTTCAACACATGATCGGAAGAAAATGATGGCGAATTTGAATGTGCTTTGTCTTGAGTGCTGAACTGGGTTGTGAGCAATCTTGATGGCACTCTCATTGTCACAATAGAGAGGCATATTCTTCACGTTGATGCCGTAGTCCTTGAGGGTTTGCTTCATCCATAGTAATTGAGCACAACACGAGCCAGCAGCAATGTATTCAGCTTCCGATGGACGGTGATACGCAGTTCTGTTTCTTTGAGGACCAATGGACCAAAGATCGTCCGAGGAAATGACAAGTACCAGATGTTGACTTGCGGTCCACACGATCACCAGCATAGTCGAGTCGAGAATATCCAATGAGATCAAAAGTAGAGCCCTTGGGGTACCATAATCCTAGTGTTGATGTGTGAGCTAGATATCGAAGAATATGCTTCACACCTTATGGTGTGATTCCTTGGTGTAGCTTGAAATCGGGCACACATGCAAACACTAAGCATTATATCTGGCCTAGATGCACATAAGTACAATAAAGAACCAATCATGGAAGCGGTATACCTTGTGATCGAAGTCAATACCATTTTCATCGATTGCATAGATGGCCATTTGTGGGCATAGGAATTTTGACGCCTTTGCAATCTTGCATGCGAATTTCTTCAGGACATCTTTGAGGTATTTCTCCGAGATATGAATATGCCATTGTGTTGTTGATTTAATTTGAAGACCTAAAAGAATTTCAACTCTCCCATCATAGACATTTGATATTCTTCACTCATCATAGAGGCAAATTCATCACTATAACGTTGGTCAAGACAGCCAAAGATAATATCATCAACATATATTTGGCACACAAACAGTTCACCATCATAAGATTTAGTAAAGAGAGTAGGGTCGAGTGAACTGGTGTGAAGCCATTCTTCACGAAGAATTCCTTCAATGTATCATACCACGCCCGAGGGGCTTGCTTGAGGCCATAGAGGGCCTTATTGAGTCTGAAGACTTTGTCGAGATTCTTTGGATCTTCAAAACACGGGGTTGAGCAACATATACTTCTTCCTCAAGCTTGCCATTGAGGAATGCACTTTTCACATCCATTTGATATAAAGTGATATTGTGATGGTTAGCATAGGCGAGTAATATGCGAATAGACTCAAGTCTAGCAACAGGTGCAAAAGTTTCATCAAGTCAATTCCTTCAACTGCGTGTAGCCTTGAGCTACTAGTCGTGCCTTATTCCTCACCACAAGACCATTTTCATCTTGCTTGTTGCGGTAGATCCACTTTGTGCCAATGATATTATGCTTGCGAGGATCTGGACGTTTGACCAGTTCCTGACGTTGTTGAGCTCGAATCGATGTAATTCTTCTTGCATGGCTGAATCCACTCGGCTCGAAATGCTTCATCTACCTTAGTGGGCTCTGTGATAGAGACAAAAGCATAGTGCCCACAAAAGTTAGATAAATGTGAAGCTTTTGAGCGAGTGAGAGGACCCGCGCTTTAATGTCATCGATGATCTTCTCCACTTGTACTTCTTTTGCAAGCGAGGATGAGCTGGTTGTCGTCGAGGAATTTGATCATTTTCCTCGGCACCATTTTCTTGACATTATCTTCAGTGCATCACTCGGCGTTCTTGGCGTCTGAGAATGAATTCTTCAGCAGTTTCTTGATGAGGAATGACATCCTCGGTTGCCTTTAACTTGATAGAATCCTCGGTGCGGTTCGTCTAACACGAAGGTAGGTGCTCTCTTTGCGAGCCATTAGTTTCATCGAACCGCACATCTACAAGTGTCAACAATCTTGTGAAGTGCGATGTTGAAGACTCTGTAGGTGTGCGAGTCCTTTCCGTAACCAAGCATGAAACCTTCATGTGCTTTGGTGCAAATTTAGAGTTGTGGTGAGGATCTCTAATCCAGCATTTAGCAATCAAGACTTTGAAATAACTTACATTGGGTTTCTTGTCAGTGAGGAGTTCATAGGCAGTCTTCTTGAAGAATTTGTGAAGATATACTCTGTTGATGATGTGGCACGCAGTATCAATTGCTTCAATCCAGAAACGACTAGGCATTTTGTATTCATCAAGCATAGTGCGAGCCATCTCAACAAGAGTTCTGTTCTTGCGCCCACGGCGCCATTTCTTTGAGGAGTATAAGGAGCAGATAACTCATGAGTAATACCAAGTTCATCAAGATAGTCATCAAGACCGAATTCTTGAACTCAGTTCCATTGTCACTCCTGATGTGCTTGATCTTCACACCAAAGTTAGTTGAAGCCCTCGAGGAAAATCGTTTGAAGATTTCCTGCACTTGATTTTTGTAAGTAACAATGTGTACCCATGTGTAACGAGAGTAATCATCAACAATAACAAAGCCATATAGTGATGCTTCATTAACGACATACTGAGTAATGATTGGGACCAAAGAGGTCCATGTGAAGCAATTCGAAGGGACGAGTAGTGGTCATGATAGTCTTATTTGGATGCTTGGCCTTGGTCATTTTCCAGCTTCACGGGCTCCGCATAAGTGATCCTTGAGGAATTTGACATTCTCAATGCCAATGACATGCTTCTTCTTCGCAAGCGTGTGCAAATTCCTCATGCCTGCGTGACCAAGTCGTCGATGCCATAGCCAGCCTTCTGAAGCTTTTGCAAGTAGGCACATGGCTGGTTGTGAACCTGTGGAGAAGTCAACAATATACTAGTCTCCTCTCCTAAAGCCTTCGAAGACTTTGGAATTGTCAGTTTCCATAATCACAACACAACGATACTTGCCAAAGATAACTACCATATCAAGATCACAAAGCATTGAGACTGACATGAGGTTATATCCTAAGGACTCAACAAGCATGACTTTGTCCATGTGCATGTCCTTAGAGATAGCAACCTTACCAAGACCCAATACGACTTTTGCCTTTGTCGGCAAAGATGATATGCTTGAGATGTGACGGTGATAAGGAGCATCCATCAATAGATTCTTGTCACCAGTCATGTGATTTGTACATCCACTATCGAGAACCCACTCAGTGGCTTTGAGTTGATCATCCTGCAGATGAATTAGTACAACTTACGATCTCATATACTTCATCAGTGAAGAATATGATATCAAGTTCATCAGATGAATTTCATCAGTCAGTATCAATCAGATAAGTAGTATGAGGACGTGTGAAATGAAAGTTCATTTCATCATGATTAGCCTGCGTCCTTTCAGGCATTTTGTCAGGCCCCCAGCAAATTCTTCGGACGTTTGAGGCACGTCTGGAGACCTGACCCTGCAGAAGAGATTAGTTCTTTTTCTTCACCACCCACATCTGAAGGGGTGGCAAAGAGTTCATCACTCTGCGAGCACTATATGAGAATGGTGGCATAGAAGCCAATCCATTTCATTTCACATAAGAAGGGTTAGGGTAAGCATATGAATAAGCAGAGAAATTCTTCGAGGACTTATGAACATATTGGTTTGAAGAATAATGCACATATTCATAGCCCTTAGCTCTACCCTGCGAAACAGAGTTGTTAGCACGATGATAATCATATGAGGACTTTGATCCTTTTGAGGAATTTGATCCACGTGAGGAATTTGGTCCGTATGAGGACTTGGATCCATATGAAGAATTTGGTCCATATGAAGAATTTGATCTGGGGTTCCTATTCTTCTTTGGTGGTGTCATGAGGACATTCACCGAAGATTTTCAAGGCACTTCTTGGGAACCCAGATTTTCTTCATAGGGAACCGTTCTGTAGTTAGTGCCAACATATCTAGCAAATACTTCACCATTATGATTTTTGAACAGTTTATAGTTGAGTCAAATGACTCATCGGAAGAATGAGGAGATTCACATGTAAAGCCGGATAAGTTAGATGGATCAACTGGAGGTCCCTTTGCAGCAACCCATGAGGTTTTGGGATACTTCTCGGGCTTCGAGACGTTCCATCAGCATTGAGTTTCCTCTCAAAGGCAATACCCTCTTTCCTAGGGTTCTGTTGAGGATCGCTTTTAAGCACATCACAAATAGTCGATGCCCTTTGAGGCTTTTGTACATGCTGTCATGTACAATTCCTTCGATCTGCATCGTCGGTGATACTAGCAATGTCCTCGATGAGGAATTAGTGATAGCGAGGCAGGTGAAGAATTTGTAACAGTTGAAGCATTGAACATTGGTGAAGAATTAGCGATTCACGTTCAATGCACGTTAAGCATGGAGGAACAAATTCTTCTTGAGAAGCGCTGATTTGTTGAGCAAGTAATGAATCGCGCTCCTTCTGAAGATCCTCATAACTCGCTCTTAGCTTCTCAAGATCTTGCTTTCTTTGAAGAAATTCATAAGAAAGTTTCTCATGATCAGATAAGAGAGTGTTATGATGACCTTGAAGCTGTCAAGCCTAGGCCGAAGTCTCTGAAGATTTTCGATCGAGCTTTAGTGCGATCCATTTCTTCACGTAACATATCATCACTTTTACCTAACATGTTTTGAACCTTTTCCAAGGCATGTTGTTGTTTGGTGGCAAGGCAAACAAGTTTGGTATAGCTAGGTTCAATATCATCATCAGATTCACAGTCACTAAATTCAGATGAGGAACATTCGGTTACCTCGTCACCCTTTGCCATGAGACATGATGCAGATCATGATGATTCTGGCTCGAAAGTCATCGTTTTGAGAGATTCCTTGAAGTCCTCAAACCAGGGATCATGATGAGTTCGATGACCTTCATAAACATCGGAGATTCGGTCCCAGATAAGCTTCGCATTGCAAAGATGCATAATGCACTTGAATTCATCTCTAGATAGGCAGGAACAGATGATATCCTTCGCCATGATATCAAGTCGAGTGAACTTGCGAATATCATCGGTGTTCGCCGCCTTGCATAGATCAGTAAGGCCAATTTCAGTGACGGTCCACAGCTCACTGTCCATTGCCATGAGGCGCTTCCTCATCATGGCCTTCCACTTCGGATAATCGTGACCGTCAAAGATAGGGCATGTCACTTTCTTCATACCTGCGGTCGACATAACTAAACTCCAGGTGGTTAAACCAAAATCACACAGAACAAGGGAGTACCTTGCTCTGATACCAATTGAAAGTGCGTTATATCGACTAGAGGGGGGGTGAATAGGCGATTTTCAGAAATTCTTCACTGAGGAATTTGCTGGTGAGGAAATTCCTTAGCGAAGAACTACATGCAGCGGAATAAGTACTCAGAAGTAAGAATAACAGATTACAAGCATAGTCATCATGATGAAATTAAGACAATCATAGAGTACAAAAAACGTGATCACAGGATAACACAAGATGAAGACAAACAGACTGAAGAAATTGAACTGAGGAAATTGAGAAAGTCTTCAGTCAAAGTCTTCAAGCACAGATATGAACAAACACTCAACACAATAATGAGGAAATGAAAGGGTTGAGGAAATAGAACCGATTAGGTTGGTGAAGACAATGATTTGGTAGACCAGTTCCAGCTGCTGTCTCGGTTATACGTCTGGTTGGAGCGGTGAGTATTTAAACTCGAGGACACACAGATCCGGACACCCGATCCGAAAGCACGCAGCTCGGGACACCAAGTCCTCACCGTATTATCCTTGAACTAAGGTCACACAGACCTCGTCCAATCACTCATGGTAAGTCTTGAGCGACTTCCAAACCTTCACAGACTTGGTCACTCGGCGATCCACAATTCCTCTTGGATGCTCTAGACCTTGGCGCCTAACCATCTGGAAGAAGCACAGTCTTCAAAGGTAACAAGCGTCAGATCCATGCAGGATCAATCTCTTCAGTGATGCTCAATCACTTTGGGTTTGTTGGGGTTTGGTTTTGGGTTTTTCTCACTTGATGATTTTCGCTCAAAGTCCTCGGAGGATGGGTTGCTCTCAAATGACAAGTGTCAAGTTCTCTCGGAGCAGCCAACCAACTAGTGGTTGTAGGGGGTGGCTATTTATAGCCTAGGGAGCAGCCCGACATGATAAGACATAAATGCCCTTCAATGATATGACCGTTAGGTGGATAAGATATTTGGGACAGCGGTAGCAAGAAGATAACGAAGCGGTCGGAATTTTGAATATCAAATTCCTCGGGGCTATCATGTTCCTCCTTTGTGTAGGCAATTCGCCTGGCGAATTCCTAACTCCTCGGTCGAGAACAAATTCCTCGTGACGGAAGAGCTTCGTCTCATCCTTGAAGAAATTGACTGAAGCTGTATGAGATTTCCAAAAGATTCACTCGAAGGGATTGGTAGGTGTAGGATTTTGAGTTGAGCATCACTTGGAAATTTTTCCTTAGTATTTCCTCGACCCCCTTTAACAGTACGGTGTTTCCTATGACTCAAGAAAGAGAAAATGAAACTACGAAAACAAAAGTCTTCACGCTTCATGTTCCTCAAATGAATACCAAGTCTTCAAGGTCACACCAATTTCTTCATTTTCAAAGTCTTCAGAAAGTCTTCAGAATATTAAAGTCTTCAGTTGAAGAACTTCATTTTTAGGGGTCGACTTTCACTGTAAATATCAAACTCCTCATAGACTTATAGACATGTGTACACTCACAAACGCATTAGTTACTTAACCTATAAGTCTTCAATACACCAAAATCACTAAGGGGCACTAGATGCACTTACAAACTCATAGATGGATCTTGGTGAAACCGTAGGAAAATTTTTAATTTTCTGCAACGTTCCCCAACACTCCCGCCGAGTTGAGCTTCCAGCAATGTTGTGTCCGGGAAGTTTGCCGCCTTCAAAATTCTGGCGCTTAGGGACTCGGGGTCTGAAAGTGCTCTCCAGGTTTGCCTGGCAAGCAACGCGAGATTGAAAATTTCCATATCACGAAAGCCCAGCCCGCCCAGGTGTTTTGGCTGTGTTATAACATCCCACGCAACCCAACTAGGTTTTCTTCTACCTGCTTTGCTTCCCCACCAAAATTGATGGATAATAGTTGTGATATTGTCACACAGGCCACGAGGTAGTCTGAAGTAGGCCATGGATTAAACCGGCAGAGCTTGGGCCACACCCTTGATAAGTACTTCCCTGCCTGTTGTCGATAGTAGTTTTTCCATCCAGCCTTTAACCTTCTCCCAAAACCTGTCTCGGAGATATCTGAAAGTACCCATCTTCGACTGCCCCACATCAATTGGCATCCCTAAGTATCGATCACTCAAAGATTCATTCTGGACATTGAGCGTGTTTTTGATGTTATCCCTCACACGTTGTGGAGTCCCCTTGCTGAAAAATATAGATGACTTATTGTGGTTTACCCTTTGTCCAGAAGCAGTACAGTATATATCCAACAGTTTTGACACCTCTGCCGCCCCCTGAACACTTGACTTGAACAGCAACAGGCTATCATCGGCGAAGAGAAGGTGGTTAACAACCGGGGCTGTGGGTGCCACCTTTATCCCACTGAGTGCTGATGATTGAGAACTGGATTTTAAAAGGCACGAAAGGCCCTCTGCTGTGATCCAGAAGAGGTAGGGGGAGATCGGGTCTCCCTGACGGATGCCACGTGAAGGCAAAAAGCTCTCAAGTCTTTCTCCATTAAACTGAACTGAGAATGATACCGAACTGATCATCCCCATTACTATATCCACCCACTGTTGGTTGAAACCCAGCTTGACCATGATTGCTTGAAGATAAGACCACTCCAGCCTGTCGTATGCTTTCATCATATCCAGCTTTAAAGCGCAATAGCTGTTGGACTTTGCCTTACTGCGTTTCATAAAGTGTAAACACTCATATGCACATATGATATTGTCAGTGATCAGTCTACCGGAACGAAGGCTGACTGCTCTTCGGAAATAATGTCTGGTAGTAACACTTTAAACCTGTTTGTGACGACCTTTGACGCTATTTTGTAGATGACATTACATAAACTTATTGGGCGGAATTGAGTAAGCAGGGTTGGGTTTATCACCTTGGGTATAAGCACCAAGACCGTGTCATTCACACATTCAGCGCTTTCCTCCCCTCGAACGATTCTCAACACCGCCTTTGTTACCTCTTCCCCACACAAGTCCCAGTGACGTTGGTAAAAGTGTGCTGGAAAGCCATCCGGCCCTGGAGACTTTGTGGGAAACATCTAAAAGAGCGCTGTTTTCACTTCATCACTTGTATAAGGTGCAGATAACTGTTCATTCATTCTTGCTGTTACTTTGACCGGCACATGTTTCAACACTTGATCAATTCCCGTGACACCTTCCGACGAGTACAGATCTTTGTAGAAGTCAGACACCATGCTTTTTAGTGCTGCTTTGTCATCGATCATGGCTCCCAAGGAGTTGGACAGCGCTTTGATCATATTTTTCTTCCGCCTATGGCTTGCTCTCATATGAAAAAACCCCGTGTTCTTGTCGCCAGAAGCCAGCCATTCTACGCGTGATCGTTGACGCCACATCATCTCCTCCCGATGGTATAGCTCGACGAGCCTCTCGCTGATCTTCAGTTCCGTGTGCGTCGGCCCCACCCTAGCTGGTTTCCCTCGCAGCCAATGCAGCTCCGAGTTCAGGTGTTTGATCTCCTTCCGGGAAGACCCAAAGGTCTCCCTGTTCCATCTGCCAAGGTTGTTTGATAGCGCCATAAGTTTTTCCCTGAGACGCTCCATTGTTACCAGATTCAGATCATCGCTCCAGTGTTTGGTGATCGTGTCACGCCAGGTCTCATGCGACTACCACATTACTTTGTATCTGAATGGGGGCTTCACCAGCGGGCGCCCATTGTCGCCTCTCAGGCTGAACAGAATAGGGCAGTGGTCGGAGCCCGCTGCAGTTTCATGTTTCAGATTTGCCTCTGGATACAGAACACTCATCTCAGCCGATATAAGGGCCCGATCCAACCTGCACCTAGTGTAGCTGCCGCCTGTTACTCTCTTTTCAAAAGTCCAGAAATTTTCTTCATAACCTACATCCATGAGCATGCAAACATCAATAGCGTCTCGAAAACCCTGGATCTGGGCACTACTGCATTCTCCTATGCCCTCATGTTCTTCCGGACGTAACACTTCATTAAAATTGCCTATGCACACCCATAGAAGGTCGCTTGAACTTGCTATTCCCTTCATGGTGTCCCACGTATGATGTCTCAAGTGTGTTCGGGCCTCCCCATAGAAGCAAGTTGCTCGCCACTTATCATACCCTGGTTCATCGATAGAGCAGTCTATATGATACACCGAGTACCCCAAAATCTCAACTTTTATTGGATTGTTCCAAAAGATACCAAGGCCGCCACTCCGGCCATTACTACTAACTGCAAAAGAATTATCAAAGCCCAAAGTGCTTGCTAATTTTTCTACCCTAACTCTATCTAGTTGAGTTTCGACAATACAAAGTAGGGCCGGGACAAATCTCCTCGCTAGTTCACGAAGTTCTCAAACTGTCGCGGCTTTGCCCACGCCGCGACAGTTCCAACTTAAGATACTCATTGTGCCCGACGGTAGTCCTCACTGGAGTCCGCCGATGTTGCTTCCGAACTGCTGCCCAACTGCTTGATCATGCTCTGATTCTGAAACACATGTTCAGTCCCTGGTTCCAACCTAGCTCGCTTTGGGTCTTGCTTTGGGGGCGGGCTCACTGGCATCTGTGACGAGGGTAAGGCAAGCAAATCAGCCCCCTTTGCAGTCGTCTTGTATCCCTTTTGTATGTTGGCTATTGCATCGGAGACTTGCGTGCATTTTTCAGGGGTTTGCCCACATCGGAGACTCACCCGGAAGATCATCCTCTTCTCCCCCACCTTCAGAGACACTGCATTTTTCAGGGGTTTGCCCACATCAATCTTAACCTGCACTCGATAGAAATTGCCTTCAAAATCATGCGAGGCTGGTTCGGCGTATACAAAATCACCCAGCTTTGCAGCAAGCGATGGGATATGTGATACATAGCCCTCTGCAAAGTCATGAATCTGAGCCCAGATTTCCAGCCGATCTAGCTTGACAGAGGACGGTTTTGAGAAACCATCGTACGGTGCCAGGATCACCGCATCACCATGAAACGCCCATGGTCCATCTCCCATGACTCGTTCCCAGTCCCCCAGACAAGCGAATTGCAGAGTGTACAGGTTGTCTTCCAGGGGACGGATACTAACTTTCTTAGCAAGATTCCAGGCCGCACGCATGTTTTTGTAGAACCAAAATTGGCTGTACTGTTTCTCGGTGTTCACCCTAGCCACCGCCATCCATCGAGTAGCTTCCGGCGGCACGGATCCTTGATCCACAACCACATCATCGAGATCGTCCTCAGAGAGGCCCAGCTTCTTCATCATAGCAGCCAGATCATCCGGATCACCTGAACCCGAAGCCTCTGCCGCCATCTTTCCGTTCCCTAGCCCGAAAGAGAGATCTATCGGGCTTTGTGACCTAACCCTAACCAAAACCTACTACCGCTAGTTCATCGCTTTGGGGAGAGCGAGACTAGATAAATCACGCCCGTCGGAGACAAGGGGACTCGGTGGCGAGGGTAGGGAAGAGATCTCGTCTGGGCGGAGTCGCCGACGAGAGGATAGGAAAACCCTAACGAGAGGGAACTGAGCGAATGGCACGAGGGAACTGAGAGCATCTCCAACGGCCGCACCAAAAAGACGCTGCTTGATAAATCACGCTTTTAAGCGCTGGACGTTCGCCGCGCTCCACGGTGGCGGGAAACTTCATGGCGCTGAAGCTGCTTGCTGTGCGAGAAAAGCGGCAGCTCGTGGCGCACCGCTTCCGGCGCGCCTATAAAATGCGGCGCTCGCCACGCGCCTAGTCCACGCACTCCTCTTCCTCTTCCTCTGCCACGCGCGCCTCCACCGCTTCCTCGTTGCTTCCGCTGCCACGTGCGCCTCCACCGCTCCAGCGCCCCGCCACCGACGCGCCACCATGCCGCCGCACCACCGAGGAGCGTCGGGCTACCGCGGCGTCCGCCAGCGCCCCAACGGCGGGTACTACTCCGAGATACGGTCCGGCGATCTCTGGCTCGGCCTCGGCACCTTCGGGACGACGCGGGAGGCCGCCCGCGCATACGACGCGGCGGCATGGCGCCTAGGCAGGCCACGCTGGCAGATGAATTTCCAGGACGTCTACACGCTCCAGCAGACGCTGGATGTCGCCCCGCCGCCTCGTCTTAACATGTCTCAAGACCGTGCGGAGCACGCTGAGCGGCAGCGCCGCTTGCTCGTCGCCCAGGAAGACGAGCGGGTCATGGCGGAGTGGCGCCGGCGCCACCCGGAGGACGTCGCCTACGAGCAAGTCTACTGGGCAAGGCGCCGCGAGGAGGACACGCGAAGGCGCCGCGAGGAGCGGTTGGACAAGCGTCAGCGGAAGGCATTGGCGAATGCGCAGTCCGATATCGTTGCAGCAGGTGGGAGGTCGATCTTCACGGCAGACGATGATCGTTGGTTGGACATATGGCTCGATACCTCGGACGACACCGACGAGCATGATGATGGTAGCGACTTGGAGTAGTTTCTATCTATGTATGCCGTAGTAGTTTTTATTATCTAGTTGCACCTTAGTTTTATCTATCTATGCTTTCGAACTATCTATCTAGTTGCACCGATATAAAAATCCCTTTATATCGTTTTTTATCTATGCAATCTATCGTTTTTTATCTAATTTATCTATGCTGCATTTTAGCGCGGCTGCTGGAGCCAGCGCTGCGCGCCGCGTCAAACCAGGTGATGGGCGCGCGGCAAACCACATTTTTGCGCGCGGCGCGTTCAGCGCCGGTTGGAGATGCTCTGAGCAAATGGCACATTGGCTTTTTTTTTTAGGGGTGAAAGCCACTTAACTTAAATAACAACAAGGTCTGGGATATAAATAATGTCAGGTAAGATAGAAAGCCAAATATGGCGGCCAAAAGCTAAAGTAGTTGCTGCTTTTGAAAGCTTGTGAGCTTCAAGATTCATCTCCCGCTTCTTATGGATGTAATCAACTGACGTGAAGTCTTGCATCCTTTGCTTAAGATCTTGGATCATTACTGCTGTGTCCCTTGTATTCACCCTTTAAATATGTGATCATTGCCATACAGTCTGTAGCAACAACAATTCGCTGACAGCCCAAATCAGCAGCTAAAGATAAGGCCTCCAAGCTCGCCATTGCTTCTAGGATTTCTGAATCGACCAAATCCTCAAAAGTTATAGCAGAAGCGCCCAAGTAAGCGACATGGGGGGCTTTGGCAGTAATCTGTCGAATGGCACATTGGCTTGAGAGATGGCACGCGCACCTGGGCAGTTGGGCTTGTAGATTTTCGAATCCAAGCCCATTTCCAGCTGAACACCGAAGCACAAAAGCCCACTTTGCCGTTCTCTCTTCCCCGGCTTCGGATTTCCCCCTCTACCTTTGCACGCCGTCGCCGTCGCGGCGGCAAACCCCCACATCTCCCGCCCCCCAAAAATGGCGCCTCCTCCCCTAGACGACCTCACGCACCTGCTCGCTGAGGTGGCCTCCCGCCTCTCCCGCCCTCCCGGCGGCAGTCCAGGCCCCTCCTCCGCGGCCGGCGACGCGCTCTCCGCCTCCATCTCCTCCCTCGCGGCGGCCCTCAACCCCCGCGCCGCCGCCGCCGCCCCTGCCTCCTCCGGAACCAGGGTCCTCGACGCCGCGCTCTCCCTCATGTGCTTCGACCCACAGGAGGCAATCTCCCCTCCCCCCAATCTCCTTGCCCTCCCTGCGAGCCTCGGTCGGTGCTGATGTGCGTTGGCATTGCAGGTGGATAGGGCTCGGCTGGACTGCCTCGTCCGCACCGCCGTCTCCGCGCTCTCCGACTCGGCCTTCTGCCGAGTGGCCCGGACCGACGACCGCGCCGAGATGCTCTGCGTCGGGAGCTCCGTCTCGCCCGGGGACTGCCGCGAGCTGGTCCGCTCTTGCGCCGCCCTCGTCGAGAAATTGGGGGGCCGGGATGGTGAGATTTCTCCCCTTCCTTTGTTCTCCCCGAGAATAGCATGCAGTAGATTGCAATGCTGCCACTTTCAGACGAACTTTAAGATGGTGCTGTATAATTAATCATTCAGATCTACATTCCTTGCAATTCAGTGCTCACTTCATGAAATTTTGTGTTCGCCCCCTCACTTCCTCAGGCTGTAGGTTAACAATATGTTACTTGTCTGTGTTGATGTTCATGTATTGTGACTTTATTTTGTGCAGCTGCGGGGCATTCCTATGATCTGTTGCATGCTGCTGTGAAAACAGCCCTGTTATCCCCTCGTTACCAGTGTCTCTTTCCTTCGCCATATTACAGAGAAGATGGAGAAAGCAGTTGCGAGATGGGTACCATTTCTCTGGATGTAACAACCCATCCATCTTATCAAGTGCTTCCCAGTGATGGCTCAATCCCGCCGAGGTATGCTTGGGACAGTTATACATGGACTAACATAGTACTAGCATTAGATTTAAGGATGTTGTGTGATATTCGTCTGTGTTGAGCTGTCTTCTAGTAGTGATTTGGCTGCGAACATGATATAGAATAATAAGGCAATATATGCTAAAGTCCAACTGGAATCCCAGAAATGTACACCGATCTTAACCCTCTCTTATCAGAAAAATCGTACTGTTTTGTGAGTAGTGCAATGTTGAGTTATTGGCACTTTTTTACCTTATATGTGCTTACATTAGGTGGTCATTTATCCTGTTGCCTGATTTGAGAAAAAAAAATCCTGCCATTCTTTTACATATTTTACTGATTTGTTTTGCATTTTTCGTTTGTGTGTGGCAGGGTCCATTTGTGGCATTACGACCCATCAATTCTGAAACATGATCTTTCAGAGATGCTACGAGAAGCAATTACAAGACCTTTGCTTTGTATGAGAAAAGAATTACATGATCGGGTAGCATGGCGTGTGATTGTAATATGCTTAGTTTGCTCCCCGCCAGCGTTCTTGGAGATGCGGTCATTATTCCATATATGGTTTCTTGCGACGTAACTTCACACCTCATTATACTTGTACTAGCCTCTCTATTTTTTGTTTGTGACTCTGAGTTTGTTGTGTTTATGTCAGTTGGCATCTCGAAGCATTTTCACACTTGCAATTAAACTTGCACACAGTACAACTAAAGTTGTTATGTCTTGAGCCTGCAACTAGCAAAGTTGAAGTTCATTATTAGAAAATTGGGTAATGTGCATGGCTAAGTGAACTCTTCAAAGCTTGGACTTAAACTACCTCAAAGCTGAATTAACAGATTCATGTTTTCTATCATTTTGAAATTCATCATCTGTTAGCTATTTAATCTTCTGTAAATGGAAACTTTAATAACCAGAGAGTTAATTGTTTAATCTGCTGTAGCATTCCTTCCCCCTGTTCTAAATGGTATACCCACAGCACTATTATGGATCCACACGGTTCTGCATGTTGTCTGAATGCATTACACATTCTGGGCTTCTTCTTTGTGGAGATCTCTTTTATATTTTTCCTTATTTGTGTATATCATTTCTGTTTGCAGGGGTATGGGTTCTGTGCTAGGACTTTGCACAGCAATGGTGTCATCAGTATTAGATATTCTTCTCGAGCCTATGGGATGGGGAATATCCATGGAACTGGGACAGAAATTTCCCTTTACACATGCTTATTTCCCAAGCCAACAAAGGGATTTGCTTGCCATAGTAACTGGACCCATATCATGCAGACGATTTGTGGATCTTGTTTCTTACATAGAAGCTATGGTTTTCCTGGGTAAAACAAGCAGCGACAACTCTTCGTGGAAAAACATACAATCACAACAACTGAAAGGGTCACACTTTGGCAAGAAACAACCATCAAAAGGATTGGTCAAATTCAAATACAGTTCTGCTTGGTATGCTTATTAACATGCAAACAGTAATATCCAGATATTTAGCATGCTGTTCAACTCAAAGCTAATTGCTCCTGCTCTGTGGTGCTGCAGGTTGACAATTATGAACTTCCCTAACTGGTTCAATTTTGCCACTGCTCTACTATTTCACCAGGAAGGTTCACAAGGTTATTTATCAGAAGTATTATCTGAGGAGAAAACTGCTGAATCGATAAGCGATGTCAGTCTTGCTCAGAGGGCAGCATTTTACCTTTCGTGGGTCTTATGCCCTTCTAATGTTGATGAATGCCAGATGCTAGCTAACAATATGGTGGAGTTATCACATTCTTGGGCCAGGAACAACAAAAAGCGCCCAAGTAATGCACACCATACCAGTACAGTAAATCACAGGAGGAGACTGCGAGTACCCACAGTTGGGGATACAGAGAAACTTCATGCGTCAACCAACCCTGTCAGTTCCCTTATTAGAGATTTTGATGATCGATGTGTGAAGTTTTGTCGCATAACTGCTGTGAGTCAAGTGCAAGGTACCGAACAATTAGACGTCCCTCTCTCATGCCCTAATTTGCTGCATTTACGGGTTCCTTTAGGGGTGCTGCTTGTGTCCTCTGCTTGTATTAGTGAGCAAGACTGTAACGTGCTTCTGCACTACGCAAGCACTGGTCTGGTTATGGAGTCAAAGGAAGGGCAGACAAAAAGGAAAGATCAGGCTGGCAATGATGTTTTTTCATCTAGTCGTGGAGGTTCTACTGAAAGATGGGCTTTAAATGGTGCATGTCTCATCTTTGGCTGGCTTGACATTATTGAGGATATGTCCGCAGTGATCTTTGAATGTGAAGATACATGTCGTCATTTTGTCAGTCAACTCAGAACCAAGACAGGCCCATACCTGGTGAAGTGTGTAAATTTATTGCTGAATGAGGCGGGTCATGATAAAGATTTTGTGATCGATCTATGCGACAGATTGTTAAACTGGACTAAAGGGCAGCGTTTTGATGGTTGTGAGGCATTCAAAGACGCTATCGTTCAAATGAACGCAAAAATCCACCCCTCTTCATAGCAGTGATCAGGGATTTTATGTAACTGTGGCTGTGTCCGGATGGGTTCCTGGCCTCCTTTTGGTGACTACTGCTGGACGTGAACTGTGGAGTTAAAACATATCCATTCAGCTCTTGGTCAGTCTTATCAGAATTCTGTACAAGCAATTCTGATCAGTTCTACCCGTGTAGATAATGTTGTAAAGTAACATCTGTCAGGTTCAGATATTGTAAAGTAACATCTGTCAGGTCCTGATAGTGTAAAGTAGCATCTGAGACACATACATTGGGCCAGGCAAAGTAGTACTACTGCATTCATGGGCAAATTTAGCCGTCGACTCCATTCTGGATGTTTCCAGTTCATTTCTTCTGTCATGGCTAAATAGATTCTTGTGTTTGAATTATAGAAATTAAATGGCTGTAGTCATCAGTTTATATTTAGTACAGCTATCACCAGTTACTATAAATTTCCAACCCGTTTGCAGGAGATATTTGATATTTTTATCTTGACTGAGCCACTGATGTATATTTTACGTGACATGCACAATTGCACATGTTACTCTGCTTCTCTTGCTGCTGCACTGCAGTTACTAAGCCAACTATTCTTGATGTGCACTAACTACTTCACTATACCAGTTCCAGTGCAAACATTTGGTGTTGCATTATTGCAATTTTTTTTTCCGAGGAATTGCAGCTTTGAGCTGCTTGGGCGCTCAATATACATTCCTATTTTACTCTTATCTTCTTGCCTGCCCTTTTTATGGTCCTACAAAGCAATTTGTAACCACGTAGGTAAACTTTATCATTTTCTTTGCTGTGCAGATTGCAGACCACCGAGAAAAAGGAAAAAGTCCAGAAAACTTAAGGGAACTTCACCCAAACAACGGAATCACAGTTTTATTTGGTTTGTTAGTGCTATTTGTGCCATACAGCAGTTCCAGGTAATTTATTTCTGAAATTAGTTTTCCTGAGTTAATGTTTCCTCCTAATTACATTTCAACTTTGTTACTCAGCAATTGGATATGGTCAACTAAGACATTGTATGTTTGCACAGCCTATTTAGTAGAGCTTGTGACCACACTGAAGTTTTTTAAGTATGCTTCTCTTGTTACATATGTAAAGTAGAAAAACTTATGAATGCCCATACTTACCTGTTGATCATATTATTAAGGTATCTGGATATGATGGACAAAGATATAATAATATGTTTATTTTTTAGGGCATAGTTTTTCTGAAATACTTTTATATATGTATGCAGAGAGAATACAAAATTTCAAAAGTTTGCATCCTCCTCTACTTTACATTTCTTGCAGAGTACAGTCCATTAACTTTGAGGGCTTTGCTCAGTTTAAGATCTAACTGCTCCTTTTATCTGAATGTCGCACAACTGGGGTTATTATGTAGCTCGTACTTGCATGCTTTGAAAGCCCTAGCCGATCTGCTTTTTCGAGTTAGGTGATCTTTTATTGTTAGTCAACATTCGGATACATATCAATTTTTAGAATAGTAGCTCTTCTGACCAAGTTGCACATGTTATGTGGCTGAAATGTTATTCAATAATACATCAAAATCACAATTATAGTAGCTGCTTGTTTTTGCTTGTTAAGGAAAAATGCATGTGCAACCGCAGTGCCAAATATGTTTGTGGAGCAGTGCCTGGCTGCACAAGTTGCACATTAATGTACGCAGCAACCGGTGCCACTTGTAACCGTTCATATCTGGGCAGCTGCTGCATCACATCGATCGTGTCTGAAAGACTAGGAACCATTAACTGTACTCTGTGTATCCCATGGTTAAGGTTCACCCCGCATTAATCAGTGACGTCTACGCATGGATGACGGCCATTCAAACATGCACTTACTTTGGACAGTCTTAAGAAAAAGACACCCACATCTTGAACATATGTTTATATTGCAAAACAGTTTCTCAAACCCAATGAAACTCTTCTTTTTTGTTTTTATGGATTGACTGGTCGAAAACAAACATTAAATTTTGCTTATTTGATCGAAGCATTTTTGAAAAGTTATTGTCGAAGTTTTAATTTCTTTTACCAAAAGTACGTCTAAAATGCCATGCTTGGTGTCTAGCCGATCTAATAAATTCTACTCCAAGTTCATCTTGTTTTTAGTCAGTTAGTGTGGCACAGCCTTGCAGGTAGGTGATTAGGGTATCATTAGTACACAATAGCACCACTGAAGACGCCCTGGAGCCTACCTGCATAGCGATGCAACAAGCTGGACGGGTGGCAATTAAACAAGGGAACTATACGATTAAGCAGCGAGTGGCCCATAAATCATCAATTAAGACAGCCATATGTCGAACCATTGGAACTTATGGTTCTGACTTGTGTAAATATATGACCTTCAGTTTTGATGTATAGTAGGATATATTTATCAAATTAGATCTAGGGTTGTTTTGTTTGTTATGGTCTTGCAGTAGAAATTACTCCCTCTGTTTCTAATTATAAGTCTTTTTAGAGATTTCAATTGGGACTACATACGGATGTATTTATACGTACTTTAGAGTATAGATTCACTCATTTTGCTCCGTATGTAGTCCATATTGAAATATCTAAAAAGACTTGTATTTAGGAACAGAGGGAGTACATATCAAGCTAAAACCTAAAAATGGTGCTACGAGACAGTTGCTAAAACCTATTACATTTGTTATTTTGTGGAAAAAGTTACATATAAATTTCACACATCAAGTATAAATAATTGTGGAGTTGGATGTCTAATAAATGTTTGAAGCACAAGATTCACACGTCGTACTTCAATGTCATTCATCTAGTGAATTTTATTGTGCCAATCAACTAATGGTACAGCCTTGCATGTTCGGGTATCGTTAACACACAATAGCACCACTGAAGACGCCCTGGAACCTACCTGCATAGGCATAGCGACACGTTGGACTGGTACGGCTCATGCACCGGCGCAGAGTTGTATGAGAGTGAATTATGGATTAAGCAGTTAGTGGACCATGGGTTATCAATTAAGTTAGGCTGTCCATTGTGTTGAATCATTGTAACTATGGACGTGACAAGTGTAAAGATACAACCTTCAATTTAACTGTACAATATGACATATGCATCAAAGTCGAACAAATCGGTTTGTAGAAGGAAAAAAAATGCAATGTCCTTCATTGAGTGAATGTAAAGTCAAAACACCTACAATGTCCTTCATTGAGTGAATATATTACCATCTTCCAATAAAACACCAACAAGGAGATGGCAAAAATATATGGAAAAAAGAGAGGGCCAAATCAAGGGTTTTATAAATTGGCAAGACTTCTCATCCTGGGGCTTAGGGGCCGGTAGATGGGACACTGCCATGTCCTTGTAGATTTCAAGAAGGGAATGAAGTACGTAAAATATCGTTGCGGAATCCATCATTGATGGCCAAACGAATGGTTTTCACCTTGAAGAGCATGAATTGGTCCTCGAAGACCTGTGAGTATCCTCAGGGCCAAATCCCACATATATGCCAAGGTACCCAATGAAATGTGACCCAAAGGACACTAGCACCCAGGCATTTAGGGTGTGTTTGGTTCGTACCCTCGCTAGCTTGCCAGGTAAAAAGTAACGCCTGGACACTGCCTGGAATTTGAAAGATTTCTGCCTGCTCAGGCATGGGCCGTTTGGATGGAGACCTGGCCTGGAAGATGCTTACTGTAAAAAAGTATTGATTTGAGACCTGGCCCACCTGAAAAAAGCAGCTGACGAGAGCAGAATCAGCGTCAGGCAGCTACCCTACGATGCCCAGGCGACCAGTTTCTCACGCCTGGGCCAGGCTAAGCATTGTACCTGGGTTATGCATCAGGCTAAGCAGGACAGACAGTTCACCAGGCCAGTCTACCTTGGGATACTCTGGACAGCAACCAAACAGAACACAGGCAGTTTCCAGGCAGGGTTCAGGCCAGGCGCGTCGGAGCGAGGACACAAACCAAACTGACCATTATTTGAAGAGGAATGAGGTGCCGTGGGGAGACCAGGCCTCGAACCCGGGCCGGAGCTAGAGAGGAGAGACCTCACCTTTGTTGGTGCCCCTTACTAGGCATGGCAATTGGCAAGACAAAATGAGATGTGATGGCGCCGTCATGTGAGCAGTAACCCCAATTTTATCTCCCGAGCCATATACAGACAAGCAAGAGAAGTACAATGAGACATGACTTGTGGGTTTGTGGTGTGAATTCTAGGGAAGATTTTATTGTGCAACACGCGCCTTTCCCTCTGGCAGTTGGGAAGCATATGGTTTGTAGCTATATTTCCCATTCAGTGTCAACTGAGAAGACATCTATTAGTGATCTTATGGCTTGAGGTGCTACTGTGCTCCCACAGGTCATGGTGCCACAGCTAAAATGTTTCAAAAAGGTCATGTAGATTGGCACAACATATATATCGATCATGCAGATTCAGTTTTGATCACGTGTTGGAAACAAGGAACAAAAATCCACCTATAGATAATGGCATACTGAAATTCATACTAGTACTTTTACCGGTTAATTGAGCTCGTTTTTCATTTTCCTAGGCAGAGCCCAAGTGTACATATCCCTCGGCCAAACTTTATTATTTCACTCCTACCAATGCTTTGAAAAGAATTAAGAGCACTATGGGTTTCGGATTATGGGTTATTTGCTAAAGTTTGTCCTTTGTTTCTCGGCGTATGAGATGAGTTGAAACTTTATAGCAACATATATATTACTTGTGCCAGAGCCAGACTACTTTTTTTTGGGAAATTTTCTGTTGATTTTTGGTTATACTGCCGCTGCTTGGACCGCGCTAGCACTAGGTATGCTCTCCTTGTGCGTTTGACAAAATGGCAACTACACATCCCTTACAGGGACATGTTGGATTTTACTGGATACAGTATATGCTTTCAAAATCCAAAATCGCATACTAGTTTTCCCCAAGGAAGCAAAAGGCAACCATGCAAAGAGAGCTAAACAGTTAGTTCCCAGACAAAAAGCTACTACCTCTGTCCTACTCTATCCATTCCTTTATGTAAGGTGTATTTTTTTGGCATGGTGATCAGGGCACAAAATTATAGAGAAATGAGGACAAAATTATCCTTGGCTAATTCGTTGGTTGGCGGCAATTAATCAATTAGGCAAGGAAAGGAAGGATATCGAAAATTGGGATAGTGATACAGACAATTAGAATAGATATACTTTTCCTTTCTTCTTGAGGGGCTAAAAAAGGAATTACAAGAAATTAGAAGGAATTTTATCAGAAAGAAATACACATTGTACTATAAAGGAACGAGAAAGTGGTATATAGCCGAAAGCGAGAGCTTCACCTTGTTGTAGTAGACCTGACTCCGGCGATGGAGGGGTGATGACGGTGCGCTTTCCGCTCGCTTGATCTTGGTAGTTGTTCTTTAGGTGGTCTACGGATCTGGATGTAATTTCTATTATTTCTGGTATTCGTTATACTATCATGATTGAAGATGAATAGATCGAAAATTTTCTCGCAAAAAAAGAAAGCGAGAGCTTCACTTGAGTTGAAAAATAAATTAACATACATTTTTCCACAAATTATGCTTTTCGACAAATTACATAGCTAGCAACGAGCGCTCACACTTTGTAGTAGGAGACATATTGGAAGCATTAATTGACACTAGTTGGCAGATACGTTCGTCGATCTGCAGCTGCACGTAGTACGTACGCCCTTGACGCCTCACGCTTACTAGGTGAGCAAGTCGATGCCCGCCGACACCAGGGACTCGGCGATGACCAGGTTGGCCGCCTCCGACGGGTGCACGCCGTCGAAGTAGACGTAGCTGCTGGCGTTCCGGCACATCCCGGCCGCCGTCGCCGGGTCGCAGAGGTACACCCTCGTCCCGGCCTTCCCCGTCCGGCAGCACGTCCTCCTCGCCTCCGCGAAGCCCTGCGCCGCTGGCCTCTCCGAGAGGTCCCGGAGCGGCGTGTAGACGTCGAAGACGGCCACCTTGAGGCCCGCGTGCCGCCTCACCAGCGCCCCCACGGTGGCGTTCAGCTTCCGGTTGAAGGTCTCCGCGTCGCGGTTGAGCCTCGGCAGGCACCCGCCGCCGCCGCTCCGGCCCTTGCCGCCGTACAGCCTGATCGTCGCCGGCAGGCACCCCAGCGGCGGCATCGTCGTCACGCCGATCCGCCGCGCCCCCAGCCTGTACAGCTCCTGCGATATATATGTCCACAGCCACAAGGTCACGTAAGGTACATATATGATGAGGAGGCGAGGCGAGGAGAGGCCGGTGATGCCGGTGAGTCGGGGTACTGACGTCGGCGAAGCCGGAGAAGATGCCGACGAGGAGGTCGCAGTAGCGGTCGACGTCGTAGCGGGCGGACAGGGAGGCGTTGTGGTAGTAGTTCTGGATGAAGTCGCCGGTGCCGGTGCTGACGACGTACAGCGCCTCGGCGAGGATGGTGCGAGCCTGCCGCCGCCCGGCCACCGCCGCCAGCTTCGACCTGTACTCCTTGTAGTACTTGAGCTGCTGCGACAGCGTGATTGCATCCTACAAATAAATACGTACGCACAGCTGATAACTATAAAAAAACACCGTGTTTCCCACTGACATATCTCCATCTCGTGTAGTCCAAAACAAGCTGCTTTTGAAGATGTGGCCGTTGTATACTTACATACATGGCCGCCGTGTCGTCGGAGTAGCTGGACGCGGCGGAGCCGAAGTTGGCGCCGGTGAGGAGGTTCTTCCCTGACGCCAGCGGGCTGAGGTACGGCGGCGCGTAGCCCTCGAAGCCGAGCGTTTCAGCTGCAGAAACCACACACAAACACGTTATTACACACTATAAGGGTGACCAGGTGCAGGGATATATGTGCATGCATGCCACGACGTAGTACCGGTGATGTCGGTGACGATCTTGCCGTCGGAGAACCTGCCGGTGGCCCTGTGGCGCCGGAAGTTCTCCCCGTAGGGCGCGTAGTTGGCCTTGAAGACGGCGCCGGGGAGGTAGTTGTTGTTGCCGACGTCGATGGTCGAGTCGCCGAACGAGATCACCGCCGGCACCACCTGCCCTTGGACGCCGCCGTTGAGGAGCAGAGACAGTGCCATCAGCGCAAGCATCCGTTGCATCGCCGGTGAGCTGCTCCTGGACGACGGCATGCTCTTAGATTTCCGTACGTGCACCGTGCGCGCGTGGCCAACACTGAACCGATGGCACCGTATATATAGAGCCAGCCATAATACTAGTAGAAAAGGGGGCAATGGCCCAGGCCAGTTCAGCCCATTTGTTCGGGTTCAATCCAGAACCGGGATCAATGGAGCTATTTGCCCCAGTTCGTGAGCCCAGAGGGTCGGCCGGGCCACGTGGGCCATTGGTTCCGGTTTGTCCGGACCTTTTGGCCCCAGTTGGTGGAACGAACCGGGACCAATGGCCTGGCTCCTGGCCCACCACCATTAGCCCCGGTTGGTGGCTTGAAGCGGGACCAAAGGCTTCCCTTTAGTCCCGGTTCATGCCACCAACCGGGGCTAATGGTGCTGCCTATATATAGCCCTCGCGCAAAAGCAGAGCAAATTGCTCTAATTTTTCTGGCCGAGGGGGAGAGGGCTTGGTGGTGCTCTAGCTCACCTCCTATGCACACAAGGTGTTCGATGGAATGCCCGAGCCACACTACTTAAGGTTTCTCCTCTCCAAGCTCGACCGCCAAGCTCCATTTTCCTCAATATTTATCTAGGTTTAGCGGTCCGTCACGCCTCGTCCCCGTCTTCATCGCCGTCGATCACCCGCACCGATCTCATCGCCGGCACCACCGTGGTGAGCCTCTTGTTGTTATCTTCTTTCTGAAAGGAAAAATATTCTTACTTGTATGTTTAGATAGATACTTGTATTATTTTCTTACTTTTATTATTGCATCTTATATAGTGCGATGGTTTTGGTATCCGCCCCCGTCGGCCCTCGTCCTGTCTATGATTCAGATGTGGTATATATTATCTTTTCATAACTATTGGTTCATTTATTGTTTATGAAAATTATGCCGACCAACGTGACATAGATTTTATTTATCTAGGATGTTGTTGAACCGAAAATTCCAACCGACCCTATTGTCAAGAGGTTAAATTTAGTTGAAGAAGAAATAAATTTCTTGAAGGAAAAAATAAAAAAACTTGAGGAGGAGAAGATGATATTGGAGTTGCATGTTGCGGATGTCGTCGATGATCACAAGATCAAGATGGATGCAATGCGCTTGAAGATTAGAAAGATTAAAAAATATGCCACTCATACCGAGGCTTGGTATCATTATGCCGTTGGATCAGTTGTTACCTTGGTTGCGATTATGATTGCATTTGTTTTCGCATTGAAATGTTTTACATGGTTTCAATGTATGGTTTAATTAATTTAGATGCTCTGCAGAGCTTTATGTTGTTAGATGAGAACTATGTATGTACTTTGGTTTTTATGTGATGATGAACTTCTATTAATTTGGTCACTTAATTATCTATTCATGATGTTCTGTAATGATTTTTGACACACTTAATTATATAAAATGCACGCAGATGAACCGCAATGGATGTACGGTGATGACACACCTCCGAGTACACTAAGGGCGTGCATGATTTTCTCAAGTGGCTGAGGCAAACAAGCAGAATGGTTTTATGTGTTGTCCATGCCCTATATGTGGAATACTGAAGTCTTGCTCGACCGAAAAATCCTTCACACCCACCTACTTTACAAGGGTTTCATGCCACACTATAATGTTTGGACGAGGCACGGAGAAATAGGGGTTATGATGGAAGACGGCGAAGAAGAAGAGTACGATGACAACTATGTGCCCCCTGAATACGGTGATGCTACTGAACATCAAGAGGAAACAGACGATGTGCACGATGGTGCTGCAACGGGCGAAGCTGCTGAAGATCAAGAGGAACCAGACGATGTGCCCGATGATGATGATCTTCGCCGGGTCATTGTCGATGCAAGGACGCAATGCGAAAGTCAAAAGGAGAAGCTGAAGTTCGATCGCATGTTAGAGGATCACAAAAAAGGGTTGTACCCCAATTGCGAAGATGGCAACACAAAGCTCGATACCGTACTGCTGCAGTGGAAGGCAGAGAATGATGTGCCTGATAAAGGATTTGAGAAGCTACTGAAAATAATGAAGAAGAAGCTTCCAAAGGATAACGAATTGCCCGACAGTACATACGCAACAAAGAAGGTCGTATGCCCTCTAGGATTGGAGGTGGAGAAGATACATGCATGCCCTAATGACTGCATCCTCTACCGCGGTGCATACAAGGATCTGAACGCATGCCCGGTATGCGGTGCATTGCGGTATAAGATCGACGAGATGACCACGTGATGTTGATGACGAGCCTACCAGAAGAGGGTTCTCGAAGGTGATGTGGTATGCTCCTATAATACCACGGTTGAAACGTCTGCTCGAAACGGAGAGCATGCCAAGTTGATGCGATGGCACAGTGAGGACCGTAAGAAAGACGGGAAGTTGAGAGCACCCACGACGGGTCATGATGGAAAAAATTGAGAGAAAGTACTGGGATGAGTTTGCAAAGGACCCAAGGAACGTATGGTTTGCTTTAAGCGCGGATGGCATTAATCCTTTCAGGAGCAGAGCAGCAATCACAGCACCTGGCCCGTGACTCTATGTATGTATAACCTTCCCCCTTGGATGTGCATGAAGCGGAAGTTCATTATGATGCCAGTTCTCATCCAAGGCCCTAAGCAACCTGTACCTAAGGCTATTAGTTGAAGAACTTTTACAGCTGTGGAATGGAAACGGTGTACGTACGTGGGATGAGCACAAAAAGGAGGAATTTCACCTAAAGGCGTTGCTGTTCGTGACCATCAACGATTGGCCCGCTCTCAGTAACCTTTCAGGACAGACAAACAAGGGATATCACGCATGCATGCACTGTTTACTTGACACCAATAGTATATACCTGGGAAGCTGCAGGAAGAATGTGTACCTGAGCCATCGTCGATTTCTTCCGACCAACCATCAATGTTGAAAGAAAGGCAAGCATTTCAAAGGCGAGACAGATCACCGGAAGAAGCCCACCATGCGTACCGGTGATCACGTACTTGCTATGGTCAATGATTTACACGTAATCTTTGGAAAGGGTCCGCGGACTAGCTGTTCGAATGACGCCGACAATCACGCACCCATGTGGAAGAAGAAATCTATATTTTGGGACCTACCCTACTGGAAAGACCTAGAGGTCCGCTCTTCGATCGACGTGATGCACGTGACGAAGAACCTTTGCGTGAACCTGCTAGGCTTCTTGGGCGTGTATGGGAAGACAAAAGATACACCCGAGGCACGGGAGGACCTGCAACGCTTGCACGAAAAAGAGGGCATGCCTCCGAAGCAGTATGAAGGTCTTGCCAGCTACGCTCTTACGAAAGAAGAGAAAGAAATCTTATTTGAATGCCTGCTCAGTATGAAGGTCCCGACTGGCTTCTCATCGAATATAAAGGGAATAATAAATATGCAAGAGAAAAAGTTCCAGAACCTAAAGTCTCATGACTGCCACGTGATTATGACGCAACTGCTTTCGGTTGCATTGAGGGGGCTTCTACCGGAAAACGTCCGATTAGCCATTGTGAAGCTATGTGCATTCCTCAATGCAATATCTCAGAAGGTGATCGATCCAGAAATCGTACCAACGCTAAGGAGTGATGTGGCGCAATGTCTTGTCAGTTTCGAGCTGGTGTTCCCACCATCCTTCTTCAATATCATGACGCACGTCCTAGTTCATCTAGTCGACGAGATTGTCATTCTGGGGCCCGTATTTCTACACAATATGTACCCCTTTGAGAGGTTCATGGGAGTCCTAAAGAAATATGTTCGTAACCGCGCTAGGCCAGAAGGAAGCATCTTCATGGGCCATCAAACAGAGGATGTCATCGGGTTTTGTATTGACTTCATTCCTGGCCTTAAGAAGATAGGTCTCCCTAAATCGCGGTATGAGGGAAGACTGACTGGAAAAGGCACGCTTGGAAGGGACTCAATAATATGCAGGGACGGATATTCTTGGTCTCAAGCACACTACACAGTTCTACAAAACTCTACTTTGGTGACCCGTATGTCGATGAACACAAGAACAGTCTGCGCCCAAACACCGGAGCAAGGCGACGATCGGATTACATGTGAACACATCGGGACTTTCAGCAGTTGGTTGGAAACACGTCTCGAGGTGACATCACTGTTTGTGATGAGCTGTACTTGTTGTCCAGGGGACCATCTTCGACTGTAATGATTTGGAAAGGATCTGAGATAAATGAGAATACATTTTACACGATTGACCAAGATGAAAAGAGCACCAACCAAAACAGCGGTGTCCGCTTTGATGCAGCAACCGACAGGGGAAAGGACACATATTATGGTTACATAATAGACATATGGGAACTTGACTACGGAGTAGATTTTAAGGTCCCTTTGTTTAAGTGCAAGTGGGTCAATCTGTCAGGGAGGCGGGTACAGGTAGACCCACAGTACGGAATGACAACAGTGGATCTGAAAAATCTTGGGTACACTGACGAACCGTTCGTCCTAGCCAATGATGTGGCACAGGTTATCTATGTGAAGGACATGTCTACCAGACCGAGGAAAATAAAAGATAAGGAAGTGAATACATCATACGATGAGCCAAAGCGCCACATAGTTCTTTAAGGAAAAAGGGACATCCTGGGAGTGGAGGGCAAGACAGACATGTCTGAAGAGTATGAAAAGTTTCATGAAATTCCCCCCTTCAAAGTCAAGGCTGACCCAAGCATCCTGATAAACAACGAAGATTATTCATGGTTACGGCGCAATAAGCAAACGACACAAGCGAAGAGAAAGTGAAGACTTTCTCCCGCAACTATTATGATGATACCATGCCAACTTTGTAACAGACGAGTATGATACCATTGTCCGTTTTGTACATGCACATGCTATGCCAACTTTTTCAGAGTTCATTTGAAAACTATGAATTTGAAAACCTCATGAACGAAGGGCGCCACAGCGTTTATAAGCCCGCCCCTCACGCCTTGTTGAGCTCACAAACTTGTGATTCACACAAATTTCAAAGAATTCAAATTTTATAAAACTAATGGCACAAACAGAAAGTTTATAATTGTTCTAAAACAAATGGCACTAACAGAAAGTTTATAATTTTGCTGACCTAAAAGCAAAAAGAATTAAAAATAAAGCAAAAACCAAAAGAAAATAAATAATGCAGAAAACAAAACAAAAAACTTGAAATAAAAATAAAAATAGCAACAATAAGTATTTTGTTGTAAGTAGAAACAAAATAAAATAAATAAAGCAACAAAGAAAACAAAAAAGTGTTTTCAAATTTTAAAACTAATGGCACTAACAGAAAGTTTATATTTTTCTAAAACTAAAAGCACTAACTGAAAGTTTATAATTTTGCTGACCTAAAAGCAAAAAGAATTAAAAAATAAAGCAAAAACCAAAAGAAAATAAATAATGCAGAAAACAAAACAAAAAACTTGAATAAAAATAAAAATAGCAACAATAAGTATTTTGTTGTAAGTAGAAACAAAATAAAATAAATAAAGCAACAAAGAAAACAAAAAAAGTGTTTTCAAAATTTAAAACTAATGGCACTAACAAAAAGTTTATAATTTTTCTAAAACTAAAAGCAAAAAGAAATAAAAAATAAAGCAAAAAAAAGTGCCACCTACTGGGCCTCCACGGCCTGAATACAACTAGAAACCCTATGGCCAGGATTCAGGCCCGCGGAAGGCCAGTTGGCCCAGAGGCACAGATTGCAGAGTTAGGCCCGAAAGCCTGCTTTAGAGAGGAGCTCGAGAGGGAAGCCGCACCGCACCTTATAAACAGGTGCGGCTCCCTCTCAACTAGCGAGGTGGGACTAAACTTTGGGCGCGGGGCAGCAGAAGGCCTTTGGTCCCGGTTGGTGGCACCAACCGGGACTAAAGGGGTGCATTAGTCCTGGTTCGTGGCACCAACGGGACTAATGCATTTTTAGTCGGTTGGTGCCACCAACCGACCAAAGGCCGCCGCTTCCGCCCTTTGGGCTGCTGAAAAGAGGCCTTTGGTCCCGGTTGGTGGCACCAACCGGGACTAGTAGATAGTCCGGTTGGTGCCACCAACCGACTAATCTTTCTATATATACAACACTTAGGAAAATTTGACGAACACATCACAAGTTGCCCCGTCACGCCGACGACGCCGAGCTCATCGACGCCGCCAGCTGCCCAGATCAACGCCGTCCCATCGCCCGCCGCCGCCGCCGCCCAGACGCCGTCTGCCGCCGCCCGACGCTGTCTGCGCGCCCCGTCGTCGCCCTTGCCTGTCGCCGCCAGCGCTGCCCGACGCCGCCACGCATACGCCGACGCCGTCGTCGTCACCCTTGCCGTCGTCGCCGTCGTCGTCGCCCAGCGCGCCAGTCGCGCCTGCCCCACCAATTCGCCCCCACTGCTGTCGCCGTCGTCGCCGACCATGCCTGCCCTGCCCGCCGTGGTCGTCGCCGAGCCCTCGCCGCCCGCCGTCGCCCTCGCCCGGCCGCCCTCATGAGCCGCCGCCGTCGAGGCTCATGTTCATCGGTGCTTGCATTTTTGTGCATTGCATTTTTTATATATATTTTTGTTCATAGCATTTTTCAGATATATAATGTATATATGTATGTGGTAGCTATATGATGAATGGATGTGGCTATGTATGTATGAATATAATGGTCATAGCATTTTTTTGTTTATATATATTTTTCATATATGTATTAATTTTTTATTTAGGTTGTTAGTAGATATCGATTTTAGGTTAGTGCATTTTAATTAGGTTAGTGTAGAGGAAAAAGTAAAATAAGAAAAAGGAAGAAAAGAGGAAGAAGGAAGAAGGAAGAAGAAAGAAGAAAAAGAAGGAGAGGAAAAAGGAAAATAAGTAGAGAAAGAAGGAGAAGAAGAAGGAGAAGACGAGGAGAGGAAGAAGAGGAGGAAGAAGAAAAAAAGAGAAGAAGAAGAAGGAATAGATGAGCTTCTTCTCCTTTTTTTTTCTCCTCCTTTTTTTTCGAGGGTGTCGAGGATCGCCGAGGGGTCGATGGTCGGGAACTAGGGTAGAGGGTCGAGGGTCGTTAAGGGGTCAAGGGTCGAGGGTTTCAGGGTCGAGGTTCGAGGGTTCTATAGGGTCGAGGATCAAGGGTTCGAGGTCGTCTAGGGTCGAGGGTTCGAGGTCGTCGAGGTTCGAGGTCGAGGATCGCCGAGGGTCGAGAGGTTTCCTAGTGTCAAAGTATTGAAGAAATCCATGGCTTCATGATTAGCGGAGTAACCAGGGCATGATGGATGAAGTCCTCCAAAGTTATTACGGAATGGAGTCCGGATAGGATAATTTTCCTTTTATGCAATTTCAGCAAAGGCCTTCCAAATAACGATATTCGGAAGGTTCTTGCTGAACTTTGTACCAAAAAGCGAATTATCCTATCTGGGACTCCGTTCCAAAATAACTTTGGAGAGCTTCGCACCATCATGCACATTTACTAGCCTAATGATGAAGACATGGTTATGTTGAATCCTTTGACACTAGGCAACCTCCGACCGCCGGCGATCCTCGACCTGACCTCGATCGCTGGCGATCCTCGACCCTCGATGATCCTCGACCCTTGATAAAAAAAAGAAGAGAAGAAAAAAAAAAGAGGAGAAGAAAGAATAGAGTAGAAGAACTCCTCTATTCTTTCTTCTCCTCTTTTTTTCTTCTTCTTCCTCTTTTTTTTATCGGGAACGAGGGTCGCCGAGGGTCGCCGAGCGGTAGAGGAAACCCTAATTAAATAGCAAGTATCGTCGGTGTGAGATACATGTGGCCATCGGTGTCGGACACTACATCCACGTCCCTAGGGCTGGAATTCGAGCCGAGTCGAGCCAGCTCGGCTCGACTCGCTAGAGCTCGTTTCGTTAACGAGCTAGCTCGACTCGACTCGTTATTATAATGAGCTCAAATCCAAGATTGGCTCGACTCGTATAACTCGCGAGCTGAAGTCGAGCTGACTCGTTTAGCTTGTTAAGCTCGTTAAAGATATGAACATAAAACCCTCATATATTATAAAATGATTGTGTATATATTAGACATATATATCACTAAACAATAGTAATTTCCTTGTAACGCATGAGTCTCCTAGGCGGTTGGGCCTTCAACGGCTAGGCCTTCTGTTGTGCGCCTGGGACATAGGGTGCTGAGTGGCTGATCTTTCTTTGTATTGGGAGTGACTGATCTTTTGTTCCGAGCCTAACGAGTTACACGAGTACTCGTGAGATTGGCTCGTTTAACTTGGTCTATAAACGATCTTAAACTAAAGCTCGGCTTGACTCGTTATTCTTCGAGTTCGAGTCGATTCGAGCCGAGTCACGAGCTACTCGTTTAGCTCGCGAGCTTCGAGCTTTTTTTCCAGCCCTACACGTCCCACAAGTGACGCGGGCGTCGATGCCCACGTCACTTGTGGGACATAGATGTAGTGTCGTCGTTGTTGTTGTCGATATACCCCCTCCCGATAGCTTCAACGTGTGGGGGGTCGATATTACCCCCTCCTTGAAGCGTTCTCGAGGCCACCCCCTAACCCTTAAAGCGTTGTCGAGGCCACCCGAAACCCTAGAGAAGCAGCGTCGAGGCCACTAATTAATATGATTCCTTATTGTGATTAGCTAGCTAGTTCTACGTTTGCCACTAATATATCCATATCTGTCATGTTTGAATAATAATTTGCCATGTTGTAAATATTTGTAGAAACTATGGACACCCCGCCCCGAGACGAAGCAGCAGAAGCGTTGTTGAGGCACATAATCGCAGAAGGAAGTGATGCCCTCAGCTCGTTGATGTATCTCAACGACACCGATGGTCTGGAAGGAGAGGGTGAAGAAGCAGCTGGCTATGCTTATGATGGCTCCGATGACCCAATGCCGGTGGAAGAAGGAGAGGGTGAAGAAGTAGACCGTGAGGACTGCTCCGGTGATCACCGAACTGAGTCCGGCCAGGTATATATATTAGTTAAGCCTGTGCTAACTAGCTAATTGATGCATTCATTGTTTTGGTATGTACACATACTAATTAACTCTCGTCTTTCTTCCTTTTTCTAGCCCTCCGGATCGAGCACAACTTTGGTAAAGAGACGAGGCCCGAAGAAAAAGTTGAGCTCGGATGAAAGGTTTGAGATCATAGAAATCGCGCGCGACGGCCAACCGATTGAACCCATCCGGACAAAGAAGGCATTTGTTGCTCAGTGCGGGGTTCTGTTTAGGGCCAAGATCCCAATCAGCATCCAGCAATGGTATAAGCCTAAGAACGAAGAGCCTGAGGTGTCTTATGTCAATGATCTGCAGAAAAATGATCTTTGGACTGAGCTAAAGTCAAATTTCACCCTACCGCCAGAGGATGATCCGGAGAAGCCAGTTATAGAGCCATTAATCAAGTATTTTGCTCTTGAGAAGATGGCAGAGCTATTCAGGCATTGGAAGAAAGACCTGAATAAGTTTGTCGATAAAAAAGAGACACCAGAATTCAAGGGCAAATATGAGAAGATCAGATATGACTGGCCCGCATTTGTGGCCCACAGGACATCGGAAAAGAGTAAAAAGATGTCGGCGACAAACAAGCAAAATGCTGCGAAGAAGAAGCTTCACCATCGCACAGGGTCAGGTGGCTACCTCATAGCCCAGCCTAAGTGGGCCAAGGCTGAGAATGATCTGCTTGATAAAGGGATCGAACCGAGACAATGAATCGCAGACCGTTGCGGACTTGGTTCTTCGGGCTGGCGGAACCTTGGACCCTGATCGTGGAAGTGCATTTGGACGGACGAGCAATTGGACATACCAGTCAAAAGGCTAAAGCAATATATCGAAGCAGCGCAACAAGGGAAGTTCGTTCCAGACAGGGAGAAGGACGAGCTCACAATGGCCCTTGGGAATCCTGAGCACCCTGGACGGACACGAGGCACGCTAGGCTCCCTTTCGTGGAAGGCTGGATTTCCGGACGCAGGGGGTTACAAAACCCATGAGAGGAGGAAGAAACTGGAGCAGAGCCAAATGCAGGCGCTGCACGAAAGGGTAATGGGGCTAGAGGAACGAGAAGCAGCAGATCACAGCAACCGACCTGCCAAGCTTCCCGGCTACCCGCCATCTCGGCGGAGAAGCAGCGTGGCTTCCACCGAGCTGCTTCAGCCGGAGCATGCCTTGACGGCTCCTGCCAACTATCCCGTGGATGCTATCACGGAGTCTCAAAATTGCCACCTTATGGTGGAATGGAGCAATTTGAAGGTCAAGGCGGCTGTTGGCTCTATTTATCCTACTAAACCCGACTCAACTTTTCACCGCCGCCGATTCCGAAGGATATGCAAAGGTGATGGTGGATGAAATAATGGAGGATTTGAGGACCTCCGGCTTGACCACCCTACCGGTGAAGGGAGTATCGGCTGGGTTACGCTCAAGACTCCATGCCTATGGCGGAAGGATCTCATCAACCTTCCGAACTGGACGCCTCCGCCTCCTCCTCCTCCTCCGTGAGTCGGGGCACTCCGCCTCCTCCTCCGGCGAGTGACGATCAGGGCACTCGGCGGCTCCTTCTCCGGCGCGTGGCGGCACTCCGCCTCCTTCTCCGCCTGCACCGGCGCGCCCGAGCAGCCAGCCTCCTCCTTCTCCGCCTCGTCAGCAAGGGCGGAAGAGACCCGCCGCCGCTCCGGCTGCTCCGGCGCGTCGTAGTCATTCTCCTCCGCCTCGTAAGCAAGGAAAGAAGACATCCGCTCCGTCTGCTCTGCCGGCGTCTAGCAGTACAGCCAAAGGTGGGAGGAGATACAGATTCGGTCCTTCTCTGAAGAATCCAGAGAAGTTACCGTACGAGAGGACCGACGAGGAAAACGCGAAGATCGCGCAGACCGAAGTGCATGACTGGTTTGAAGGGTTGAAAGCAAAGAGACATCCACCTCCGGAGGAGAAGGTAGATCCGGTGAAAGCGAAGCGCACTCTGGATGCCCTGACAAAACCACCCAAGTCTCCGCCGAAAGGCAACTATGAGCGCATTATTGGAAAGGCATTGGCCGAAGCGGAGAGGTCGGGAAGTACTAAAAGTGATCAAAGAATGAAAGAACGACGAGCTGGGAAAAAAATTGCCCAGCTCGGGGAACAAGCGAAGCAATCGTGCCCCCCGCTCAAGGTGCCTGCTAGCGACATCGTCGATCCGAGGATGGTGCCCGGTTATGGCAATCCTGAAGATTACCTGCCCGACGATGTACATTATGATTTATTGGAGGTGCAGATACAAAGATACGAGTACGGGAAGCCTCTCGTCAAAGATGAAAGCTCTCTATCAACGATGATGTGAAGATTGCATGATTGGTACATGAAAACCTGCAGAGAGTCTGAGGGGAGGAGTACTTTGTATGTGAGAGTTAAAAAGGAGCATGACCTCGTTGGAATTGAACTGTTGCCTATTCAATTTGAGGAGTTCTATCAGTTTTTCAATCAATTGGCCCTCGATAAAGCAACGGTCACCTGCTACTGTCTGTAAGTAGTACTACTTCGTCATTAAGTCTCTATATAACTCAGCTCTTTCATTGCATGTATTTATAATTATCCTCACTATATTATGCAGATTGAAGATCGCCGAATTGAAGAAAAGACAAGTGGGTTCCATTGGGTTCATTAACACATATCTCATAGATGCAACTGAGGTTGAATTTCATGCCGAAAATACCGAGGCCAACTTGCTACAATCGTTCGTAATAAATGAACACAAGGATATAATACTCTTTCCTTACAACTTCAAGTGAGTGTTACTGTCTTGTGGCATATTCAGTTTCCCTTATTAGTCCAGGTTATAGTAATGTAATTGATGAGTTATGCATGCGTTCGCAGGTTCCACTATATTCTCCTAGAGATTAAGCTTGAGCAGGGAGTAGTAACTGTCTTAGACTCGAGACGAAAATATCCCAAGGAGTATGCGGATGACTGAACTGCTCGAGAAGTAAGTTAAATCGATCATTATCCACCATATCAGCAACTTTGTTCATTTCTGATATCAAGTAATTGTTTTCTTTGTATGGCAGGGTTTGGAGAAAATTCACCAAAAAAGCTCCGGGACTGCCGAAGAAGCTGCAATTTAGACACCCGAAAGTAAGTACTATAGTAGCATATTCCACGCATCTCCTAGTGATTCAAGCGCTAGTTTCATCAATACCATTTAACATGCTTGCTAATTATCAGTTTGATTGACCTCTATTTCTTGTAAAGTGGTTGTGGCAGGAACAAGGGAATGATTTCTGTGGATACTACGTTTGCGAGTCCATCCGCCACACGACCTGTGAGCGGGGCTACTCTGACAAACAATATGAAGTGCGTAAATAACAATATTCACAATTTTATTTTATTACCATCATTTGTGTTGAGTTTCATTCATTCATATATATATGTATTGACCCCCTTCTTAAAATTAGATGTTTCGGATGCGGGATGAACTACTAGCACCAGATCGCCTGCGAGCAATTGGCGGCATTCTTTCTTGACCACGTGATCGCCGAAGACGGAGAATACTATGTGGACCACGCGTCCGTATGTTAGGAGATTATATTTGTAAAAGATAATTATTGTTTATATGTAGCCGGTAGTGTCGGATAGATATACGAGAACTTGTTGTTCGATCAATCTCTCAGAGAAGGAGAGGTGGTCGATATCACTTCCCTCTGTACGCATATATGTTCATGACGATCTTCTGTTTCCTTCGTTTGCTTACTATCTAGCTAGCGTGTCTAGCTAGTCCTCTCTATACGTATGTATAGTACGTAGCGTCGACCAAGCACGGACAAAAGAGAGGGCACTTCTCTCTATTAATTAGCTAGCTAACACAATATATGAAACACCTAAATTAACCCCCCAAAACCACCAAACCCCCCCCCCCTTTCAAAAAAAATAAAATAAAAACCCCAGCCACATAAATGCTGACGCGTGGATGACCATTGGTCCCGGTTGGTGCCACCAACCGGGACTAAAGGCCCTCCTGCCTGGGCTCAGCACGCAGGCCACGTGGAGGCCCATCAGTCCCGGTTCTGGATTGAACCGGGACTAAAGGGCCAGGGTATTAGTACCGACCCTTTAGTCCCGGTTCATGAACCGGGGCTAAAGGCCCTCACCAACCGGGTCAATAGGCCCATTTTCTACTAGTGTAAGCGGAAAAGTCCGTATCTCTATTGCTGGTAGCCTGGTACTATGTTTTCGTTCTATATAAAGAAAAAACAGGGTGGATATACTCGTATGCTCATGCATGTAATTTTTAAAACTTATAAACATGACCGCTAGCTTACGAAACTGTGCAAGAATCACTGGTCAAGCTACAACATAAGTTACGTAACTTGCTCTCCTGATTTTTGCACATTCACAAATGAATATAATACTTTCTAGCATAAAAAATGATCTTATATTATACTCCCTCCGTCCCACGGAGGGAGAAAGACGGAGGGAGTACAATATTATCATGCAAGTGCAGACCGTGTGTGAGCGTGACGGTGTAAATCAAAATACCATAAAATTTGGCCGATACTTGTCCCAGACCACTGACTACTCTATCCATATTGTCAGGTGTATAGCTATCCAAAATATTTTTTTCCATCCGACTCTAGGGTGTCAGAATCAGATACACATGCATGCATTGATGTGCATGGCTTTGCTTTGGATTGGGTGTTTTTATTGCAGTAGTGTTATTTGATGTTTTTCAAGGACATGACAAATCGGATGTTTATTTATGGCAATTATATTGCCATGAGGATGGTTAGCTGGGAATACCATTGTTCCTTTAACTATCCAATCACATGTTGATTCGCCATGTACTACTTCTTTCGTCTTATAATATAAGACCTTTTTTTGTACATTATAGGATGGAGGGAGCAGTTTATTTCTGATTGGAACTACCCCATCTATTTAGCTAACCGTCATTAGACGGAATATCGTAAAGATTTGATTTTGTAAAATCTTTACGCATACGTAGGAATAACACTGCTCATTTTATCGTGTTTCGTCTTCCTCGGCCGATCGAGTGGAAGGTGTCAGCTAGCCCAGCTTTGCTCACGGCTGTCTGGCTAGCTTGCTGCAATTTATTAGTTAGTGTGAAGAAACAGTGTAAATGAACAGTAATCAATCACTAATGATGGATGTCGATGATGTACATATTTATATCTCCGGAAGGGACGGGTCGCACAGGCGCGACCTTTACAAGCGATGGATCGAAAGAACACGTCTATTACAATAGGACGTGCCCCATCGGGAGAGGAACCGCACATCGGTTTTGCTAAGCAGGGATTTCCATTAATTAAACTAATTAATTAATCCTAACACTCCCCCTAATCTCTGCTTCAATTATTCTTGTAAACATCATCATCAACATCTTGATCATCATCATCACGATTAGTCTCCTCCAAAAACCCTGTAGGAAAAATATGAGGAGATATGTACAATATGCCATCAAAAACTCCTTCCAAAAAAAAAACCCAGTGGGAAAATAAGGAGAAACCGACATATCACAATGCCTGCATTACTATTGCCTCATTAAAAACCTCACATAAGAAACCATTTAGGAAAACTTATAAAGGAAAAGAGCACAATATCAAAGATCCGAGGATCACAAACAGATTATCATTTAGGGAGACACTCCCCCTGAACTTTGCAAATCCCGAAGTCGTTTCATACCAATTCCATTGATGTACTTCCCAAATAAAGAACTTGGTAATGACTTTGTAAACAAATCAGCAAGATTATCACATGACTTCGTTTGCAAAATATTTATCTCCCCGGTCTGCTGTAACTCATGGGGATAAAATAACTTAGGAGAAATATGCTTTGTAATATTACTCTTTATATAACCTGTCTGCATCTGTGTAATACATGCAGCATTATCTTCATAGATAATAGTGGGTGATTCCAATGATCCAATCCCACTTGAACTTTCAATAAAGTTAATCATTCTGCGAAGCCATGCACATTCACATGATGCTTCAAACAAAGCAATAATTTCAGAATGATTCGTGGATGTAGCCACCAGAGTTTGTTTTGTCGACTTCCAAGAAAAGGCCGTACCTCCACTCAAGAAGACAAAACCAGTCTGTGATCTGGCATTATGGGGATCCGATAGGTATCCAGCATCACAATATCCCACCATGGTCTTATCTTGATTTTTCCGATAGAACAAACCAAGATCTTTGGTGCCTTGAAGATATCTGAAAATGTTCTTCACACCAACCCAATGCCTCTTTGTTGGTGATGCACTGAATCTAGCCAATAAATTTACTGCAAATGATATATCAGGCCTGGTGCAGTTTGCTAGATACATTAGTGCTCCAATAGCACTGAGGTAAGGAAACTCAGGTCCTAATACCTCTTCATCATCACCCTTAGGTCTAAATGGGTCTTTATCTCTATCAAGAGATCTAACAACCATTGGCGTTTTCGATGGATATGCTTTATCCATATTAAATTTCTCAAGAATCTTTTGGATATAAGCAGACTGATGAACAAGTATTCCTGAAGGAAGATGTTCAAGTTGTAAGCCCAAACAAAATTTAGTCTTACCCAGATCTTTCATCTCAAACTCCGTCTTAAGATGATTACTTGCCTCATGTATTTCTTGTGTAGTCCCAATGATATTCAGGTCATCCACATACACAGAAATAATGCAAAATCCATTCTTAGATTTCTTAATAAACACACATGGGCAATCATTATTATTTGAGTATCCCTTTTGAAGAAGGAATATACTCAGTCGGTTATACCACATTCTTCCCGACTGCTTCAAGCCATACAATGACTTCTGAAGCTTTACGCAATACATATTGCGATTAGCCTTTGGATTCGGAAGCTTCATTCCCTCAGGAACTTTCATATAAATATCCGAATCCAGCGACCCATATAAATATGCAGTCACAACATCCATCAGTTGGATAGACAAATTCATTTTCACTGCCAGTGATATTAAATATCGGAACGTTGTTCCACTCATAACAGGAGAATATGTTTCATCATAATCGATGCCGGGTCTCTGCGTGAACCCTGTGCTACAAGCCTCGCCTTATATCTCACCACCTCATTGTTCTCGTTCCTCTTTAACGAAAACCCATTTTGCTCCCACAGGAACACATGTTGAGGAGTGGGTATTACTGCAGTGAATACCCTCTTTTTATGAGCGGCGTAATTAGTCCTCAATTGCTGCCTTCCATTTGGACCAGTCTGAGCGTTTCATGCACCCTGCCATAGACTTAGGTTCTCGATCCAAATCAAGGCCTTCTGCAATTCTAGAGGCGAAATAAATGTCGACAACTGTAGTCTTTCTATTGTATGATTCTCCTGAATCAATGTAATTAATGGATATCTCATCAATACCTTTTGATCCTTCGTGATTTCCCTCAACAATTGGATCAAGGTCTTCAGATGTCCCAACACCAAAATTTGTGTGCACACTCGTGTTGGGTTCTGGATGTCCAACATCCTTCAGGTGTCCTTCAACCCTAGGTTGAATATCAACATTTTGTTGACTTGCATTTACTATTTGAGGATTCCTCATTCCCCTTGGACGCTTTTGCAAAGCCTTGTCCTTTGTGTCCAGATTCCTCCCCCTCTTAGGTGGCTGAGTAGATCTATGGGTCACATCCACTCTCTCTGGCACATTCATAGCGGGAACATTTGATTTTGTGACACCTTTATAATCAGTAAATGCATCTGGCAGATTATTTGCAATATTTTGCAAATTTATAATCTTCTGAACCTCCAGTTCAGACTCATTCGTCGACGTGGATCTAAGGACTGGATGCCTTTCACATCCCAATCTATTTCTCGGCATTCTTTGTGGTTATTCTCTCCCCCTAATGTCGGGAAATTGTCCTCATCAAAAATGCAATCAGCATACCGGGCTGTAAACAAATCCCCTGTCAGGGGTTCCAGGTACTTAATAATTGACGGAGAATTGTACCCCACATAGATCCCCATTCGTCTATGAGGTCCCATTGATGTACGCTGCGGTGGTGAGATCGGTACATATACCGCGCAACCAAATTGCCGCAGATGGGAAATACTTGGCTGGTTTCCACGTACTAACTGCAACGGGGAGACCGTATGATATGCAGTTGGTCGAATTTGTATCAATTCTGCAGCATGCAAAACTGCATGACCCCAACATGAAGCTGGAAGATTACTATTCTGCAGGAGCGGTCTTGCTATCAACTTGATCCTCTTGATAAGTGATTCCGCAAGACCATTCTGGGTATGTACATAAGGTACTGAGTGCTCCACAGAAATTCCCAAAGCTAGGCAGTAATCATTAAATGCTCGTGAACTAAATTCCGCAGCATTATCCATTCTGATTGTTTTTATCCTATGCTCAGGATGATTTGCTCTCAATTTAATGATCTGAGCAATTAGCTTTGCAAAAGCATGGTTCCTTGTTGACAGTAGACACACATTTGACCATCTCGTTGATGCATCAATTAGGACCATGAAATATCTGAATGGTCCAGATAACGATTGTATTGGACCACAAATATCTCCTTGAATGCGTTCAAGAAAATTAAGCGGCTCATCCTTTAATTTCACATAAGATGGCCTTGTGATCAATTTCCCAATTGCACATGCTGTGCATACAAAATCCGATGATTTTGGGAACTTTCTATCCGTTATGTTGTGTCCAACAGAACCATCAATAATTTTTCTCATCATCCCAATAACAGGATGACCCAGGCGACCATGCCAAATCTTGAACTTATCAAGATTCTGAAAAATTATCTTGTACGCCAAATGCGTCTCTGGTTTAATGTATGTATAATACAACCCAGAAGATAGAGAAGGCAAATTCTCAAGGACTTCCTTTCGAAATCCCTTTTGCTGAGTTATGAGTAGGCATTCAGTCCCACTCTCTTCATTAGTTTCTACATGGAAACCATTTTTGCGGATATCTTTAAAACTCAGCAAGGTACGAGTAGAATCTGGATACAGTAGAGCATCCGGGATTACCAATTTAGTACCCATAGGGAGTGTAATTGTAGCTTGACCAGAACCAACAATTACTGTGTCTCGACCAGCAATTGTCATGACACTTCCATTACTCTTCTTGAGTGTTTGGAAATACTTCATCTCCCTAAGTATCGTGTTAGTAGATCCACTATCCACTAAACACATTTCCTCCTCCATTGTATTATTCCTTGAAGTTCGTTCCAGATTCTTCTCCGACGAGTTCTGGCCTATCGCTCTCGCTGGAGAGAAGTGCGTGATAACGTGTGAAGAAACAGTGTGAATGAACAGTAATCAATCACTAATGATGGATGTCGATGATGTACATATTTATATCCCCGGAAGGGACGGGTCGCACAGGCGCGACCTTTACAAGCGATGGATCGAAAGAACACGTCCATTACAATAGGACGTGCCCCCATCGGGAGAGGAACCGCACATCAGTTTTGCTAAGCAGGGATTTCCATTAATTAAACTAATTAATTAATCCTAACAGTTAGGACCGTCCGTGAAACGTTGGAGTGTGATGCATGCGGCCGAGCTGTGCCGACGTACGTGACCCACGTTTATGATCCAGTAGCTCCACCCAGTTAAATACACGTACCATCGATCTCACTCTGACTCCCAACTGCAATTAGTGACACGCAACTTCAACTTCAACTTCAAATGCTCATTTTTCTTTAACACGCTGCAATCCAAGTCCCTTGTGTATATGTCCATATACTCATCGTAATAAATGCACGCACGTATACCTTAACCTTATAAGCGTTTCCAAGAGAACAAGCTAGCACAACGATCTTGAGATTGACAAAGTCATCACATGCGCCTTGTTATCAGACGAAAACGTCTCTTCCCACTAAACGAATATCGGCGAAAAGAGTGAAATAAATCCAGAAAAATATGAGCATTAATGCCAAGTTTGGAATTTGAACCCTGATGGGCTGGTTTCACCACATGAAACTTAAACATAAGCATCTAACCTAACTCGAGCGGCAGCCCAGGCCGTGATGACGGAATATTTTGATGTTGTACTCCCTCCATATCAAAATATAAGACATTTTTTAGGCTAAACAAAAACATCTTATATTTCAGTACAGATGTCGTAGCGTTATTTCACATTGGTTAGTACTGTATTGTTTATGAGAAACTCTCCTTGCAAGTATTGAATGCGACTATTAATTAAGCTCAGATATCTTACAATTTGCGCACCACAAACTTTTCAATGCTCTCTCGTGATTAATTGTCAGGTAGACAGAGGTCTAGATCTCCTGGGGTGCATTGTTGATGGTGTCATACTCAGACATGATGAATGGAGCTCGCAGTTGGCCGTATTTGATGACCCGCCGTGCGAGCCGTGCCGACGCAACGGAAGTGCATAAGTTATGCAGCTCTGCCCAGTTGATTAACGACACTCAACTGTAAACTGTAAACTATACCATTAAAATCATCGTTATACTCCCTCCTGTCCTTTTTGCTTTGCATATTACTCCCTCCGTTTCGAATTACTTGTCGTAGAAATTAATGTATCTAGAACTAAAAAATGTCTAGATACATCCATTTCTACAACAAGTAATTCCGAACGGGGGGAGTAGATTTCTCAGAAGTCAAACCTTGGAAACTTTGTCCAAATTTATATTAAAATTTATCAACATTTACTATATCAAATAAATGTAATATGTAAATATATTCTATGATGAATCTAATGATATTGATTTTGTGCGACTTAACCGTGTACTACCGCAGCAGCAAAATACGCAATATTCTAGACAGGATGCAACTTTAAAATTTACTCCGTATTTTCTAAATAAACATGTTGTAAGAGAATTTTTTTAGAAAATAGGAAATATTTTCCTAGACAAATGGAATAATATCATCATCAGAGTTAGACTGCATAAGGGCGCCATCCACTTGGACGCAGTGCTAGTGGTAGTACTCCAAGTAGCATTGTACACGTCGCTTCCAACTTAAAGTGATGAGGAAATACAGATTTTTTGTAGATAACCATCAGATCTACTCCCTCCGTTCCTAAATATTTGTCTTTTTAAAGATTTCAAATGATTACCACATATGGATGTATATAGACATATTTTAGAGTATAGATTCACCCATTTTGCTCCGTATGTAGTCATTTGTTGAAATCTCTAGAAAGACAAATATTTAGGAACGGAGGGAGTAATCATTATAAAAGAAATGACAGGGAGTTGGCGAGCATATAACAAACTCATAAGTATATCTTTCCGCTAAAAAATCTCATAAATACAGTATATATATCTTGCTGAAATTCTCTTTGGCCATTCATTTTCCTAGATAAGCATTCAAAGGAGCAGCAAGAGCGAGTCAAAAGCATAATTTTGAAATACAAAAAAGCATAATTAATTCATTGATGAACAAAAGCATCTCACTAAAATCCTCTCTGGCAATTTTATCTTGATACATAATCTCCACATGACAGCAAGTTGGGGAGCATGATTAATTCCTCGACAGAAATGTCGCTTACCAAAGTTTGTTAGAAGATTTTCGCCAGTACAATGATATATATGTCACTGCAAACACTTCTTACAGGAAAGCAGAGCATGGTTAATCAAGACCCCTCAACTCGGCTTTCTGCACACTAGCTGCACATTAACAGTTTACAAGAATACAATATATTGAGCATACACGGGAGCTACAAACCATGGAGCTGAAAAATCAAGCCACGGTGACAAAGTATGGTAGTAGGAAATATTCCAAAATGATTGGGAACTTGCATGCTCAGGGAAACTGGATAATTTACATTTCCGCTACTAAGAAAGAGAGTTAAATTTGCGCGAATTCGGGGAGTTGGAGAATCGAAAAACAAAGAGTTTGAGTCATATACTCAGGGCGTGTATGTCACAACCCTGAACATGTGCCAAGGAAGAAAATCACAGGCAGTGGAGCAGCCAACTACCCTTCAAGGTTTCCTTTTGACTGTCAGCTATGTACTGCTTCCCTACCAGAAAAGCTTTCCCTTCTCTTCTCTTGCACCAAGTAACTGCAGATACCAGCCATGGATCACCAAACTAAGTTTGCCGTGCAGAAGATTGTTGTGTCGCTCCAGTCGGCGGATGAGATCTTGGAGAATATCCTGGACAGGGCTTCTGAAGAGAAAGCAAAAATGATTTCTTGCCGATCGAACCTTCATCCCAAGGATGGGCTGGAATTCCTGGAATTGGAGGCTCATAACATCCATGATCTGGCCAAGGAGATGGAGATCAGGCTCTCGGAGTGCAGGGAGAAGGAAAGGAAGGAGAGATGCAGGATGGAGAGTATGATAGCAAGCTTAAAGAAGGAGAACCAGGATATTAGGAGCATGTTGGAAGTTGCTGTAACTGAGAAGGAGGCGGCGGAGAATAGCCTTCGTGTGTTGAAGGACGATGGCGATCAGAGAAGAAGCTCAATCCTGCAGATTGCTGAGAAGGGGTTGCAGAAGGTTGGCTTTGGCTTCATCATGGAGGTGATAAGTGGAGAATCAGAAGGAGATGACATGAGCAGCTCCAGTGCCAGTGCAGCATCTAATGGAAGAGAAAGTAAACATGAGGTTGACAGTCTGGTAAGTATTTCTACATCGCTCCTCGGTAGCTGCAATGGTTTTGTTGTTTAGATAATAGCCCCAAGCACTAACTACAAAATACAGTACATAGTTGTTATTTGTGAAGTAATCGTCATGTAATCCCCATTTTACGATCCTGCAATGCAGCTAGAAACTAGTGATCTTGTTATGTTTAGAAGTTGTGCACCGAAATGATCATCCACTGGAAAACGTGCCAGCTATAAACTACTTCAAGCTGTTTCCTTTCAGGCTTCAATAGTTGGTAAGACACTGAAAAACCTGCATCATGAGATCAATGACCTCAGACAGGCCTTAGACGAGTCCAGGTAAACTATTAAGTCGCCGGTCAAAGATGTCTACCATTTTTTGTCTAGTGGACCACTAAAGGGCATTCGTGTAATCTGTGCTAACTGATACCATCAAACTGCTCCAACAGGTCAGATGGTGATCATTTGCAACTTCTCGCTGCTCAACAGGCTCAGAAGATAATCAAACATGAGTCGCACATACAGGATCTAAGAGAACGGGAAATTCTCCTACTTCAAAGTGTATAACAATATCTATTATTTATTTATGTAGATTCTTTTATTTTCTAGCCCCGTAATTGGCAAGGAACTGAAGTCTCTTTCTCATACCTAAGGTGGAAGAGCTCAAGGTCAGGCTAAAGGAAGTAGAACAGGAAGCTGCACGATGGAAAGAGGCATGTGCGTTGGAGGTGGAAGCTGGAAAAGCTGCCATTAAAGAACTAAACCAGGAGGTAACCCAAGAGGAATAAGTTTGACCTAAGATTCATTAAAATGGACCTCTTGAGGTCAAGAAATGCGCTTCTCAGACTGATAAATGACAATTGAGGATAACGTCATTAGAGAATTGATATGAATATATGATGCTCCTTCAAAGTAATTAGAACAAAATTGAAAGATATAAGCATGTCCAACTTTTATTAATTCAAAAATAGCAAGTTTGAAATCCTTGAGTTTGCACTTTGCAGTAAATGCAATAGGAAAACATCTCTAGTGCGCACAATATCATAATCTCATTTAGCCATTCATGAGAGGAGCCGTACATGTTCTAACGAGCTACCTTTTCAGGTGACCTTGCTCAGAGAAGAACTACGAAGAGTAAAAGCAGATTTAGATGGTGCAAACAGCAAGATACAGCTAAAAGAGAAATTAGCCGCCAGTGCAATGGCAGCACAAGCTGCTGCAGATGCATGCCTTAAGCTTGCTGACAGTAGATCTGCTGGGTTACAACAGAGAATAGAAGAGTTGACAAGGCAGATAGAGCAAGAAGATACACATGCAAGAAAAGGGAGAGACAGTGCTCGAAGAAGAATAAGATACGCCTGCTGGCCATGGCAGCGACTTCGAGTCATATCAGCATCCTCTCGGGCTAGGACATGGTTTGTTGATCAGAACGGAAGATTGTTACCAAGGACAGAAGCACTACTTCAAATGAGGATCTGACTAAGTTCTCACAATTTCCCAGACTAGACATATCCCTCCCTGTTCCCCTATTTTCTCTATGTACGCAATAGATTCATATGGTCTTCTCACTACTCACTAGATCTAGTTTGTCTGGCTACTACCATCTAGAGAAGTCATTCAACTTGCAGCTCTTTTGAGTGCGAATACCCCCCCCCCCCCCTCCTCTAAAATAAATCAATCAATCAAATGCATTAACGGAACAGTGCAGGGAAACCAGGATATTGGGCACCTTACGAAATGGACAAGAAAATATAACATCATGGGATACTTACAAAAAGTATGTATTTGGAACTTTTGATACTTACAGGGTTGGCGTTGTGCGGCGCAGCAGCATGGACTCATCCGTTAATTTGAAGCCTGACACTCATACATTATGTCAAAACTCAAAACATTCAGAAACCTTGCACTGGTAGCCTTAAGAGGGCCATCTGCTAACGTACTCGTAGGGGTTCTCTAGCATCCTCTGCACCCCAGCCACAATACTGCATCAAAATGGTTCGGAAACTACTAACCTGTAGGAGGTGTCCACTTTGAAGGAACCATTCATCCTTCACTTCCACATGGGTTCCCCTTTTAGGAAATGAGATTGGTAGCGGAAAAACAAATTTAAGAAACACCTTACAAACTATGTTCCTTAAACAGTCATAATAACGAATACTGGATGCACCTTTAAACATTTGGTCTTGAGAAACAAGGGTTTATTTCTTTCCCCTATACAATAAGGCAACATCTAAACAAATTTTGTCAATAGAAATAAAATTCTAGGATATATAAAGTAAGAGCAAGTCTGACATGAAGTTGGAATGGATGGAGCAGAAATTTCAGGGAATCAAATGGAAAATCAGGCTCTATTCAACTTCAGATGGACAACACTGGAACTGCTCAAATTGAGTTGCCAATAAGCATTAAGAATATCCAGCCAGCTATGCCCTTACCTTTAACAAATACCCACTGTAGGGTGTAAGCTGGTAAAATAGAATCGCCTAGGGGTTTGTAAAAATCTGACTAGAACATCAAGCCATGTATGAATATTCAGATTGTTCCATGCATACAAACTGCCACTTGGTCTTCTTCCGTAATGGCATTGAAGTAACTGAAGGCAATTCCCTCTTCTTGCTACAAGCACTGGTTCTACCTTGAGGCTCACCGCTATCATCATCGCTCGCCTCATTCACCTCCTGAGTATTTATTTTCTCTTCCTCCGCTGACTTCCTCTTCTGCGCATTCACCTTCCCGAGCAACCTCCTCTCCACTGGATCGGTGGGAGCTGCCCGCTTCGCGTTTGGCGCCACTCTAGCACCAAGGCCAAGCCTACAACGAAATTGGTCAGCCTCATAAACCAATTACCCATGAATACTACTCCCTCCGTTCCGATTTACTCGTCGTGGTTTTAGTTCAAATTTGAACTAAAACCACGACGAGTAAATCGGAACTGAGGGAGTAAGAAAGAAGGATACATGAACTTTATACCCTGACGGCCGACCCTCAAAATCCTTATCATTCAGCTCATCCGGCTCCAGCGCGCTCATTTTGTCCACCCATGTCTGGGCCTGAGAATGACATATGAAATGGGTGAGTATGGCACAATCCTATCAAGCACTCAAGAAATACACTAATACACAATCCTATCAAGCACTCAACAAATGCAAAAACATATGTGGCATCGTGGCGATGGCTCTCGGCGCAGCATCGACACAGCAATCACCTAGATAGAAACAACAGAGAGCGCTGCAAGTTCTATGTACAATGTAAGTACTACATACTAGAAGGGTAACTGGAGGAGGAGGAGGAGGAGGAGGAGGAACCGAGGGGTCGGGGGATGCGGGGCTCACCAACTTGAGGGCCTTGTTGAGCGTGACCACCTTCGGGAGCGGGGCCTTCTTCTCCGGCGGCGGATTCTTCTTCTGCGACCGCGGCTCCGCTGCCATCGCCGGCCGAGCTAGACTGGACACGAGGGGCGCCAAAGAGGACCTGCGTCGGAGCTAACAAGTTGGGACAAGGCGTGCTGCCGTCGCGAAGCGCTACAAGCCTCGGGAGGAGGTGCCGGCGGCGGCGGCGGCGGCGTCGACAAGATTTGGGGGCGAGGAAGTGATTTGGGTCTCCCACGTCCCACGACGACCGGGACCTCCTATTCCTCGCGTAGGGCGCCGGATACGAAGAGCAACGCGCACCCCAGCGTCAGTGGGCCGCTGCCCAATTTACTCGTTTATAATTTTCGCCTTTTTTATTCAATTATAATAAAATAATAAAAATAGAAAAATATTAAAATAGAGACGGAAAATCAATTCGGCTCACTTTTGATTTTTCCAAATGTCGAAAAAATTGAGACAAAATTATTTTGTCATCTTTGTCACATACAAATGCGACCTGCAAATTTTGAGACAAAAATGTCAATCATTTTGGCTTGCGCAAAAAAAAAACAAATCAAAGACCAAATGTCACCCCAAATTTGTTTTTTCGCCGACGAAACATCGCTGCTCCGTTCCGCACGAATTTTGTCAAGCATGTTTGCGACACCAACACGATCATCTGCAAATTTTTTCAGAATTTTTTGAAAACATTTAATTTGTTTTTTCAGGGTATTGTTCATCCGGGTGCAAATGCACCCGGGAGCCAAAACGCCTCCCACAAATAGAGAAGAATATATTAAGGGATGTAAATAAATATTTAGATTTGTGTGTATAAATCTCTGTCCTGTATTTTGAAAAATATTTATTGCGTAATTAACAAATGTTCATCCCATATCTGAAAATGTGCATCACATATTTTAAAAAGGTTTACCATGCATGTAAAAGGGTTTATCGTGTATTAAAAAAATAATTACATGTTTGTGAATGTTCATTATGTATTAAAAATGCTTACCAAATATTTTTTAAACTATTCATATACTCCCCCCATCTCAAAATAAGTGTCTCAACTTTGTACTAGCTCTAGTATAAAGTTGTACTAAGCTTGAGACAATTATTTTGGGGCGGAGGGAGTATTTTGAAACAAGTTTGTAGATTGAAAAAATGTATCCATGCACGCATGATACATGTTCATATTAGTCGTTCAAAAAATAAAGTTAGTCACACGCTCGCCGCGTATAGACATAGTACCCGCGCACGGCTGTTTGGTTGCGATCGGGTTTAGATTGTATTGTAAACCTTTCGAAGGCTGGGAAGCCTCCTTGGCTTAATGAAATCTACCTTTACCTCACGAAAAAATGATAAATTTATAGGAAAATAAATCAATAAATAAAGAAGAACGTGTGAAACACCTAGAAAGGAAACACATATATTACAAAACAAAACAAAAAATGGATATGGTTTTGCATAGAAAAAGATCAAAGAAGAAAAACCAATAAAAATCGCTTAAAAGGAAAAAGAAACCGCCATCCCCGCAATGGGCTAGCCCAAGACACGTCGGAGGAGTAGCGTGTGCACATGATCGCAATTCTGGACTTGTGTGTGAAACGGAAATTATCGGTATACATGACCAGATGGTTTGCTCTTTTGCCTTTTGGTCTTCCGTTTTTATAACTCATAATAGATTCACATTTTTTTCTTGATATTATAGGTTAGTATTATTTAATGTGGGTTTGAATGTGGTGGAAACACTAAACACACAATGTATATAGCGAGGCAATCGCCCATGGGCACCGATATGTGGCTTAGGCAGTTCTCTAGGGTTTTTCGTGTTATTTCTTCATGTTCTCCACTAGATTTCCATGTCCCAGTTGTCGCGGTTTATGTCCAGTTTTCACGTTTTGCATTTGGCTTTCGTGGTTTTCTTTCCTTTCTTTTCATTTTTCATTTTTGTTCTCTTTCCTTGTTATTTTTGTGTTTTGTTTGCTTTTTCGTTTATGTTTGTTCGTCTTTGTTATTTTTTGAAAGTTACATGATTGAAGAAAGTATATTTTTAACACCACTCAACATTTTTAAAATTGGACATTGAGATGGTGGTGGGTAGTGGGGTGGATATGGGATTTGAGGGTGGCGTGGTCCAGATACACGAGAGCTCATACGAATACCCGAGTGTCGCGAAGCGCTACAAGCCTCGGGAGGAAGTGATTTGGGTCTCCCACGTCCCACGACGACCGGGACCTCCTATTCCTCGCGTAGGGCGCCGGATACGAAGAGCAACGCACACCCCAGCGTCAGTGGGCCGCTGCCCAATTTACTCCTTTATATTTTTCGTCTTTTTTAATTCAATTATAATAGAATAATAAAAATTGAAACAGTTTAAAATAGATAAGAATATATTAAGGGATGTAAATATAGATTTAGATTTGTGTGTATAAATCTCTGTCCTGTATTTTGAAAAATATTTATTGTGTATTTAATAAATGTTCATCTCATATCTGAAAATGTGCATCATGCATTTTTAAAATGTTCACCATGTATGTAAAAGGGTTTATCGTGTATTAAAAAATTCATTACATGTATGTGCATCGTCATTATGTATTTAAAATGCTTACCACCTATTTTAAAATATTCATATATTTTGTAACAAGTTTGTAGATTGAAAAAATGTATCCATGCACGCATGATACATGTTCATATTAATCATTCACAAAAATAAAGTTAGTCACACGCTCGCCGCGTATGGACATAGTACCCCGCGCACTGTTGTTTGGTTGCGATCGGGTTTAGACTGTATTGTAAACCTTTCGAAGGCTGAGAAGCCTCCTTGACTTAATGAAATCCCCCTTTACCCCACGAAAAACATGATAAATTTATAGGAAAATAAATCAATAAATAAAAAAGAACGTGTGAAAAACCTAGCAAGGAAACACATATAAAACAAAAGAAAACAAAAAATGGATATGGTTTTGTCTAGAAAAAGATCAAAGAAGAAAAACCAATAAAAATCGCTTAAAACGAAAAAGAAACCGCCATCCCCGCAATGGGCTAGCCCAAGACACGCGGGAGGAGTAGCGTGTGCACATGATTGCAATTCTGGACTTGTGCGTGAAACGGAAATTATTGGTATACATGACCAGGGGGATCATACGCAGAATTGGGAACGGGCAAACTACACACATCTGGAGCCACAACTGGTTGCCGAGACAGGGCATGATGAGACTCATTACCTCGAGGATTCCAAGCCTGCTGATCCTGGTTTCTGAACTAATCTCCACCGCAACTGCCACATGGAATGAAGCTCTCATCCGGTTGGTATTCCTTCCAATCGATGATGAAACAGTTCTCAGCATACCAAATTGTACAAGAAACATCAGTGACTGGGGGGTGGGTTTCAGTAAGATCGGCGTACAGGCTGATCATGCACACCAAGATTGCGAGAGAGTCGTGGATTGATGAAGTGGAGGGAACCTCAGGGGCTGGACATGAAAGAAATTCGTGGTCATCACTATGGAAGGTCAAGCTACCACCAAAGATCAAATTCTTCCTATGGAGACTGGCTAGAAGCTCTATCCCAACAGCCGATGTGCTCGTACATAGTCATATGGGGGACTCGGGGGCTTGCAGGCTATGCGGATGTTGGGGAACGCAGTAATTTCAAAAAAGTTCCTACGATCACGCAAGATCTATCTTTAGGTGATGCATAGCAACGAGAGGGGAGAGTGTTGTCTACGTACCCTCGTAGACCGAAAGCAGAAGCGTTATGACAGCACGGTTGATGTAGTCGTACGTCTTCACGATCCGACCTATCCTAGCACCAAAGGTACGGTACCTCCGCGATCTGCACACGTTCATCTCGGTGGCGTCCCACGAACTCTAGATCCAGCTGAGGTCGAGGGAGAGTTTCGTCGACTGGTGGCGTGGACAAGTGATGATGAAGTTACCGGCGCAGGGCTTCGCCTTAGCACTATGACGATATGACCGAGGTGGAAATCTGTGGAGGAGGGCACCGCACACGGCTAAAACAATTGTCAACTTGTGTGTCCTAGGGTGCCCCCTGCCCCGTATATAAAGGAGCAAGGGGGGAGGCCAGCCGGCCCTCATGGGGCGTGCCCCAAGTAGGATTCCTACTAGGAATCCTATTCCTAGTAGGTTCCCAACAAGGGAAGAGAGGGGGAAGGAGGAAGGAAGAGGGGGAAGGGAAGGAAGGGGGGGGGGGGCCCTTCCCTTGTCCTATTCAAACTCAAGGGGGGCACGTGGCCAGCCCCTCCCAGCCCTTCCTCTTCTCCCAATAAGGCCCATCTAGGCCTACTAGTTCCCCCGGGGGTTCCGGTAACCCTCCGACACTCCGGTTTTATCCGAAACTTCTCCAGAACACTTCCGGTGTCTGAATATAGTCGTCCAATATATCAATCTTTATGTCTCGACCATTTCGAGACTCCTCGTCATGTCCGTGATCACATCCGGGACTCCGAACAATCTTCGGTACATCATATCACATAAACTCAAAATACCAATCGTCATCGAACGTTAAGCGTGCGAACTCTACGGGTTCGAGAACTATGTAGACATGACCGAGACACGTCTCCGGTCAATAACCAACAGCGGAACCTGGATGCTCATATTGGTTCCTACATATTCTACGAAGATCTTTATCTGTCAAACCGCATAACAACATACTTTGTTCCCTTTGTCATCGATATGTTACTTGCCCGAGATTCGATCGTCGGTATCATCGTACCTAGTTCAATCTCGTTACTGGCAAGTCTCTTTACTCGTTCCGTAATACTTCATCCCGCAACTAACTCATAGTCACAATGCTTGCAAGGCCTATAGTGATGAGTATTACCGAGAGGGCCCAGGGATACCTCTTCGAAACACGGAGTGACAAATCCTAGTCTCGATCTATGCCAACCAAACAAACACCTTCAGAGACACCTGTAGAGCACCTTTATAATCACCCATTTACGTTGTGACGTTTGGTAGCACACAAAGTGTTCCTCCGATATTCGGGAGTTGCATAATCTCATAGTCTGAGGAACTTGTATAAGTCATGAAGAAAGCAGTAGCAATGAAACTAACATGATCATAATGCTAAGCTAACGGATGGGTCATGTCCATCACATCATTCTTCCAATTATGTGATACCGTTCATCAAATGACAACACATGTCTATGGTTAGGAAACATAACCATCTTTGATTAACGAGCTAGTCAAGTAGAGGCATACCAGGGACTATATGTTTTGTCTATGTATTCACACATGTACTAAGTTTCCGGTTAATACAATTATAGCATGAATAATAAACACTTATCATGAATTAAGGAAATAAATAATAACTTTATTATTTCCTTGAGGGCATATTTCCTTTAGTCTCCCACTTGCACTAGAGTCAATAATCTAGATTACATTGTAATGATTCTAACACCCATGGAGCTTTGGTGTTGATCATGTTTTGCCCATGGAAGAGGCTTAGTCAACGGGTCTGCAACATTCAGATCCGTGTGTATCTTGCAAATCTCTATGTCCCCTTCGGACACTTGATGGCGGATGGAATTGAAGCATCTCTTGATGTGCTTGGTTCTCTTGTGAAATCTGGATTCCTTTGCCAAGGCAATTGCACCAGTATTGTCACAAAAGATTTTCATTGGACCCGATGCACTAGGTATGACACCTAGATCGGATATGAACTCCTTCATCCAAACTCCTTCATTCGCTGCTTCCGAAGCAGCAATGTACTCCGCTTCACACGTAGATCCCTCCACGATGCTCTGCTTGGAACTGCACCAACTGACAGCTCCTCCATGCAATAAAATACGTATCCGGTTTGCGACTTAGAGTCATCCAAATTAGTGTCAAAGCTTGCATCGACGTAACCGTTAACGACGAGCTCTTTTTCACCTCCATAAACGAGAAACATATCCTTAGTCCTTTTTAGGTATTTCAGGATGTTCTTGACCGCTGTCCAGTGCTCCACTCCGGGATTACTTTGGTACCTCTCTACTATAGCAAGACAAACATCAGGTCTGGTACACAACATTGCATACATGATAGAACCTATGACTGAAGCATAGGGAATGACTTTCATTTTCTCTCTATCTTCTGCAGTGGTCGGGCATTGAGTCTGACTCAACTTCACACCTTGTAATTGATAACCCACAAGTATAGGGGATCACAACAGTTTTCGAGGGTAGAGTATTCAACCCAAATTTATTGATTCGACACAAGGGAAGCCAAAGAATATTCTCAAGTATTACCAGTTGAGTTGTCAATTCAACCACACCTGGATAACTTAGTATCTGCAGCAAAGTATTTAGTAGCAAAGTAGTATGGAAGTAACGGTAACAGTGGCAAAAGTAACGGTAGCAGTTTTATAGTAATTGTAACAGTGGCAACGGTATAAATAAGCAAAGCACAATATGTGACAAGATCATAGGCATTGGATTAGTGATGGATAATTATGTCAGATGCGATTCCTCATGTAATAGTTCTAACATAGGGTGACACAGAACTAGCTCCAATTCATCAATGTAATGTAGGCATGTATTCCGAATATAGTCACACGTGCTTATGGAAAAGAACTTGCATGCCATATTTTGTCCTACCCTGCCGTGGCAGCGTGGTCCTAATGGAAACTAAGGGATATTAAGGCCTCCTTTTAATAGAGTACCGGACTAAAGCATTAACACTTAGTGAATACATGAACTCCTCAAACTATGGTCATCACCGAGAAGTATCCCGATTATTGTCACTTCGGGGTTGTCGGATCATAACACATAATAGGTGACTATAGACTTGCAAGATAGGATCAAGAACTCACATATATTCATGAAAACATAATAGGTTCAGATCTGAAATCATTGCACTTGGGCCCTAGTGACAAGCATTAAGCATAGCAAAGTCATAGCAACATCAATCTCAGAACTTAGTGGATACTAGGGATCAAACCCTAACAAAACTAACTTGATTACATGGTAAATCTTATCCAACCCATCACTGTCCAGCAAGCCTACGATGGAATTACTCACGCGCGGCGGTGGGCATCATGAAATTGGTGATGGAGGATGGCTGATGATGACGACAGCGACGAATCCCCCTCTCCGGAGCCCCGAACGGACTCCAGGTCAGCCCTCCCGAGAGAGATTAGGGCTTGGCGGCGGCTCCGCATTGTAAAACGTGATGAAACTTTCTCTCTGGTTTTTTTCTCCGCGAAAGCAAATATATGGAGTTGGAGTTGAGGTCGGTGGACGTCCAGGGGGCCCACGAGGCAGGGGGCGCGCCCTAGGGGAGGGGGCATGCCCCCACCCTCGTGGACAGGGTGTGGGCCCCTTGACGCTGATTCTTTCACCAGTATTTTTTATTTATTCTGAAAAGTTGCTCTGTGGATTTTCAGGTCATTCCAAGAACTTTTATTTCTGCACAAAATTAACACCATGGCAGTTCTGCTGAAAACATCGTCAGTCCGGGTTAGTTCCATTCAAATCATGCAAGCTAGAGTCCAAAACAAGGGCAAAAGTGTTTGGAAAAGTAGATACGACGGAGACGTATCAACTCCCCCAAGCTTAAACCTTTGCTTGTCCTCAAGCAATTCAGTTGACAAACTGAAAGTGATAAAGAAAAACTTTTACAAACTCTGTTTGCTCTTGTTGTTGCAAATATGTAAAGCCAGCATTCAAGTTTTCAGCAAAGATTATGAACTAACCATATTCACAATAACACTTAGGTCTCATGTTTACTCATATCAATGGCATAATCAACTAGCGAGCAATAATAATAAAACTTGGATGACAACACTTTCTCAAAACACTCATAATATGGTATAACAAGATGGTATCTCGCTAGCCCTTTCTGAGACCGCAAAACATAAATGCAGAGCACCTTTAAAGATCAAGGACTGACTAAACATTGTAATTCATGGTAAAAGAGATCCGGTCATAGTCATACCCAATATAAACTAATAGTAATGCATGCAAATGACAACGGTGCTCTACAGCTAGTGCTTTTTAATAAGAGGGTGATGACTCAACATAAAAGTAAATAGATAGGCCCTTCGCAGAGGGAAGCAGGGATTTGTAGAGGTGCCAGAGCTCGATTTTGAAATAGAGATGAATAACATTTTGAGCGGTATACTTTCACTGTCAACATAACAACTATGAGATCTCGATATCTTCCATGCTACACACATTATAGGCGGTTCCCAAACAGAATGGTAAAGTTTATACTCCCCCACCACCAACAAACATCAATCCATGGCTTACCCGAAACAACGGGTGCCTCCAACTAGCAACAATCCCGGGGGAGTTTTGTTTGCAATTATTTTGATTTGATTTGAGCATGGGACTGGGCATCCCGGTAACCATCCATTTTCTTGTGAATGAGGAGCGGAGTCCACTCCTCTTGAGAATTACCCGCTGTCGGTGTCAAAACCGGCGGATCTTGGGTAGGGGGTCCCGAACTGTGCGTCTAGGCGGATGGTAACAGGAGACAAGGGACATGATGTTTTTACCCAGGTTCGGGCCCTCTCGATGGAGGTAATACCCTACTCCTGCTTGATTAATATTGATGATATGGGTAGTACAAGAGTAGATCTACCACGAGATCAAGGAGGCTAAACCCTAGAAGCTAGCCTATGGTATGATTGTTGTTAAGCCCTACGGACTAAAACCCTCCGGTTTATATAGACACGGATAGGTTAGGGTTACAGAGTCGTTTACAATGGTAGGAGATCTACATATCCGTATCGCCAAGCTTGCCTTCCACGCCAAGGAAAGTCCCATTCGGACACGGGACGAAGTCTTCAATCTTGTATCTTCATAGTCTTGGAGTCCGGCCGTGATGATAGTTCGGCTATCCGGACACCCCCTAGTCCAGGACTCCCTCAGTAGCCCCTGAACCAGGCTTCAATGACGATGAGTCCGACGCGCATATTGTCTTCGGCATTGCAAGGCGGGTTCCTCCTCCGAATACTTCATAGAAGGTTTTGAACACCAGGATAGTGTCCGGCTCTGCAAAACAAGTTCCACATACCACCGTAGAGAGAATAACTTTTGCACAGATCTGGCGGCGTATTCCGCGACGTGACATCACACCACGGCCGAGCCTTTTTATGAATCGTTTTACCGTTCCGCCTTAAGCGCGTTTAGCGAGGCGGTTTCCTTAACACGTCTTATCAAAGCATAGATCGTGCCCCTTATTCCGGGATTCTCATCAATACGGACGTGGGTAACCCATCCGCGCCATTGATTACGGCGCTTGGGAGATAAGCGAGTTTTACCGGGTGGTGGGGACGATAGCCGTCTGTCCATATAAGGGATAAGGATCCACCTTTTCACCTATGCCTTCTTCCTCCTTTGCTCATCCATTTCCGCGCTTTTCGAGCTCTAGCACCCAAGTCCGCACATTCCACCTCAACCTTCTCCAACCATGTCGGAGCGGGAGGCGGTGGATGGCCTCCTCCGTCACGGAGGGCACATCCAAAGCTGCGGGGACGCGGATACTTGTCCGGCGATATCGCGCCTGAGCTGCCCGGCGCGGGCAGCTCATTCCAACCCCAGGCCCCATGAGAGGTGGTGTTTCTCCCCACTTCCTCCATGGACTAGGTTTTCCACTTCACCCATTTGTCAGGGGCTCATGTTCTACTATGGCTTGGACTTCCACGACCTGGCCCCGAATTTCGTCCTCAACATCTCAGCGTTTATCGTCGTGTGCGAGGCCTTTCTCTGCATCCAGCCCCACTTCGGCCTATGGCTGAAGACTTTTAATGTCAGGCCGAAGGTTGTGGGCGGCCGTCAAGCGGAGTGCGGAGGCTCCATGGTCAGCAAGATGGCCAAAGTCCTATGGCTCGAGGGTTCCTTTGTGGAGACAATAAAGGGGTGGCAATCGGGGTGGTTCTACATCACCGAGCCACGCGACCCTGAATGGGTGGCGGCCCCCGAATTCAGATCTGGATTCCCCACACGGCTCTCGTCATGGAAAGAGACGGGCCTGAAGTGGGGGGATTCGGACGAGCTATCCGGACTCAAACATGCGTCCAAACCTGGTGGACAAGAATCTCGGGCTTGTCGGCGTAATCTGTGTGATGCTCATCGCCGGATTCTCCCATGCCAACAACGGGCCTTCAATTTGTGGGAGTTCGATCCGGCACAACACGAACCTTGAGCGGCTCTTGATACTACATACGAAGATGCTTGGAAGGTGCTGTTCAAGGCGCGAAGCCCCGCATCCGCTAACAAAGATCGCGGATACAACTTTCGGCGTCAAGCCGGCGAGGTAAGTTATTTTACCCTTTACGGGACTCTTTTTCATAGATTGACTCTACATGGGATCTAAAACTCCCTATTCTTTGACAGGACTGGCTGAAGACGTCCGGACAGATTAATGTCGGCTCCTTTGCCGAAGACCAGCGGACGCCCGATTTTGGGGCTGCTGGCTCTGCACCATGTGGTGCCGGAGAAGAAGGCTAAGAAGGAGGCCACGGGAACTCGAAGGAGCTCCGGCGCCAGTCTTGTCAGATTCTGAAGCAGAATCTTCTCACGAAGATGAGGAGGAGGAAGAAGAAGCTTCTCCCCAGTGGGGAGGAGAGGAAAGGAAGGCCGCCCTAACTGGGGAGGCCGGAGGGTCAAGAAGGAAGAACCCTTCCTCCAGACTTCTCCACCAACGTCGACGACGACGAGGAGGATTGGCCTACAAGGGCCAAGCCCCTGGCGAGATCGTAAGTGTCCGGATACCCATGGCTTTTTATTATTGCAGAGTGTTCTCTAATGTCGAACAATCGTGCAGCCCGCCCAAGGGCGAGTTCGCCGATTGATCGAGCGGGTCCCTGGGCTCGTCGGAAATGGAAAGTACTTCACTTCCGACCGCCTCCTCGCCTCACGCTGCGGACGACGCCGCGGTGGGGCCCCAAGGGGGGCTTGGTCAAGAGGAGGTGGCGCAGGAGGTGCCGCAAGGCAACCTCCCGGACTCCAGGTGCGTGGGGGGCAAGACCCCCAGGGGCTCTAAGCCCGACCCTTGTCCGGACTCCATCCCGGAACCTTCAGCGATTCGAGTCCGCAAGCGGTCCTTCATAAGAAAGGTAAGGCGCCGTGTCCTCCGTCCAACCGAGGCACCGGATAGCTCATTGAGGCGCTCAGCGGCGCCTCCATCGAGAGGAGTACCGCCTTGTTATGAGTGCGGTGATCCAGATAGTTCGATCCGCCAAGAGCGGGCTGACGAAGCTATACCAGCCTTCTAACGGGCTTTGAGGTAAGTTTAGAATATGTAAAAATATTACCGCATAGACAGTAGCCCACGATGCTTAGTTCGGTGTTGGAAAGAAAAGCGGACTAAGGATCTAAAAAGATATACGTAAGAGTCTAACATAAGTATGTCAATATGGGAATGCAGGCTATTGCTTGACCTCTGCCAGACTTGACTGTGGAGGTCGATGCGCTAAAGCAGAGCCTCGGCGGTCCGAGAACGAGCTCGGCCAAGCCAAGAAGCAGCTCGAGGACAAGGAAGGTCGTAGTACCTTATTAAAGAAATACCATATAGAAAGGTTTGGTTGCAAAAGATAACAGGAATAACATGGGTGCTGCAGGGCCACAAGCGAGGTGGCGACCACTGAAGGAAGCGGTGTCCGTGGCGAGGCTCAGCGGCTGCGGAACGCACCGAGCGAGAGAAGGGGGAGGCGCAGCTGGCTAAGGTACGGCAAGAGCTCCAAGTTCTCGTGGAAAAACACGAGTGTTTGGAGCGTGACTTGAAGACTCGAGAGTCCGAGCTTGCCTCGGCTCTTGAGAGTGCCAAAGCTGCTAAGGCCGAGGCCCAAAAAGCCCTCCAAGAAATTGATTCGTTAAAGAAGATAGCGGCGGGTAAGGCATTCTTTATGCAAAGCAAGCATGTGAAAGTGAATTACCTATTACTTACCCGGATTCGGAGCTCTCCAGGAGCATTCGCAGATTTGCCCCGTAGTGTGTCTGATGCTGCCGCATTCTACCGCGCCAAGGAGGGGAGCTCGGCGAAAAGGTGTTCAGTCCGAGTATCCGAGGCGAACATCCGGTGCTCGAGCGACCAGTGAAGCAGCTGGTCGAGCTCCACAAGGTCGCCGAACAGGCCATGAAGGGCCTTATAGCACGGCTGTGGCCATTGGAGGCCGTGCCCGGGAGCTACTTCGGCTTGGTGCAGCGGCTGGTGGATGCCTGTCCATGGATTGAAGTCATCAAGCGCTCCGTCTGCATTGAAGGTGTCCGTCGGGCCCTTGCCCGTGCTAAAGTGCACTGGGGCAAGCTGGATACGGAGAAGCTGGTGACGGACGGGCCACGAAGGGCCATGAGCATCGCACGCCCAAATGTACTATGAGGGCCTCTGAAGGTGCCCTTGAATAGCGGATGAGTGCTCCAAAGATATAATTTTGAATAGGCTCGCATTTGTTGTCCCAGACGCTGAAAACTTGTTCATATGTGCTAAGCAACGCTTGTTAATTTAAAATATTACCTTCAGGCGGCCGTTTATCAAATTTGAGAGATGGCAAGTCGTTGGCTTCAGCCCCCATGCCACGAGTCTTTGGGGTGTTCGGGATAAACTTGAGCACTCTTGTTCCCATTCTTGGGTCCATCTAGGAGGCGCTCAACACAACGAACAAGGCAACCGGACTTATAATGCTTGAACACTCTCACTTAGCCATAAAATTCTATAATTTTAAATTTCGTGAAGCCCCTAGTGTTCGAAGACCGAGTTGAGGCGCTATCCACACCTTGGCGGACAATTCCGGTTCCTCGCTCTAAGCGGCATAAGTCTTTAGGGACCGAAAAAACCTCTCGAACAGCGATCGGCTCTCGCCCTATCATGACGGTCAGTTTAGCTTTCTCATCGAGGTGCTCGACCCAGCTCAAGCTGGGCACAATCACAGTGGTTCTCCGGTGCTACCTTAGCCGATATAATGGAACGTAAGGTACCAAAACACGGGAGCTGGGCAAACCCAACTATTGACCCAAGACATGATTCGGAGCTGATTCATATAATGCTATAAGTTCGGGGTGCCGCACTTATGAAAGTGTTCGGACTTATCACACCATAATTTTGGGATACTTAAGCCCCTGGTGTATTGGCCATACCAAAGTGTACGGTTGCAGTATGTCGTGAAATGAACATATGTATAGATAAAGGAAGTAGAGCAATAATAAGCAAAAGCTATGTATTGTTTATTCAAAAAGTTACTGCAATGAAAGCAGAACGATACAAATAGTGCCATAAGCAAGGGATAGGACTATCTAACATGTCCCCCTCGAGGGTAAGCTATGGATGGTATGTAAAACAGGTATAATGCTCGTAATAGAGACCACTGAACACTTCGACGTGGCTTACTGCTTCCCTGGCTGTTGCATCGTGAGTTCGGCGATTCTAGTGCGGACAGGACTTGAAAGACGGAGTCCTGAAAGTAAGAAAATGGAAGAAAAAGGAAAAGGAAAAGAATGACACAATCGGAGCCCACAGTGCGGTCGAGCCGCATTCTTGGCGTGCCGTGGTCTTGCCCTCCCCATATGCCCATGGTATCTCCGGCGTAATTATGTACGCGTAACACTAACCGCAATTTCGCGAGGGCTGGGGTTGGGGCGGATTACTACGCGATGCTTGAATCGTGCCAGCGGTCTTGTTGTAGGTTACTCCGGCGCTGCTTGCGGTGTCCGGACGCTTAATGGCCGGACTCAAGAGTTTCTGTGAGAGGCTGCTTTGTACCTCTGCCGCGAGGGCCGCCGTGTGCTCCTCCGTTCGAAGAGAGCGTTTGGTGTTTCCATTGACCGTTATTACTCCCCGAGGGCCTGGCATCTTGAGCTTGAGGTATGCGTAGTGCGGCACCGCATTGAACTTTGCAAATGCGGTTCGTCCGAGCAGTGCTTGATAGCCGCCACGGAATGGGACGATGTCGAAGATTAACTCTTCGCTTCGGAAGTTATCCGGGGATCCGAAGACCACTTCGAGTGTAACCGAGCCCGTACAACTGGCCTCTACACCCGGTATGACGCCTTTAAAGGTCGTCTTTGTACGTTTAATCCTTGAGGGGTCTATGCCCATTTTGCGCATTGTATCCTGATAAAGCAGGTTCAGGCTGCTGCCGCCGTCCATCAGGACTCTGGTTAGGTGAAATCCGTCGATAATTGGGTCAAGAACCAATGCGGCGGAACCGCCGTGACGGATGCTAGTGGGGTGGTCCCTTCGATCGAAGGTGATCGGGCAGGAATACCATGGGTTGAACTTCGGGGCGACTGGCTCCATCGCATATACGTCCCTTAGTGCACGCTTCCGCTCCCTTTTGGGTACATGGGTTGCGTATATCATGTTCACCGTCCGCACTTGCGTGGGAAAACCCTTCTGTCCTCTATTATTCGGCGGCCGGGGCTCTTCCTCGTCATCGCTATGCAGCCCCTTGTCATTGAGTTCGGCACTTAACTTGCCTGCTTGCTTGAATACCCAACAGTCCCTGTTGGTGTGATTGGTTGGTTTTTCGGGGGTGCCATGTATCTGGCACAAGCGATCGAGTATGCGGTCCAAGTTGGACGGGCCCTGGGTATTTCTTTTGAATGGCTTCTTCCGCTGACCGGGTTTAGAGCCTCTGAATCCGGCATTGACGGCCGTATCTTCAGTATTATCGCCGTTAATGCGGTGCTTGTTCTTGTTGCGATGCGACCTGCCATTGTTGTCCTTGGTATCCGAACTATCAGGGTGTTTGGCCAAGTTGTTGCCTCTAGCTAGCCAGCTGTCCTCTCCCGCACAAAAGTGAGTCATGAGGGTTGTGAGGGCTGCCATAGATTTCGGCTTTTCCTGTCCTAGGTGCCGGGCAAGCCACTCGTCGTGGATGTTATGTTTGAAGGCTGCAAGGGCCTCTGCATCCGGATAGTTAACGATTTGATTTTTCTTTGTGAGGAACCGTGTCCAGAATTGTCTGGCCGATTCTTCTGGCTGCTAAATTATGTGGCTAAGGTCATCAGCGTCTGGTGGTCGCACATATGTGCCTTGGAAGTTATCAAGAAATGCGGCTTCCAGGTCCTCCCAACAACCAATTGATTCTGCTGGCAAGCTGTTGAGCCAATGCCGAGCTGGTCCTTTAAGCTTGAGTGGGAGGTATTTGATGGCATGTAGATCATCACCGCGGGCCATGTGGATATGGAGGAGATAGTCCTCGATCCAGACCGCAGGATCTGTGGTACCATCGTATGATTCGATGTTTACGGGTTTAAAGCCCTCAGGGATTTGATGATCCATTACTTCATCTGTGAAGCATAGTGGGTGTTGGGCCGCTTCTGTATTGGGCTATATCACGACGCAGCTCAAATGAGCTTTGTCTATTGTGTTCGGCCCTGCCGGAGTTTCTGTATCCGGCGTGACGGTTATCATCACATGTCGTGGGGCGCCCACGCGATCCGTAGATTGATCTTGTATGTTTTGCCTTATCCTCCAATATATCTCGCAAGTCCGGCGTGTTTTCCCGTGCCTTGGTACTTTTTGAGCGGCGTCGGGGTGTGGCTTGAGCGGAGGGCCGAGAGGCCTCTCTATCGCAGCCACGAGGTGGCCGGTCTGCCATGTCGTACGCTGGTGACTTGGGTGCTTCCTCTGATCGAGGCAACGACCTGCGTTTGGGGTAGCTTTTGGAGGGGCGTTCGAGTTCATACTCTTCGGCTGCGAGGACTTCAGTCCATCTGTCAGCTAGCAGGTCTTGATCTGCTCTAAGCTGTTGCTGCTTTTTCTTGAGGCTGCTTGCCGTGGCTATAAGCCTGCGTTTGAAACGCTCCTGTTCGGCGGGATCCTCAGGCACGACAAACTCATCGTCGTCGAGGCTTGCCTCATCTTCGGAGGGAGGCGATAATTATCGCCCTCAACTCTCTTTTCGCAGACCGTCAGGCGGACTTGCTTCTCCCTCCTCCTGCGCCGAGTCCTGCTGGAGGGGGTTTTCTTCGGCACTGTCCGGGGTGTTATTATCTCCCGTGCCGGAATCACCGTTTTTGCTGTGGCGGGATTTGGAGCGGCGCCGCTGACGTCGGTGCTTCGTTGCTTCTTGGAGGGTCATCCTCCGTTGTTCCATCGCCGCTCCCATCTTTGGGGATGTCCACCATGTATATGTCGATGACGAGGTGGCCTTCCAATTGCCCTCGTAGGCGCTGGGTCTTGGCGTCTCCGCATCGCCGCCCATACCGTCGATGTCTTCGAGTCGAAGTCGAGCATGTCGGTTAAATCGCCGAGTGGCTACAAAGTGGGTGGTGGGTGGGCGTTGAATTTCTTCGTCGTCCGCATCCCAACCTTCCCGTCCGTAGTCCGCCAGGGCTCTCCGGATAAAGAGAGAGACTTTAGTGAATTCAGGATGTCGCCAAAGGGCGGATGCTGAAAGATGTCCGCGTCCGTGAACTCCATGACCGGCGCCCAATCGGATTCGATTGGCAGGGGCGTGGAGGTTGAGTCCGCACTCGAGTCGAGGTCTTCGCAGCGACAGGGATAGAGTTGGGTCAAACTCCGTGAGGATCGTAGCCCCGAGGCGGTGTCCAACCACTCGCCCTCGATCGGGAATCCGCCCGGATTAAGGGTCGGAGCGGATGCGGTGCGGCCTCCAAGGCCTCGCTCGCCGCAGAGCTAGATCATGCCCATCGAGACAAGGCGCACGCAGCGCTGCTCGAATCCGTCAAGATCAAGTCTCCGCGGATATCGGCCGATAGTTTAAACTTCCAAATCTGACTGATGGCTGGGGCGAAGCTTCGATCTGCTCTAGATGGCTGCTTAATTGCCCGCAGCAGCAAAGCCGCCGAATACGAAGATCTGTCTCGGGAGAAAAGTCTCACCCTGGACCGCGTCGTTGTTGATGATCGAAGGAGCCATCGGGCCTATCGGTGACGACACAGAGGAACTCTCAATGGAAGCACCAATGTCGGTGTCAAAACCGCGGATCTCGGTAGGGGGTCCCGAATCGTGCGTCTAGGCAGATGGTAACAGGAGACAAGGGACACGATGTTTTTACCCAGGTTCGGGCCCTCTCGATGGAGGTAATACCCTACTCCTGCTTGATTAATATTGATGATATGGGTAGTACAAGAGTAGATCTACCATGAGATCAAGGAGGCTAAATCCTAGAAGCTAGCCTATGGTATGATTGTTGTTCGCCCTACGGACTAAAACCCTCCGGTTTATATAGACACCGGATAGGTTAGGGTTACACAGAGTCGGTTACAATGGTAGGAGATCTACATATCCGTATCACCAAGCTTGCCTTCCACGCCAAGGAAAGTCCCATCCGGACACGGGACGAAGTCTTCAATCTTGTATCTTCATAGTCTTGGAGTCCGGCCGTGATGATAGTTCGGCTATCCGGACACCCCCTAGTCCAGGACTCCCTCACCCGCCTAACATGGAAGATACAGACAACCCTAGTTGATACATGAGCTGTTCGAGCATACAAAACAGAATTTCATTTGAAGGTTTGGAGTTTGGCACATACAAATTTACTTGGAACGGCAGGTAGATACCGCATATAGGAAGGTATGGTGGAATCATATGGAATAACTTTGGGGTTTATGGAGTTTGATGCACAAGCAGTATTCCCGCTAGTGCATGTGAAGGCTAGCAAGAGACCGGGAAGCCACCAACCGAGAGAGCGACAATAGTCATGAACATGCATTAAAATTAATCAACACCGAGTGCAAGCATGAGTAGGAGATAATCCACCATGAACATAAATATCGTGAAGGCTATATTGATTTTGTTTCAACTACATGCGTGACATGTGCCAAGTCAAGTCACTCGAATCATTCAAAGGTGGATACCACCCTATAGTACCACATCACAACCATTTTAATAGCATGTTGGCACGTAAGGTAAACCATTATAAGCTCTTAGCTAATTAAGCATGGCATAAGCAACTATAATCTCTAATTGTCATTGCAAACATGTTTATTCATAATAGGCTGAATCAGGAACGATGAACTAATCATATTTACAAAAACAAGAGAGGTCGAGTTCATACCAGCTTTTCTTATCTCAGCCAGTCCATCTTATATCGTCATTATTGCCTTTCACTTGCATGATCGAACGGTGTGGATAATAATAATAGTGCATGTGCATTGGACTAAGCTGGAATCTGCAAGCATTGAATTTAAGGGAGAAGACAAGGTAATATGGGCTCTTGGTTAAATCAACAATCATGCATATGAGAGCCACTAAACATTTTCATTATGGTCTTCTCCTCTCGACCCCCAAAGGAAAGAAAATAAATAAAACTATTTACACGGGAAAGCTCCCAACAAGCAAAAGAAGAAAGAAAAATCTTTTCGGGTTTTATTTTAATTACTACTACAAGCATGGAAATTAAACTAGCTAAATGCTACAACTACTTTTTTGTTTTTCTTAAGGTTTATCAAACACATACAAGAATAAAGCTAAAAAAAGAAATTAAACTAGCATGGATAGTACAATGAAAAAGTGTGAACACCGACAACTAGAATGAGTGTGTGAACATGAATGTAATGTCGGTGAGAAATATATACTCCCCCAAGCTTAGGCTTTTGGCCTAAGTTGGTATATGCCCATGGATCATGGCTACTCTGTCCGGTGTACTGAGGAGTGTCATCATATTGCCACTGGCTGACGATCTCCTCCGGATCCCACTGATAACAGGATGGACGATAAGGGTCAAGTGGTGGTTCCGGCTCGGGCTCTAGAGCTGATGTCTGGCCACAGAGCGCATAGACGGCCTCCAACAAGACAAGGTAAGGGCCTGGAGTTAAATTAAACAAAGAGGGCGCATGCAAGATAATAGTCTCACTGTGTTTCTTATGAAATCTCAAATTATATAAAAGCATCTTATCATCATTTTTAACAATAAACTCATGTGCTACCATTGTCGGTGTCAAAACCGGCGGATCTCGGGTAGGGGGTCCCGAACTGTGCGTCTAGGCGGATGGTAACAGGAGACAAGGGACACGATGTTTTACCCAGGTTCGGGCCCTCTTGATGGAGGTAAAACCCTACGTCCTGCTTGATTGATATTGATATTGTGGATGTTTACAAGAGTGGATCTACCACGAGATCAAGGAGGCTAAACCCTAGAAGCTAGCCTATGGTATGATTGTAAGGGTTGTTGTTCTGTCCTACGGACTAGAGCCATCCGGTTTATATAGACACCGGAGAGGGCTAGGGTTACATAGAGTCGGTTACAATGGCAGGAGATCTACATATCCGTATCGCCAAGCTTGCCTTTCACGCCAAAGAAAGTCCCATCCGGACACGGGGCGAAGTCTTCAATCTTGTATCTTCATAGTCTTGGAGTCCGGTCGATGATGATAGTCCGGCCGATGATGGTAGTCCGGCTATCCAAACACCCCCTAATCCGGGACTCCCTCAGTAGCCCCCGAACCAGGCTTCAATGATGATAAGTCCAGCATGTGTGTAGTCTTCGGCGTTGCAAGGCAGGTTCTCCTTCAAGTTCTACGTACCTGCCGAACAGTGTCCAGCTTCCTCATCAATGTTGCGCGTCTTGGCTTCCACGCCCAATAATGGCCTTCTTCCACGCGTCGCGCGAACGTGAAAAGCCAGGGTGTCTTTTATGTTTTACCCCCTAGTTGTGCGAATAATCTGCCTATAAGGGAGGCAAGAATCCAGATCCAAATCACCATCTTCCTCTCGCAAATACTCATCGGAGCGCTTTCGACCAAGAATCCATTCCATCATGGACCGTCAACGCTGCTCCTCTTCTCAAGGCCCCAGCCCTTTGCCAGAGATTGGAGGAGATGCTCTGCTCGCACAACGAGCTGGTGAAGCTCCAAGTGGGGGATATCTCCTCCGCCTTCATGGTTCCGGTTCGAGCGGGCTGGCCACCTACAAAGGTGGGAAGCAAGCGGAGGTTACCCCAAATCCCAACAAAGGGGAGCGGTATGCTTCGTCCCCTATCGATAAGGGGCTCGGATTTCCTGTACATCCATTCCTCCTGGGCTCTCGGAGTTCTACGGACTCAGCTTCATCACCTCACGCCCGCCTCAATCCTGCATATTATGGGTTACGAGCTCTTCTGCGAGCTTTTCCTGGGCGCCGAGCCCCACTTCGCGCTGTGGAAGAGGTTGTTCTGCCTTGTACCCCGCTCTCACGAGGGGTCCATATATCAAGTGGGCGCCGCCAAATATGGCGATTGCGGGACCGGATATCCATCCGGAACCCCTAAGAAGGCGCTCAAGACCGGCCTTCGAATGGTTTATATAGAAGACGCCCGCTGCCGGACCTGCTCAGATCGGCCTCCGGAGTTCAGCAATGCTCCTCAAGAAACGCCTTAGTTGGCGCCCATGAGCCCCCATCCGGAGGAAGACAAGAGCGCCCATTATTTGATGGGCCGAATAAGGTTACTGGCCCATGCCGGGTTGACCATGATTGGAGTCATGGCAACATGCATTACGCGAGAGGTGCAGCCACTACAATACAGGGGCCACCCTATGTGGGATTTCAACGGGGAGGACGATGCCACCCGTCATGGCCGCAAAGGGCCGGATTCAGCCGAAGATCTGGTGACGATCATGTCCGACCTGTATAAGGGGGAGAAGGAGGATTTCATTCGGACGAACCCGTTAAATGGGTTCTCCATGAATAATCCCCGGCCTTGGGTAAGCGAACACTCTGCGTGCCCGACCCGTGCCTTTTGAAACTTAAGTTTCTTATATTGTGTTCTTCTTTCGACGCAGAGCTGCGCCGGACCGTGGAGGACATGCTAAGTCCGCTCCGCAGCCCGAGGATCCGGAGAGATCCCGGATCCGCCTCCAAGAGGATCCGACATAAAGGTGGAGCTAATCGACGGGTGTTCCACCAGCTCAGCATGGACAATGCTTTAATCGCCATAACGGCCGACTATCCCGGACTATATCCGCTTCCCTGTGATTGCATCAAGCCCGACACCGCTATTCCTTCCTTGTTCATTTCTGAGCACCGTATATGATGGCGCTGTGCAGGAGGCGCCCCTAGGGCGAGAAGCCGAGCCCGCGGTGGCTGACCAACAAAGGCCAGTCCGGACCAGTAGGCGGAAAAGGAGCGCGGCGCGGACTGAAACATCGCCGCAAGGGTGTAGTTCACAATTCATTATTTAGAGCAACGTTCCTAGGAAGCGTTTGAGTGCTCATGACTTTTATAGGGAAAAAAGCGTCCGCCGGACTGCGGGCGTGGCCAATCCAACCTCTACCAGCCAGGATCCCGCACCTGGTCTGGAGGGGGAGGCGAGCGCAAGGCGCGAGCTGGACGTTCCTCTGACGGAGGATGCCGAAAGATTGTCCGCCACCAAGTCTGAGGTGGAGAGTGCCCTGAATCACAGGCGCCACCGGGTAGTATTTCGTGACGCGTGCTTCTTCCCCGAGGCGTTGAATGCCTTTAACACGGGGGATGCGCACCTTCGTGCTGCTCAAGATGGTTTTACCAGAGCCACGGAGCAGTATGTAAAAGACATACGGGTAAGAGAATTTAATAGTTATATATGCCAGTAGCCCCGAGACTTAAAGTAGTTATATTAACTGATTTAAGGATCATATGAAACGTAGGATCTTATCGAGAAGAATACCCAACTGTCTCAGGAGCTGCAAGAGTGCAAGGCCCAACTTGAGGCCGCACTCTCTGGCGCAGGAGGAAACGCAGGGACCTCTCCTGGTAACGCATTATTTTAGAAAGATAAGTAGCGTTTGGCCTTTGCGCAAGTCTAAAAATGACGTTGCAGGTGCTGCCGGACAAGATCCGGACAGGCGAGAACTTCTGCGCCAGCTAAAGGCCGGCGAGAGGGTGCTGCATAAGGTGCAGCATGAAAGGAACAAGCTCCAGGATGCCCATGCCCAGCTTGGAGAAGAGCTGAAAGGCGTTCGGGCCGAGCTGTCGGGCTCCGTTAAGGAGAATCAGCGGCTTCGTCGCGGCATATATAGTAAGTGCTTGAGCGAACTCCTTCGAAAAGAAGAGTAAGGCGAGGAAGTCAATTTGATAGAATATGTCTGCAGGTATGCTCACAGGTCGCCCTGCGGAGGAGATGCCCGTATCAACGGGTGATCAACTTCCCGAATTGTTGCAACTGATCGAACGAGTTCGGCAGGCAATGAGCGGCGTCGGCCAGGCTTTATGGCCAGCCTTCTCCTTACCCGATGGTCTTGGGGAGCTTGCGGAGAAGCTGCAGGAGGCGGCAGCGCCCATTTATGGAAGATTTCGCCTGCCGCCAAGGTGCTGTGGAGGCTCGGGCCATGGTAAAGAGGCGGTACAAGAAGGCGGATCCCAACCACATGGCCGAAGTCGGACCTGTGGGGCCCGATGGGAAGGAGATCCCTGTGAGCTGAGTATACGACCAAGTAGAGTTGGCCGCTAAATTTTCCCAACAGGACTGTAAATTAGACAACCTCGTTAGACGGATTGAGGAAGAATACAATCACCGATTTGACAATGTATTATAAAATGACATATAAAATGCCTTCTAGTCGGATTGTAGATCATTTGTCTTTGCCGACCTTTTCGCTTCGACCTCGGGACCAAAGAGTCCGGAGTGTGTCCGAATACCTTCTCGGTTATGAAACAACCGAGGTATGCATGGAGACCAAAGCGAGGGGTCATGCTTTATCGCATAAGTGCCCAACTAGTTATGTTATATTACATGGGTAGTAAGAAACATCTTCCAGGAGAATAGTTCCGTTAAGGGTTCCTTTCTCTGGGGTGGTATGCCCTAAAGTGCATGTCCGACTCAAAAAAGCAGTAAAAACATCCGGGGCAGATAAATAAGTGGATAAAAAATCATCTTTAAGTCACCGATCAATATTCCCTTAAGAACGCTTAGCTGCTTCACCCAGTCTAAGGTACACATCCGCTGACCCGGCAAGAATAATCGCAGAGGTGCTCCTTTACCTCCTAGCCGAACAATCGGGAACGTAGGGGTAAGCACAGAGCCAGCAACCCAGCTTGGCCAAAACTTAAGTCATATCGATGCATATAATGGTGAATAAAAGGTACATGTGGAGGCTTGACACATGTGCTGGGCATGAAGCCCTTATAATTAAGCTTCTGGTAAGGAAGCCCCCAGGTATAATGAGTGCGGATAGCACATCAATTGCGCGCGAACGTTGCGCAAGTAGGCCCTTTAAGGCTTGTATGAATAGGTTTGTGAAGAAAAAGATAAACAAAAGGCAGCTGAAAAAAAAACTTTGGACAGGGGCAAGGGACGACACTCTCAGTCCGGCGCTAGGCATAGAATCTTCGGAGGCGGGCTGCGTTCCATGGGTTCGGCTCGAGTCGGTTATCCGATGCATTTTGTAGACGGTACGCCCGCCGGTCAGGACTTGATCGATGATGAAGGGCCTTCCCATTTGGGCTTGAGCTTGTCCTTTTCTTGTCCGCAGCGCGAGAACCAGTTCGCCAACGTTGTAAGTCTTGGCCCGTACGTCTCTGCTGTGATATCTTCGAGCCTGCTACTGATAGAATGCGGAACGAGCCTTGGCGATGTCGCGTTCTTCCTCCAATGCGTCCAAGCTGTCCTGCCGATCCAACTCGGCCTCTCTTTCTTCGTACATGCACACTCGAGGTGAGTCATGAATTATGTCACAGGGAAAAACTGCTTCTGCGCCGTATACCATAAAAAATGGTGTGAATCCGGTAGTATGGTTAGGCGTTGTCCGCAGCCCCAGAGTACGGAGTCGAGCTCCTCTACCCAAAGGCGTGTCGATTTCGTAAGGGACCGCACTAGTCCGGGTTTGATGCCGCCATTATTAGACCATTTGCTCGCTCCACTTGACCGTTGGTTTGAGGATGATAGACTGAAGCGTAATCGAGCTTGATTCCCATATTTTTGCACCATGATTTAACCTCATCGGCAGTGAAGTTCATGCCGTTATCGGTGATGATGCTGTGGGGGACACCATAACGGTGTACTACCCCGGATATAAAGTCTATCACTGGTCCGGACTCTGCCGTTTTAACTGGTTTGGCCTCTATCCATTTGGTGAATTTATCCACCATGACCAATAGGTACCTTTGCTTGTGGGTCCCCCCTTTAAGTGGTCCAACCATGTCAAGCCCCCAGACCGCGAACAACCAGGTGATGGGTATAGTTTTGAGGGTGGTGGGTGGCATATGGCTCTGATTAGCAAAGAGCTGACAACCGACGCATCTTTGGACTAAGTCCTGAGCATCTGCTCGGGCCATCGGCCAATAAAATCCTGTACGGAATGCCTTTCCTACAAGGGCCCAAGCTGCGGCATGGTGTCCGCCTAGTCCGGCATGAATTTCAGCCAGGAGGTTTCGCCCTTCCTCTTCGGAGATACACCTTTGAAGGACTCCGGTTGTGCTTTTCTTATAGAGTTCTCCCTCATAGATCTTGTAGGCTTTAGATCGCCGGACAATGCAGCGGGCCTCATTTTGGTCTTCGGTAAGCTCCTGCCTAAGTAAGTAGGCGAGGAATGGTTCTGTCCACGAGGCAATTACTGCCATTATGTCGTGGGCGGAAGGTGTTATGTCGTCGGCTGAATCGCCGGTTGGTGCGGCTTGTTCCGTTTGTTAGTTCCGACTCCTCTTCCCATAGTACGGATGGCTTGAAGAGCCGCTCCTGTGAAGATGTTAGAGGGACAGCGTCGCGTTTTGCACCGATCGCGCGTACAAGACGTCGGCTGCTTGGTAATTATCCCGGCCACGGATGGAATTCAAGTCCTTCAACCGGCTGACATTTTTAGTACAACGCTGCGGTATGCTGCCATTTTCGGATCTTTGGCGCCAAAGTCTCCGCTTATTTGGGATATTGCGAGGTTTGAATCGCGCACCTCTAGGCGTTGAATGCCCATGGAGATTGCCATCCGGAGACCATGTAAAGGGCCTCAGATTCGGCCGCGTTGTTGGAGTCCGTACATTATCTCGGCACGATTGACTGTGGTCTCGTCGGGACGTCAATACGACGCCAGCCCCCAATCCGCTAACATTTTAGAGCCGTCGAAGTGCATAATCCAATTGAGTATGCGCTGTACTCTTTAGGGAGTTCGGCTTCGGTCCATTCAGTGACAAAGTCGGCCAAAACTTGTGACTTTATAGCTCGCCGAGGTTTGTAAGTTATATCAAATGGTAAGAGCTCAATGGCCCATTTTGCAATCTTGCCCGTCGCGTCGCGGTTGTTTATAATGTCGCTATGGTACTTCAGAGGCCACCGTTATCGAACACTCTTGAAAGTAGTATCGAGCTTCCGGATGCCATGAACACCGCGTATGCTATCTTCTGATAGTGCGGGTAACGGGACTTGCAGGGGGTTAACACAGAGGATACGTAGTATACTGGTTTTTGAAGAGAAAATTTATGCCCTTCTTTCTCTCGCTCGACGACGAGTACCGCGCTTATAACTTGGTGCGTTGCTGCGATGTATAACAACATTGGTTCGCCCAAAGTGGGCGCAGCCAGACCGGATTTGTTGCCAATATGGCCTTTATTTCTTCGAGTCCGGCGGTGGCAGCATCCGTCCACTGGTGTTCGTGCGCCTAAGGAGGCGATAGAGGGTAATGCCTTTTCTCCAGAGACGGAGATAAAGCGGCTTAGAGCCGCCACGCATCCAAATCAATTTTTGTATTTTCTTGAGGTCTTTGGGATATCTAGCTGTGACAGAGCTCGGATCTTGGCTGGGTTTGCTTCAATTCCTCTACCGGATACGATGAAGCCCAGAGCTTTCCAAATTGTACGCCAAAACACATTTTTCCAGATTCAGCTTGATGTCATATTGTCCGAGGTTGTCGAATGTGAGCCTCAAGTCGCCTACTAGAGTTTCGACGAGTTTAGTTTTGACGACCACGCCGCCTCACGTATGCTTCTACTGTTTTGCCGATCTGGGTAGCCGACATGTCCGAATCATGCGCCGATATGTTGCGCGGCGCTTTTAAGTCCGAAGGGCATCGTGTTGAAGCGAATGGTCCATATGGAGTGATGAATGCCGCGCGGCTTGATCCGCTTCGCCATCTTGATTTGATGATAGCCGAGCATGCGCCCGTGAAGCACAATGAATCGTGTTTCGCAGTGGCATCGATGATTTGGTCGATGCGGGGGAGGGGGAAGGGATCCTTTGGGCAGGCTTTATTTAGGTCTTTGAAATCGACGCATAGGCACCAGGATTTGTCCTTCTTGTACCATTACCAGGTTTGCTAGCCAATCTGGATGCTTGATGTCTCTAATGAATCCGGCTTCCAATAGTTTGGCTAGCTTTTCTCCCATTGCCTGTCTTTTGGGTTCGGAAAACCGTCGAAGAGCCTGTTTAACTGGCTTGAATCCTTTTAGGATGTTCAGGCTGTGTTCGCCAATCTGCGTGGGATTCCGGCATATCCGAGGGGTGCCAGCAAAATGTCCCAATTTTCCGAAGGAATTTTCGCAGAGGCAGCGCCTACATCAGGGTTCAATTGTGCCCGATGGAGGCCGTCTTTGTAGGGTCCGCTGGTGGACCTGAATTTTACTATTTCATCTGCTGGTTTAAAGGAGGTGGACTTGGATCTCTTATCGAGTATCACATCGTCCCTATTCACCATAGAGCGCAGCGCGGTGAGTTCCTCTGCCGCTAGGGCTTCGGATAGTGCCTCTAAGGCTAACGCGGCTGTCTTGTTTTCGGCGCGGAGTGCTATGTCCGGGTCACTAACGAGAGTGATTATTCCGCCGGGCCCAGGCATTTTGAGCTTCATGTACCCGTAATGGGGTACGGCTTGAAAAATTGTGAATGTCTCTCGTCCTAATATAGCGTGATACCCACTGTTGAACGGGGCCACTTGGAACGTGACTTCTTCGGATCTGTAATTGTCCGGTGAGCCGAATACCACATCGAGTGTGATTTTTCTTGTGCAGCGCGCCTCCCAGCTAGGGATTATTCCTCTAAAGGTTGTGCTGCTTCGCTCAATGCAGCTCCAGTCTATTTCCATTTTTCGAAGGGTTTCCTCGTAGATGAGGTTTAGTCCGCTGCCGCCATCCATGAGGACTTTTGTAAGTCGAAAAGCCGCCTACTATTGGACTAAGTACCGGTCTTGGCCGGAGCTCGGGCTGTCCGAATTTAGGTTAAATCGCTGGCGTTGAAGGTGATGGCTGTGTCGCCCATGGATTGGTTGTTGCTACTTGGTAGACTTGGCGAGGCTGCGGATTGTTCGCTTCACATATTATTTGATGCGAAAGTCTCAAGACTGTTGATACCGCATCGATGTTGTTGGAGTGGTTTTCCGGGCTAGAAGCTCCTCTCCACTTTTGGCCACCGCCGTAATATCCAACATGCTCAAGGCTATGTGTTGGGACGACGCTTCAGATCGTGGAATTTTACTGTGGTCCGCTGAGCCATCCTTCTAGTACGGTTCCGCGCCCTTTATGGGGTTTTTGCTTTTTGGTTTTTGTAGCTGGTGGCTGAGTGTAATGCACCCTTTTGTTGCGGACTAGGGTTGTATTCAAATGGATTGTCCCAAAACTTATTTTCGGTTGTCCGAAACTCTCCATCGCACAAGACTTTCAGATTATGGACGCCAGTCAGTGAAGCGTGTAATTTCACGACGGCCGACGGCGCTCAAGATTCCTTGTCCGTGCAATTATTGCAAAAATTGAGATTGCGTTTTCCTCTCGACATCCTTTATCCCGTCCATAACCAGGAGGAATCGCCCAAGAGTGATGTATCGTCTCAGCGGGCTCTTGCCGGATTAGAGATAGATCGCATATGTCCGGGCGGGCGGGTGGAATTAAGTCCGAACCCTACCCATCTCAAGGCTCAAGGCCGAGGAGTTTCCAATTTGAAGCTTGGATTGCTGGACGTTGTCCAACGAGTCCTGGTCCGATGCCCGACTTTAAGTTCATGCTTGATCGAAGTCCGCGCCCGCTGGAACCGACATGGGGGTTCGGGAGCCCGACATGACTAGTTTTCAATACAGGAGAAGCGCCGCCGATTGTTCCTCTACCAACGCAACGTGGTGGGTGACTGGGAGAGTTAATCTCTCGATCGGTTTTAAGCCCAATCTGATTGTAGTCAGAAGCGACTCTGGTGGCGGCGATGCGATCCAAGAGCTCGCTTACGGACGAGAGCTCTATTGATCCAGCCGCCGGTGAATTCAAGCTGACGTGAAAATTGCTTTTGACGACTTGAGAGGTCATTGTCGAGCGGTGGCGGACAGCGGTCATAAGAAAACCACCTAGCCGGATAGTTTGGCCGGCGGCCAAGGCTCCTTTGGCGTAAAATACCGTCCTTGAAGACGGAGGAGGCATCCTTCCTATCGGCGACGGCACGAGGAACTCTCAATGAAAGCACCAATGTCGGTGTCAAACCGCGGATCTCGGTAGGGGGTCCCGAACTGTGCGTCTAGGCGGATGGTAACAGGAGACAAGGGACACGATGTTTTACCCTGTGTTCGGGCCCTCTTGATGGAGGTAAAACCCCACGCCCTGCTTGATTAATATTGATATTCTGGATGTTTACAAGAGTGGATCTACCACAAGATCAAGGAGGCTAAACCCTAGAAGCTAGCCTATGGTATGATTGTAAGGGTTGTTGTTCTGTCCTACGGACTAGAGCCATCCGGTTTATATAGACACCGGAGAGGGCTAGGGTTACATAGAGTCGGTTACAATGGTAGGAGATCTACATATCCGTATCGCCAAACTTGCCTTCCACGCCAAGGAAAGTCCCATCCGGACATGGGGCGAAGTCTTCAATCTTGTATCTTCATAGTCTTGGAGTCCGGTCGATGATGATAGTCCGGCCGATGATGGTAGTCCGGCTATCCGGACACCCCCTAATCCGGGACTCCCTCAACCATGCTCTTATAATCTAGAAAGGTAGGGGGCAACAACTTTTCCTCTTTCTCAAAATGCCTAATAGGTATCCTGAAATGTTTAGCAAGGCATGCATCATAGATACCTCCAAAGATGGGGCCCTTTGTACGGTTCAGGCTTAATCGTTTAGCAATAATAGCGCCCATACTAACAGAGTTATCACGAAATAAAGCATGGGACAAAATAATAATATCAGGAACACTAAGGTTTCCACAGTTTCCGCGACCAATTAAGCACCGACTAGCAAATATTGCAAAGTAGCGTAAAACAGGAAAATGTATGCTAGTAATTCTTGCATCGGAAACCTTCCTTGTTTCCCTTACAATAATTGTATCAATAAATCCATCCACATCTTTACGATGTGGTTCCTCTAAGCTGCCCCCGAAAGGTATCTTGCAAACCGTGCAAAATTCATATAGCGACATCTCCCTAGCCACATCATATAAATGAAACTCTACTGAAGGAGGTGATTTCTTAGGATAAAAGTAGAAATTTTGCACGAAAGTATTGGTGAGTAAGAGATACTGTTCGGCCTGGTCGTGGAGGAAGTCGGTGAGGCCCGCATTATCAGCCAACGAATAAAAATCATCATGAATCCCGGCTGCTCTCAAGAAATCATCACAAGGCCATTCACACGGCCGTAGTTCCGCCACACAGGGGAGATTATACTTGGGCTTTTCATTCTCCTTAGCTTGTTTATCCTTAGAGCCTTGGCTAGAAGAGCCCCTCAAGAAAAATCTCTTCATCTTTTTCTGAAAATTTCTGAAATTTTTAGTAACTCAAAATAAAAGTGAATCAAACTTAACAAAATTGATAGCAACTACTCCCACAAGTGCCTAGAGCCTATATCATGCATTAAAATTACTTGGGACCATATAAATTTGACATGCAAGCTCAAGAACAGGGTCACCTAGGCAGCAAAAATTTGCAATGAATAAAGCACTAGAACAAAAACTAATTGGACCATTGGAGGAGTCACATACCAAAGAACAACCCCCCAAAGCAGTTTTGTGAATGGAGCTTCGAGCAAGGAGATCGAAAATGGCAGCAAAATGAGCTAGAACTCGTGCTTGAGCTGGATGGTGATTTTTTTGGGAGGAAGAAGAAGTCTGTGGGTGCAGGAATAAGTGGAGGGGGGCCACTGTGGGCCCACGAGGCAGGGGGCGCGCCCTGTAGGGGTGGGCGCACCCTGGACCCTCGTGGCCAGGTGCTAGCTCCCCCTGCCGTGTTCTCAGTGCCAGATATTCTCAAATATTCCAGAAAAAATCATATTAAATTTGCAGGGCATTTGGAGAACTTTTATTTTTGGGGTATTTTTTATTGCATGGATAATTCAGAAAACTGACAGAAAATACTATTTTTACATTATTTAATCTAAATAACAGAAAGTAAAAGGAGGGTACAGAAGGTTGTGCCTTCTAACTTCATCCATCTCATGCTCATCAAAAGGAATCCACTAACAAGGTTGATCAAGTCTTGTTAACGAACTCATTCCGAATAACATGGAACCGGAGAAATTTCGAATAACACTAGGTTACCTCAACAGGGATATGAACATCCCCAATAATAAGAATATCATATTTCTTCTTGACAGTAGGAAGAGGAAATTCAAAACCTCCAATAATGATAGTTGGAATTTTTCCAATAGAATTGATACTGTGAACTTGAGGTTGTCTCCTCGGAAAGTGTACCGTATGCTCATTACCATTAACATGAAAAGTGACATTGCCTTTGTTGCAATCAATAACAGCCCGTACAATATTCAAAAAGGGTCTACCAAGGATAATCGACATACTATCGACCTCGGAAATATCAAGAATAACAAAGTCCGTTAAAATAGTAACGTTTGCAACCACAACAGGCACATCCTCACAAATACCGACAGGTATAGCAGTTGATTTATCAACCATTTGCAAAGATATTTCAGTAGGTGTCAACTTATTCAATTCAAGTCTATGATATAAAGAGAGAGGCATAACACTAACACTTGCTCCAAGATCACATAAAGCAGTTTTAACATAGTTTTTTTAATGGAGCATGGTATAGTTGGTACTCCTGGATCTTCAAGTTTCTTAGGTATTCCACCTTTAAAAGTATAATTAGCAAGCATGGTGGAAATTTCAGCTTCCGGTATCTTTCTTTTATTTTGTAATAATATCTTTCATATATTTAGCATAAGGATTTACTTTAAGCATATCAGTCAAACGCATACGCAAAAAGATAGGTCTAATCATTTCAGCAAAGCACTCAAAATCCTCATCATCCTTTTTCTTGGATGGCTGCTACCTGTTGAGCACTGTGTTGGTTTTCCCTTGAAGAGGAAAGGGTGATGTAGCAAAGTAGCGTAAGTATTTCCCTCAGTTTTTGAGAACCAAGGTATCAATCCAGTAGGAGGCTCCTCAAAAGGCCCACGCACTTACACAAACAAACAAGAACCTCGCAACCAACGCGATAAAGGGGTTGTCAATCCCTTCACGGAAACTTGCAAAAGTGAGATCTAATAGAGATAATAAGATAAGATAAATATTTTTGGTATTTTTATGATATAGATTGGAAAGTAAAAGATGCAAATAAAAGTAGAAGGAAACCTTATATGATAAATGATAGACCCAGGGGCCATAGGTTTCACTAGTGGCTTCTCTCAAGATAGCATAAGTTTACGGTGGATGAACAAATTACCGTCGAGCAATTGATAGAAAAGTGCATAGTTATGAGATTATCTAGGCATGATCATGTATATAGGCATCACGTCCACAACAAGTAGATCGAAACGATTCTGCATCTACTACTATTACTCCACACATCGACCGACTCCTGCCTGCTGATGTCTACTACGCAACCTTCTCCTTGTAGACGTTGTTGGGCCTCCAAGTGTAGAGGTTCGTAGGACAATAGCAAATTTCCCTCAAGTGGATGACCTAAGGTTTATCAATCCGTGGGAGGCGTAGGATAACGATGGTCTCTCTCAAACAACCCTGCAACCAAATAACAAAGAGTCTCTTGTGTCCCCAACACAGCCAATACAATGGCAAATTGTATAGGTGCACTAGTTCGGCGAAGAGATGGTGATACGAGTGCAATATGGATGGCAGATATGAGTATTTGTAATCTGAAAATATAAAAACAGCAAGGTAACTAATGATAAAAGTGAGCGTAAACGGTATTGCAATGGTAGGAAACAAGGCCTAAGGTTCATACTTTCACTAGTGCAAGTTCTCTCAACAATAATAACATAACTAGATTATATAACTATCCGTCAACATGCAACAAAGAGTCACTTCAAAGTCACAAATAGTGGAGAACAAATGAAGAGATTATTGTAGGGTACAAAACCACCTCAAAGTTATCCTTTCTGTTCTATCTATTCAAGAGTCCGTAGTAAAATAACATGAAGCTATTCTTTCCATTCGATCTATCATAGAGTTCGTACTAGAATAACACCTTAAGACACAAATCAACCAAAACCCTAATGTCACCTAGATACTCCATTGTCACCTCAAGTATCCGTGGACATGATTACACGATATGCATCACACAATCTCATATTCATCTATTCAACCAACACAAATAAATTCAAAGCGTGCCCCAAAGTTTCTACCGGAGAGTCAAGACGAAAACGTGCGCTAACCCCTATGCATAAGTTCATTGAACCCGCAAGTTGATCACCAAAACATACATCAAGTAGATCATGTGAATATCCCATTGTCACTACAAATAAGCACGGCAAGACATACATCAAGTGTTCTCAAATCCTTAAAGACTCAATCCAATAGGATAACTTCAAAGGGAAAACTCAATCCATTACAAGAGAGTAGAGGGGGAGAAACATCATAAGATCCAACTATAATAGCAAAGCTCGCGATACATCAAGATCGTGTGAAGTCAAGAACACGAGAGAGAGAGAGAGAGAGAGAGAGAGAGAGAGAGAGAGAGAGAGAGAGAGATCAAACACATAGCTACTGGTACATACCCTCAGCCCCGAGGGTGAACTACTCCCTCCTCGTCATGGAGAGCGCCGGGATGATGAAGATGACCACCGGTGAGGGATTCCCCCTCCGGCAGGGTGCCGGAACAGGCTTCTGAGAGTTTTTTGGTGGCTACAGAGGCTTGCGGCGGCAGAACTCCCGATCTATTGTGCTCCTCGATGTTTTTAGGGTATGAGATATATAGGCGAAATAAGTTGGTCAGTGGAGCCACGAGGGGCCCACAAGGGTAGGGGCGCGCCCAGGGGAGGTGGGCGCGCCTCCCTACCTCGTGGACACCTCAAAGCTTCCCTTACGTGCACTTCAAGTCCCCTGGATTGCTTCCGTTCCAAAAATAACTTTCCCGAAGGTTTCATTCCGTTTGGACTCCGTTTGATATTCCTTTTCTTCGAACACTGAAATAGGCAAGAAAACAACAATATGGGTTGGGCTTCCGATTAACAGGTTAGTCCCAAAAATAATATAAAAGTGCTTAGTAAAGCCCATAAACATCCAAAACAGATAATATAATAGCATGAATGCTTCATAAATTATAGATACATTGGAGACGTATCAGCATCCCCAAGCTTAATTCCTGCTCTTCCTCGAGTAGGTAAATGATAAAAAGAAAGAATTTATGAAGTGTGAATGCTAGCAGGTGCACAAGTTTGATCAATGATAATTTCAATCACCTTTTATAGCATGATTATATGTCATAACAGAAGTTCATCTCATAAAACTTCTCAAGATCAAGTAACAAGCTATTCACATGTTAAAGCATAGACCATAAAGTTTCTTGAAAACTAGCAAACTTCATTCTTAGTCATCAAACAATTACAATTCATCTTATTTTCAGGAAGGGTCTATGCCAGAGCTTTGATTTAGCAAACTCCACATACTCAACTATCATATTGTCTTCCATGATTGCTACCACTCAAAGCATATTCTTTGAACAAATAGCATCCATCGAACACAGAGAAAGATAGGGGCTTAGTGTTTCGCCTCCCAACTCACTTATCATATAGATAATTGTCAACAATAATAATTCATGATCAAATATATTTGCATGGACATATATGCTTAGATCTTTCCCCAACACACGATGCTTGCCAACTAAAGAGTAGGTAGGAATGAGAAGGAATACTACTGACTCTTGCATAAAAGTAAAAGATAGGCCCTTCTGATACGTCCATTTTGCATCATGCTTTTATATCAATATTTATTGCATTATGGGCTGTTATTACACATTATATCTCAGTACTTATGGCTATTATCTCTTATTTTACAAGGTTTACCATGAAGAGGGGGAATGCCGGCAGCTGGAATTCTGGCTGGAAAAGGAGAAAATATTGGAAACCTGTTCTGCACAGCTCCAAAAATCCTGAAACTCCAGCAAAGTCAGTTTTGGAATTAATAAGAATTATTGAGCGAAGAAAACCCCAGAGGGGGCCCACACCCTGGCCAGGAGGGTGGGGGGGGGGGGTGCGCCCACCCCTACTGGGCGCGCCCCCTGTCTCCTAGGCCCCCTGGTGGCCCTCCGGTGCCCATCTTCGAGCTCGGCTAATGTCGAGGCACCGCCAACGGCGGGCGTGCAGTTGACGGATGGGCCGCTTGCTGCAGAGGTGCCGGCCGGTGTACACCCGGGTGCATTAAGCTCCCGTGCCGGCGTCGGAGACACCAATGCCGCCTCCGCCGGAGACACCAATGGCCCCGCCATCGCATTCTCGTGAGTTGCTGGCCGTGAAGCTAGGAATCGGGCGGCCCTGCTGGTCGCCCGCAATCCACGACTCAACCCCTGGATCAAGGTAGGCACAATGGCGGTGATCGCCGCCCGAGTTGTTGTTGCACTTGCTCTTGGACAATCTCCGAATCCGCGCCACTGTGCCTTGAGTTCTTGAACCTCGCTACCTGGCTTTCCGAGCTGGTCTTTTCTCCTTCCGCACACCAGCGTATAGTATGACCCCATTTTGTGGACAAGCCATTGCCGGCCACATGACCAGCTGACGTCGGCTCACTGAGCTTATCCTTGTTCTTCATTACATTCAACGCCCTATTTAGAGTGGTGTCCCAAGGGTTGCTCTTAGTCGACCCCGTGCTACTGCTTTCGATCGCTGCGAAGGAATGTGAACCATTTAGAAATTTGGCTTCATTAATTAGAATGCAACCATATGGAGCTAATTACCCGGGGTGGTATTCCTTACGAGTAACAACCTCAAGCGCCTGGTCTTCGGATCCGTGGTAAGCTCCTTTGTTTTCGGTCCTTCTTGTACCGGCCCCGACAAAGTTCCTGGTCCGCTTGTCACCGATTTATCAAAGAGGGGCGGTAGGCCTTGCTCGGCACGCCCGCGCCCCTCCTTGTCCCATATAGGCTCCGACACTCAGAACCGCCGAGACCGAGTGTGTGTTCCACTAAGTTCAGCTCCGCATTTCTTTCCCCCACCGACTTGATTGGGAGTTTGCGGTGCTCGAGCAATTGATCTTGAAGTCGTTGTAGTCATCTTCGTGATCGAAGGATTTTCTCCTTGATCTTCTCATAATTCTCACCTTTCTCGATCATTCTCTTCACATTGCTTTTCCAAGTAGACAGGTCCTTGCTCATCTTCGTGAGGGCAGCATTGTTCACTTTATTCCCTTTGAGGCTTGTGTTTTCAAAAGCAGCGGGAACTTGTATCGCTCGTGCAGCTTCGTGAAGAGGAGGTTGTGCAAATTCCCTCGGTCGGGATGCCTCGTGTTCTCGGTGTTGATCGAGACGGTGCTCGGAGAATGCACCGAGCTGAAGCGAGTACCCCTTGACTATTCGCTCGGGCGCCGTTGGATTCCGCCGAGTCCACTTCAAGAACTTCCTCCTTGAGGGTGCGGAGCACGGTCAGCGCCGTCCTTCCGCTGCCTCTTCTGCTGGCTGCCATCGTGCGTGCGCCGCCATCATCGATGGTGGCATCCTCGGCGACACCATCGGTGGTGGCATCTGGGGTCATCCTCGGCGGTACCATCGGTGGTCTCGGGATCGGTGGGGAAGGCGGCGTCCTCATACAAGTGAGGTTGTTCCTCCATCTCTGGGACAGCTCCTGAATGCCTTGCCGCCTCAACCCCGCCTCATCGTTAGGGCCATGTTTCTCTCTAAATAGAAACAAAGTTTGGTCAAAAAGTTGGTTATTGTCAAGGAACAAGATCATGGTCTCATCATTTAGGGTTTGTCGACACCGAGGCATCCTAAAATCTAAGCTTTTATCATTGAGGGTTTTTCGATGCCGAGGCACCCTAAAAGCCTAAGCTTTCATCATTTCGGTTTTTATCGACACCGAGGCACCCTAAAATCCATGCATTAGTCACAAGTACGCCGGGGCACTTGATCCTACTTAATTAACTACTAAGATACCCCGGCCCATGCATTAGTCACAAGTACCCCATATGTCCTATTTTTAGCAAAGTCATGCTAAAATTCACGGAAAATTTCAGCATGACCTTTGCTGAAAATAGGACATATGGAGTACCCAATTTGCCGGAACGGAAGTTAATCGACATTCCGCAAACTCAAGGGCCTCTCGGGTACCTGCAATATCATTATCCCGCAGTAATGAAGTCGCCAATGGGTCATTTCAGAAGATCACAAGTAGCATCATCACAAGTACAACATCATCTATAGCTTTATATTAACAAAGCATCAACACATATACAAAAGACCACTTATGCCAACCGTATGGTTTATATCAGATTCAGAGTTAGAAACAGGAAAACCGGTGCTTCAAAGCCTCATCGACACAATTTACATCTATCAAGACGGGATGTCCCGACTAATTTCAAGTGTTCACAGTGAACTTGTACCATGGGTGAGCCTAGTGCTTCATTAGTCAACTGAACAAAGATAACAGGCATAACACCATACATAAAGTAATGAGCATACATACTACTGTCCAAGCAAATTAACTGAATAGTATTGTGTCAAGTTCAGTTTGAAAATTCAGTTTCGCTTGAGTGATTTGACACCAAAATTACTCCAAAAATTACAATGACTGTATATTGACTGCATATATTCACTGTACAGACTGAATTCAGTCAAGAAAACCTGTCAATTTCTATTCACTGCATATATACACTTTATAGCTGTCAAGTTCTATTTCAGATCAAGTTTCATTACAACACAAACACTATAATTCATCTGCTCACGAAAAATTAATAATCAAAATCAAATTACAATAGGGGTCCCAGGTTTGACCCCATGATACATGCTATCCTCGGGATTATTCCTCTTCGAACAAACCATCATGCATCATTTTCTAACCAAGGCATAGCTCAGAAAACCACTTGCTCGACCGAACTAGCTGATTACCCCAAATCTCATGGTAAAATTAGCAAGGCGTAGCATTTCTCTTACATGCCCATAGCAAGAATGACACACTCAACTTCATTGCTTCAACCACATGGGCAACAGAGCAAATGTTGGAAGTTTACAATATACTTTAGATTCACACATGCTCCCCTAATTATTTTGTCTGTATCTTTAGATTATCTACTTTACGCACAATCATACACAATTCTGACTAATTTATCACTGTAGGCCAGCATGAAACACACTCCTCCAAAAAAGCCTAAAATTCCACTATCATTGCCTGTAAAAAAGCCTAATATCCACTAGTATTGCCTCTAAGAAAGCCTTAAAAGTCCACTATTGTTGACAATCAATATATGATCTGAACTGTAAGGAGTTAACTGAAAAATGAGTGGTTGTTGGCATGAGGGAGTAAACTGATTGTTGGCACAAAAATATTGGTTCTGCAAACATGGAAACAGTCACAAAAATAATGCACTTGGTTTGTGTTGAGTTTTTGCTTTCAGGATTGGTTTGTGTTGAGTTGTTAACCTAAAGGTTCGCATTTTGAATCTCCTTTAGCTAGTTTGAATCCATGGACTACCCTGTTAGATTGGGACTCAAGATAGGTACCTGCTTATCTTTCTATTCCGTCACCAACAAGGGCTTTTCCAAGAATAATATCCTGCATGAACATAGGTGAGAGGTTAACTAACTGCCTCAAAGGCATAATCAATGGTTGTACATGGAACAAATTGCCTGAACATAGATAGGTTAACGGACTGTTCAGAGCGCACTCACTAATCAAATGATGATTATAAATACAACAAGTGGCCCAAGCTGCCGCCTAAGCTATAGTTAATATGAAGCAAGACTCTCTCAGTAACAAAATGTTGAAAACGAATGTACAACCCTGACTACAAACTAAATTTCTTCTGAACCCCATACACAGTCTCGAAAAATCTACTCCTATACAAGCAGTAAAAGAAACTGTGAGCCGCTTAAGGAATAGGAGACGTAAGTAGCATGTTAATTAAAACCATGGATAAGCAGGTGATGTTTTGCAGGTTTATGCCTATCTATCTATCTACCTATCAAACAAACTTGTCATGCACCAGTAATAAGAACCCTGGACTGATAAATATATGCTTATGAATCAAGCTGTAAAAACCTGTAAGCTGCTTAACAAAATGAGAGACGAAGTAGCATGTTAACTAGAGCCATGGATAAGCAGATGATGTTTTGAAGGTCGATAGAGTATATGGCTATCTATCTATCAAAAACTTATTATGCACCAGGAATAAGCACCATGGATAGATAAATAGATGATATCCTTCAGATGAAATATATGTTTATGAAGCAAGCAGTAAAATCCTGTAAGCTGCTTAACAAAATGAGAGACGTAAGTAGCCTGTTAATAGCACCTGTGGCAAAAAGATGCTTGCTTATGGAATGTAACCCAATTAGTATACAGTAAATAAAAGTGACAAGTGTCATTCTAGCTCTCTGATCGACACCGGATTTCGATATATCAAGCGTTGTACAGATCTTTTACAAGAAACAACTTCTCTTCCATTTGGCAGAAAATCTCAGGGCGCCAAATTGCTGAAAACAACCGACTAACCAAAACTGAAATGTACGTATACACGTATCAATGAAAGGAACTTGCTATGCACTAAAAATAACAGTTTGATGGGATGTCATCTTTGTGTTGGGCTTAAGCTAGTAGCACCCAGGCCAAGAATATACTTGCATATGGGATGTATCTCAATTTTATACAGTAAATTAAAGTGACTTTGTAAAGTAAGTTTGGTCTGTACATTTTCTATCTCAATAAAGTAAGTTTGGTCGAACTTAACTAATTTTGTAAACACTAGTTAAAACAACAAAGAATAGTGTCACCTCAGTAACAACAAACGCAATTGATTTGACTGTTCTAGTGGTGGGGGGCGGCGTGGAAGGCGCGGGCTTTGGAGGGGGAGCGGGGGTGGCGGCGAGGCGGACGGTGGGGAGGCAGGAGCTTGGACTTGGGGGCGGGCTGACAAGGGAGGAGGGCGGAGGGGATGTGGAGGGCGCGACGGAAGGGGAGGGAGGGAGGAGGAATGGGGAGGAAGGGTGGAGAGGGAGGAAGGAGGAAGGAGGAGAGGTACTGGCGGGTGCGGCCGGTCACGGAGGGTCTGGCGGCAGTGGGGTGGATTTGGGAGAGCGGCGCCGACGCCGGGCCTCAGCGGCGGTGGTTGGAGATGGGTGACAGGGACGACGGGCGCCCGCGATGGGCGCAGGGCAAGGCAGCAGCGCAAGGCCGAGGCGGGGGCGGCCGAGGCGGCGGGCAGCAGCGGCGGGAGAGGAGAGGGGAAGGGATCGAGGGCGAGGGGCGGGAGAGGGATAGGTGTGGGCCCGGAGGAAGTATGGATGGGGCGGCACAATACTAATGGCGCACCACACCTCGGTGCGCCATAAGTACATCCATACTAATGGCGCACCTCACCCCGTGCGCCATTAGTACTTTTTTTTGATTTCGCCGAGCCAACAGGTTATCTCCCACCTAACCTGATCCACATCAAGTTCCCTCTACTAGCTCGACTGGTCAGCAGCCAGTTCTCACACCAGGAGGTCCTGGGTTTGATTCCTAGGCTCCACAAATTTTTTTTATGCATTAAAAATGCTGTTTGATACTTACTTGTGTTTAAATATGTTCAAACTTGTTTAAATCATAACAGTAATATTTTTTTATAAGACAGTAATATTTTTTTAAAAATATCATCAAACAGTAATGCCGGTGGAGCGGGGGAGGGTGCGGGGGTCGGCGGCGGTTGAGTAGGGAGGTGCGGGGGTCGGCGGTGGCGGTTGAGTAGGGGAATCGAGGTGCGGGCGGTCATGGCGGCGGCCGGTGGACCGGATCTGGCGAGGTGGGATAGTGATCGAGATGGAGGGGATCGAGATGGAGGGGATCGAGTGGCCATGAAATTAAAAATATTCATGATAGTTCAAAAAGTGGCCATGAAATACAATCGAGAAATGAAGTCTACGATTTAAATACAATCGATCTTAGCTAGCTATCTCTTCACAATCTTCTTGCCCTTCTTTTTCGCAAATGGAGTTCTTCTATGGAACGGACGTCCTTTAGGTAGGGTGGTCCTGCTTCTTCTTGTGGTGTATGCTGCTACTTCATCATCGTCGTCATGTTCGATCCTCGGTCGCCAGACTTGTCAAGTCTTGCTCATTGGCTACTCCATCCATTCCGATGATCTTCCTTTTGCCTCTCCTCACGACAACACGACCGGGCTTTGGCGGGTCGGTAATGAAGAAGCATTGGTCCACTTGGGAAGCCGCACCCATGGCTCATTTTTTGCGGTGACGCTTATGCCACGGTCTTGATTTGGCTTCGGGTATAACCATGGTGGTGAAATACCGGTCTTCTTTATGACGTTCTTGGCCCATCGACACGGAACATCGGGACCTTCTCTCCAACAGTAGCTCAGCTCCCAGATCTCCTCGATACTTCCGTAGTATCTGTCCTTGTCGCTACCGTGTAGGATTCCATCGTTACCCGGAGTTCGATAACCATCGCTCTTCATGTCCTTGGCCTCGGTGTAGAATGTGTAGCCGTTGATATCGTGACGCCTCATAGGTCATCAGGTTGTGCTCGGCGCCTGTGACAAGGCGAATATGAGTTGTTCTTCCGCGGAAGAATCCTCATGTAAAGGGTACGACGTAAGCTTCGCTTGAACCAACACGTGAAACATGAGTTGTGCTCTTTGAGTATATCTCCGTCCGTCCTCTGTTGGCCTCGGTCATTGTACGTCTTCTTAATAAAGGTTCTGTGCTCTACTACCCAAGGATCGACCACGTCTATGTGTTGTAGCGCGACTAGGTTTGCTCTTTCAAAGTCGGCGAGTCGACCCTTGAAGTCAACATGCATTTCGCGGCGACCCTCACGGTAACCCCATCCAGCGAGCCTGCCAAGGTGCCTGTTGACGGGCAGACCAACGGGGTTCTCGATGCCTAGATAATTCGTGCAGTAGGAGATGCACTCTTCGGTCAGAAAGCCCCTGGCTATGCTTCCTTCTGGACGTGACATGTTGCGAACGTATCCTTTGATGACACCATTCATCCTTTCGAACGGCATCATGCTGTGCAGGAACGCCGCCCGAGTTGGATGATATCCTCCACTATATGGACCAGCAGATGCACCATAACGTCAAGAATACGGGCGGAAGTACATCTCAAGCTCGCATAGTATCACCACGATCTCTTCCTGTAGCCTTCGAGTTGCCTCACGCCAATCGACTTCCGAGATGACGTCAAGAAGTTGCATAGGCCAAATAGCGCTTTCACGGACGTGTGTCCATGATCCCACGGATTGCAACTGGAAGTATCTGCGTCATCAAGACGTGATAGTCATGAGACTTCATCCCGCTGAACTTCGCTTTGCTGGGTCTAGGTATCTGCTTATCTTCCCAGCAGAATCAGAAGGAAGTTTGACTCCTAGGAGGCAGGTGAAAACTGCTCGATCTCCTCCCGACTTAGAGTGAAGCACGCGGGAGGGTAGTCATTTCCGGTCTTCTTGGCCTTTTGCCTTTGCGACGACTTTTTGTGTCCTGCTTCGCCTCATCATCATCATCATCATCATCATCATTAGCGTGAAGCTCCCTGCCCGATGCCCATTGATTTCAAGTCTGCCCTTGCTTTCGCCCATCTTTGGTCCTCTCCGCATGTTGAGCAGGGTACCAAGCAGACTCGCACACGTTCTTCGTGATATGCATGACATCAAGGCTGTGAGGCACACGGTGGATCTTCCAAGGCGGCAAGTCCCGTAAAACAGACCTCGTTTTCCATACCTTCAGCAGCTGCTCTGGCGCTTTTCGCTTCTTTCCCGGCTCGCGCCTTTTGCTTCTTTCGGCGGTGGGCAGTCTTTCCAATTTTTCAACAGCTTGTCTATTTCTCGCCGCTCCTCGACATCGGGCGTTTTGGGTTCGGTTTCACCATCGAACAGATCCTTGCGCTTCTCCACGGGTCATCGCCGCGAAGCCACCTTCGATGTCCCATGAACACGGTTTTCAAGACCCGGATCTCTATCTAGCTGGCGATACATTGTGTCATCCATGCACCTTACGATCTAGAAACTCCGTGGACTACCTGCCTCGCGAGATATCGGTAATCGAGATAGTCGTGCACCGTCGTGAGCAAGCGACTCTCATAGGGAAATATTCTTTCTCTGCGGCATCCCACGACACTGGCGTTTCCACAACGTGTCAAGCTCCTCTTTCAGCAGCCCCAGATACAGATTGATGTCGCTCCCTGGTTGTTTCGGCCCTTCAATTAGCATACTCATGTGAATGTACTTCCTCTTCATGCACAACCAGGGGGGAAGGTTGTACATCCACACAAACACAGGCCAGGTGCTATGTGTGCTTCTCTGGCTGCCAAACGGATTGACTCCATCGGTGCTCGCGCCCAGCACGATGTTCCTTGGATCGTTCCCAAATTCTGAGTCTTCGAAGTTCAACGCTTGCCATTGTCTCGCATCCTTAGGGTGACTCAGCATCTTGTCTTTTTTATCTATCTCCGGATCATTTGCGCCATCTTCTCGCTTCTTCTCCTCCCTATCCGCGTGCCAACGCAGGAGCTTTGCTACCTTAGGGTCCGCGAAATACCGCTGCAGACGAGGAGTGATCGGAAAGTACCACACCACTTTTCGAGGAGCTTTCTTCCTCTTCTTGTATCGAGTGACGCCGCACACCGGACATATGGTAGACTCCGCGTGCTCGTCCCGATAAATGATGCAATTGTTCATGCACACATGGTATTTCATGTGCGGTAAATCGAGAGGACACACGATTTTCTTCGCCTCCTCCAAACTGGTCGGGCACTTGTTCCCCTTGGGAAGACGTTCGTGCCAGAATGACATGTTCTCGTCGAAGCATGCATCGGTCATTTTGTGTTTTACCTTCATCTCGAGCCATGAGCGTTACTTTCGGCGAGTATCCTCGGCCTGCATCCTTCATACAATGGAGTAACGCGCCTAACTCAAGTTGATCCATCTTGGCTTTCTCTCGGGCGGCAGCTCTGGCGTTATCCGCCCGCTTGAGAAGCAGCTCTTGAATATGAGGGTCCTGCACCCAGCCCATCGATGGTCCAGCGTCGTCGCTCCGCCGCATCATCATCTTCATGATCATGCCCGTCGTCTGCTCCGCATCTTCCTCATCATCATGTCCTGCATCTTCTACATGATGATCGTGTGTACAAGATCACCGTCGTGATCATCTCCTCGGGATTCTTCGTCTTCTCGCCCGCCCGAGCTGCGGTGGTTGTCTTGCTGCCCTTCCTCATTTCTTGCCCGGCTCCCATGGACGACTTCGTAGTCATCTTCATCACCTTGCCACCGATAGCCATCCATGAAACCACGCAAGAGCAGGTGGTCCCGCACCTGCCCGGAATCCGGGTCCGCAATAAGGCTCTTCATCTTGCATCTTCGACACGGACATCTTATCTCCGTCTCATTCTTTTGAAGCATATCGGCCTTCGCGGACCTCAAAAACCTATTCACGATGCCTTCGGTCATCGTGCGGACCATGGTCGCCTGCGGAGTAGAGCAAAACGATATTTTAGAACCAAACAAAAATTTGGCATGACTTTCCTAAAAATAGGACCAAAAGAATGCTTAATGCCAAAATTCTCACTAAACGGAAATGAATCAACATTCCGCAAAATATTGGCAACTATCGATTTCAAATACCGGTACACCTCCAAACACAAACACATATGCAACACCACAAACATATGCAACACCACGAACATACATAGATCTAGCTAGGCCATAAAAAGTGCATGTGCACATTGTTGTAGGGAGAACAACATAAATATAGCTTCCCCCCTTACTTACCTATTAAAACAAGGTAATTTAACCACTTAATTTGAATGAATCTATGGTGGAAATGAGGTGAAAAAGAGGAGGCACCCGAGACAAGGAGGAGGTGGAGAGAATGAAGTGGGGAAAAAGTGAGTGTGGGTAGGAGAGGCTGTCCAAAATATCTTGTTGCTGCCCACTTACTAATGGCGCACCAGCACTAAATGCGCCATTAGTAATCCAGGTTACTAATGGCGCACCTTCTGGCGGTGCGCCATTTGTAGTTTTGCAAAAAAAAACTAATGGCGATCGATGCATAAGTGCGCCATTACTAGTTTAAACTACTAATGGCGACTTCATCCGGATGCGCCATTAGTATGTTTGGACAAGCGCACTAGTTCAAAAAAAAATTGATACTAATGGCGCACCCTTTGCCTGGTGCGCCATTAGTAGTTACAACTACTAATGGCGCACTTCATCTGGATGCGCCATTAGTATGTTTGGACAGGCGCACTAGTTCAAATTTTTTTTTGATACTAATGGCGCACCCTTTGCCTGGTGTGCCATTAGTAGTTTCATCTCTAATGGCGTATCAGCTGGTGGTGCGCCATTAGTATATACTAATGGCGCACCAACTGTTTGGTGCGCCATTAGTGTCAATCCCATCTATAGCCCTTTTTCTAGTAGTGCGTGGGCAGGAGCGCTACTGATAAGGCGCTATAGCTAAAGCTTAGCAATAGCGTGCCTAGACCCACGCTACTGCTAAATTGACTTAGTAGTAGCGCTTCTCCAGAAGAGCGCTACTGGTAGTTAGTAGTAGCGCTTCTCCTTGCCCGCGCTACTACTATTATTTAGTATTTCATTTCTTTTTTATTTCATGTTGTATTCATACACCTTTACACAAGTTTTCATACAACAGGAATTTAGAGATTGTTTTTACATCATAATGAGTTATTACATCACGGGATGAAAGAACCGTGGACTAGTTTCAAGTGGATGTCCATCCACTTGAAACTAATCCGCGGTTCTTTCACCCAATGATATAATAATATCATCATCATCATCATCATATCATTAACAACTTATCATCATAATACATCATTGTCATATAACACCTCCTCAAGATCATCGTTTCCATCAATGACATCACATAGCAAATTGGTCACTAGTCGTAATCACAAGTACTCCTCATTATCAACTCTAACACATTACCACATAATAAACATATTGTACCTCATAGGACCTACTACATTCGATTAAGACCTACTACATTTTATAAGGTAAAATAGCAAAAAACAAGATAACCCCTAGCTCTCCATTATGGAGAATGGAGATTAACCTGTCTCCAATTCTTGCCTTTCGCTAAATGTTACTTCCAAGAACCTCCTTGCGAATGTCCATACATTTCTTCCATTCTTTGATGAACATGTGTTCACCGGTTTTAGAAACCGATATGCAGTGTGAGCTCCTAGATTTACTTGGCAGTATGTTCAGAATCGTAAGGCGACCATTCAAATACATCGATGAGGCACACAATCCATCGGGAGTTTCTGTTGAAAAACATAGTAATAACTTCATAGTTAGCAATGATGTACTAGTTTTAGAAGTATGCAAAAGATGCACAGATGTCGTAATAGTAAAAAATCTTACCAGGGTATCTCCAGAGAAGTTACCGTGGTTTAACACGTGCACTAGTGGCACGTATTCACCATAATTTGGAGGAGTTCGATAATAGTTATTGTAATCCTGAAGAAGAGTACAAAATGCGATCAGATGATTTTTCTCCTTATAAGTTAATTCGGAGCCATCGGTGTAGTGGGTTTTGTCTACCATCTTCCGCACAGTCTTTGAAGAATCAAAATAAGCTGTCAATGGAAATAAGTTGTCAACTATTTTGAAATAAACAATATAAATTAGTTAATAACTATGTTTGAGAAACTCACATAGCGGTACAATCGGAAGCATATCAATAAGGACCCAAATGTCCATATTGTCTTGCTCGATGTCAGGATCACCAAGATCCATGGTGACAATCATACCCTCATAAAAACCATACATTTTGCAAAGTGCTTCCCAATTTTGGCAACCAAAATGGGTTACGCTCTGAGCATTGCACAGATTTACTTCAAAATCCATATCATGATGGGTCCTTAGGTGTATTTGCTTTGTTTCAAAATTTTCATGGTCTTCAAAACCCATCCTCTCCAAGACATAACGTCTTGCATGGCATGGGATAAGCTAGTCGAATTGTAAAAGATGAAAATTAGACGATGAAATAGTTGAAGTCATGCTTAATTACGAAAAAAAAACACTTGACGTTGTTGCGTACCGTTTCAACATCGAAGGTCTCCTCAAGCTTAATGCTGAAGCGCCGATCTTCATCCAGCTCAACGAACCTGTCGCACATACGATCGTCGTGACACCAGCTGCACTCCCCCGGGAGACTGTCGTCGTCCGAGTACGACATTTCCTACGTTCATAATTCAAATATTAAACTTGTACATATTCTCATGCCAGAATTCACGGAAAAATCCGGCATGACCTTTGCTAAAAAAGGACATATCGAGTGCCTGAAATTTGCCGGAACAGAAATTAATCAACACTCCGGCAAAAGATAGGCCACTCGGAGGTGTAAACTGAACATGAACGGCCACTTCGGCAACCACATATCCTATTTGAGCAACACAAGATATACATGGCTATTTGGCTGGTCTCACCTCGATGTCGGAGGGGGTCGGTGACGGGGACGACGGCGGGGATGATGGAGGGCTCCTTGATTTCTGCAAAAGCAAAAATCTTATAAGTTATCACTAATACATCCCGAATAATTGCTTAAACTAAAAAATAACAACAAATATGACATGTTCAACTAGTTTTATAATTCAACTAGTTCTTACTAAATATAAACTTACTATAAATAGAAAAAAACTATTTCTTTCTAAAAATAAAGTAGTTCAACTAGTTATATTAATTATCTTACGAAAAATACATTAGTTCTATTAATTCAACTAGTTCAACTAGTTTATTAATTTACTTACTAAACTAGTTCAACTACAACTAAAGTAGTTCAACTACAACTACTATTAATCATACTGCCCTAAATTAACACCTACTACTACTAAACAACTTCTAGTACTAACTAAGCAGAGAAAGGGGTGGGGGGGCGGAGAGGTAGGGGCAGCGAGGGCGGATCGGGATCCGTGGCGGCGGTGAGGTCGAGGGCGGTGGGAGGAGGCTGCATGGAGGAGGGAGGAGGGCGGGCAGCGGAGGGAGGAGGGCGGTGGCTGAGGAGGGAGGGGCGGCCGCAGTCGGAGGGAGGATGTGCGAGGAGGAGGGAGGGGCGGAGGGAGGATGTGCGAGGAGGAGGGAGGAGGGACGGAAGGAGGGGAGTACCTGGGCGGCGGACGGAACAAGGCGGCGGTGGCGGCGGCGACGCACGACGACGGTTATTGGCGCGCGGGCGAGAGTGAGAGTGTGAGTGAGAGAGAGAGGGCCGGTCGTGCGCGTGGGGATAAGGTAGGGATAGTTGTAGCGCGTTTGCCAAAACGCGCTACAGCTAATCTGAATAGCAGTAGCGCTTTGTCTCAGTGTAAGTATACAAAAATACGTCAATGCAAAAATACATTGGCCATCAATGACCTTTTTGTGTACAATCTGAATTGTCAATATGAGTCCTCTCCAGTAGGAACCGGAGAGGACTCATATTGCGGCCACAAATTCTACGCATAGAGTTCAGTTAAGACCAACTGGTTGTGATAGTTTCAGAAGTAACATATTTAAGGTGGTAAACACTTTGTTCGCGGAGCGAGGTGGGACTAAACTTGTGGGCTGATCTTAGCAGTAGCGATTTTCCTAGAAGCGCGCTGCTGCTAACTTCTATAGCAGTAGAGCGGTTCAGTATAGGGCGCTACTGCTATAACTAGCTGGGCTGCGAGGTCATGGCAATTAGAGCAGTACCGCGGTTTGGTGTGGACGCGCTACTGCTATTTTCCTTTCAGCAGCGCGTTTTGCTATCACGCGCTGCTCCTAATAGCAGTAGCGTCGTATTTTGAGGTGCGCTGCTGGTAAGATTCTGTGTATATGCTTTTCCCTAGTAGTGCACGCAACCACCCCGACAGGACTATGCTTCGGTGCCTTAAGGCACCTGCCTTTGTGTCCATGACATGTGGGCCCAACAGGTGGCTGGCCCACTTGTCTGTGACCCAAAGGCAGTTGCCTTTAAGGCACCGAAGCAGCGTCCACCCCGACACGACCCTGGTCTGCCTGGTGCGCCTACATTTGAGAATGCAAACGAATCTTCTTTCATTTGCAAACGAATCTGTATGTATTACCATGCCCATGTTTTCCTTGCAATAATTAGTCATTCGAAACAAGATACTCCCTCCATTCACTTTTGTAAGTCGTTTCAGACAACTTAAAATGAACTATTTTGCACATTGTCTGAAATGTCTTCAAGGTCTTATAAAAGTGAATAGAGGGAGTACTATAAATTAATTAATGAGGAGTTATTTGAAAAAAACCGAAATGGTACCCACGCTAACGTGGATTAGAGTGTGTGTCACATAATTAGTTATTTGAATTAGAGAGTGTGTCACGTAGTTAGTTATTTGAATTAGAGTGTGTGTCACGTAGCGATCTCCAATTCTAACGTGGATTTCGCATTTCACTGTATCCACGCTACTTTTTTAATACAAATTCATATGTATATGATGAACACCATGGTAGTGAGAAAACTTTTGGATGGATTCAAACATATGACCAACAAAAAAGCACAACAAATTGCGTCAATGTCAACTTTTCAAAACTTAGTATGGCACGAATTGAAAATAATTACCCGTATGCCTAGTCCTTGGTTCAAATCTTACAATGTACACCGAATTGAAACATCGATATTAAGTCTCGTACTATGTACATTCCAATGTTGTTTTTAGGCCCCCCTCCCCTGCACAAACGGTACATACTTCCTGTATCGGTCAATCTTCCTCTCCTAACCACCTTAGGAAGCTATTGGTTTCGAACACACGTTCATTCTTTCTCTCCGTGTTTCGATCTCTAAGTCTCTTAACTACAGAACCCCCTTTTCCACTCTGTTACCAAATGTATTTACCTCACACACCCGCCATTGCACCCCATGCCGAGCTCTCTCTCTCTCTCTCCCCTCTCTCTCTCACCTCTCGCTTAAATACATGCATTGCCTATCTAGCCCCCAACCTCTCGCAAGACGCACGCACGTTGTATATCTAGGTCACTCCCTCGAGACTGTCTCACTCTTTCTTCCACACGGCGGGCCACACTCGCTCAATCTCGCTCTCTTTATCTGAGTCTTGTTTAACCTCGTTTTCTTTCACACACAAATGATATATCTCCTTGTTCGGGCCTCGATCGACACACTCTATACTCTCTCACGCAGATTGTCTATCTAGGACAGTCCATCCAAGCTGCCGCCACTCTTTCGACCTCATGGTGGGCCACGCTCACTCAATCTCTCTCTCTCTCTCTCTCTCTCTCTCTCTCTTTGTATGTCTCGATTGACCTCGCTCTTTCTCGGACAAAAACGATATATCACCATGTTTGAGCCCAATTCGACCTATTCACATTGTATACTCTCTCACGCACATTGTCTATCTAGGTCACTCTCTCCAACCCGTCTCACTCTTCCAATCGCACGGCGACCCTATGTGATCGGTTGACCTTGCTTGCTCCCACGCACAAAATATATCTACATGTCTGTGACTGGATCATCTCTCAAGCTCTATCTTACAGCCCTCACCCTTGCCAAAAGCTCAATCAGACAATATCTCTCCAGAGCATATATATTTGTACAATGAATGTCGGACCACACTCACTTTGTCTCTCTATCTATATGTCTCCCGATTGACCTCGCTTTCTCACACCGTATCTTCCACGCGTTGAAGCTACTACCTCTCCATCCCTCGAAAAGCCGAAGCTATTTACATTGCGAGGGGCACTCCAACCTTGGATTAATTTGTGTAGGCATTTATTCCGGTCGGTTTAGATTATATTTTCGTAGCATCCGGCCCACAACTACTCCAAACACCGTTGCAACCCACGCAACTCCCCTAGTTGATTTCCCTCTGGCTCGGTCATCGCTCTCTCGCACGTCCTTTCTCGCCTTCAATGTCACATCATGGAATTATTGAAAAAACTATGTTGTTCTCTTTAATTATTATAAATAAGCTACAAAACTACACACCGATAGTCCACTTGGAATGGAACAAATTTCGACCCACAAATTAAAGTGCTACAAACTACACACCGAGGGGCCCATATGTCATGAAACAAATTTGGACCCATATACAAATTAAAAAATAATAAAGGACGAGGATCAAACATCCGACCGGGCCTTCAAGACGCACGTCAATAGGCAACATACATAGAATAGCAATGTTTGTTGTACTCCCCTTTGTTCACATAATGTTTTTATATTACCACAACCTAATTAATGGATAACATGTAATATTATTTTTAGTACTATTCGCCTTCACTTACTGGTGGGTTCCATGTGTGCTCTCTCTCTCCTCCCCTTCTGCATTTAGACGCACGGGCAAACATGAAGAACTCGCAGGCGATGTTGCCGTTGACCATATCTGGACGCGTTCACAAGTCACGGCACCAGTTTCACGTACTAGCAGCACTAGTCAGTGGGTACGTGCAATGCACGTTAATTTGGAAGTATATTAAGTGCATGCGGATATTAAGTACTAGGATATTATTTGAGTGTTGTTATGTGATTAGCACTATTTTTGGCATGAAATTAACTGCACGCTAAACGTGTTGAGCGCTCGACATTGAAGCAGTCTAGGTCGTTGGATGACAAGGAATACATGTGGCTTGATGACGTTTTATATTTAATTTGATACGGCTCTAGCAGAACATTCAATCGATCAAACCATAGATTTCGTTCAGTCTGACTCCGACTTTAAATTATACGACGATCGATATAAAATAAACGGAAATGATAAACATTCGGATTTTAAGCATGGCAATCCGAACGTTTTTCATGGAAAATTTAGATTACGCGGCGGCGGCGGGGGCGTCTAACGGTGGGAAGCGGCTCCTCTGCTGTGCTCTGTGTGTCATCGGGCCACCGACCGACGGCGACGGCGGCGTCTTGCGCCGTTGTTCACGTAATCCTGGACGTTGGCCTAGCTTCAAGGAAGGCCAAAATGTTCTGGACTTCGGAGCGAGTCAACTGGCGGGAGGAGGCGACTGGCGTTGGTGCAAGGAAGCGGTCGACGTCGGCCATCCATGCCGCTGAGGGGGGAACTGGCACCCGCTCAGGGACAGGCGCTGTCAACGGCGCGGCGGAGACATTCGTGTGCATGGGCACCGGCACGGGGGCGCACATCAGTGCATGCGCAGGCGCATGCGCTGGCAGGTGCACGGACGCGTGAAAGTCGGCGGGGGCCTCGTGGAACCCCGTGGGATCAAGCTCGGCGACAATGTGCGGCTCCCAGCCCATCAATGCCACAGGGATGGGCGCTGGCGCAGTCGGGGCGACAGGAGCCGGAACGGGAGCGGGGGACAGGCGCGGCGTATTCCCGCAAGGCCAGTTCAAGCTCGTCCCAAAGCGCCTTATGTTCTTAAGACTCCGGCTGGGTGTCTTCCTCAGGAAACTGGAACACTAAGGGCAGACCATCGTGATGCGGCATGGCGTACGTTTAGGTCAGGCTAGTTGGAGGTAGACGACAGGAGAATCGGAGAGGAAGAGAGAAGATTGTAGTGATACCGGGTAGTGCGGGGTTTATTTTAAACTGCGGCACCGTGACATTAAAAGTGGGAGCAGTTGGGATGACGGTGGGCGGCGGAGCCTGGTCCAAGGGCTCGCCTCCCGGTGAGCCTGCACATCGGTCTGCTCGCACGCCTCCCTGACAGCCGACGCAGCGGTCTGCTCGCACGCCTCCCATCGACTCACACGCTTGCTCGGACGGCACCTACCGATGAGAAGTGGGGACTCGTCGCGGCACGTAAACACCCACGGTTTCAATAGTGAAAGCGTTTGCCTTAACGTGACAGGTCTTTGTTCCAAAATACCTTGGCTCTTCATTTGTGCAACTTGTCATAAGAAGCTTGTCTCAAATTGAAGAAAAAACTTACAAAGTAATATTTGTGCCATATCACGTGACAATGCTCAGTTTCAAGAATTTATGCTCAATTTTGGATTTTCTGAAATTTAAGATCCAGGATTCGAAACAATATCATAACCTGCATCATGCAATAAATTTTCAAGCCGTACATCTATCCTGTTGTATTTCTTAAGAAAGGATTTGGTCAAACATTTTGCTTAGTTAGACTTCAGAAAAGTTATATATGCAGAGTAAAAGGATAATCCCTCCGTACCAGTGCATTGCCTGATATATTAACTCAAGTAATAGGCACGAACAAACGGGCTCAATTCTGTGCTCATCCTGGTGTAGTAGTAGTAGTACTAGGCAATGCAGTTGACGGGTGACCTTGACGAGCGGCGACCGAGGGAATTTAATCGTGCTCGGCACGGTAGGTAACGTTGTCTATTTACTAAAGCATTCCTCCGTTCTTCATCGGTAGTCATTATAGACCGGGGACATGAGGGGAATTTCCTAGGGCTGGAATTCTGGCCGCCAGATATTTCGACTTGAAACGCCGAGGCTTAACTGGTTGGGGTTGCCTAATGTGCGTACCACGCACGCCACCGAAGGACACGAGCCCTTATTTTATTTTATTTTTTAGGATCAACACGAGCCAAGGTCTGGCTGGTACGCCGTTGGGTCCTACCATTCAAGAATACGAAAGGGACCTTTTAAATTGCCGAACGAATCTATGTGTATTACAATACCCGTATTTTCCTTGCAAATACTAATCTCAACGTGGTAATTGATTTATGACGAGTTGTTGAATTAGAGTGAGTTTGTGATATAGTGATCTCAACGTGGATTTCACATTTCATGGTATCCCTAGTAAGTTTTCCAATGCAAATTCAAATTTAAAAGATGAACAATATGGAGGTGAGAAAACTTTGTATGTATCAAGCATATGACCACACACACACACACACACAGACACACACGCACGAACACAACAACAATCCAATAAGTATAGTGCATCTATTTTTCCAAACCATGCATGTATGACACGAATTCAAAAATACTCCTTATATTCCTATATATTAGTCTTTTAGAGAGTTCAACAAGTGACTACATACAGAGCAAAATGAGTGAATCTAGACTCTAAAATATGTCTATATACATCCGTATGTGCTAGTCCATTTGAAACCTCTAAAAAGACTAATATTTAGGAACAAAGGGAGTAAAATGTAAGACATCCATGGTCCTCAGTTCAATATTTAAAATGAACATGAAACTGAAACATGAATATTTAGTCTATTACTACAGTACATGCAAATGTTGTGTTTAGGCGGAGCTATGATTGTCGGGGTCAACCCCTCAACCTTAGATAAAATTGTGGAGCTCTGTTTAGGGTTGTTTAGATTATATTTGTCCCCACCCTCCCAACCACCGATTGGTTGTGCACCCCACCCTCCTCCCCGGAGAATATCATGTGCCCCATACCTTAGATGCTATATGCCCGTCTGAGTTGCTTGGAGCTTGTAGATCTGAGATATAGCAGCTCACATGATGTGTCTTAATATTTTTGCAGGAAACCTTGATGAGTTTGAGAATTGCACACAATTTGTACAAAAACTACTCAGATGCCCTTTGATCCCATATCCAACGACCTCAAAGCTCATATCACCGTAGCATCTAAGATGAAGGAGGACATCATATTCTCCTGTATGTAATAATATCATGTGCTACCACACCTTAGATGCTTTGGTGATACAAGCTCTTCGGAGGCGTTGGATTTGTGACCCAACACCTCCTCGGTGGTTCGAATGGTTTTTTGCAGAAAAGCCCCAAAAGAGTTCGGCCAATTCTCACAAGCACAAAGACTGCTCAGATGCCATTGGATCTCAGATCAAACGACCTCCAAGCTCGTATCACCGTAGCATCCAAGTTGCGATAGCACCTTATGTTTTCTCGCACGGGAGAATATGAGGTGCTCCCGCATCGTAGATTCTATGGTGATACGAGTTCACTGAGATCTAACGGCCCACAGTAGGAGGTTTGAATGTTTTTTGCAATATACGGCTGATAGAGTTTGGGAAATGCGCAAAAAGTACAAGTACTACGCATGTGCCATCTGATCACTAATCATACGACCTAGATGCTCATTTCACCATAACGGGTAATTAAGCTACGGGGAGCACCTAATATGAGCAACGGGGAGCCATTGGATCGAAGATGCAGCGGCACACACGAGGCCTGAATGTTTTATTTGCACAAAAAAAACCTTTGGAGAGTTTGGAAATTGCGCATAATTACAAAGACTACTCCCAAGCCATTGGATCTCACTTCCAACGGTGTAAAAACTCATATCACCATAGTATCTAAGCTGTGGGGTGGATGTGATATTTTATGCCGCTATCATTTTTCTTCGTAAACTTGTAAAATACGTGTAACTCGTCCCGTTACTTGTCTAACCGTGCAAAGTGTTTGTTCAAAAAAACCATCCTAAACTGAAATATCGGAACAACACACGGGGGTCCCACTTGTCATTAATCAAATTTGGACCTAAAACTAACAAATCTGAAAGACGAGATTCGAACAGGCAACCTGGACTACAAAGCGTAAGTCGATAGCCTGAAAAAACAAACGGTTGTTGGCTTTGTCCCATAACTTGATTTTATACAGTACTTGCGTTGAGTAGAGTAGAGGGAGTGCCTTGTCAACGCATGCATGACTGTTGTCTCACTTACTGATGGGTCCCAGGTCTGCGATCTCAATCTCTCTTCTCTCCATCATCCAACCTTTGCACGGGCACACACGAATAGCGGTGCTAGCTTGCCGTGGTGTTATTACAACTAAAAAAAAGCTTGGAAAATAGAAGAATCGCCTAGAACAAGAGACGTTGTGGCTGGTCGAGACGGAGCTAACCACATCTATCCTCTATGCCACGTTTGCATGATGAAGCTGTGTGGCTAGTGGGGTGTTTTCGACCGACTGGCTGGGTCCCGAGGTCGAACCATAGGTACTACGTCTGATACAGTATATTTTTACACGCACATTTTTCCTCCGTGCCGAGACGTGGCACACCCTACCGCGCGGTTTCGGGGACCTCCCGGGTGGTGCACGCATATATTCTTCCTGACGTGGGATGCCCTACCGCGCGTTTTCTGGGGCCTCCTCGGTCATAGCGCCAAAGCAAGTAAATGAGTCGTCAAATCACGAAAGACCACCTTTCCCGCCGAGTACATCAGTGAAGCACGGTGGCTAGCTAGTTGGGCTAGTTCGACTGATTAGCTAGGCCGCCGCCACATTTGTTTTTTCACCCCTTTTTTTATCTACTTGCCGGCAGGTAAATTTAAATATCCACCGCGGCGTTGCTCTGGTGTTTGGGTGCGGCAGGATTTTTAATTTTTTGATTGACGGGAGCAGGCGCGGCAGGATTTTTAATTTTTTGATTGACGGGAGCAGGCGCGGCAAAAATTAGTCACGATGACTCCGCCTGTAAAACCCACTGCTCCCTGATGTGAGAAGTCGTCGACTGGTGTTTTACCGTGGTGAAAACCAAAAGATTCCCCGCTCCTCGGCTGGCTCCCTCCGGCTTCCCGTAGATTGCATTGCCTTTCAGCCGTTTCTCCCCCTTTTCTTCCTCTCCCCATTGCTTCTACTTGGTGCCATGGCGGTGCAGGAGATCATGGAGTCCGAGGTGAGGCGCCTGACACAGGAGCTCCATGCCAAGGATGCGGAGCTCAGGGTCAAGGACGTGGAGCTCCGTGAGCTCAAGGAGGAGAGGAGTGCCATGCTCCTCCGTTATGTGCGGGAGTTCACGGAGCTTCAAAAGCGGCAGGCGTCCGCCACAAAGATGGTCGAGGCGTCGGCGGTGTTGCTGCAGAAAGCGGGAGATACGATAGGCCGTCAGGGGAGCCAGCTAGAGCGCGAGCGGGCCGATCATGACGAGGTCCAGGATCGCCTCAGCCACTTGGTGAACCAAGTTGCCACACACGTGTTGCGGCTGTGCGATGCCTACCGTCGTGCCAGCGCGACGATGTCGGCCGTCGGGCTAAACCCGTTCGACCACCCAGTCGACTTCAACGAGCTGCGGCTTCCTGACCTGGTCTCCTTCTTCACCTATATCTCCGAGTTGCTGAGCCGTCTCCACGCGATGGTGGGGGCTGAGCTGGACAAGGAGGGGTTGCGGGCTGCCGTCGCTGTTGCCGGGCAAATCCTTCCAGGGCTCTGTCACCGGAATCCATTCGTGCCATTGGATGCCGTCTTTGACGAGCAGGCTCCCGTCGACCGGGAGCGGGCTCTGCTGGCAGTTGTACCCTGCATCACCAACGTTGTGCTCCTCGAGAAGCAGAGGGACTTCGATGGTGTTTAGGCGCCCTCTGCATGGGCATGTCCATGTCTTGGCGCAACATGACCGTTGGATCAAACTCAGACGATGCAGGTCAGTCACTGTAGCACAAAGCGTGTGGGTGTGTTTGGTTGCATTCTCATCTCAATATAGTTGTTTCCTCTTCGTGTATTTTTGTCAATCTACTAGTGTGGACTCATGCACCCTTCATGCACTCTGCCAAACACCCAAAAGTGGGTCGACAAGGGAAGTTCTGCTCCCATCCCGTGCACCCTTCATACACCCTGCCTAACACTATTCATGCTTCATATGGTTCATGTTTCGTGGACTACTGTAGCACCGTACTCTCCGTGCGCTGTGGACCTAGTTCTGTTAACATTGATCTCACTGTTCATTCTCGACCGGACAGTCGAAAAAGCGGTACTATGTTACATATAGGAGTAGTTGACATGCGCACAACATCATTTGTTATCGTCATATCTTACTACACTAGAAACAAGATTGTGTAGTACTGACGTATGAACCACTGCACATGCCTAGTAGTAGGAGCACAGTGTATGTTCAAGTGGATGCCGTGTTTCGCACTCCTCCGTCGTAAGAGTGGAAACGCTTGCTATAATCATTTTTCTTCTTCAGAAAAACAGTGGACACGCTCTACCGTGCGGATCCTCCTCCAGCCATGCACTAAATTACACACTTTCACCAATGTGTGGGACAGCCAGCACCTGGGTCCACCAGCCATGCACTAAATGACTCCATAGTAGAGTGACGGTAGACTACCCCGATCGAACCACTGCAGTAATGCCCAATGAGCCGTCAAATCACAAAACCCCCTCCTTTCCAACAGTAAGTTGGATGGACGAAGCAACCATCATTTCACTCTTCTCTCTCAGCTTCCTCTCTTGAAGAAAACCCCCACTCGCTTCGCTTCTCCCTCATCTCGTTCCTCCTTTCACTCTTCTCTCTCTGCTTCCTCTCTTGGATGGACGCCGGAGCACCGGCCGACGTGATGTCTATGGCTCTGGCCAAAACCGTCGAGGCTCATGGTACGAAGAAGTGCAAGCACCCCACCGAGACTACCGCAGACAAGCTCAAAGCCATCGCCCTGTCCAAGCCCCCCTCTCCGGGATCCCTCATTAAGCAAGTCCAGGTAATGTCTCTTGTTGACGATCTTTTTCTCGATCCTGATCGTGTTTTTTCATCTAAAACGCAGTACTAGTATTGGTAGTACAACTTTCTGGGTGATCTTGCATGTGATTTTAGTGTGCCAAATGACGGTTCTAAATTCCTCTTTTGATTAAAACATGCGAGTGGTTGACATTGATTTCTTATAGATTACTTTCAACTACTCCCTCTGTCCCAAATTTCTTGTCTTAGATTTGTCTAGATACAGATGCATCTAATACTAAAATGTGACTTGATATATCCGTATCTAGACAAATCTAAGACAAGAATTTTGGGACGGAGGGAGTACTTTATGAACATCAATGCTACCTTTTAAGAGGGTATATTTGCCTCAGTAACTTGTGTTATGGATATTGCAAGTAATCCCTCTGCTCTCATGCCTTTGAAGACATGTTCTAGTGTCTTTGTTCACTCATTTTTGTGCGTATATGTAGTCATATATGGAGTATAATATCGAAAATCATCTTATATTTCTGAATGGAGGTAGTAATAAAATATGGTTTCTGTTTGAATTAGAACCAGGTCCGCGGTGGAGATGAAGTTCTCAAAGTCATGTCGTGTGAACTGGAAGACCTGATGATGAGTTCTACTGCTGAACTATCCAGCTGCTGTGTCCTTGTCGCCACGTGTCCTGAACTAGTGTTTTCCTGTAGCATTGTTGTCAGGCGTGTTCTCGAGGCTGTACTTGATCACAACAATTTCCTAGCCGTGCCTTCGATTACAAAGGGTGTGGTTCTTGTAAAGCTTCCCAACAAGTCTGATGCGGCCTGTCTTCATCATCATGTTTATGAGTGGAAAGACCACTCTGTTAGGTTCTCCAAGGTTGACAAGACGGTGATGGTGCATGTAGACATCTCGCACGAAGTCCATGGCCTAGTCGGTTATGCGGGGTTCATCCCGTAGGTCGGTGGCAAGAAATAGTTTGCAGAGTTTAGTTAGTGCAACTTTGCTTGTCTGTAGTAAGTACTATTGTTCAAGACTTGATTTGTCTTTGTGAACCCTGTATTTTTATTAGTCTCGCCGCTTTTGGTGTGTGGTCAGTCCCGAGAACGGTCTATGTTAATGTCTGTCCACTCAATTCATCAGATATTTTGAAGTATCCAGATCATATTTTTGTGAGGATGGTTTATCAATTATGGTTACACTCCAATATCTGTATGCATTGCAGGGATTATCGCACCCACCAGGATTTCCAGTCCCATGGATGTTCGGTCCATACGATTTGTCATGACCTTTGGACTGTCCTGCTTGCGCGAGTAGGCGGGGCCCCTGCATGCCATGCGTAGTTGGACAATCAATCTTCTGTTTAGTACTTCAACATAGTGATTTCCTGGTAAGGATTCACTAGTGTCACATCAAGTAAATCTTATTGATTTACTGTCTAAATCTTATTGATTTAATGTCATGTTTTCTTTCTTTTCCTGCAATTTTACGATGCAGGTTTTGCCATGTGACATTCATCACAGAATAAACCGTTTGGTTTGCTCTACGATGGCTATTTTTGCAGGTTTCACTTCTTATGTCGTGGCAGTAATGAAGGCACTATCCATCACTTATATTACTCGAAAAAATTGGATCAGTCTGTTGTATGAGTACAAGTTGAATCCCTATGATGAACTGCAGTTCGGTTTAACATAAACGCCACAATTAGTCCTTCTCGCATTTAAAAGAAATGAAGAAAAAAACTGGATCACGGTCACGGATCCTAGTCAAGTTAGAAAGCTGATCATAGCAGACCAGACACGATCGCCGCTGTCTCGCACATCGGTACCACCATTAGAAACGGATCGAGCACCGGCGGTTGCTCTAGCACTGACAGCGACAGCAGCTCAGTCTGATCCGGCTAAGAATTCGGCACCGACCGCGTCAGCGGATCAGTCTGATCTACCAGAGGATCGGGCATCGACACCGGCACCTTCTCCGACACCCGCACCAGCTCTACAAGGAGCACCATCTCAGGCAGTAGCAGCGGCTTCGGCACCTGCACCAACACTTGCACTTGCATCTGCTCCGGCCCGTGCAGTTGCGCTGACAACAGACTGGGCTGCAGTTCACACTTCATATACCAAAGTCCTTACAAAAACCGACATGTCCACCTTCTTGGTAAGCATTGGCCGCCCAAGTGCTTCGTTCTTTTTTCTTTCCATGTTGTTTCACATGATTCACTATGTTGATCTAACTATTTGGGTATGTCTTCTTGTTTGCAAACAGAGAATTCCTAGAGCAACGAGGGAGTCGTTCAACAATCCGGGCAACCGCGGCCAAGTTTCTCTTACCATGCGCAGCCTTGGTGTGAATGAACCTGCTCAATATACCGTAAGTACAAAGGATGGTCGCATGATGATTGATGCTAAAGGATGGTCAAGGTTCAAATCTAAATCATATCTTGCGGTAGGGGATGATGTCAAAATTGAACTTTCTTGGCAAGGAGAGCTGGTCCAAATCAACTTTGAAATTCTTCAGTAGCAGCACGCAACTGCTGAACTGATCTATCCTCCGAGAGATTTTGATGTAATAATATGGCATGGTGAAACAAGTGTCATGTGTGTATACATAGTACGACATTATTATTTATCACATGGTATATCGCTGATAGAATTGCAACTCTGATTGCTGGTTAGGAACTGTCGTTTGATTTCATTCCAACAACTGCCGTGCTTTATTCAATTTTGTGTTTTCGCCTTGCGACAACATCTAAAACCAGCGCCGTACCGATCGCTTGCAATATGAAAAGCACTGAGGTAGAACACATGGGCCCCCAAACATGCAGGGTCGGCCTGCGGCCCAAAGTCCAGAACCGTGAGCCTATATGAGTATTATATTCTCAGCTGAACCCCCATAAAAAAAGCCGAACCCCCATAATGCCCGTGCATTGCAGAGGGAGTATATTTCTCGGCAAGGTGAGCCTGTCTGTGATATAAAAGATTTGTATATTTCTTTACAGATGGAGTATCTCCCTGTCAAAAAATATATTTATGTGTAACTAGTTACTCCTGTCTTTCTACTTACTTTCGCTGATATGTGGGGCAACCAAACAATGAGGTCCACGTGCCATATGCACAAATTAGAGTGCACAACTTCACGGTAGACACACCCGGTCGAAGGCCGCAAAGAATGCCCAATGAGCCGTCAAATCACAACCCCCCTTTCCAGCTTTAGCAGTAAGCTGGACGGACGAAGCGGCAATATTTCACTGGGCCTGAATCACCTTCTCCCTCGTTTGCTTGTTCAGAGAAAACCCCCTCTCGGCGATTGCATAGGGTTTTCTCATGGAGAACCAGGTACGAATTCTTCATCCATCCCTGATAAATCCAAGTCCCTTGGTCGCAGGTAATCCTAGGATGGCAGCCGCCGCCGTTGATGCATTTTTCTTCCTACTGAATCTAGTGTGTTTCATTTGCAGTGCCCAAAGTGCGAGGACCCTACAGGTTTCTGCGCCCTCGGCGAGACGCCACACTTGTTCCTTCTCATCCTAACACATCATTTTGAAACGCGCACAGTATGTTCCTAGAATCCTCTTTTCTATCCGGGAGGGTGGGGTTTTTTTTGAACATGCTGTGTTTTCATATTATTTTTCCTGCAGTGTATTATTTGCTCTGCCAGAACACATGTATTCAAGATGCTCGACCTTGCCATAACTGAATACACTAGTTTAATGGTCACAGTGAAGACAAGCCATGGATATGAGTTCCGAGTTGGGTTCATGAACCAAGAAGATTGCTGCTTTTTTTATGGCCGAACTTGGATAAACTTTCTCAAGTGTTACGGACTGAAAGTTGGCGCACGAATGTTGATGAAAATAGTAGAACCTGGTCTCATCTTCACTATGATCTTCCACCCCGACGTCGTTCCAATTGTTCATCCATGTTAGTTTTGTATCTGGTTCTTGCTTGTTGCCTCGATTACTTCTTAATCCACCTATTCTGTCTAACTAATCACAATTTAACTTTAGAAGTAGCAATGAATATCTCACGAAGATGCTACTTCTAACTAATATTTTCTTATAATTGGTGGCACGTGTAGGTTTTTTTAGAGTTAAGCAGTCTGCTCGCTTGTTACTCTGTAGTAACTCAGCTGTTCTTGATGGCAATTGAAGTTGATCGATCGACATCCACAAGTTCCTACACTTTATTGATCGTCTTGAGGTCCTTGTGGGGCGTTTCAATGGTGGAAGGCCACGTGGGATATGTGTGCCACTGCTGCACTCGTTGAACAGGTCCAACTGTGTCGAGAAACTTATGGTACGAGCTGTTTTCTGTTATATATGTTGTTCATAAACTATTGCTTATACACAATTTTACAGCTGTGATCTTCTTGAAATAGGAACTGCCCAGTTCTATTGTTCCTATACAGATGCCTGACCATGGTTGGGTCAGAGTTGCGCTTGGTCACAAAAAGATGTTTATGTTGACCTACTCAATTCCCCTTGGAGGTGAAAAGATACTTATTCGTGGGTGGTCTCAAATAATGAAGGCCCATCCATCTTGGATAATAGGACAGAAGATCATGTTCATGCTTTTCCATGGCTCTAAAGCGAATATCCTATTTATTGACCACGCTGCGAGATGAAGCCGCTTTCAGAAGGTTGTGGATGCGCGGGGTGGCGCCTGGGCCTTGTCCTGGGGCTTGGCGGCCTCACCCTTGGTTAACTGTAGGCAAAGTAGCACTGTTCGAGGCGTGCTTTGTACGGTTGAACCTGTATAAGTACTCATACTGCTTTCAGATTTGGTTGTTAAGTGCCCCTGCTGGTTTCAGTTAAGGTTGTTAAGTACTCCTGCTGCTTTTACAGTCTGTCGTGTTTCTTCAGTCCTGTCTTCCTCCAGCCGCCAAAACCAAACCAGCGCCAGTGGGGCCGCCTGCTTCCGCCTCCCACGGCTGGCTGCGCCTCAGCGCACGCATCGCCGCCCCACCATCTCCTAAATCATTAACGCCTACACCCTCCTCGCGCTTTGGTGCGCTCACTGCGGCGCCGCCCTCTTGGTTGTCAACATGGTCAACAAACAACAGGAATCGGCAGAAGTACGTGGAGAGGATGACAGTAGGGGCCCACCACGTCAGCGTATGGAAAAATAAAATGCTTCCTCCTAGTGTTTTCCTAACATCTGGGACCCATGACATTGTGAGCGTATATATTCAATAGACAAGAGAACAACACAAGATCGGCTGACACCTGGGACGTAGCTACTCGAGCAGTATTTTTTTTGTTATTGTTGAGACGGAGCAGGGTTTGAACTGGGCTGTGGCCCGTCTAGCCCAGGCTTATATTTTGTGTTCACGATGTGACTAGCCCAACTATTTTTTCTTTGTGAAAATGAGCCCAGTTTATTTTTTTGAAGAAATTACCAATCCAGGCCTACTTATTTTTCTACGCCCTGATGGGCTGCAACTCTTTCAAGACACCTGCAAATCTTGAAAGTAATATGAAATGGGTTGTAAATATAAAAACAGATGACAAATTGGCAATTACTTTATAATTTCTGATTTTTTTTCACATTTTCAGATTCCTATTTCGCTGGGCATTAACCTAATTTAAATATATCTGCAAAGTACTTTAAATCTGGCTCGACATTTCGGTATTAAAAATAGTTTGGAACCCACAGAATATGCGAAATTGGCCCTGGCCAACCAAAAAAAAAATGACTGCAGTAAATTGCATAAGAAGTTGCCATGAGCTATGTATAAATTATTAAAAAAAGAGGGAGTGGTCTGACTTGTGGGCCTGTTTAGTTGACGCGTATGCAAGATTATTTTAGTTATTATATACGTCAACAAACGATTCTATCAAACGTAACCGTTGGATGTCAATCCAACGGCCGTCGTGTTTCTTCAATCTCCGATCTTCTTGCTCCAACCGCCAAAGCAGAGCGGGCGGGACCGCCTGCTCCCGCCTCCCGTGGCCGGCTGTGCTGCCGCGGACGCCTTAGCGTCCCGTACTACTCCCACCCCTGGACAGGGCATCCCTCTACTCACCCACACCCCCTGTTATTCTGCGGCGACGACAGCCTCACACCGCAGCCGAACCGGTGAACCCTCGTACTCCTCTCCACGCGGGCTTCCACTGCCGCATCTTCCCCTTGCTAGGCCTCGCCGTCGTCCACTGCCGTGGTGCTCTCGGCGTGGCGTGGTCAATATGGTCAACGACCGGCTTCTATCGGAAGAGTACTGTACGTGGAGAGGCTGACAGCTGGGTCCACGGCAGCCGCAAGGAAGAGCCTCCTTATTACGCGGAAAATAATTATTCCACCACCTGACAGCAGGGACCCACCGGACGGGCCACCAGTATTTCGCGAAAAAAGTTCCCCCTGACTGCTGGGACCCATCGGACGGGCCACCGTATTTCGCAAAAAAAATGTCCCCCCCGCTGTCAGCTCGGACCAACCGGAAGTGCCTCCTTATTACGCACAAAAAAAGAATACTCCCCCGGCTAGCTGGAACCCAGCATAGTGGGAGGCTGACTTGTGGGCCTACCAAGTTGACGGGGACGGAGGGCTTTATCAACTTAGTCAATATGAACGATTCTAGTTCCTGTTACCGTACGATGTTCATCCAACGGCCGTAGTGCTTCTTCAACCTCTGGTCTTCTTGCTCCAGCCGCCCAAACCAGCGCCGGTCGTGCCGCGTGCTCCTGCCTCCCGTGGCCAGCTGTGATGCCGCGGAGGCCTCACCTCCCCCTACTATTCCCACTGCTGGCCAGGCCATCCCTCTACTCACCCACACCCCTGTTATTCTCAAGGGCGACAGCAGCCTCACACCGCAGCCGAACCAGTGAACCCTCGTACTCCTCTTCGGGCATCCACTGCTGCATCTTTGCTGGCTCCGAGTCGTCCCCTTCCTAGGCCTCGCCGTCGTCCACCGCCGTGGTGCTCTCGGCGCGGCATGGTCAACGTGGTCAAGGAACGACTTCCATTGTACGTGGACTGTACGTGGAGAGGCTGACAGCTGGGTCCACGGCCACAGCAAGCAAGTGCCTCCTTATTACACGCAAAAAAATTTATTCCTCCACCTGACAGTGGGGACCCACCGGACGGGCCACTGTATTTCACGGAAAAAACGTTTCCCCCTGACTGTTGGGACCCACCAGCTACATCTTCGCACGCAAGGAAGTGCGTCCGGGCAAAAAAAAATGATTTGCCCCCCTGACTGCTAGGACCCACCAGTGACATGTTCGCACGCAAGGAAGTGCCTGACAGTCGGGACCCACCTGGTCGAAGCGTACGTAGCGTTGTCATTCCGGTTGCGAACGTGTATGTACTATATACTGGTGGATGTAGAGGCGCACATGTCATAGTAGAGGCGCGCACGTAGCATGTACACGTACGTACAGCGGCCAGGGTGCAAGAAAGAAAATACGGCCACGTATGTGTACATACGGGCGGGGTCTCGAACGCCTACTCGCGCATACGTACGGCAAGGGCTCGTGTACACGGCTGAGTCAGAACGGAGAAACATCGTCGTCGTCGTGTTCATGGGGAGGCAATGGAATGCGTCGTGTTCATGGGGAGGCAACGAAATGCGCCGTGGTCATCGGGAGGCAACGAAACGCGTGGGAGCCAACCGACTGGGTCGGAATGGAATGCGTGGTTGTGTTCATCAGGAGGGCTTGGACGGAACATGTGATGGAAACGAGGCCTGGCGTACCGCAGAACGGAGGAAACTGACCTCCTAGGGTCGAAGCGGGGGTCCTGTTGATCGGGAGGAGTGTGGCATACCGCAAAACGGAGGAAACGGACCTCCTACGGTCGAAACAGAGGTCCTGTTGATCGGGAAGGGTGTGGCGTACCGCAAAACGGAGGAAACGTACCTCCTATGGTCGAAACGGGGGTCGTGTTGATCGGGAGGGGTGTGGCGTACCGCAAAATGGAGGAAATGGACCTCCTACGGTCGAAACGAGGGTCCTGTTGATCAGGAGGGGTGTGGCGTACCGCAAAATGGATGAAACAGACTTGTGTTGGAGCGCTACGGTCGAAACGGGGGTCCTGTTCATCAGGAGGGGTGTGGCGTACCGCAAAACGGGACTCCACGGGATAATGTTCATCTCCACCGTCGACCTCCTCCAGCCTCCACGGGCTCCTGTTCATCTAGCCTCCACCGCGCGCTACTCCATCGGCTATTGTTCAACCACCCCTCCACGGGCACCCCTCCACCGTCTACTGTTCATCCAGCCCTCTACACCACGGGGTCCTGTTCAACCACCCTCCACGGGCACCCCTCCACCGCTCATCGCTCATCCAGCCTCCACGGGTCCTGTTCATCCAGAGGCAATGCCACCGCCATCGTTCATCCAAACCCCCGCAACGCCATCGCTCATCTAATCGATCGCTTCGCTTAGCAGCAGAAGCGGCGAATCGCTTGATCGGGTTTAGTTAGCAGCCATCGATCGATCGCTCAAGTTCAGTAACGCGTAGCCTGCAGTGAAATCGCTCGGGTTCAGTTAGAGCCCAACGCCTCACTCGGGTTCAGTTAGAGCCAATGCCTTGCACACACGCGCATACCTTACAAGAGAAACGTGCATCGCTCGGCCCCCGACCTCCCACCGTAACCGGGAACTCCCCGAAATTTTCCTCCCCCTCGCTTCTACCATGGTTTTTGTCTGTCATGGACGGCCCAAAGAATGTCATGCAGCTGTGTCTCCGGCCCGCCCAGGAAGAAAAGCCCATTTTCTGTCATGATTTTTTGTCATAGAAGTAGGAGCCCACCACATCTATGATGATACCGGGTTTTGTCACAATTATCGTCATAGAAGTATCATATGTATGCCATTTTTTTTTTCGTTCGGCCCAAAATGTCACGGATGTTTTTGTTTTGTAGTGTATGCTTTCATTGTCAACATAACAACCAAGAGTTCCCAATATCTTCCATACTACATGTGACGCCCCCGATTCAATCATACACTAATCATACACGCAAATGTGTACGATCAAGATCAGGGACTCACGGGAAGATATCACAACACAACTCTAGACACAAATTAAAAATAATACAAGCTTTAAATTACGAGCCATGGGCCTCGAGGGCTCGAATACATAAGCTCGAAAACACAAGAGTCAGCGGAAGCAACAATATCTGAGTACAGCCATAAGTTAGACAAGTTTGCCTTAAGAAGGCTAGCATAAAAGCATCTACAATCGAAAAGGCAAAGCCTCCTGCCTGGGAGCCTCCTAACTACTCCTGGTCGTCAGCGTCTCCACGTAGTAGTAGGCACCGGCGGTGGCATCTGGCTCCTAGGCTCCGACATCTGGTTGCATCAACTAGAAAGAAAAGGAAAGGGGGAAAAGGGGGAGCAAAGAAACCGTGAGTACTCATCCAAAGTACTCGCAAGCAAGGATCTACACTACATATGCAACATTATCAAAGGAAGGCTGTATATGTGGACTGGGCTGCAGAAATGCCAGAATAGAGAGAAAGCCTAGTCCTATCAAAGACTAGCATCTTCTGGAAAGCACCGTCTTGCAGCAAACAGGAGGGAGTAGAGTAGCATAAAGTAAAGTAGTAGTAGTGTTATCAACCTCGGCCAGACGTACTTTCTCGACTCCCTACGAGAAAGAAATCCCAGATCTATACTATCCATTTCTGATCACAATCCAATTCTCATCACAAGAATCCAGTTCTAGTTTTATCGATCGGGATACAACTCCAAGTGTTCGTTACCGTAGGACAGACTATCGATAGATGTTTTCTTCCTTGCAGGGGTGCACCAACTTACCCACTACGCTCGATTAACTCCGGCCGGACACACTTTCCTGGGTCATGCCCGGCCTCGGCCAAACAATACGCCGCAACCCGACCTAGGCTTAATAGACAGGTCAAGCACGCCAGACTAAACCTATGCCCCCAGGGGTCATGGGCCATCTCCCCGGGAACTCCTGCACATTGCGTACGTGGCCGATGAACAGACCTAGCAACCTCCTTCAAAAAGGAAGGTGCTTATGCAGTCCAACCCGACACGCGCCGCTCAGTCGCTGATGTCTATTAAGCTTCGGCTGATGCATACGATGCAGAACGCCCATACTTTGCCCACGTGATGGTTAGTGCTATTAGGCCAGAGGCCCCTTGGATCAAATGTCCACATCGTAGTGGATTAGGAACGCGCAGTAACAAGCAGAGACTCACGAAAGATGTGACCCCCATTGCCCCATCTCGAGGACTTGCGACAAGGGCTAGGAATGCCCGGCCACGCCTCGTAATTATCTTGCGGGCACCCTCCAGGTCAACCCGTCTCCACATCACTCGCGGGTACCCCACAGGGTCGACCCGCCTTTCCAAGTAGCAGTTGTAAAGTTCAAGTACCCGTGTGTCCAAACATCAAGGGGAAAACCCGAGGAATCACCCCCGGTGAATTCCACTTGATGTAATCATCAAGGTGAATGTAAGAGGGACCACCCTCGAGGTCCACACTTGAGGGGTTGCACGACAGAGTCGTATCGGAAGTGGTTAAAGAGGAAATCACCCTCGTTGACCACGACCGAATAGCTACACTACATGTTTAACATCAGAAGTGCTGATGAGGTCTCACCCTCGGTACTCGATAGAAACCCAGTAGTGTCGAGCAACTAAGGGGAAGTGATGTGCGGTGCCGGGGCCTGATCTTCGATCCTGTTGATCGGATCTTCGATGATGAAGCAGGGGCAACAAGGACAAGGTGGGGGGGGGGGGAGGGGTCATTGATGGATCACTAACCAACCTACACTACTAGGAAAAGGCCTGCTAGTGGCACACCAGTTTTGCCTACTAATGGCGCACTACTGGTGCGGCACTAGCACCACGCCATTAGAATTAAATACTAATGGCGAACCCCTGGTGCGCCATTAGTATCTGGTATACTTATGGCGCACCATGCAGTGCGCCATTAGTATAGCCCACCGTGCGCCATTAGTATGCCTCCATATTTACCCATGTGCTTTCGCATACTAATGGCGCACTAGGGGGTGATGCGCGATTAGTGTCCTTTCTGCAGTGCGCCATTAGTGTGCTTAGTGGTGCGCCATTAGTATGAATATTAGGGATTTTTTTCTTTTCTAATATTTGCACATGTTACAAAACATATTACTGCACATAATATAGAGAGCACAACATATAAACAACAGATTTATCGAATACAATAGAAGATTAGTCTCCGAATACAATTCATCATATTAGTCTCTGAATTTCAAATACCGAACAAAGTTATAACATGACAAGTCTCGAAACTGCGACTAGCGAGTTTGTCTTCACATTACAAGTCGATATCGATCTAAACTACCATCACATAGAAGAGAGCTGCGGTCATCACGATGAGCATAATCGCGATGAAGTTGGTCTTCATCCGGTTCCTCCAACGCTCCCTCCTCTCTCCCGCTAGATAGCGCGCGTATCTAACTTCTGCCTCCGCCCTAGTGGTGTACCCTTTGTAATTGTTACCGCTAAGACGGTGAACCTGTCTCCGACACTCCTCCCAGTCGTCGTAGACCCCGGGAACCTTACCCTTGTACACGACATACGCCGGCATCTCTATGCACTAGCCAAACAAAATGTTAGTAACAATTCATAGACAATACATAAGCAATATACACTAGTAGAAAAGGGGGGATTTGTCCCGGTTCGTAAGGGCCTTTAGTCCCGGTTCATGAACCGAGACTAATGGGTCGTTACTAATACCTCCCCCCTTTAGTCCCAGTTCTAACACGAACCGGGACAGATGGGCCTCCATGTGGCCGGTGCGCTGAGCCCAGGCAGGGGGGCCTTTGGTCCCGGTTGGTGGCACCAACTGGGACCAAAAGGCATCCACGCGTCAACATTCCAGTGGCTGGGGTTTTTGTTTTTTTTGAAAGGGGGGAGGGGTTTGGGGGTTTTGGGGGGTTAATTTAGGTGTTTCATATATTTGTGATAGCTAGCTAATTAATAGAGAGAAGTGTCCTCTCTTATGTCCGTGCTTGGTCGACGCTACGTACTATACATAGAGAGGCCCTCGACACGCTAGCTAGTAAGAAAATGAAGGGAACCATTAAGTACAGAAGTTCGTCATGCATACCGAGAGAAGTGATCGATCGACCTCTCCTTCTCCGAGAGATTGGTCGAACAACAAGTTTTCGTATTATCTATCCGACGCTACTGGCTACATACATATACAATATGTAAGATCTCTTAATTACAATCCCCTAGCAATTGAAATCAACTTCCACGTGATATTCTTCGGCTTTATTGATGACGTGGTCAAGAAAGAATCCTGCCAATTCCTCTTGAATTGCTTTCATGCGATCTGGTTCTAGGAGTTCATTCCGCATCTGCCACGCCTAATTTGAAGAAGGGTTAATTAATATATATATATATATATATATATATATATATATATATATATATATATATATATATATATATATATATATATATATATATATATATATATATATATATATATATGAATGAAACTCAACAGAAATGATGGTGTAATAAAATGAAATTGTGAATATTATTGCTTACGCACTTCATATTGTCTTTTAGAGTAGCCCCGCTTATTTTTCAAAGTCACGTTGTACATGAACTCGCACACGTAGTATCCACATAAATCGTTCCCTTGTTCCTGCCACAAGCACTTTACGAGAAATAGAGGTCAATCAAACTGAAAATGAAGCATTATAAATGGCATTTATGAAAGTATAGCTATAGAATCAACGGAGATGCGCGAACTAGCTAGCCAAGAGTACTTACTTTGGTATGTATATCGCAGCTCCTTCGGCAGTCCCGAGCTTTATGTGAACTGTTTCAAACCCTGCAAGACAAAAATAATTATTATTACTTGAGATATCAGGAAATGAACAAAAACTTGCCGATATGGTGCGATAATGATCGATCGAACTTACTTGTTGAGCAATTTAGTCATGTCCGCATAGGTTTCGGGATCTTTTCGTCTCGAGTCTAAGACGGTTACTAGTCCCCGCTCAAGCTTAATATCCAGAAGAACATAGTGGAAGCTGCGCCCGCATGCATAACTCATCAATTACATTACTATAACCTCGCTCGAGTAATAAGGGAAACCGAATATGCACACGACAGTAACACTCACTCGAAGTTGTAAGGAAAGAGTATGGTATCTTTGTTTTGATTTTTGATCAACGATTGTAGCAAGTTGGCCTCGGCCTCGTTGGCGTGCTGTTTAACCTGAATATCATCTATGATATTTGTGTTAATGAACCCAATATCATAAATTTCTTGTTTTCTGCACTCGACGATCTTCAATCTGCATAATATATTGAGGATAATTAATTATAAATACATGCAATGAAAGAGCCGAGCTATATATAGAGACCTTAATGACAGAAATAGTACTTACAGGCAGTAGCAAAAGACCGTTAATTTATCGAGGGCCTTTTGATTGAAGAACGCGAAGAACTCCTCAAATGGAACACACAACAGATCAGTTCCAACGAGGTCGTGCTCCTCTTTCATGTTCAGATACAAACTATTCGTCCCCCCAGACTCTCTGCAGGTTTTCATGTACCAATTATGGAATCTTCGCATCATCGTTGTTAGAGATTTTTCATCTTTGACGAGAGGCTTCCCGTACTCGTATATGTGTTCGTCCACCTCCATGAAATCAGGAAGTTGATCGTCAGGTAGGTAATCTTGTAGATTGCCATAACCGGCCACCATCCCCGGAGCATTAGCGACGATGTTGCCGCTAGACACATTGAGCGGGGGCACGATTGGTTTGCTTGTTCGCCGAGCTGGTCAATTTTTTTCGCAGCTGCTCGTTCTCTTGACCTTTGATGTTTGACAGTACTTCCCGACCGCTCCGCTTGGAGATATGTCTATTCAGTAATGCGCTCATAGTTGGTTCTCGGCAGAGACTTTGCCGGTTTCCTCAGGGCATCGAGAGTGCGCTTTGCTTTCACCGGATCTACCTTCTCCTCCGGAGGTGGATGTCTCTTTGCTTTCAACCCTTCAAAGAAGTCATCCACTTCGGCCTGCACGATCTTCGCGTTTTCCTCCTTGGTCCTCTCGTACGGCAACTTCTCTAGAGGCTTAAGAGAAGGACCGTATCTTTATTGCCTCCCGCCTCTGCTGGCTGTACTGCTAGACGCCGGAGCAGACGGAGCGGCTGCGGCGTCTGTCTTCTTTCGTGCTTGCTTACGAGGCGGAGGAGAAGGACTACGACGCGCCGGAGCAGCCGGGGCGGCGGCGGGTCTCTTCTGCCCTTGTTGGCGAGGCGGAGAAGGAGGAGGCTGCTGGCTGCTCGGGCGCGCCGGCGCAGGCGGAGAAGGAGGCAGAGTGCCACCACGCGCCGGAGAAGGAGGCCCAGTGCCCTGACCGTCACTCGCCGGAGGAGGAGGGGCCCTGAATCGCCGGGGGAGGAGGAGGAGGCGGAGGCGTCCAGTTCGGAAGGTTGATGAGCTCTTTCCGCCATAGGCATGGAGTCTTCAGAGCAGAACCCAGCCTAGTCTCCCCTTCACCGGTAGGTTGGTCAAGCAGGAGGTCCTCAAATCCCTCCGTTATTTCATCCACCATCACCCTAGCATATCCTTCTAGAATCGGCCGGCAGTGAAAAGTTGCGCCGGGTACAGTAGGATAAACAGAGCCAACAGCCGCCTTGACCTTCAAATTCATCCATCGCGTCATAATGTGGCAATTTTGAGACTCCGTGATAGCATCCACGGGATAGCTGGCAGGAACCGTCAAGACATTCTCCGGTTGAAGCAGCTCGGTGGAAGCCACGGTGCTTCTCTGCTGAGATGGCGGGGTAGCTTCGGGGGAAGCTGCGGCAGGTCGTTTGCTGCGATCAACTGCTTCTCGTTCCTCTTCTCGTTCCTCTAGCCCCATTACCCTTTCGTGCAACGCCTGCAGTTGGCCCTGCTCCAGTTTCTTCCTCCTCTCGTGGGTTTTGTAACCCCCTGCGTCCGGAAAACCAACCTTCCACGGAATGGAGCCTGGCGTGCCTCGTGTCCGTCCAGGGTGCTCATGATTCCCGAGGGCCATTGTGAGCTCGTCCTTCTCCCTGTCTAGAACGAACGTCCCTTTCTGTGCTGCATCGATATAGTGCCGAAGCTTGGTGACTGGTATTTTTAGTTGCTCGTCCGTCCAACGGCACTTCCCTAATACAGGGTCCAAGGTTCCGCCAGCCCCGAAGAACCAAGTCCGGCAATGGTCTGGCCAGTTCATTGTCTCTGGTTCGATCCCTTTATCAAGTAGATCATTCTCAGCCTTGTACCACTTAGGCCGGGCTTTGAGGTAGCCACCTGACCCCGTGCGATGGTGAAACTGCTTCTTCGCAGCATTTTGCTTGTTTGTCGCCGACATCTTCTTACTCTTTTCCGATGTCTTGTAGGCCACAAATGCGGGCCAGTGATCTTTGATCTTCTCATATTTGCCGATGAATTCTGGTGTCTCTTCTTTGTCGACAAACTTGTTTAGCTCTTTCCTCCACCTCCTGAATAGGGTTGCCATCTTCTTAAGAGCACAAGACTTGATTAATTGCTCTTTAACTGGCTTCTCTGGACCCTCCTCTGGCGGTAGGGTGAAATTTGCCTTCAGCTGAGTCCAAAGATCATTTTTCTGCATATCATTGACATAAGACACCTCAGGGTCTTCCTCCTTAGGCTTATACCATTGCTGGATGCTGATCGGGATCTTGTCTCTAACAAGAACCCTGCACTGAGCAGAAAATGCATTCTTTGTCCGGATAGGTTCAATCGGTTCGCCGTCGGGCGCGCTTGCTGTGATCTCAAACTTTTAAACCGAGCTCAACTTTTTCTTCGGGCCTCGTCTCCTTACCGAAGTTGTGCTCGATCCGGAGGGCTAGAAAAAGGAAGAAAGATGAGAGTTAATTAATATGTGTACATATACCAAAACAATGGATGCATCAATTAACTAGTAAGCACGGGCTTAACTAATATATATATATACCTGGCAGGACTCGGTTCGGTCACCGGAGCAGTCAGCACGGTCTCCTTCTTGTACCTCCATTGTGTCACCGGAGCCATCATGAACATAGCCCTCTTCTTGTACCGCCATTAATGGGCCGGAGCCATCATGAACATAGCCCTCTTCTTCACCCAGTCCTTCCAGCTGACCATTGCCGTCGTTGAGAAATGACGCAACTTCATCACTTCCTTGTGCGATTATGTCCCCCAACATCGCTTATGTTGATTCGTCTCGGGAGTGCCCCATAGTTTCTGCAAATATTTACAACATGTCAAGTATTATTCAAACATGGTACAAATGGATATATATTAGTGGCTAACGTAGAACTAGCTAGCTAATCACAATAAGGAATCATGTTAGTGGCCTCGACGCAGCTTCTCTAGGGTTTGGGGTGGCCTCGAAACAACGCTTCAAGGGTTTGGGGTGGCCTCGACGACAACACTCTTTTAACTTGGTAAATTTGGGTGGCCTCGAGAGAGTTTGTCGGGTAGGGGCACGCGGGAGGGGGTAGGAGACCAACATCATTTTTTCTCTAGGGCTTGGGTGTCCTCGAGAGTTTTGGTCGAGCGAGAGGGCCGAGGGGGGTGCTGCCGTGGTATAAGTTATACGGTCGAGAGGGGGTATATATATCGACCGCCCCTCATGTCGAAGTTATCCGGGAGGGGGTTATATCGACAGTGACGCGACATACATATACATGGGAAAATAATATTATCGGGGAGGGGGTATATCGACCCCCCTCGTGTTGAAGTTATCGGGAGGGGTATATGGACGACGACAGACCCAATAAAACATTAGAAAACAAAGAAGAAATAAAAAGAGGAGAAGAAGAAAGGAATAGAGGAGAAGATCGAAGAAAAAAAAGAAGAAAAGAAAAAGGATAGAATTTTTTTCATTTTTTCTTCATCTCTCTATTCCTTTCTTCTTCTCCTCTTCCTTTCTTTCTTTTTCTTCTTCTTATTTATTTCTCCTCTTCTTCCTCTTCTTATTTCCTTTTCCTCTCATTCTTTTCTTCTTCTCCTTCTTAAAAATACATGAAGTAGTATTGCTTGTTTTTAAAAATAATGTTCAAATAGAAATTTTAGAAAAAAAAGTAAATGTTTTTCCTAATTCATTGTTCATATGAATATACAAACATTTGCATATTTACAATAATTAATATCACCAAACAAATCTATGAACAGAAGAAAATACTATTTTTCTAAAAATCTATCTTTGGCATATATACATGAACATATATATACACAGAGAACATATATACATACATATATACATTTTATAAAATGCAAAAAAAATCTAAAAAGGACATATAAACAGATATACACACATACATATACTCACAAATATACATATAATGTGAAAAAACACCATATATACATACAATCTGAAAAAACAGAGGAGAGGAGGGGGGGCGCTGGCTGACAGGATGGTGGCTGGGGGCAGGGCGCCAAGAGGCAGGCAGGGCGGGCGCACCATGTCACAAGCAGGATAGGGGCGCGACGCAGCAGCTTGCAAGGCAGGCGGCGGCGGGTGGCTGCTGGGATGTGGGGCGCAGGGCGCGGATGGGAGGGGCTGTGCTCATAGGGGGCGGCGGCGACGGCGAAGGCGAGCAGCCTGATGGCGTCGGTGGCGGCAGCGACGGCAAAGGCTGGCAGCCTGATGGCGTCGGTGGCGGCATCAACGACAAGGTGGAGCAGGGGCGTCGGGCGGCGACGGCGACGAGGAGGAACAGGGGGCGTCGGGGGAGAAGTGGGTGATTTGGTCGAAAACTGCTAAGTGCTGTATACATAGCAAGAGCATTGGTCCCGGTTCGTGAAACCAACCGGGACCAAAGGCCTCTTTTCAGCAGCCCAAAGGGCGGGAAGCGGCGGCCTTTGGTCCCGGATGGTGGCAGCAACCGGGACTAAAGGGTGGGCATTGGTCCCGGTTAGTCGCACCAACCGGTACTAATGCCCCCTTTAGTCCGGTTGGTGCCACCAACCGGGACCAAAGGCCCTATGCTGCCAGCATGGCCAGGCGAAAGTTTAGTCCCACTCGCTAGTTGAGAGGGCTCGAGTGTGGTTTATAAGCGCTGTTGCGCCCACCATCTCGAGCTCCTCTCAACTGCAGGCTTTCGGGCCTAATCTGACACTACGCTGCGGTGGGCCTATTGGGCCTTCTGCGGGCCTGAATCCTGGCCCAGGTTGGGTTTCTAGTCGTATTCAGGCCGTAGTGGCCCAATAGGTGGCAATTTTTTTTGTTTTTTGCATTATTTATTTTCTTTTGTTTTTTTCTTTATTTTCTAATTCCTTTTGCTTTTAGTTTTAGAAAAATTATAAACTTTCTGTTAGTGCCATTAGTTTTCAAATTTGAAAACACTTTTTTGTTTTCTTTCTTGCTTTATTTATTTTATTTTGTTTCTAATTACAACAAAATACTTCTTGTTGCTATTTTTAATTTTTTCCTGTTTTTGTTTTATTTTTGCATTATTTATTTTCTTTTGTTTTTTGCTCTATTTTTTAATTCTTTTTTGCTTTTAGTTTTAGAAAAATTATAAACTTTCTATTAGTGCCATTAGTTTTCAAATTTGAAAACACTTTTTTTGTTTTATTTCTTGCTTTATTTATTTTATTTTGTTTCTAATTACAACAAAATACTTATTGTTGCTATTTTTATTTTTTTCCTGTTTTTTTGTTTTGTTTTCTGCATTATTTATTTTCTTTTGTTTTTTGCTCTATTTTTTAATTCTTTTTTGCTTTTAGTTTTAGAAAAATTATAAACTTTCTGTTAGTGCCATTAGTTTTCAAATGGACTCTAAAAAAGTTGAAAGCTGGCATGGTATCATAAATTCACCCACGTAGCATGTGCATGTATAAAACGGACAATGGTATCATACTCGTCTGTTACAAAGTTGGCATGGTATCATCATATTAGTTGCGGGAGAAAGTCTTCACTTTTTCTTCGCTTGTGTCATTTGCTTATTGCGCCGTAACCATGGATAATCTTCATCGCTTATCGGGATGCTGGGGTCAGCCTTGACTTTGAAGGAGGAATTTCATGAAACTTTTCATAATCTTCGACATGACCTGCCTTGCCCTCCACTCCCACGATGTCCCTTTTTCCTGAAAGAACTATCTGGCGCTTTGGCTCATCGTATGATGTATTCGCTTCCTTATCTTTTCTTGTTCTCGGTCTGGTAGACATGTCCTTCACATAGATAACCTGTGTCACATCATTGGCTAGGACGAATGGTCCGTCAGTGTACCCAAGATTTTTCAGTCCACTGTTGTCATTCCGTACTGTGGGTCTACCTGTACCCCGCCTCCTGACAGATTGACCCATTTGCACTTAAACAAAGGGACCTTAAAATCATGTCCATAGTCATGTTCCTATATGTCCACTATGTAACCATAATATGTGTCCTTTCCCCTCTCGGTTGTTGCATCAAAGCGTACACCGTTGTTTTGGTTGGTGCTCTTTTGATCTTGGTCAATCGTTTAAAATGTATTCCCATTTATCTCGTATCCTTTCCAAATCGTAACAGTCGAAGATGGTCCCCTGGACAACAAGTACAGCTCATCACAAACAGTGTTGTCACCTCTGAGACATGTTTCCAACCAACTGCTGAAAGTCCTGACGTGTTCAAATGTAATCCAGTCGTCGCACTGCTCCGGGTTTTTGGAGCGCAGCCTGTTCTTGTGTTCATCGACATACTGGGTCACCAAGGTAGAGTTCTGTAGAACTGTGTAGTGTGTTTGAGACCAATAATATCCGTCCCTACATATTATTGAGTCCCTTCCAAGCATGCCTTTTCCAGTCAGTCTCCCCTCATACCGCGATTTAGGGACCTTAATACTAAGCAGGCATTCAAAGAAGATTTCCTTCTCTTCTTTGGTAAGAGCACAGCTGGCAGGACCTTCATACTGCTTTGGAGGCATCCCGTCTTTTTCGTGCAAACGTTGCAGGTCCTCCCATGCCTCAGCTGTATCTTTTGTCTTCCCATACACGCCCAAGAAGCCTAGCAGATTCACACAAAGGTTCTTCGTCACGTGCATCACGTCGATCAAAGAGCGGATCTCTAGGTCTTTCCAGTAGGGTAGGTCCCAAAATATAGATTTCTTCTTCCACATGGCTGCGTGTCCCCCAGCGTCACTCGGAACAGCTAGTCCGCCGGGACCCTTTCCAAAGATTACGCGTAAATCATTGACCATAGAAAGTACGTGATCACCGGTACGTATGGCGGGCTTCTTCCAGTGATCTGCCTCACCTTTGAAATGCTTGCCTTTCTTTCGACATTGATGGTTGGTCGGAAGAAATCGATGATGGCCCAGGTACACATTCTTCCTGCAGCTTCCCAGGTATATACTATCGGTGTCAAGTAAACAGTGCGTGCATGCGTGGTATCCCTTGTTTGTCTGTCCTGAAAGGTTACTGAGAGCGGGCCAATCGTTGATGGTCACGAACAGCAACGCCTTTAGGTCAAATTCCTCCTGTTTGTGCTCATCCCACGTATGTACACCATTTCCATTCCACAACTGTAAAAGTTCTTCAACTAATGGCCTTAGGTACACATCAATGTCGTTGCCGGGTTGCTTAGGGCCTTGGATGAGAACTGGCATCATAATGAACTTCCGCTTCATGCACATCCAAGGAGGAAGGTTATACATACATAGAGTCACGGGCCAGGTGCTGTGATTGCTGCTCTGCTCCCCAAAAGGATTAATGCCATCCGCGCTTAAAGCAAACCATACGTTCCTTGGGTCACTTGCAAACTCATCCCAGTACTTTCTCTCGATTTTTCTCCACTATGACCCGTCAGCGGGTGCTCTCAACTTCCCGTCCTTCTTACGGTCCTCACTGTACCATCGCATCAACTTGGCATGCTCTCCATTTCTGAACATATGTTTCAACCGTGGTATTATAGGAGCATACCACATCACCTTCGCAGAACCCTCTTCCCGGGGATCAAATCAACATCACCGTGGTCATCTCGTCGATATTATACCGTAATGCACCGCATACCGGGCATGCATTCAGATCCTTGTACGCACCATGTAGAGGATGCAGTCATTAGGGCATGCATGTATCTTCTGCACCTCCAATCCTAGAGGGCATACGACCTTCTTTGTTGCGTATGTACTTGTCGGGCAATTCGTTATCCTTTGGAAGCTTCTTCTTCAATATTTTCAGAGCTTCTCAAATCCTTTGTCGGGCACAAGATTCTCTCGCCTTCCACTACAGCAATTCCAAAGACGGTACCGAGCTTTGTGTTGCCATCTTCGCAATTGGGGTACAAACCTTTTTGTGGTCCTCTAACATGCGATCAAACTTCAGCTTCTCCTTTTGACTTTCGATTGCGTCCTTGCATCGACAATGACCCGCAGAGATCATCATCATCGGGCACATCGTCTGGTTCCTCTTGATCTTCAGCAGCTTCGCCGTTGCAAAGCATCATCGTGCACATCATCTGGTTCCTCTTGATGTTCAGTAGCATCACCGTATTCAGGGGGCACATAGTTGTCATCGTACTCTTCTTCTTCGCCGTCTTCCATCATAACCCCTATTTCTCCGTGCCTCGTCCAAACATTATAGTGCGGCATGAAACCCTTGTAAAGCAGGTGGGTGTGAAGGATTTTCGGGTCAGAGTAAGACTTCGTAATCCCACATATAGGGCATGGACAACACATAAAACCATTCTGCTTGTTTGCCTCAGCCACTTCGAGAAAATCATGCACGCCCACATATAGGGCATGGACAACACATAAAACCGTACATCCATTGCCGGTTCATCTGCGTGCATTATATATAATTAAGTGTGTCAAAAATCATTACAGAACATCATGAATAGATAATTAAGTGACCAAATTAATAGAAGTTCATCATCACATTAAAACCAAAGTACATACATAGTTCTCATCTAATAACATAAAGCTCTGCAGAGCATCTAAATTAATTAAACCATACATTGAAACTATGTAAAACATTTCAATGCGAAAACAAATGCGATCATAATCGCAACCAATATAACAACTGATCCAATGGCATAATGATACCAAGCCTCGGTATGAATGGCATATTTTCTAATCTTTCTAATCTTCAAGCGCATTGCATCGATCTTGATCTTGTGATCATCGACGACATCCGCAACATGCAACTCCAATATCATCTTCTCCTCCTCAATTTTTCTTATTTTTTCCTTCAAGAAATTGTTTTCTTCTTCAACTAAATTTAACCTCTCGACAATAGGGTCGGTTGGAATTTCCGGTTCAACAACCTCCTAGATAAATAAAATCTCTGTCATGTTGGTCGGCATAATTGTCATAAACAATAAATGAACCAATAGTTATGAAAAGATAATATATACCACATCCGAATCATAGACAGGACGAGGGCCGACGGGGGCGGATACCAAAACCATCGCACTACATAAGATGCAATAATAAAAGTAAGGAAATTATACAAGTATCTATATAAACATACAAGTAAGAATTTTTTTCCTTTCAGAAAGAAGATAAGAACAAGAGGCTCACCACAGTGGTGCCGTCGACGAGATCGGCGCGGGCGATCGACGACGGTGAAGACGGGGACGGGACGTGACGGACCGCTAAACCTAGACAAATATTGAGGAAAATGGAGCTTGGAGGTCGAGCTTGGAGAGGAGAAAGCTTGAGTAGTGTGGCTCGGGCATTCCATCGAACACCTCGTGTGCATAGGAGGTGAGCTAGAGCACCACAAAGCTCTCTCCTCGCCGGCCAGGAAAAACATAGCAGTGGGAGTGCTCGTCATGGGCGAGGGTATATATAGGCAATTGATTGGTCCGGTTCGTGGCACGAACCGACTAAAGGCAACCTTTGGTCCCGGTTCAGGCCACCAACCGGGACCAATGGTGGTGGGCCAGGAGCAAGGCACATTGGTCCCGGTTCGTCCCACCAACCGGAACCAAAAGGTCCAGACGAACTGGGACCAATGGCCCACGTGGCCCGGCCGGCCCCCGGGGCTCACGAACCGGGTCCAATGCCCCCATGGGTCCTGGTTCTAGATTGAGCCGGGACTAATGGACTGACCTGGCCTGGACCATTGCCCCCTTTTCTTCTAGTGATATAAGTATGCAACAAAAGGATTGGAGGAGAAAAGCAACACATTAATAGCATGATTCATGGTCCTACTAATAAATAGCATCGATTACATATAAGTTGAACGACTGTCCAAACCAAAGAGACATACAAGTTCATTAAAGTTTAATATTACAACATGAGCTAATCGACAATTCAAAACTACATAGCATCACTACTTTCGACTCGACTCATGGGACCGGAGCGTGGATGAAACTGCCGTCTTTCGTGATGGTCATGAAATCGCGGGTGTTGTCAGCCTGCATTTGTAGCGTTGTTTCTATCTCACTATTGGACGGTTGATATCTGAGTTAGAACTGCCCGAGGCGACGGCGACATCTTGATGGATGATTTCCGCAAACTCCATTTGGATGCGAAAGAATTTTGTCCGACAAAGGCCCTGGATTGCCGACAAGCGTGTGGCCCAATCTTTGAGATTATTTGGTAGCAGAAGGTGATTATGGTCCCGTACGATCGCCCGCATGTGATGCAGGGCGTAGTAGGCATCCTTCTGACCGCCAGGCGGCTGCTTGACGCAGGGGAACATCGTATTGTGGGTGAAGACATGCTTGCCGTGCCTACGAACTGGCCTCTTAAAGGTGCCTCCAGATGTGGCGTAGCCGGGGAGAGCATCATCAAGAACTTTCTTGATATTTGTGTAGTCTATCTTAGACTCACGGTCCGGGTCAAAATACGTGGCCATGGAATATTTTGGGCTTAAGAGGATGAGTGTGCAATGTTTGTCACCGCACAAAACACGGAATGTTAGGGAAAAAAAGAACGATTGAAATCTAAGAAATCATATGTTACGGGGCGATGAGGGGATGACTTACTCGGGAAAGTAAGGCACGAGGAAGTTATCCTTATCTGGGTTTGCCAGAATGACGCCTTCGAGGTATGAACTCGCGACTTGCCGGTCCCCAGCACTGCCCAAGATCTTGGCACGCATGTAGAAGGGGTCGACTCACTACTAGGAAAAGGGCTATAGATGATATGGCCACTAATGGCACACCAGACACTTGGCGCGACACTAGTATAAAGCAGTGGCGCACCATGTGCTGGTGCGCCATTAGTGTGAAAGACACTAATGGCGCACCGGACACATGGTGCGCCACTAGTACCAATTTTTTTCCTAACATACAAGTAATGGCGCACCAGCCACACAGTGCGCCAATACTATTTTTTTTGCAAAACTACTAATGGCGCACCAGGGCACAGTGCGCCATTACTAGTTTAAACTAATAATGGCGCACTGTGCCCTGTGCGCCATTAGTATATATATATATATATTTATTTTTTGCAAAACTACTAATGGCGCACCACCAGCTGGTACGCCATTAGTAACCAGGGTTACTAATGGCGCATTTTTAGGTCGTGCGCCATTAGTAACCTGGGACCAGCTAGATATTTTGGACAGCCATACCTACCCACTCACTTTCCCCACTTCATTCTCGCCACCTCCTCCTCAAAGCTTGTCTCGGCTGCCTCCTCCTCCTCACCTCATTTGCACCATATATTCATCCAAATTAAGTGGTTAAATTACCTTTTTTTGATAGGTAAGTAAGGGGGAAGCTATCTTTATGTTGTAGATCTACTTTTTTCTCCGTCCAACAACGTGCACATGCACTTTTTATGGCCTAGCTAGATCTATGTATGCTTGTGGTGTTGCATATGTTTGTGGTGTTGCATATATGTTTGTGTTTGCAGGTACCGATATTTGAAATGCGATAGTTGCCAATATTTTGCCGGAATCTTGATTCATTTCCGTTTCGGCGAGAATTTTGGCACTATGCATTCTTTTTGGTCCTATTTTTAGGCAAAGTCATGCCAACAATTTTCTTGGTTCTAAAATATCTTTTTGCTCTACCCCGCAGGCGACTATGGTCCGCACGATGACCGAAGGGATCGTGAATAGGTTTTTGAGCTCTGCAAAGGCCGAGATGCTTCAAAAGAACGAGACGGAGATAAGATGTCCGTGTCGAAGATGCAAGCTGAAGAGCCTTATTGCGGACCCGGATTCCGGGCAGGTGCAGGACCACCTGCTCTTGCATGGTTTTATGGATGGCTATCGGTGGCAAGGTGATGAAGATGACTATGAAGTCGTCCATGGGGTCCGGGCATGAAATGAGGAAGGGCAGCAAGACAACCACCGCGGCTCGGGCGGGCGAGAAGACGAAGAATCTCCAGGACATGATCACGACGGTGATGCTCTACACAGTCATCATGTAGAAGATGTAGGACATGATGATGAGGAAGATCAAGACGAAGGGCATGATCATGAAGATGAAGATGCCGGAGCAGACGACGATGGACCATGGATGGGCTGGGTGCAGGACCCTCATATTCAAGAGCTGGTTCTCAAGCAGACGGATAACGCAAGAGCTGCCATTCGAGAGAAAGCCAAGCTGGATCAACTGGAGATAGACGCGGTTACTCCATTGTATGAAGGATGCAGCCCCGAGGATACCCGCATGAAAGTAATGCTCATGGCTCTGGAGATGAAGGTAAAACACAAAATGACCGACGCATGCTTCGACGAGAACATGTCATTCTGGCGCGAACGTCTTCTCAAGGGGAACAAGTGCCCGACCAGTTTCGAGGAGGCGAAAAAAATCGTGTGTCTCTGGATTTAGCGCACATGAAATACCATGTGTGCATGAACAATTGCATCATTTATCGGGACGAGCACGTGGAGTCTACCATATGTCCGGTGTGCGGCGTCACTCGATACAAGAAGAGGAAGAAAGCTCCTCGAAAAGTGGTGTGGTACTTTCCGATCACTCCTCGTCTGTAGCGGTATTTTGCGGACCCTAAGGTAGCAAAGCTCCTGCGTTTGCACACGGATAGGGAGGAGAAGAAGCGAGAAGATGACGCAAATGATCCGGAGATAAATAAAAAAGACAAGATGCTGAGTCACCCTAAGGATGGGAGCCAGTGGCAAGCGTTGAACTTCGAACACCCAGAATTTGGGAAGGATCCAAGGAACATTTTGCTGGGCGCGAGCACCGATGGAGTCAATCCGTTTGGCAGCCAGAGAAGCACACATAGCACCTGGCCTGTGTTTGTGTGGATGTACAACCTCCCCCCTGGTTGTGCATGAAGAAGAAGTACATTCACATGAGTATGCTAATTGAAGGGCCGAAAAAACCAGGGAACGACATCAATCTGTATCTGGGGCTGCTGAAAGAGGAGCTAGACACGCTGTGGAAAACGCCAGCCAATACGTGGGACACAGCAGAGAAAGAATATTCCCTATGAGAGCCGCACTGCTCACGATGGTGCACGACTATCTCGGTTACGGATATCTCGCGGGGCAGGTGGTCCACGGATTTTCTTGATGCGTCAGGTGCATGGATGACACAATGTATCGCCTGCTAGATAGAGATCCGGGTCTTTGAAAACCATGTTCATGGGACATCGAAGGTGGCTTCGCGACGATGACCCGTGGATGAAACTCAATGATCTGTTCGATGGTGAAACCGAACCCTGAAGACGCCCGCGTATGAGGATCGACGAGGAAATAGACGAGCTGTTGATAAATTGGAAAGATTGCCCACTGCCGGGAAAGAAGCAAAAGGCGCCAGAGCCGGGAAAGAAGCGAAAGGCGCCAGAGCCGCTGCTGAAGGTATGGAAAACGAGGTCTGTTTTCTGATACTTGCCGTACTGGAAGATCCACCGTGTGCCTCACAGCCTTGATGTCATGCATATCACGAAGAACGTGTGCGAGAGTCTGCTTGGTACCCTGCTCAACATGCCAGAGAGGACCAAAGAAGGGCCGAAAGCAAGGGCAGACTTGAAATCAATGGGCATCAGGGAGGAGCTTCACGCTAATGATGATGATGGTGAGGCGAAGCAGGACACGAAAAGTCATCGCAAAGGCAAAAAGGCCAAGAAGACCGGAAATGACTACCCTCCCGCGTGCTTCACTCTAAGTCAGGAGGAGATCGATCAGTTTTTCACCTGCCTCGTAGGAGTAAAACTTCCTTACGGTTTCGCGGGGAAGATAAGCAGATACCTAAACCCAGCGAAGCTGAAGTTCAACGGGATGAAGTCTCACGACTGTCACGTGCTGATGATGCAGATACTTCCAGTTGCAATCCGTGGGATCATGGACGCGCACGTCCGTGAAACGCTATTTGGCCTATGCAACTTTTTCGACGTCATCTCTCGGAAGTCGGTTGGCGTGAGGCAACTCAGAAGGCTACAGGAAGAGATCATGGTGATACTATGCGAGCTTGAGATGTACTTCCCACCCGCATTCTTCAATGTTATGGTGCATCTGCTGGTCCATATGGTGGAGGATATCATCCAAATCGGGCCGACGTTCCTGCACAGCATGATGTCGTTCGAAAGGATGAATGGTGTCATCAAAGGATACGTTTGCAACATGTCACGTCCAGAGGGAAGCATAGCCAGGGGCTTTCTGACCGAAGAGTGCATCTCCTACTGCATGAATTATCTAGGCATCGAGAACCCCGCTGGTCTGCCCGTCAACAGGCACCTTGGCAGGCTCGCTGGATGGGGTCACCATGAGGGTCGCAACGAAATGCATGTCGACTTCGAGGGTCGACTCGCCGACTTTGAAAGAGCAAACCTAGTCGTGCTACAACACATAGACGTGGTCGATCCTTGGGTGGTAGAGCACAAAACCTTTATTGAGAAGACATACAATGATCGAGGCCAACAGAGGACGGATAGAGATATAATCAAAGAGCACAATTCATGTTTCACGCGTTGGTTCAAGCAGAAGCTTCTGTCGTACCCTTTACATGAGGATTCTTCCGCGGAAAAACAACTCATATTCGCCTTGTCTCAGGGCGCCGAGCACAACCTGATGACGTATGAGGCGTACGATATCAACGGCTGCACATTCTACACCGAGGGAAAGGACATGAAGAGCGATGGTTATCAAAACTCCAGGGGAAGGATCGAGGAGATCTGGGAGCTGAGCTACGCTGGAGAGAAGCTCCTGATGTTCCGTGTCAGATGGGCCAAGAGCGTCATAAAATAAGACCGGTATTTCACCACTATGGTTATAACCGAAGCCAAATCCAAGACTGCGGGCGCAAAGGTCATCGTGAAAAATGAGCCATGGGTACTGGCTTCCAAGTGGACCAATGCTTCTTCATTATCGACCCGCCAAAGGTCAGTCGTGTTGTCGTGAGGAGAGGCAAAAGGAAGATCATCGGAATGGATGGAGTCGCCAATGAGCAAGACTTCTACAAGTACGGCGACCCGAAGATGGAACATGACGACGACGATGAAGTATCAGCATACACCACAAGAAGAAGGAGGACAACCCTACCTAAAGGACGTCCGTTCAAGAGAAGAACTCCATTTACGAAAAATAAGGGCAAGAACATTGTGAACAGATAGCTAGCTAAGATCGATTGTATTTAAATTGTAGCCTTCATTTCTCGATTGTATTTTATAGACACTTTTTGAACTCATGAATATTTTTAAATTTCATGGACACTCGATCTCGATCCCCCTCCATCTCGATCGCTATCCCACCTCACCAGATCCGGTCCCCCTCGTCGCCGAGCCCCCCCCCACCCTCTCCCCCGCTTCACCGGCCGCCGCAGCCGATCCCTCGCACCTCCCCGCTCCACCGCCGAGCACCCCCCGCACCCTCTCGCCCGCTCCATCGGCCGCCGCCGCTGACCCCGCACCCTTCCCGCTCCACCGCCGCCGACGACCCACCGCACCCTCCCCCGCTCCACCGCCACACCGCCGACCCCCGCACCCTCCCTTCTCCACCGTCGCCACGACCCCCGCACCCTCCCGCTCCACCGTCACCGATGACCCCCGCACCTCCCTGTTCCACCGCCATCGACGAGCCCCGCACCTCCCTCGCTCCACCGCCGCCCCGACCCCCGCACCTCCCCACTCCACCACCGCCGACGCACCCCCCCACCCTCCCCGCTCCACCGCCGCCAACCCCCGCACCCTCCCCACACCTCCCGGCCCGCTCCACCGTCACAAATTGTGGCGACCGGTTCTCCGGGAGTCAATTCCCAGGAAGAACGGTCCTTGTGCTCATCAGCCCCAGGATTACTGTTAGCTGATGAGGCACTAGCTTGATACAGAAAATCCAAGCGGAAAAATATGATATGTGTAGTACAAGACCATTCTGGCCTGTGCATACAACAAATGGTTTCTAAAGGTTGATGGCGGAAGCGGTTTATGAAACATCCTCGTCTATGGGACTCCATTTCCCACGGGAACAGCTGACCAGGTTAACTCCTATCTTCGCGTGGCTGCTATCACCGTTGCTTAGGTTCTGGGACAGTCATCGCAACGCCCCTCTCCAAGCATGAAATCTGGCCAAGACAATAGCCAGGGACAAGCCAGTGAGTACTTTGAATGTACTCGCAAACATAATGAACACATGCATGATTTAATAAAGATATGCTGAAAATATGTTATGCTCAAGACGTTAGTCACATGAGATAAGTAAAACTCTGATGCGTACAAGCATGTTATTTATGGATATGCAATAATATGGTAGTATAAAAATCATGAAGTAAATAACACAAAAGAAATGCCACAATCGGGCGTCTGAGCGACACCGCATAGAGGGCTTTAATAAAAATGCCACAGTCGGGCGTCTGAGCGACACCGCATAAAGGGCTTTAAAAGAGATGCCACGATCAAGGCCCGAGCAACACCGCATAAAGGGATTTAAAAGAAATGCCACGGTCGGGCGTCGGCGACACCACATAAAGGGCTTTAAAAGAAATGCCACGGTCAAGGCGTCGAGCGGCGCCACATAAAGGGCTTTAAAAGAAATGCCACGATCAAGGCGTCGAGCGACACCGCATAAAGGGCTTTAGAAGAAATGCCACGGTCGGGCGTCCGGCGACACCACATAAAGGGCTTTAAAAGAAATGCCACGATCGGGCGCCGGCGACACCACATAAAGGGCTTTAAAAGAAATGCCACGATCGAGGCGTCTAAGCGACACCACATAAAGGGCTTTAAAAGAAATGCCACGGTCGGGCGTCGAGCGACGCCACATAAAGGGCTTTAAAAGAAATGCCACGGTCGGGCCGAGCGACACCGCATAAAGGGCTTTAGAAGAAATGCCACGATCGGGCGTCGGCGACACCACATAAAGGGCTTTAAAAGAAATGCCACGGTCGAGCGTCGAGCGACACCACATAAAGGGCTTTAAAAGAAATGCCACAGTCGGGCGTCTAAGCGACACCACATAAAGGGCTTTAAAAGAAATGCCACAGTCGGGCGTCTGAGCGACACCACATAAAGGGCTTTAAAAGAAATGCCACAGTCGGGCGTCTAAGCGAGACCACATAAAGGGCTTTAAAAGAAATGCCACAATGAATATCCAGGAGGTAGAACCATCCCAGGGATATTCAAGAATACCAGAAAAAATATCACGGGTTAGTCCACATCCAAAATAGTAATCATAAATTATCACAAGTCACCCTCGTACTTCCAGGTTTAAAAGTTTCACCTCCGAAGACTAACACTAAGACCGACACTTGACCCATCCCAAAATGAAATCCTTAACCATGGACATGGCTATTCGAATAGGTTTAATCTCTGCAGAGGGTGTACTCTATACCCACGAGTAACGGATTTCTCTAGTCCATCGGGACTAATTCCGTCTACGGCCTTTTTGTTGAAAACACACCTAACTTGCACACACCAGCTTAACTCACATGTGTCTGGAAATCACCCACGACACCTGTTAAGCAAAACTCTAAGTGGGGAGGCCACAACCTCAACGTAACATGGGATCACAAAATTTATACATGGCATAAGCTGGGAGCTACCCCTTTCGGCTACAACCAAACACCCATGCTCCCGGACCGGTGGTATGACTACGGATGCCTCGGTATCTCCCACCACGGCCTCTACATGCGGTGTGTGCTAGGAAAGGGTTGACAACTTCTTGAACCGTACCCTACTTGGTGTAGAGACGAGTGGTAGTACGAAGCAAGTATGGGGGTTACTGGCACAAGACTCGATCTATGGTCGACTCAGGAGGTTGTAGTGTTTCCTGCATGATTAGCACAACAATGCATATATCTCAAACAACAGATGGAAACACCACGCGACATCCCCTCATGTCATACCGGACACGACCGTCTCGACGGAGGACTAGGGGCAAGCCCGTGTCTACCAAGACAGAGGCCTTCCCGTCTTTCCTTCCGGTATGCATGGAAGGCGTATGACGGTGATTTCCATCACAATTCATGTCAACTTCATTGGCATAAACTCTTTAAAATGCACCCATGAATAGGATCTCATCTTCACATAAAATGACGCATGTATATGTCGGGGTGGTGTTGCCACTGTGCTATGCAACACACACAAAAATTCACCAGGGTTCAGAATGCTTGCCTTCAGGTCATGGGAAGGAAGGGTGCATCCAAATCATCATGAAATCTTCAAAAACCCTATTTAAAATAATATATTTGAATTAACACACAAAATAAAAACAGCACAAAAGTTGTTTTGAATTTTTTTTCAAATAAATCTTAAAATAAACTAGACAATATTTGAGAGAGGTAGCAAAAGGAATCAATTCATTTGGAGTTGTATTTAAAAATTTATAGATAGTCAAAGTTCTGGTCAAATCTGATTTTAAAAATAAAATAGAAAACAGAAAAACGGTTCGATTAATTACGTACACGTCGAAAGCGTAAATTTGGAAATACGTTTCCACTTACTCTGCGTGGACCATGCGTCGTCACTGACAGTGGGTCCTAGGTGGCCCACTAGTCAGGTTTGACTAGTCCGCCCTCCTCCTTCTCCTTCTGTCCCGAGCGGAGGCGGAACTCCGGCGACCAACGCCGGCGAGCGGCGGCTCCTCGCGGCCTCTGGAGGGCGGGGATGGATCCGCGGGTCGAGGGCGATCCTAATGGTAGTCGTTGGGTCGGCGGGGACGGCATGAGCTGTCGGCGGCGAGCTCCGCGGCGGAGGGAAGCTTCGGGGGAAAGTGGTTTCGGGGCGGCGATTGTTCTCGATCGAAATGGAGTAGGGGGAAGTGTTCAGGGGAGGCAGAGAAGGCTTCTGGTGAAGAGATTGGAGAGGGGGAAGCTCTGGTTGCGCCGAACGGAGTCGAGGGGCGGCGGTGGCCGAACTGACCGGAGAGGTTGAACATGGCCTGCTCCCCTCCAATTGGTGGCGATGGGGGCACTAGTGAGACGGCGAGAGGCTACGAGGGCTCGGGCGCCGGGGCTCCCTTTAAATAAGCGATGGAGGTCGGTTCGAGGCGGCCGGAGATAAAACGACGGCGGACCGCCATGCTGTAGCTAGGGCGGCGTGGCGGCGACAGCGCTAGGGGCGACGGTTGTGGATGAGCACACACTGCTCACGAGGGCAGGTGGCGAGCCGGGTGGCTTTGGCGGCGCCGACCACGGTCGGCCTGCTAGCGGCCGGCAGCTAGCCGCCACGGCCATCCTGGCAGTGGCGCTGTGGGGCGCCAGGTTGGTCGGGGTGGTGTGGCGGTGCAGGGGGACACGACGAGCTGGCTGGGGACGGGTTTTGAGTGCGGGATGGGACGCGGCGACTCGGGTGCATGCGGGTGCCAAACGCACGCTCTGGGCGCGCCCAGAGCACGCCCGGGGAGTGCTCGACGATATGCCATGGCAGCCTAGAGAGTTCCAAACTACACGAGAGTTAGCAGAAATAGGTTATGGGCTAGGGCAAAACCTTAGGACATGCTGGTTAGGTCAGGAGCTCGAGCTCACAATGTAAACTTGAAATCATGCCGAAACTGGTCATGCACACAGGGTGTTTGACAAAATGCCAAAGGCACCTAGGTAGCTCTTGGAGTGGCCAAACTCTCCAGATCAGTGTCTCTATGGATATAAGAGAGGGTGGTGAAGTCAGTTTGCAAAAAGGAGAAACTTGCTAGTGCAAGTTTTGCAAAACCTCAATTCAGGGAGGAGTGAGTGGCATCATTTCATGGACCAAAAGTGTTCCAAATAGAGCATGCTCCTGGACTTAGGGGTTTTGCAAGGTTGACTACAGGCATGAGATAACACAAGGTCATTAGAGCAAGAAATAATAGAGTTGTAGTAGAAAACACAAGTCTGGTCCAGAATGAAAAAGAGGCTGTTGCACTCAAATTTTCCAAAGAACATCACTATGTTTTTGCATAAAGTTTAATGGCATGCTACTACTGACATCCCCAAATTTTGGTGGAGGCTCTAGGGAAATATTTAAATGGGTTGTAGTGCAAAAATGCCCACTGGACCAGAGAAGCAAACCAGGTGAAAGAACCCAAAATAAGCAATGAAATAAATTTATTAGTTCTCATAATTGATTTAGAGACATCTCATGACATCTCCAAATTTTGGTTGAAATTTTAAGTGATTTTATCAAAAGGTTGTAGTTCAAAAGGAACTCCAAAAATTTAATACAGTTCATTTTAATGAATAAAGCTCAGGGTGAAATAATTTATTAAACAATTCTACTTATTTAGAAATTGTTTTAATGAGATGGCAAGGAAGTCCAATGTATTATGGAAAGCTCCACTTGGGAAAAATACAAAACTCCTTAACAATAAAAGAAGAGTTTCTGAAATCAACAGAAATAAAGATTTTTAAAACCCTTGGCAAAAAATTTAATATTGAAAACTTGGCAAAAATTTTGGGGTGTTACACAAATGAATGCAACTAAAATTCCAAAAAGAAATTTGATTATATTTTCAATTAACAAATTTGATGATATTTTCAAATAATAAATTTGATGACATTTTTCAGTTTCATAAATATTTTCAAATAACAAATTTGATGATATTTTTTAAAAATTATTATTGTTTTTATAAAAAATTATTACTGTTTCATATTCATATTCATTTTGTAGAAAATTATTAGATGTTACAAAAAATAATAATAATAAAATTACTTATGGCGCACCTCTGGCTGGTGCGCCATTGCTATCTAAAAAAAGATTACTAATGGCGCATCGATCGGAGGTGCGCCATTGCTATCTAAAAAACATACTAATGGCGCACCACTGCTGGGTGCGCCATTAGTAATCTCCCGCCTAGCTAATTCCTCCCTCTCCTGGCCAGATCCTTCATCCCTCTCCCTCATGAGATCCACCCGCTGTCCCGACCCACGCCGCCCGACCCTGCCGGACTCCACCCCGCCCGCCCCAGCGCCCCCGCGCCACCGCTGGAGCTCCCCGCCGCCGCCCCACGCCCGTGCCCCCACAACTGCAGCTCCCCAGCGCGCCCGTGCCCCCGCACTCCGAGCCGGAGGAGGAGGACCAGGAGGAGGACGAGGAGAAGGAGACGACGACCGCCTCTACCTCAGCTCAGCCAGGCCACGCGACGCCGCCGTCCGCGCGCTGCTATGCTCTGCTTCGGCGTGGTATTGTGCCGGCCCCGAGCCCTAGGGATCTGGCACAACCGCGGCTTCCTCAGGGTCCAAGGCGGCCGGCCGGCGCCGTCTACGCCCTCGACTGCAGGTGAGCCCCTCCCCTCCACTTCCTTCTTCTTCTTCTTCCTCTTGCCCTCAACCTCTGCTCTGAGTCTCGACCGCTGTGCAGGACCCGTCCATCTCTGGCGAGCTCACCACACCGCGCGAGCTCAACTGGTGCCGCTGGTCCGCGACGGCCACCACCGACCTGCAGCAGGTACCTCTGCTTCGGTGACTCAGTGCGCAGCTGTGTTTCATGCGTTTACTGAATGTTTAACTGCAGAACTCCCAATCTTTAACTGAATTTCGTGCGTTTAACTGAATTTCATGGGCGGCGATGCGTTTAACTGCAGGAATAGTTCATGTGCTTAACTAAGTTTCCTCATGTGCTTATCTGAATTTCCTTCTGTGCTCCAGCAGAACTCCTAGGAGCTGCAAGAGAGCAACGCCGGCCAATTGTGGTGGTCCAAAGGCCTTCGGGGGCCAAACCACCACACAGTCCCGACGCCGACTACCATCTCCGGTATGCGCAACAGACTCCTTCAGCCTATTTTGCTTGGATGTGTGTTTACTGAATGTGTGTTTTGCTAGAATGTGTGTTTACACAGAATGTTGTAGGTTAAGTCAACACCTGTTTTGATTAAATTTGTGTTTACTGAATGTTTGTTTTGCTTGAATGTTGGAGTTTGTGAGGGCAGTAGGTATACATTAGATATAAAAAAGCTTGATATTCTGAACAAGCTGGAGTACATGTTTCAGTACAGTAGCTACATGTTGGAGTACTTTTGTGTGACAGCAAAACTTGATTGTATCAAAACAGTTAGCTTTGTTAAGTTGGAGAACGTTCAGAATGGTAGTTCAGATTGATGTAAACCTAGAAATACTGATAAACAAACAGATGAACAATGGTCCAATGATTTGTTTATGAACAGTGGTCCAATAAACTTCCATGGGTTTATTAATTTCCATTAACCAAAATAATTTAAATTGCCAAGTACTGCAGTTTATACGGACAGTTAGGCATGGACTAGGACTGCTTATTAAACATACAGTACCAACCTTATCTGTTAGGCATGGACTAGACCATTTAAGAAACATAAACAGTGCCAACCAAATCAATAGGGAGAATTGTGAGAGCGACCTATGTTTTAATAGGTGAGTGGCAATGGTCACCTTTCTTCCTTGGTCTATCACTGCATACTGGAAGAAATTTAATTACTGAAGCAACTTTAGCTTTGGTGATGTTGTTCAAACCTGATTTAAGAAGCATAAAGAGTACTAGCATGTGAATTGTCAAGAGTGGCCTATGTGTTTGTAGGTTGCAATGATCACCTGTTTTCCTTGGTCTATCAATGCATACTGGTAGAAATATAATTACTAAAGCAACTTTAGCATTGTTAATGTTGTGTAAATCTAATTGAGAAGCGTGAACAGTACCAGACTAACTAATAGAGAGAATCATCAAGAGCGGCCTATGTTTTAGTAGGCTGAGATTGTAATGGGCACCTGTTTTCTTTGGTCTATAAATGCATATAGGAATAAATATAATTACTGAACAACTTTAACATTCATAATGAGTGTAAACTGTTCTGTGTTTTAATGGAGATACCTGGTTACAGTGGATGTCCTAACCTCCCGGTTTACTTGATGTTATTTAATACAGCAGTTTGAATTATTCTAATCATTGTACTGGATGTGTATAAGATTGATAACCCTTGATAACATATTTTCATGTTTAAATTTGAACTTGTTCACACATAATTAAATCTAGAAGATGTTTGATCCCAGAAAATGAGACTTGTTTCTTACTCAATACTTGACTTGCTTGGTACGAATTTGTTTGTCGGACTGTTGTGTAATATTGTATACTTTCTGTTTATTTGGACACAGGTCATGTAGGTGAGGACATTTTGTTGCAATTTTTGTGTTTTTTTTGTATTGCTAGATGAATGGTAACATTGTTTGACAGGTGAATGTAGTTTGGTCCTACTTTCCTAATTAAATAGCACATGTTTTGCTCATGTTCTTTGAGTGGAGAGGTTCTTGCCACAGGTACCTGCATAGTTGCATAAGTACATTCAAAAAACAAGTATAAGACCAACCTTAATCTTCTTTCTCCTACCTTAATCCATAGTTGTTGAACATGAGCATTGCTAGATGAGTTCTTCTACTATCTTGTGATAATTGTAGTAGATTATAGCTTGCTTCAGTTTGTCATCATAAGTTGGTTAATTACAACAAGGAAATTACAGCAAGAAAACAAGTATACAACAATGAAGTTGGCATGGATAGACATGCTGCTGATTGTCATAAGTACATTAAAAAACAAGTATAAGACCAACATCTAGAGATGCTAGCATGGATATACATGTTGCTGATTGTCATAAGTACATGTTGCCAATTGTCATATTCAGAGAAGTACTCTATATTTTAAACATCAACCATAACCAACAGTGTAGTGTAGTGTAGTGAGCTTGTTCTAGTGTAGTGTGGTCTGAACCATTGCACGATGTAGTCTAGTGTAGTGAGATCTGAACCATGTTCAGTGTTGAGTACTTCAAGTTTACTGAACCGATTCATTTTTGTGGACTTAGTGAACATGATAAGACAAGACAGATGCTCTATTTTTAATTAATAGTAAGCCATGATCAGCAACAGTTTCACTAATTTTCAGTTAACAGCAATCCATGATTTTTTTTCACAATGATCAGCAGCAGTTTTTGTATTAAAATGAATGTACTCCATGAATTTTAAATTAACAACTAATTTTGATTTCCGTATGTTATGGGGGGACAACAGATATTGCTATATGTTCATTCTTGAGGGTACAGACTTGCTAAACTATTGATGATTTTTTGTTGGGTGACCTATTAGATCTGGAATGGAAGCTCACATAAGTTGAGCTGATTTTTGTCCATATGAGAGCAGAGGACCATATGGTCTGTGGCCTTTTCATCCATATGAAAGTAGAGGCACATTATGGTGCTAGTTTGCTGGGTTTTTCTCCGACCATCGTGTCGTGATGATTTCTTGGTACCCGAGAGGCCCTTGAGTTTGCGGAATGTCGATTAACTTCCGTTCCGGCAAATTCGGGTACTCCATATGTCCTATTTTCAGCAAAGGTCATGCTAAAATTTTCTGTGAATTTTAGCATGACTTTGCTAAAAATAGGACATATGGGGTACTTTCGACTAATGCATGGGCCAGGGTATCTTAGTACTTAATTAAGTAGGATCAACTGCCCCGCCATTCTTGTTGCATTAAACCATAGGTGGCAATAGAGCCAAGTGATTAGGCCCAACTTAAAATTCTCCTTCCCTTTTCTTGATAGGGTATATTATTAGAAGATACCCATATATATCAGTCGGCATCGATAAACCCTAAATGATGAAAACTTAACTTAGCATTTAGGGTGCCTCAGTGTCGACAAACCCTAAATGATAAAAGCTTAGCATTTAGGATGCCTAGGTGTCGACAAACCCTAAATGATGACACCATGATCTTGTTCCTTGACAATAACCAACTTTTTGACCAAACTTTTTTCCTATTTAGAGCGAAACATGGCCCACAATGATGAGGATGGCGGTTCAGGCGGCAAGCAATTCTGGGAGCTATCCTAGGAGATGGAGGAAGAACCTCACCGCACTGAGGACGCCGGGAAGACACCAATCCTGACTACACAACCCCTAGTGGCGTCGGGGATGACACCACTGATGGTGCCACCGAGGATGCCACCACTGATGATGGCAGCGCATTTACAGATGGCAGCCAACCGAAGAGGCAGCGGAAGGATCGGCGCCCGACGTGCTCGGCACGATCAAGGAGGAATTTCTGAAGTGAACTCCGGCGGGCATCCATGGCGCCCAAAGAATTAGTCAAGGGTACTCGGTTCAGCTCGGGTGCATTCTCCGAACACCGTCTCGATCAACACCGAGAACCTAAGGGATAAGGACCGAGGAATTTGCGCAGCCTCCTCTTCACGAAGCTGCACGAACGATACAAGTTCCCCGCTGACTTTGCAAACACACGCCTCTCAGGGAATAAAGTGAACAGTGCCGCCCTCACGAGGATGAGCACGTCCCTGTCTACTTGGATAAGCACGGTGAAGAAAATGATTGAAAAAGGTGATAGTTATGAGAAGATCAAGGTGAAATATCCTTCGATCAGTGAAGATGAATACAAGGAGTTCAAGATCAAGTGCGAGAGCAGCACAACCTCCGAATCAAGTCAGTGGGGGAAAGAAATGCGGGAGTTGAACTTAGGGGTCCACCAACTCGGTCCCGACGGTTACAGAGTGGCGAAGCCTATATGGGACAAGGAGGACGCGGAGCGTGCCGAGCAAGGCCTACCGCCCCACTTCGAGAAATACCATGACAAGCAGACCAGGAACTTTGTCAGGGCCCGGTACAAGGAGGACCCGGTAACAAAGGAGCTTACCACGGATCCGAAGACCAGGGCGCTTGAGCTTGGTCTGGTAAGGAATACACCCCCGCGTAATTAGCTCCATATGGTTGCATTCTAATTAATGAAGCCAAATTTCTAAATGGTTCACATTCCTTCCGCAGAGACCGAAAGCGATGGCTGGGTCGTCTCAGAGCTCCCCTGCTTGGGACAACACTCTAAAAAGGGCGTTGAACGTAATGAAAAACAAGGATAAGCTCAGTAAGCCGTTGTCAGCTGGTCGTGTGGCCGGCAAAGGCTTTTCCACAAAATGGTCGTCATACTATACCACTGGTGGGTGAAAGGAGAGAAAGACCAGCTCGGAAAGCCAGTCGCGCGAGGTTCAAGAACTCAATGCACAAGTGGCGCAGATTCCGGAGATTATCCAAGAGCAAGTGCAACAACAACTAGGAACGACGCTCACCGCCATAGTGCCTACCTTGATTCAGGGGCTGACGACGTGGATTGCGGGCGGCCAACAGGGGCCGCCCCCGATTCCCAGCTTCACGGCCAGCAACTCACACAACACGCAGGCGGCGCCATTGGTGTCTCCAGCGAAGGCGGTATTCGTGTCTCCGGCGCCGGCACGGACATTGGAGCTTAATGCACCCGGGTGTACGCCGGCCGGCACCTCGCCAGAAAGCGGCCCCTCCGTCAGTTGCACGCCCGCCGTTGGTGGTGCCTCGACATTAGCCGAGCTCGACGTCATCACAGTAACTAAGCCTCTCGGCCGATGACTTCATCTCCTTACCTTTGACTGGGCATCCCTGACGCCCTACATGTTTTCGCAGGGCGCCGCAGACATTCCATGCACTTTCCTGCACTTCGTGGGCGGCGAGTTGATCGATGTCGGCAAGGGCAGAATCGTTCAACCGGGCAACCCCGTGTTCCACGATAATCCGATGCCACCCACCGTGTATAGGGTTGAACTGGTTGGTGCTGCCAGGCTACGACGAGTTGTTACCTCGATTCGACCGCGGGGCGGCGAAGATGATGTGATGACCCTCGGCGCTGCGTAAGCTGGCCCCTGCTGGCGAAGAGCCAGATTCGTTTGGGGCGGGGACACCACCCTACGACAAGACCGACGATCGTGCGGCGCCAAGCCATGGAAAAAACGCCGCAACGCTACCGGACATGCCGGACATCCCTATGGCACAGGATCCGAACATGCATATGGCACAGGAACTGGACGACGACGGCAACGACGACAGTACATTTACCAACGTCGATAAGTACTTTGCCGAACATGGGTACGGTGACGAATTCTGTGGACCTCCTTCTCAAGAACCCAACCCTGAAAAAGACGACCGCGATCTAGCTGGTACCGCGGAGAAACCCAATTGCAACAAGCGCCGTCTGGCGTTCAGTTCTCAGGAGACGCCTCTAGTTGCCGCCTTCACCGAGCCTCAGATAGCCGAGGTGCGAAATATTATCAGCCCCAACACGCTCAAGAAGGCGGCCTGTGAGCAGAACTCGATCCCATTACAGCAGATCAAAAAGAAGGGATGGAAACGAAAGACTAACAAGGGCGCCGGTGCGAGCCAGCCGGCACCGAGTACGATCCGTGCTCAGGACGGGCCACCTTCACCTAAGGATATCTCGAGGAGGGTGCATGTGGCAGGTAGGGCGATGGTACCAACAAATATGCTCAATGCTGCAACCGGTGCTATGCGGAGTCTGCATGACAGTGTTCTTTCTTTGGAGAAGCGGCATCTCTCCCAAAATGATGTGGCATACCTGGTTTTTGTGGCCAAGGTGCCAGAGGGCAAGGGCTTTGTGGATAACGCCATCGGGGGTACAATCGTCCTGCGGTTTGATGACATCTTCGCTATGTTTAACCTTCATCCGCTGCACTACACCTTCGTTCGGCTGTTTTGGCTGAGTATGGAGATGCGGATCATTAGAGATAAGACCTCGGACATCGGGATAGTCGACCCCTTCAACATGCGTGCCAAGATCTTGGGCAGCGCTCGGGACCGGCAAGTCGCGAGTTCACACCTCGAAGGCGTCATTCTGGCAAACCCAGATAAGGATAACTTCCTCGTGCCTTTCTTTCCCGAGTAAGTCATCCCCTCACTGCCCCATTACATATGATTTCTTAGATTTTGATCGTTCTTTTTTTTCTAACATTCCGTGTTTTGTGCAGTGACACACATTGCACATCATCCTCTTAAGCCCGAAATATTCCATGGCCACGTATTTCGACCTGGACCGTGAGTCTAAGATAGACTACACAAATATCAAGAAATTTCTTGATGATGCTCTCCCCGGCTACGCCACATCTGGAGGCACCTTCAAGAGGACAGTTCGTAGGTACGGCAAGCACATGTTCACCCACAATACGACGTTCCCCTGCGTCAAGCAGCCGCCTGGCGGCCAGAAGGATGCCTACTACGCCCTCCATCACATGCGGGCGATCGTACGGGACCGTAATCACCTTCTGCTACCAAATAATCTCAAAGATTGGGCCGCAAGATTGTCGGCAATCCAGGACGCGGACATCAGACAAGAATTCTTTCGCATCCAGTCGGAGTTTGCAGAAATCATCCATCAAGATGTCCTTCGTACCTCGGGGCAGTTCTACCTCAGATATCAACCGTCCAACAGTGAGATTTAAACAATGCTACAAATGCAGGCTGACAACGACCACGATTTCATGACCATCACGAAAGACGGCGACTTCATCCATGCTCCGGTCCCATGAGTCGAGTCGAAAGTCGTGATGCTATGTGTAGTTCTGAAACATTGATTAGCTCATGTTGTAATTAAACTTTAATGAACTTGTATGTCTCTTTGGTTAGGACAGTCGTTCAACTTTGATGTAATCGATGCTATTAATTAGTAGTACCATGAATCATGATATTAATGTCTTGCTTTTCTCTTGCGATCCTTTTGTTGCATACTTATATATTGCTTTTGCATTTTCTGTGAATTGCTACTAATGTTTTGTTTGGCTAGTGCATAGAGATGCCGTCGTATGTCGTGTAAAAGGGTAAGGTTCCCGGAGTCTACGATGACTGGGAGGAGTGTCGGAGACAGGTTCACCATTTCAGCAGTAACAGTTACAAAGGGTACACCACTAGGGCGGAGGCGGAATCTAGATACGCGCAATATCTAGCAGGAGAGAGGAGGGAGCGTTAGAGGAACCGGATGAAGACTAGTTTCATCGTGATGACCACAGCTCTCTTCTATGTGATGGTAGTTTAGAAGATCGATATCGACTTGTAATGTGAAGACAAACTCGCTACTCGCGGTCTCGAGACTTGTAATGTTGTATCTTTGTTCAGTCTTTTGAATTCGGAGACTAATATGATGAATTGTATTCGGAGACTATTCTTCTATTGTATTCGATGAATCTGCTGTTGCTGTGTGGTGCTGTCTATATTCTGTCCAATAATATATTTTATAACTTGTGCAAATATCAGAAAAGAAAAAAATCCATAATATCATACTAATGGCGCACCACTAAGCACTCTAATGGCGCACTGCAGAAAGGATACTAATGGCGCATCACGTCAAAGTGCGCCATTAGTATGCCAAAGCACATGGATAAATATGGCCCCCTGGGAGGCATACTAATGGCGCACGTTGGGCTATACTAATGGCGCACTGCATGGTGCGCCATTAGTATTTAATACTAATGGCGTGGTGCTAGTGGCGCACCAGTAGTGCGCCATTAGTATGCAAAACTGGTGCGCCACTAGCAGGCCTTTTCCTAGTAGTGACTATCCCGATGTCCGGGGTCTTGTCTCTAATGATCCGCATCTCCATACTCAGCGAAAACAGCCGAATGAAGGTGTAGTGCAGCGGATGAAGGTTAAACATAGCGAAGATGTCATCAAACCGCAGGATGATCGTACCCCCGATGGCGCTATCCGCAAAGCCCTTGCCCTATGGCACCTTGGCCACGAAAACCGGGTATGCCACATCATTCTGGGAGAGACGCCGCTTCTCCAAAGAAAGAACACTGTCATGCAGACTCCGCATAGCACCGGTTGCAGCATTGAGCAGATTTGTCGGTAGCATCGCCCTACCCGCCACATGCACCCTCCTCGAGATATCCTTAGGTGAAGGTGGCCCGTCCTGAGCATGGATCGTACTCGGTGCCGGCTGGCTCGCACCGGCACCCTTGTTATTCTTTCGTTTCCGTCCTTTCTTCTTCATCTGCTGTAATGGGATCGAGTGACATTGCTGCTTTCATTGAGAGTTCCACTGTGTCGTCGCGATAAGGCTTGATGGCTCCTTCAATCATCTTCAACGACGCGGTCCAGGGTGAGGTTTTCCTCCCCAGACAGATCTTCGTATTCGGCGGATTCGCACTGCGGGCCAACTCGCTTGGCCATCTGGAGCAGATCGATAGCTGCGCCCCTGGCCATCAGGTCAGGTTTGGAAGCTTGAACTATAATGCCGACATCCGCGGAGACTTGATCTTCGATGGATTCGAGCACATGTCAGGTGCGCCGGACAGTCACGACGAGCACGACTTAGATCTGCCATCGGGCAGTGTTCAGGAGATCACGCCTGCGGCTGCCCCGGCCTTCAATCTGGAGCAGATCATGCCATTCGAGGATGGGTGGATGGACCCCGCCACGGAAGCCGCACACTCATCAGTGCTAGAGCCAAACACGGACTTCACATCCAAAGAAATCTGCGTCATCGGACCCTCGGACCCGTCTCTGGCCACAGGCTCCAAACTGTGTACGTCCGTGCCTATCAAACATGATTGGGCACCGATCGTGGAGTTTACCTCCTCGGATATCTTTCAGCACTCGCCTTAGGGCGACGTGCTAAATTCATTGAGGTCTCTCTCTTTGTCAGGAGACTCCTGGCCGAACTATGTCCGGCTGGAGTGGGAAGCGGACGACGAAGAAATTTGTTCCCCACCCACCACCCACTTAATAGCCACTGTCAATGACTTAACCGACGTGCTTGACTTCAACTCCGAAGACATCGACGGTATGGACGACGATGCAGGAGAAGAACAGGAACCACCACCCACACGGCGCTGGACAGCCACCTCATCATACGATATATATATGGTGGACACCCCCAAAGAAAGCGACGGTGATGAGGCAATGGAGGATAATCCCCTTGAGAAGCAATCTAAGCACCGGCATCATCGGCGCTGCTCTAAGCCCCGCCAGAGCAAAAATAGCAATACCGACACAAGAGACGATAGCAATCCGGATGGTGCCGATGACGAAAACAACCCCGCCCAGCCAGACTTCGAGCAGGCCGAACGGGAGCATGGGCAAGCTAGCCCTAAGGAACATGCAATGGACGGGGAATTAGAGGATGACAACTACATGCCCCTCTCCGAAGACGAGGCGAGCCTCGGTGACGAAGAATTCAACGTGCCTGAGGATCCCGTCGAGCAGGAGCGCTTCAAGCGCCGTCTTATAGCCACTGCAAAAAGCCTGAAGAAAAAGCAGCAGCGGCTTCAAGCTGATCAAGATCTGCTAACTGACAGATGGACCGAGGTCCTGGCAGCCAAGGAATACGGACTCAAGCGCCCTACCAAAAGTTACCCAAAGCGTAGGTTGCTACCTCAACTCGAGGAGGAGGCATTAAAGCCCACAGTACCAGCGCACGATGCGGATGACCGGCCACCTCGTGGCCGAGACAAAGGGGCGTATCAGCCCGAAGTCCAGCCCGCACCCGGTCGCCAATCAAGCAAAAACGCTAAGGCCCGGGGCTACACACAGGACCTGCAAAACGTATTGAAAAACAAAGAAGGACAGTCAAGATCGATCTACGGATCACAGGGGCGCGCCCCAACGCGTGACGATGCATGTCACGCCGGATATACTAAAAGCAAATCCGGCCGGGCCGAATACAACAAACCAGACTCATTTGAACTGCATCGTGATGTAGCCCAGCATAGAGGAGCCGCACACCCCCTATACTTCACTGATGAAGTAATGGATCATGAATTCCCAGAAGGGTTTAAACCCGTAAACATTGAATCATATGATGGTACAACAGACCCCGCGGTATGGATTGACGATTTCCTCCTCCACATTCTGTGACACTCCAAAAATATTCTTTTGGTTTTCTTCAAAAAATTTGTTGGATTTGAAGAAGGTCTTCTAAACCTTTCCAAAAATCTATCTCAAAAACTTTTTCCCTCTAGCAAGGATTTAATTTTTGCATCTCCTTCAACTCTGGTGTTTGGTTTCTAAAATTATCTTCTGATTACCCTCTTCTCAAAATTTCAAGAAAAATCTTTGGAGTTTATTTTCTTTCAAAAGGGAAACTCTAGGAGTTTTGCATCTTCTCCAATATTGAAACTACTCATGATTTTATCATGCACCACATGGTAAAATCTTCCCAAAAATCTCTCCTTCCACTTTGGGCAATCCAAACATTTTGTCTCAACAAGTTCAACCCCTTTTTGAATTTTATTTCATTTATTTCTCCTCCCAAATCTTTCCTGTCCATTATTTTAAGCCTAGGTTATTTGCAAAGCAAGTACCTAAATGCAATTGAGCTTTGACCTCAAACCAACTCCCCTGGATAGTCCTTGGTACCCACAACCTAGAACAATCAAGATCCACTCCTCTTCTTTTCAAAAATTTCAATTTTCAGTCTCTGCAAGTTTGGACCAGATTTGTCAAATTTGGTGAAATTCATATCTTCTCTGCTCCAAAAATTCCACAAAAATTCAGGCAGCCTCTAGATGCAATGAGAGGCCCCTCCACCAAAAATAAGCTCAAGCAGAGCCTCCCTCATACCAAAATCATTTTGTCGAACACCTGACCTACACTGTTTCATTGCACTTTCAGAGATTCAGAGAAGTTCAGATGTTCAGTGTCGCTTCTCTTCGTCAGATTTCGGTCACACGGCCACAGTGCGCTCTGGCACGATGCACACAGCCTCTTCCCCCTGGCCAGCACCCCGCACGCACGCTTGGCCGATTCCTGGCGTCGGTGGCGACGAGCATTGCCAGCGTTGGAAGCTTCTGCGGTGGCCGCGCCACCCGTGGCGTCCAGAGAGGGCCCGAGCCCGCTCGCCACGCCACCCGGCGCCGACCATCGCCCCCTGGCTCTCCGCGTGTCCCTGCCTTGCCAGCGCACGCCCGTGGCACCGTCGCCATGGCCCGGCAAGCACAGAACGTGCTCCCTGCCGCCGACGGGCCCGCGCCGCCCCGTTCCGTCGAGCACGCCCTAAGCAACCAAACCCCGACTCGTTTAACACCTAAACGGAACCAGTAAACCCCCACGACGGCGCTCAACCCCGCAACCTCCCCGATCAATGCCCTGCGCCACCCTAAACATCGCCGGAGAACCCCGTTCTCGGCAACCGCCTCGGGCCGGCTATATATAGCACCCCGAGCGCGCTCTCGCCCCCGCACACCTCCACCACCTCGCTAGTCCTCGCCAAGCCCCTGGAAGGGTCTCGAGGGGCTCTTCTTCCTCGACTCCGGCCGCCCCGTTCCGCCTCGGCCTCCACCTCGATTCACTCCGGTGAGGTCATCCCCGGCGCCCAAATCCCGTCAGCTACCCTCTCATGCTACCACAAGTCTAACCCCCTCCTCAATTCCTCCTCCGCATCACTCTCCGACAAGACCCACGACCACCCGAACCGCCGTCCGCCGGAGCAGGAGCCACCGTCGACGTGGTACTCGTTGGCGACCACCACCACCACCAACCGATGCGGAATGACGTCCTGAACACGGAGGTACCCTCCGATCTTCCTGCCTCGCCGTGGATCGCCGCCGGCGACCACCGCGGCTCTCGGGCGCCGACGAGCCCCGTCTCTCTTGTTTGAAAATTTAAACCTGACGGGTGGGACCCGCCCGTCAGCCTCTCTATTGTTTTTTTGAATCGTTTTCTGAAAACGTACTTTGGCAAATACGCCTTCCACTCTGAACCGTTTTTCTGTACTTTTCTGCTTAGGCCCCTGAGGGTTTTCTGTTTCATTACAGTTGGGTCCTTGGACCAAAACCCTTATATCTTTTTAACAAAAAGGAATTTTTGAGTGATTCTTTTTCTGTCCTCTTCAGATTTTTGTCTAGTTTTTTATCATATTTATTTGAAAGATATTTGGATTAACTTTCTGTACCCCACGGTATTTATGTTAGTGCGTGTGTTTTATGTACCGTAGATACCGAAGGAGGTGACGGAACCGCAAACTTCACCGAGCTAGACCCCGACTACTCCGAACCAGGCAATCAATGTTTGAACTTTTGATATGATGAGTGTTTGGGCATGTTTGCATTATTTTTGTATCATGGCACGTTCATGAGCATTTCGATGATAGTTTATCTCGTAAGAGTTGAGGCAAGTGAGTTCGGAAAAATCCATGAGTTGTTGGAAACTTGTTGCATGGCCATGAGTTGGCATGAGTATGGGTAAGATGGCAGTGTTGTAGCATGCCAGGCTTATGCCAGATCATTGACCCTATGTCAACATAAAGCAGTCAGATTCCCGTCCATCTTCCCTTTCGTACTACCACCTGTTTCCCGCAAGGGATACGGCTTACTAAGTTGCAAACCACTTCTTGGTACACACCAAATTGAGAGGCCGGGATGAAGGTTCTGTGGCCCTGGATTAAAGCCTTTCATCCAGTCAGGGGGCATGGGTGTTTCCGGTTGGGACCGAGAGGGGGGCACCCCTTAGAGCGCGCGTATATAAATTTGATCCCATGCTATTCGAGATTGTGATCTCCCCGTCTCAAAGTTTTTCTTAAACGCTGTCTAGGGTGATTCCTGGCAACGCAAGGTATGATGGGTGTGTACTAGTTAGCTGTGTTTCCTCCGAAATACCGTAAACGGAACTAGTCCTTTGTGACTACGGAAATCCGTTGGCTGTGGACAATTTTGGTACAAACTCTGCAGAGTCAAAAACAAATTCTTGAATTCATCTTACTCATGTCCGAGTACCGTGTTCACCTTATCTCGTCAAATGTCGGTCTCGGTGCGGAACTCCTGATAACCATATGAGTGTTATATGTTTATTTCCCTGTGAATGGACTAACCCGCTTATTGTCTTGTGTTCCGTGAACACCATTCTTTGTCAGTTATGAATAATGTATTATAAGCCCTTTCTGCGACGTCGCTCAGACGTCTGACTGCGGCCTTGTTATTATTTATTTCTATAAGCCCTTTCTGCGATGTCGCTCAGACGTCCGACTACAGCATTGTTATTATTTACTTTTATTATAAGCCCTTTCTGTGATGTCGCTCCGACGTCCGACTGCGGCACGCATGTAATTTCTTTCAATATAAGCCCTTTATGAGGTGTCGCCTAGACGCCCGACTGCGGCATGTTTTCTTTATTCACCCTTCAAGGCGTCGCTTCAGACACCCGATCGGTTTTGAGTTTATCTTCTTGGGGTTTTCGAGCGGACCACCGCCGATTCCCTTTTTACTTACTTGTGTTACTGATTTGATAGCACATTGTTATAAATTAATCATGTCGCATTCATGCATTCATTTGTTATATCTTTTGTCCGAACTGTCTTGCGAGTACTTTCAAAGTACTCACGGCTTATTGATTTGGCGGATCTTTGTGGCGATCTCATGGATGAAGAGTTCGATAGCGAGTCCGGCGCCTAGAGGAATCCCAGTCAGTCTCGTCGACCCTGGATTAGTCATTGTGATATATCCGCTTCCGCTACCCAAATAAATTCATCGAGCCTCACCTCGGCCTTTCGATGAGCCGCCCGATCTGATAGTATTATTAGCCGCCCCACTGTGTTATTCGACCAACCACTCATATCTCGAGTCAGTAGTATTTCCACCCCACACCATTGTGTCATATCCGCCATCATGTATAATTATTGGCGTGTTTGTAATAAATGGTTGGGCATCTTCAGCCCGACCCCTGTAATAATTTAATGCTACTGGCTTATTGTATCAAAGTTTTGTCTACCAGTATGGAGGATTTTCCTCATATTGGACTTCATAGGTCGGTTGTTCATTAAATATTTTTATTGAAAACCGGGCGTGACAAGCTTGGTACCAGAGCCAGGCTGACTGTAGGAAGCCACTAGGTGCGATCGCTAATTGGTTATTAGCAGAATAGAGCTGTTTATTATTTTTACAAATGTAGTCAATTTCTGACAGTCAGCATAAATTTATGATTTGACTACTCAGGATTTTTGCCTACTTTTGTAGATGGCTGGCAATGACTGCGAGTCGCAGATGTTCGCAAACATGCCCGATGGGTTCGTCAAGCTTCTCTCGTTCATCGTCCAAGTCGCGATAGGGCCAGCTGTGCGCCTAGTCTTCTCACTCTCTCAGCACAAGATCAATGACCGTATAACCATGCACCAAGCTGCGGTGCAATTCAAGGGAGGGTGAGTTGAGCGCTACCGGTTCTTGGGGAGAGCCATGCCCACAGAGAAGCATGCACTGCAGATGGCAGCCCGCGAGGCGATAGCTCGTCTCAGGGACATCCTTCCTTCAATGAAGACTCGTCGCTACTGCTACCTGCCATGTCACGTGCCATATACCTGCCACTCGCGTTCTCTTGCCCCAGAGGAGAAGCGGGCCGAAGCTTTGAGATGCTCGCCGAGTATCTCCGGGCTTTGGAGGCAGCCTTCGACAACCTGGTGGGCGACTTTGTAGCTGCCGCATGGACTCAGTCCATGGCTGTGCCGCCAACAGGAGGGAGCTCTTGCGCGCCACCGCCACCGACTTCGTCTCGTCATCAGCATCGTTTGCTCCTACTGCTCTCACCACTACTGTCGCCTGCCTACCACGGAGGAGTTCAACCATGTCATTGCGCCTACTCCGGTTAGTTCTGCACCACCCTCGTGCCGCTCATGTTCGAGTTGTCCCAGACAGGCACCTGCTCCACCAACTCAGCGCAGCACCTCACGTCTGGAGCCTATCTCCGAAGAAGAGGTTGAGTCCCCAGCCTCACTCGCCTCACCCTTGGCAGGCCAGGGAAATCCTTACCATCTCCGACTAAATGCGCTTAGCGCCATGCGATGTACCGACTTGTATGATATGTTTATATGTACATAGGCTGTGAGAAGTAGCTTGTTTGTGCATCATGTAGGATCAGGAGGAGTGCACTAGCCTAAATAACATGTCAGGATTATGTACGCATATCCTGAGTGATGTATTGTATAATTACTGCTTGCGTGTAAGATATGTAATGAACAGTCCTTGTCCGTGCGCAAACGTTTATTCTCTTGAAAAATCTTGGAGCATTTGCGACCTTTTTCCGTCTTCTTGAATTTATTGATTTTTGCGGCTCAATTTCTTTTCTTATGAGTGTTTCAAAATATATCCCCAGAGTGAACTATGTCTCGTCCTTGGACGCGCTCCATGCCAACTCCGACAGAGGAAAATTATGGCACACCCCCAGGCAACAATTTCACACAGGGGCAGACAAGTCAACAGGACAGTGAAACAACACTTTCCCAAATGTGCCGTCTGTATGAGCAAAGTCAGCAGCAACATCAGGAAATAATGAACCAAGTCATCAATATGGGGAATCACCGTGGACAGTATCAGCAGCAATCAAAGTTATCTGATCTACAGAAGACACGTCCCCAAACATTTTCTCACACTGACAAACCTCTTGAAGCCGAGGACTGGCTTTGAGACATGGAAAGAAAATTAATCATTGCCCAGTGTTCAGATCTTGAGAAAGTGCTTTATGCTCCGCACTATCTCATAGGAGCAGCCGCATCGTGGTGGGAAAATTTCCTACACATGCACCCCAATGAAAATAATATAACATGGGAGGAATTTAAAGAAGGTTTTCGTGGGGCACATATTCCTAAGAGTCTTATGAAGATCAAAAAGAGAGAATTTGACGACCTCAAGCAAAGGACAATGACGGTGTCGGAATACAACAGTCAGTTTACTCTGCTGTCTTGCTACGCCAACGAGGAGCGTATGTCGGAAAACAAAAAGATGGAGAAATTCCTAGACGGTCTGACACCCGCGCTTAAATGCCAATTGGTCGTGCACACCTTTCCAGATTTGAAGACGCTAGTGGATAAGGCCATTACCTTGGAAAATGAGAGCGCAGCTTAGAAGATTTCCATAGCGGAAGAGGACCAGACTAATCACGCCGCAACCACCGCAGCAAGACGGATGTTCAGAAAAACTAGACACCCAAACCCGACAAGCGTCTCACGCCCAATCAAGAATTTCCATGCAAGGGACAAGGAGTTCACATACCGCCCAGGCGTTACCTTTTACGCTTGTGGAGAAGAAGGGCACTATGCCAGCAGTGCCCCAAGCCAAGAACTTCGACCCCAAAGCCGAACAACGGAGGCAATAATTGACACCAAAGCGCAACAATTTCAACCCAAATAACAACCACAGGAAGGGTCATCTGAACCACGTGACCAAAGAAGAAGCACAAAATGCCCCAGATATCGTACTCGGTACGTTTCCTATCAACACAATACCTGCCATGGTTTTGTTTGATTCTAGAGCTTCTCACTCATTCGTTTCGAAAAGTTTTTCTTTGCAAAATAATTTTTCGAGGCTTCCCTTGGAAAAATCTATGATCGTCAAGTCCCCTGGAATTAAGCAAGTTACCCAGAATTATTGCCAGGGTGTGGTTATCGAGTTTGAAGCGTTGAAGTTTCACGCAAATCTTATCGTGTTGGAAAATAAAGGACTGGATGTCATCTTAGGGATGGATTGGTTAACCACCAACAATGGTTTTATTGACTGCTTCAACAGGACCGTAATTCTCACCCACCACCACGGGAAGACCATAAAAGTTTCAGCCAAGGAAAGAAAAATATCCGGCAACGAGATTGAACAAGGTGGATATTTCTGAATTGAGCAAGGTTCGATGGTGTGTGAATTTCCAGATGTATTTCCCGAAGAGCTACCAGGCATGCCACCAGATCAAGAGATAAAATTCAGCATTGAACTAGCACCCGGAACCGCTCCCATATACAAGAAACCATACAGAATGGCACCATCCGAATTGGTAGAACTGAAGAAGCAAATAAAGGAATTATTGGAAAAAGGGTATATACGAGCCAGTTCCTCACCTTGGGGTTCACCAATTTTGTTTGCCAAAAAGAAGGATGGAACACTGAGATTGTGCATAGACTATCGAGCGCTTAACATGGTCACAATCAAGAACAAATATCCGATGCCACGAATAAATGATTTATTCGATCAACTCGCTCAGGCCAAGGTGTTCTCAAAGATTGACTTGAGGTCGGGATACCATCAACTGAAAGTGCGAACCGAAGATATTCCCAAGATAGCTTTCACCTCCAGATACGGATTGTATGAGTTCACTGTAATGCTATTCGGACTAACAAACGCCCCCGCATATTTTGTTCACCTCATGAACAAAGTATTCATGAAGTTTATGGACAAGTTTGTTGTGGTATTTATCGATGATATTCTGGTATACTCCAAAACACCAAAAGAGCACGCTGAACATCTCCGAATTGTACTAGGAGAACTCAGGAAACATCAATCGTACGCTAAATTCAGCAAGTGTGAATTTTGGCTGAAGCAAGTAGGTTTTCTGGGCCACATACTGACCCAAGAAGGTATCGCCGTAGACCCAGAAAAGGTCAAGGCCGTACTTGGCTGGAAGCCACCAGCCAGCGTGACGGATGTACGAAGTTTCTTGGGAATGGCAGGATACTACCGGAGATTTATTGAAGGATTCTCCACCATAGCAAAGCCAATGACGCAACTACTCAAGAAAGACAGGAAGTTTGAATGGGCGGAAGCTTGCGAGAAAAGTTTCCAAGAACTGAAGAGAAAGCGGCGACGACACCGATATTAATTATGCGGATATACACAAAAATTTTGAGGTATTTTGTGGCGCATCTCGAAAGGGCCTCGGGTGCGTATTAATGCAAGAAGGCAAGGTTATGCATATGTTTCAGACAACCCAAGTATGAGGAAAATTATCCTACTCATGACCTGGAATTAGCAGCGATTAATCATGCACTCAAGGAATGGAGACACTTCTTACTTGGAAATCGTTGTGAAATGTACACGGACCACAAAAGCCTCAAGTATATTTTCACACAACTAGAACTAAATTTACGGCAGCGACGCTGGTTGGAATTAGTAAAGGATTATGATGTTGGAATCCACTACCACCCAGGCAAAGCAAATTTTGTAGCAGATGCTCTGAGTCGGAACCCCAGTCCGAACAACGACAGCATGCCAAACTTGAGATCTGAATTCCAGCAGGAATTTGCTAAGCTCAATCTGATGGTAGTCATCGAAGGCAGTGTGTCGAACTTAGAGTTACAGCCTACCCTGATAGAGAAGGTTAAAGAGGCTCAACAGGGACACCCCAGCATCGAAGGCATAAAACGGAAGATGAAATTGGGCAAGGCCTCAGAATTCGTGATCGATAAGCAAGGGATATTGTGGTACGGGAATAGACTTTGCGTACCAAATGTTCATAACCTTAAACAACAAATCCTGGCTGAAGGCCACACCGCTCCGTATTCAATCCATCCTGAAGGAACAAAAATGTACAAAGATCTTCAGGAAACATTTTGGTGGCATGGTATAAAAAGAGACATAGCCACGTTTATTGCATGCTGTGACTCTTGTCAACGCATCAAGGCCGAGCACCAGAAACCGGCCGGGCTATTGCAACCAAATAAGATACCCGAGTGGAAATGGGACGAGATTGGAATGGATTTTTTCGTTGGACTACCTCGGTCACGACACGGACATGATGCCATATGGGTCATCACTGATAGACTGACTAAAGTAGCACACTTCATTCCCGTGAAGACAACCCACACCACTCAGAAGCTTGCTAGGCTCTACCTTTCCCGTATCGTCTGCCTACATGGAGTCCCAAAGAAAATAATCTCGGACAGAGGCACTCAATTCGTCTCCCGATTTTGGGATCACTTACAACAAGCTCTGGGAACTCAGCTGGCATTCAGTACCGCATACCATCCCTAGATGGATGGGCAGACTGAGCGAGTAAACCAGATACTAGAAGATATGTTGAGAGCATGTGTCCTCACCTATGGGACCAGTTGGGAAGAGAGCTTACCATACGCAGAATTCGCATATAACAACAGTTATCAGTCCAGCCTGCAAATGGCACCATTTGAAGCTCTGTACGGGCGAAGATGATGTACCCCGCTAAATTGGTCGGAAACCGGAGACAGCCATATATTCGGCCCAGACTTGCTCAAAGAGGCTGAAGATAAGGTCAAGGTGATTAAGGATCGACTCAAGACAGCCCAGAGCCGACAAAAGAGTTATTACGATCAGAAGCATCGTGGAGTCAATTTTGAACCCGGTGAATTTGTGTACCTACGAGTATCCCCTATGAGAGGCCTGCATCAATTCAAGATTAAAGGGAAGCTAGCACCAAGATTCATCGAACCATTCAGCATAGTGGCACGAAGAGGCACGGTAGCCTACCAGTTAGACTTACCCGAAGAATTATCCGACATCCACGACGTATTCCACGTCTCCCAATTGAGGAACTACGTAAGCAACCCAGAGAAACAAGTACCCCATAAAAGCATTGACGTGCAGCCAGACCTTACATATCGGGAGCATCCAATAAAAATCTTGGGAGAGTCTAAAAGGAGAACCCGACAGAAAACCATCAAGTTCTTCAAAGTTCAGTGGAGCAACCACACGAAAGTGAAGCCACTTGGGAAGAGAGGATTTCCTTGAGCAGAGCACCCACATTTATTTGAGGATCAGCTGGAATCTCGGGGACGAGATTTTTCCTAAGGGGGTAGGTGTTGTGACACTCCAAAAATATTCTTTTGGTTTTCTTCAAAAAAATTGTTGGATTTGAAGAAGGTCTTCTAAACCTTTCCAAAAATCTATCTCAAAAACTTTTTCCCTCTAGCAAGGATTTAATTTTTTTATCTCCTTCAACTCTGGTGTTTGGTTTTTAAATTTTTCTTCTGATTACCCTCTTCTCAAAATTTCAAGAAAAATCTTTGGAGTTTATTTTCTTTCAAAAAGGAAAGGAGTTTTGCATCTTCCCCAATATTGAAACTACTCATGATTTTATCATGCATCACATGGTAAAATCTTCCCAAAAATCTCTCCTTCCACTTTGGGCAATCCAAACATTCTGTCTCAACAAGTTCAACCCCTTTCTGAATTTTATTTCATTTATTTCTCCTCCCAAATCTTTTCAGTCCATTATTTTGAGCCTAGGTTATTTGCGAAGCAAGTACCTAAATGCAATTGAGCTTTGACCTCAAACCAACTCCCCTGGATAGTCCTTGGTACCCACAACCTAGAACAATCAAGATCCACTCCTCTTCTTTTCAAAAATTTCAAATTTCAGTCTCTGCAAGTTTGGACCAGATTTGTCAAATTTGGTGAAATTCATATCTTCTCTGCTCCAAAAATTCCACAAAAATTCAGGCAGCCTCTAGATGAAATGAGAGGCCCCTCCACCAAAAATCAGCTCAAGCAGAGCCTCCCTCATACCAAAATCATTCTGTCGAACAGCTGACCTACACTGTTTCATTGCACTTTCAGAGATTCAGAGAAGTTCAGATGTTCAGTGTCGCTTCTCTTCGTCAGATTTCGGTCACACGGCCACAGTGCGCTCTGGCACGATGCACACGGCCTCTTCCCCCTGGCCAGCACCCCGCACGCACGCTTGGCCGATTCCTGGCATCGGTGGCGACGAGCATCGCCGGCGTTGGAAGCTTCTGCGGTGGCCGCGCCACCCGTGGCGGCAGAGAGGGCCCGAGCCCGCTCGCCACGCCACCCGGCGCCGCCCATCGCCCCTGGCTCTCTGCGTGTCCCTGCCTTGCCAGTGCACGCCCGTGGCACCGTCGCCGTGGCCCGGCAAGCACAGAACATGCGACATGCCGCCGACGGGCCCGCGCCGCCCCGTTCCGTCGAGCACGCCCTAAGCAACCAAACCCTGACTCGTTTAGCACCTAAACGGAACCAGTAAACCCCCACGACGGTGCTCAACCCCGCAACCTCCCCGATCAATGCCCTGCGCTGCCGTAAACATCGCCGGAGAACCCCGTTCTCGGCAACCGCCTCGGGCCGGCTATATATAGCACCCCCGAGCGCGCTCTCGCCCCCGCACACCTCCACCACCTCGCTAGTCCTCGCCAAGCCCTGGAAGGTTCTCGAGGGGCTCTTCTTCCTCGACTCCGGCCGCCCCGTTCCACCTCGGCCTCCACCTCGATTCACTCCGGTGAGGTCATCCCCGGCGCCCAAATCCCGTCAGCTACCCTCTCATGCTACCACAAGTCTAACCCCCTCCTCAATTCCTCCTCCGCAGCAATCTCCGACGAGACCCACGACCACCCGAACCGCCGTCCGCCGGAGCAGGAGCCGCCGTCGACGTGGTACTCGCCGGCGACCACCACCACCACCAACCGACGTGGAATGACGTCCTGAACACGGAGGTACCCTCCGATCTTCCTGCCTCACCGTGGATCGCCGCCGGCGACCCACATGACTCTCGAGGCGCCGAGCGAGCCCGTCTCTCTCGTTTGAAAATTTAAACCTGACGGGTGGGACCCGCCCGTCAGCCTCTCTATTGTTTTTTTAATCATTTTCTAAAAACGTACTTTGGCAAATACGCCTTCCACTCTGAACCGTTTTTCTGTACTTTTCTGCTTAGGCCCCTGAGGGTTTTCTGTTTCATTACAGATGGGTCCTTGGACGAAAACCCTTATATCTTTTTAACAGAAAGGAATTTTTGAGTGATTCTTTTTCTGTCCTCTTCAGATTTTTGTCTAGTTTTTTATCATATTTATTTGAAAGATATTTGGATTAACTTTCTGTACCCCACGGTATTTACGTTAGTGCGTGTGTTTTGTGTACCGTAGATACCGAAGGAGGTGACGGAACCGCAAACTTCACCGAGCTAGACCCCGACTACTCCGAACCAGGCAAGCAATGTTTGAAAATTTGATATGATGAGTATTTAGGCATGTTTGCATTATTTTTGTATCATGGCACGTTCATGAGCATTTCGATGATAGTTTATCTCGTAAGAGTTGAGGCAAGTGAGTTCGGAAAAATCCATGAGTTGTTGGAAACTTGTTGCATGGCCATGAGTTGGCATGAGTATGGGTAAGATGGCAGTGTTGTAGCATGCCGGGCTTATGCGGATCGTTGACCTATGTCAACATAAAGCAGTCGATTCCGTCCATCTTCCCTTTCGTTACTACCACCTGTTTCCCGCAAGGAATCGACTACTAAGTTGCAAACCACTTCTGGTACACACCAAATTGAGAGGCGGGATGAAGGTTCCGTGGCCTGGATTAAAGCATTTCATCCGGTCGGGGGCATGGGTGTTTCGGTTGGGACGAGAGGGGGCACCCTTAGAAGGCGATATATAAATTTGATCCCATGCTATTCGAGATTGTGATCTCCCCGTCTCAAAGTTTTTCTTAAACGCTGTCTAGGGTGGTTCCTGGCAACGCAAGGTATGATGGGTGTGTACTAGTTAGCTGTGTTTCCTCCGAAATACCGTAAACGGAACTAGTCCTTTGTGACTACGGAAATCCGTTGGCTGTGGAAAATTTTGGTACAAACTCTGCAGAGTCAAAAAAAATTCTTGAATTCATCTTACTTATGTCCGAGTACCGTGTTCACCTTATCTCGTCAAATGTCGGTCTCGGTGACAGAACTCCTGATAACCAGATGAGTGTTATATGTTTATTTCCCTGCGAATGGACTAACCCGCTTATTGTCTTGTGTTCCGTGAACACCATTCTTTGTCAGTTATGAATAATGAATTATAAGCCCTTTCTGCGACGTCGCTCAGACTTCCGACTGCGGCCTTGTTATTATTTATTTCTATAAGCCCTTTCTGCGATGTCGCTCAGACGTCCGACTGCGGCATTGTTATTATTTACTTTTATTATAAGCCCTTTCTGTGATGTCGCTCCGACATCCGACTGCGGCACGCATGTATTTTATTTCAATATAAGCCCTTTATGAGGTGTCGCCTAGACGCCCGACTGCGGCATGTTTTATTTATTCACCCTTCGTGGCGTCGCTTCAGACACCCGATCGGTTTTGAGTTTATCTTCTTGGGGTTTTCGAGCGGACCACCGTCGATTCCCTTTTTACTTACTTGTGTTACTGATTTGATAGCACATTGTTATAAATTAATCATGTCGCATTCATGCATTCATTTGTTATATCTTTTGTCTGAACTGTCTTGCGAGTACTTTCAAAGTACTCACGGCTTATTGATTTGGCGAGATCTTGTGAAAGGCGATCTCATGGATGAAGAGTTCGATAGCGAGTCCGGCGCCTAGAGGAATCGAGTCAGTCTCGTGCGACCCTGGATTAGTCATTGTGATATATCCGCTTCCGCTACCCAAATAAATTCATCGAGCCTCACCTCGGCCTTCGATGAGCCGCCGATCTTGATAGTATTATTAGCCACCCCTTGTGTTATTCCACCAACCACTCATATCTCGAGTCAGTAGTATTTCCACCCTACACCATTGTGTCATATCCGCCATCATATATAATTATTGGCGTGTTTGTAATAAATGGTTGGGCATCTTCAGCCCGACCCCTGTAATAATTTAATGCTACTGGCTTATTGTATCAAAGTTTTGTCTACCGGTATGGAGGATTTTTCTCATATTGGACTTCATAGGTCGGTTGTTCAATAAATATTTTTATTGAAAAACTGGTCGTGACACATTCACATGGCCTGCAGTGATGATCTACATGCCATCAAGTACCTCCCACTTAATCTCAAAGGACCGGCTCGGCATTGTCTGAACAGCTTGCCAGCAAACTCCATTGGCAGTTGGGAGAACCTGGAAGACACATTCCTTGACAACTTCCAAGGCACTTATGTGTGACCACCGAACGCTGATGACTTAAGCCACATAACCCAACAGCCCGGAGAGTCAGCCAGGAAATTCTGGACTCGGTTCCTAACTAAAAAGAACCAAATTGTCAACTGTCCGGATGTCGAAGCCCTAGCAGGCTTTAAGCATAACATCCGCGATGAGTGGCTCGCCCGACACCTCGGCCAAGAAAAGCTGAAATCCATGGCAGCCCTCACGACACTAATGATCCACTTTTGTGCGGGTGAGGACAGCTGGCTAGCTCGTAGCAATAGCACATCAAGAAATCCTGACACTTCGGATGCCAGAGATAGCAACAGCAAGCCACGACGCAACAGACACAAGCGTCGCAACAATGGCGACAACGCTGAAGACACGTCAGTCAATGCCGGATTCAGTGGCTCTAAGTCCGGTCAGTGGAAAAAGCCATTCAAAAGAAACAATCCGGGCCCGTCCAGTCTGGACCGCATACTCGATCGCTCGTGTCAAATTCACGGCACCCCCGATAAACCAGCCAACCACACCAACAGAGAATGATGGGTGTTCAAACAGGTCGGCAAGCTGAATGCCGAAAACAAGGAAAAGGGGCTGCATAGCGATGACGACGAGGAGCCCCGGCCGCCAAACACATGAGGACAGAAGAAATTTCCTCCCCGGGTAAAAATGGTAAATATGATATACGCAACCCATATTCCCAAGCGGGAACGGAAGCGTGCACTAAGGGACGTCTATGCGATGGAGCCAGTCACCCCAAAGTTCAACCCATTGTCTTGTTGTCCGATCACTTTCGATCGCAGGTACCATCCTACCAGTATCCGTCATGGCGGTTCGGCCGCCTTGGTCCTCGTCCCCATCATTGACGGATTCCATCTCACACGAGTCCTTATGGACGGTGGCAGCAGCCTGAACCTGCTCTATCAGGATACAGTGCGTAAAATAGGCATCGACCCCTCAAGGATCAAGCCCACAAAAACCACCTTTAAAGGTGTCATACTAGGTGTAGAGGCATGTTGCACGGGCTCAATCACACTGGAGGTGGTCTTCGGGTCTTCGGACAACTTCTGAAGCGAGGAGTTAATATTCGATATCGTCCCTTTCCGCAGTGGCTATCATGCACTGCTCGGACGAACCACATTTGCCAGATTCAATGCGGTACCGCATTATGCATACCTCAAGCTCAAAATGTCGGGACCTCACGGGGTTATAATAGTAAATGACAACATGGAACGCTCGCTCCGTACGGAGGACCACACTGTGGCCCTCGCAGAAGAAGTACAAAGCAGCCTTCTAAGGAAGACCGACAATTCGGCAATAAAGAACCCGGACACCGTCAAGCGAGTCTGGGGTACCCTGTAGCAGGATCGTCCGGCATGTCCAGAGCTCGCCTAGCAATTCGGCCTCCGTCCCAGTACTAGTCAAGCGGCGAAATTTGTGCCGCGCGAACATACTTACGCACTCAAAATACCATGGGCATAGGCGGAGGCACAACTATGACACCTCCACAATGTGGCTCAACCGCCCCAGGATCCGTATACCTTCACACCTTTTCTTTTTCAGGTCCCTATTTGCAGGAGGCCTTCCCGACAGTCCGACTATCGGACACATAACGGGATGGAAACACCAAGGAGACAAGAAGCTTTGGCGTACAAGGGAATCCCCATGTGGTCTTTGATAACAATCGTTATACCTATTTTACATACCCACATGCAGCTTACCCTTGGCCAGGACATGTCAAATAGTCCTATTTTGGTTATCGCGCTACTTATATACATACGCTTTGACGTATTATTTAAATAATAATGGAAAATAATGTATAGGGTCAGCTTACTATTACATTTCTTTATCCTTTTCCTTTACTGCTTATTTATTACAAATTGCGCCCGTACATTTTGGTACGTCCGGCTCGCCATGGGCTTTAGTGTACCCCATAACACGGCAAGAAAAGTCCGAACACTTTCGACAGTGCGGCACCCCGAACTTATAGCATTATATGCATCAACTCCGAATCATGTCTTGGGTCAATAGTTGGGTTTGCCCGGCTCCCATGTTTTGGTACCTTACGTTCTGCTGTATCGGCTAAGGTAGCACAGGGAGAACTATTGCGGTTGTGTCCCGGTTCTTCCGGACGAGCACCTCAGTAGAGAAAGCCGAAAACTGACTGTCATGATGAGGCGAGAGCTGGTCGCTATTCGAGAGGTCTCGAATCCTTAAAGATTTTTTCCGCTTCGGGTGAGGAATCGGCCTTGTCCGATTTAGGCGTGCATAGCGCCCCAAGTTCGATCTTCCGAATACTAGGGCTTCGCCAAAATTTAAAATTGTAGACTTCTATGGCTAAGTGAGAGTGATAAAGCTGTATAGTCCGATTGCCTTGTTCGCTGCGCTAAACACCTCCTTAAAAGGACAAAAAATTTGGATAAAGAGTGTTTATATTTATCCCGAACACCCCAGTACTAGTTACATGGGGGCAGAAGCCGACGACTGGCCAACTCTCAAAATTTTATAAACGGCCGCACAAAAGGTAATATTTTAAATCAACAAGCGCTATATAGCGCACTGAACTCGTTTTCATATTATAGGATGACATGAGTACATTCATTCAAATATTACATCCTTAGCACGTTCATCCGCCACAAGGCGGGCACCCTTTAGGACATTGTCATAGTACTGTTTGGGGTGGCGATGCTCCTTGCCCTTCGGCAGCCCCTCCGGCACCAGCTTCTCGGCATCCATCTTTGCCCAGTGCAGTTTCGCACGGGCCAAGGCCCTGTGCGCACCTTCAATGCAGATGGACTGCTTAATGACTTCAAGCCGCGGACAGGCATTTACCATCCACTTTACAAGGCCAAAGTAGCTGTCCGGCAGGGGCTCGCCAGGCCACAGCTGGACTATGAGGTCCTTCATGGCCAGTTCGGCCTCCTTGTGAAGTTCGACCAGTTGCTTCAACTGATCGCTCAAGGGCATCGGATGTTCGGCCCCAATATACTGGGACCAGAATAACTTATTCGTCGAGCTCCCTTCCTCAGCTCGGTATAACTCTGCGGCATCAGAGATGTTGTGCGACAGATCTACGAATGCTCCTAGAGAGCTCCAAATTCGGGTAAGTAAAAAGAAATTCTCCTTCACATGCTTGCTTTGCATATTGAATGCCTTACCCGCCGCAATCTTCTTAGCCGCTTAAACCTCTTGGAGGGCCTTTTGGACTTCTGCTTTGGCATCCTGTGCACTCTGGCGGGCCTTCGCAAGCTCGGACTCCCGCGTCTTGGAGTCACGCTCCAAGGACTCGATTTTTTTGACGAAGTCCTGGAGCTCTTGTTGGACCTCATCAACCCGAGCCTCTTGTTTCTCGCGCTCGGTGCGCTCCTTGGCCGCATTGTCTTCGGCCTCGGACAACGCCTTCTTAAGGGCCGCCACTTCGGTCGTGGCCCCTATTAAATTCATGATGCTTCTCTTAGCATCAACAATTCTTCCTTTATATGACATACAGACGGGGTATCACTTACCTTTGTTCTCCTCGAGCTGCCTCTTCACGAGGCCGAGCTCTTCCTCAGTCCGTCCCAGGTCCCGCTTCAGTTCGGAGACCTCCATAGTACGGGCGACAGCGGCTTGCAGCGACGCCTGCTTATTCACATAGACATAATATGATTAGACTCCTGTGGATGTTATTTGATCATCTGTTTGGCTTTTCTTTCCGAACACCAAACAGAGCATTAGGGGCTACTGTCTATGTTGGGATATTCTCTCATAATTTAATTACTTACCTCAAAGCCTGTTAGGATGCTGGCGCAGGCTTCGGTCAATCCGCTTTTGGCGGACCGAAACCTTCGCGATCACCGTACTCATAAGAGTACGGTGTTCTTCATCAATGGAAGCGCCCTGAAGCGCTTCAGCAAGTTGTCCGATGCCTCTGGATGGATAGAGGTCATCAGCACAGACGGCTCAGCCCCCTTAATGAGGGGCTGCCTGCCTGAATCCGGAACCAATGGAGGTTCCGGCGTAGTATCCGGCTGGGGGGCAAACTTGCCGCGGCCCCCCTCATCAGAATCCATGGGGGTCTTCCCCCCATGTGCCCGGCGTCGGGGATTTCGCCCAGGGGTGCCTCCAGAACTGTCCCCCCTGGCCCGATATCCTCTGAGACAACACCTCAGTGTCGTCCGCAGACTAGGGGGTGGTGGCCGTCAGGAGCGAATCGTTGTTCATCGCCGACACGCTCAAAGACCCCTCCGAGGAGGATAAGTCGACGCGGGCTTTGGACGGACTGCATGATCATATTTAACATGATAAGAAGCAATAAAGCAAAACATGCCGGAAGCATTATGGTATCCGGATACTTACGACTTCGCCAGGGGCTTGTCCCTGGGCAGCCACTCCTCATCCTGTAGGCAGCAGTCGTGGAGTGGACCGGGGGGAGGGTCCTTCCCTTCTTGGACCCTTCGGGCCTCCCCAGACGGGGCGGCCTTCCTTTTCTTCTCCCCACCCCCCCCCCTCCCCCCCGGTTTGGGGGGGGGGGGGCGAGGGTTTTCCTCTTCTCCTCCTCGTTCTCGTTGGAGGAGTGCGCCTTGGTGTCTTCGGATGATGAGTCCAACACCACCTTGCGCTGGAGACCTTTCCTGGTCCCCATGGCCTTCTTCTTGGCCTTCTTCTCCGGCACCTTGTAGGGTGCCGGAAACAGCATCTCCGTTAAGAGAGCTGTTGTTAGATGTTCAGGTTGTAGAGCTGGACAATCGATCCACTCCGTTGTCGATACCCAGTCCTGTTAAATCGACATGGAGGCTTAGATTCCTCCCATGAACCTACTGGAAAAAGCGCATCTTGTGAAATACAGATAGCTTACCGGATTGGCGCGGCGCTTTGCGTTGAGTCCACGATCCTCGATGATGGGAGGAGGCACCACGGTGGCCTTGAACAGCACCTTCCAGACGTCTTTGTGTGTCGTGTCAAAAAGCTCTCGCAGCATCTGGTGTTCGGCCGGGTCGAACACCCACATATTGAATGCCCGTCTTTGACACGGAAGGATCCGGCGTAAGAGCATGACCTGAACCACGTTGACAAGCTTGATTTTCTTGGTTATCATATTCTTAACACAGTTCTGGAGTCCGGTCAGCTCCGCTGGCTCACCCCAGGCTGTACCCTTCCTTTTCCAGGAGGTAAGCCGCATGGGGATGCTAGATCGAAATTCGGGGGCCGCCGCCCAGTTGGAGTCGCGCGGCTTGGTGATATAGAACCACCCCGGTTGCCACCCCTTCACGGTCTCCATGTAGGAGCCTTCAAGCCAGGTGATGTTGGGCATCTTGCCCACCATGGCGCCTCCGCACTCCGCTTGCTGGCCGACCACTATCTTCAACTTCACGTTGAAGATCTTCAGCCATAGGCCGAAGTGGGGCTTGATGCGGAGGAAGGCCTCGCACACGACGATAAATGCCGAGATGTTGAGGATGAAGTTGGGGGGCCAGATCATGGAAATCTAGCCCATAGTAAAACATGAACCCGCAGACAAATGAGTGGAGAGGAAATCCTAGTCCACAGACGAAGTGGTCAAGAAACACAACTGTCGCATGGGGTTCCAGAGTAGGGATGATCTGCCCTGCGTCCGGGAGCCGGTGCGCGATGTCTGCAGCCAAGTATCCGGCCTCCCGGAGCTTCGTGATGTGCTCCTCCGTAATGGAGGAGGCCATCCACTTGCCTCCCGCTCCAGACATGTTTGGAATGGCTTTACGGAGAAGGTGAGAACTTGGGCGCTGGAGCTCGAGCGTGCGAGAATGGATGAGCGAAGGAAGAAGAAGGCGTGGGTGAAAAAGGGGAATCCTTATCTCTTTATAAAGGCGGTAGAAACTGTGCGCCTCCCCACTTGCCCGTTAAAATCGCTTATTCCCCAAGCGCCACGATTGATGGAACGGTTGGGTTACCCACACCCGTATTGATGAGAATCCCGTGATAAGGGGACACGATCTCTGCTTCGACAAGACGTGCCAAGGAAACCGCCTCGCAATATGTGCAGTGGCTGGTTGGGAAAACGGTTCGAATAATGACCGGGCCGTGGCGTAATGTCACGCTATGAAAAGTTGTCAGCAGATTAGATTTGTGGAATATTGTGCTCTCTACGGTGGTATGTGGAATTTGTTTTGCAGAGCCGGACACGATCCTTGTGTTCAAAATCTTCTATGGAGTATTCGGAGAAGGAACCCACCATGCAATGCCAAAGACAATTTGCGCGCCGGACTCATCGTCATTGAAGCCTGGTTTAGGGGCTACTGAGGGAGTCCAGGATTAGGGGGTCCTCGGACAGCCGGACTATATACTTTGGTCGGACCGTTGGACTATGAAGATACAAGATTGAAGACTTCGTACCGTGTCCGGGTGGGACTCTCCTTTGCGTGGAAGGCAAGCTTGGCAATTCGGATATGTAGATCTCCTTCTCTGTGACCGACTCTGTCTAACCCTAGCCCCCTCCGGTGTCTATATAAACCGGAGGGTTTAGTCCGTAGGACAACAACAATCATAATAATAGGCTAGCTTCTAGGGTTTAGCCTCTACGATCTCATGGTAGATCAACTCTTGTAATACTCATATCATCAAGATCAATCAAGCAGGAAGTAGGGTATTACCTCCATCGAGAGGGCCCAAACCTGGGTAAACATCGTATCCCCCGCCTCCTGTTACCATTAGCCTTAGATGCACAGTTCGGGACCCCCTACCCGAGATTCGCCGGTTTTGACACCACACCAGCCTCGGCCAAACAATACGCCGCAACCTGACCTAGGCTTAATAAAGAGGTCAAGCACGCCGGACTAAACCTATGCCCCCAGGGGTCATGGGCCATCTCCCCGGGAACTCCTGCACGTTGCGTACGCGGCCGGTGAGCATACCTAGCTACCTCCTTAAAAAAGGTAGGTTCTTACGCAGTCCAACCCGGCGCGCGCCGTTCAGTCGCTGACGTCTATTAAGCTTCGGCTGACGCATACGACGCAGAACACCCATACTATGCCCACGTGATGGTTAGTGCTATCAGGCCAGAGGCCCCTCGGATCAAATATCCAAATCATAGTGGATTAGGAATGCGTGGTAACAAGGAGACTCACGAAAGATGTGACCCCGTTGCCCCATCTCGAGGACTTGCGGCAAGGGCTAGGAATGCCCGACCACGCCTCGTAATTATATCACGGGCACCCTCCAGGTCAACCCGTCTCCACATCACTCGCGGGTACCCCTCAGGGTCGACCCGCCTTTCCAAGTAGCAGTTGTAAAGTTCAAGTACCCGTGTGTCCAAACATCAAGGGGCAAACCCGAGGAATCAGCCCCAGTGAATTCCACTCGATGTAATCATCAAGGTGAACGTAATAGGGACCACCCTCGAGGTCCACGCTTGAGGGGTTGCACGACAGAGTCGTATCAGAAGTCGTTAAAGAGGAAATCACCCTCGATGACCACGACCGAATAGCTACACTACAGGGTTAACATCAGAAGTGCTGATGAGGTCTCACCCTCGGTACTCGATAGAAACCAAGTAGTGTCGAGCAACTAAGGGGAAGTGATGTGCGGTGCCGGGGCCTGGTCTTCGATCCCGTTGATCGAGTCTTCGATGATGAAGCAGGGGCAACAAGGACAAGGTGGGGGGTCACTGATGGATCACTAACCAACCTATACTAAGCAGTTTAGGATAAGAAGGTAAGGTACAACAGCAGATACAATAGCAGGCTATGCATCAGAATAGGAGCAAACAATAACAGTAGCAAAATCTAATGCAAGCATGAGAGAATGGAATGGGCAATATCGGGATGATCAAAGGGGGGGCTTGCCTGGTTGCTCTGGCAAGGAGGGGTCATCGTCGACGTAGTCGATCACAGGGGCAGCATTGGTCTCGGGGTCTATCGGAGAGAAGAGGGGGAAGAAATTGTAAATATAAAGCAAACATAGCATCACAAAGCATAACGTGGCAATATGCGGTGTTAGAGGTGAACTAACGCGGTGCTAGAGGTTGCAGACGGAGAGGGCAAACATCCGGAGGGGTTTCCCCGACGTCTGACTTTTTCCGGACAGATGAAAAGAGAGGGGGCGGTTCCATGTTCATCATGCTAGGGGCATGTGATAGATGAATGGACCGTGTATCCGGATTCGTTGGATTTTTCTGAGCAACTTTCATGTAGAAAACATTTTCATCCGAGTTACGGATTATTTTCTATGATTTTTCAAAGTTTAAACAAGATTCTGGAATTATTAATATTAATAAAAAGGAATATGACATCAGCATGCCATGTTGATGACATCAGCAGGCAACAGAGCGGCTGACCAGGTCAAAGCTGACCAGTGGGGCCACAGCGACCCACATGTCAGCCTCTATTGGCTTAACAGTTTATTAACTAATCTTAGCAGGGTCAATTAGGGGTGTGGGCCCTGGGCGTCAGTGAGTGTTTTAGGTTAAACTAATTACTTTTATTTATAAAATGTTTATTAGTCTTAAATAACAGAGGGGGCCCACATGTCAGTGTCTGGGGGCTGCCCAGTCAGCACGGTTGACTGGTCAAACCAGTCAACGGGGGTCAGCGGGTCCACTGGGGGGCACAGTTAGTGACTGCGGGGGCGGCCCTAGGCGGTGCCACATAAGCGGGGCGTCGGAGAGAGCTCTGGCGAGCCTCTCCGGCGGCGGAGTCGGCCGGGATTCTCCTACAGGGGGCCAACACGGGCGCGGGTGGGCGCGTTCGAACGGGGAGAGCCCGCCGCGTCACGTGGTGAGGCCGGCCGGAGCTGGAGCTGCCGGAAACGTCGCCGGTGACGAGGTCCGTGGTGGAGCAGCTTCGGGCGAGCACAGGATTATGGTCGCGGGGTGCTAGCTGGCTGGCTAAGGGGCTCACTGGCCTCCTGAGAGGGCCAGGAGCACGTGGGGATCGCCGGTGCGGGCAGAGAGGTACTGGGTGCACGAGCCGATGGCCATAGTGGACGGCGGAGCTCGGCTACGCTGCGAGCTAGCTGCGGTGGAGGCGGAGACGCGCGAGGAAAGGGAAAAGGGGTCGGAGCTCACCTTGGGGGCACACGGTGGCCCGTTGGGTGACTAGGAGCAGTAGTGGCACGGATTCGGGGCGGCGGCATTCGTCGGAGCTGAGGGCGAAGGCGAGGTTGTGGCGGTGCTGCGAGGTCGTCCCGGTCCGTGTGGCTCGGCGGGGAGGATGAGGAGGTCGAGGCAGAGTCTGGGGGCACGTCGGCGAGGCGAAGGTCGGCCGGTGGCCGCGGTGGAGTGCGGTGAGCAGCGACGGATAGGCGCGGCCGAGGCGGATCTGGAGGGGATAGAGTGTAGGCGGAAAGGACCAGGGAAGGGGGAGAGAGCAAGTGGGGGGAAGTGGGAGAGGACTGAGGCGTCAGGGGGGGGGGATCCTTAACCCTTATCGGCGACGTGGCAGTCGGGCGGCGCGCCTGTCCAGTGGGACGCGCCTGGTCGGAGGAGCGATGAGGAGGACGACCTGGGGCGTGTCTTTGGGCAGCTGGTGGCTTAGTTGCCAGTTGGGCCGGGCGGCCCAGTGGGGGGGTGGCCCTTTCTCTTTTTTTTCTGTTTCCTCTTTTATAAAAAAAAGAGATAGAAAATTACTATTTAGGTAACCAAAAGAGCTGAGAAAATGGTGGGACTTAGCCTATTAAATAGTTTGCATTTTTAGGCAGTGCCACAAAAAGTTTGGAGGCGAGAGGAATCCATTTGCATTTTTCGCAAACAAGATAGCACTTTAAAATGTTGAAATTGCATTGTAATAATTGCTATAGTCCATCTTAGCACTTAGGTGATGTTGTTCTCCTTAACAATTAAATGTTATGGAATTTTGGCTAAATGATGAACTATTTTGCAGCAACTTTGGTGCAACTCCATATCTCACTTGCAAATTGAGTTTTATTTCAAAGTGGAATTTCAAATAATATTTGAATCGGAGGTGATCTAGCACTGTTTGGCAAAATGAACAACTTTAATCACAGAGGGTTACTGTAGCATCACACTGGGGGTGTTACACTACATACATTATAGGCGGTTCCCAAACAGAATGGTAAAGTTTTTACTCCCCCTCCACCAACAATCATCAATCCATGGCTTGCCCAAAACAACGGGTGCCTCCAACTAACAACAATCATCAATCATGAATAATGAGCGGAGTCCACTCATCGTGAGAATAACCCACCTAGCATGGAAGATACTGACAGCCCTGGTCGCTACATGAGCGATTCGGGCATACAAGACAGATTATTATTTGAAGGTTTAGAGTTTGGCACATGCAAATTTACTTGGAACGGCAGGTAAATACCGCATATAGGTAGGTATGGTGGACACTCATGGAAGAAACTTGGTTCAAGGAATTTGGATGCACAAGCAGTATTCCTGCTTAGTACAGATATTTTGGCTAGCAAAGGGTTCTAAAATGCAAGCACCACATTTTGGAGGATCTATAACAATATAAATTCTATACAAATACACCCAATAATAACTCATTACGTTGTCTTCCTTGTCCAACTTCAACTAATTTGCTCAGTTTTGAAAATAATTAATGGGGCTCACAATCATAGAAGATGTCTAAGATAGTATATTTATATGTGAAATTTCTCTTCCTTCAATATTCTTTCATGAATTGTTCAAGTGACCAATACAATGCTTGCTAACCTTCAATAAATTTACTACCTTTACTTCTTAGATGTGAAGTCATTACTCCTGACGGGGTAAGCATATGAAACATATATAATTTCAGATTTATGACATTCAATCATTTACTCATAGGATATAAGTGAAGCACACGAGTAAATGTCAAACTACTCCAAAAAGATATAAGTGAAGATCAATGAGTAGTTAAATAATTAGGTAGCTATGTAAAGACTCTCTCTCATTTAAGAATTTCAGATCTTGGTGTTTTATTCAAATAGCAATCAAAACAAAATAAAACAACATGACGCTCCAAGCAAAACACATATCATGTGGTGAATAAAAATATAGCTCCAAGTAAAGTTACCGATAGACGAAGAAGAAAGAGGAGATGCCATCCGGGGCATCCCCAAGCTTAGGCTCTTGGTTGTCCTTGAATATTACCTTTGGGTGCCTTGGGAATCCCCAAGCTTAGGCTCTTGCCAATCCTTATTCCATAGTCCATCGAATCTTTACCCAAAACTTGAAAACTTCACAACACAAAACTCAACAGAAAACTCGTAAGATCCGTTAGTATAAGAAAATAAATCACCACTTTTGGTACTGTTGTGAACTCATTCTAAATTCATATTTGTGTAATATCTACTGTATTCCAACTTCTCTATGGTTCATACCCTACGATACTACTCATAGATACATCAAAATAAGCAAACAACACATGGAAAACAGAGTCTGTCAAAAACAAAACAGTCTGTAGTAATCTGTTACTCGAGAATACTTCTGGAACTCCAAAAATTCTACCAAATTAGGAAGTCCTGAGAAATTTGTGTACAAATCCAAAGCAAAACGAACTAGATCAGAAGCACGTTTTTGTGAATTATCAAAACTAATTTACTGGGTGTAAAAAGTTTTTGATTTTCAGCAGGATCAACACAACTATCACCGTAAGCTATCCTAAAGGTCTTACTTGGCACTTTATTGAAACAAAAGCTATAAAACATGAGTACTACAGTAGTATAATCATGTGAAAACACAAAAACAGTAAGGATAAATATTGGGTTGTCTCCCAACAAGCGTTTTTCTTTAATGCCTTTCTAGCTAGGCATGATGATGACAATGATGCTCACATAAAAGATAAGAATTGAAACATAACGGGAGCATCATGAAGCATATGACTAGCACATTTAAGCCTAACCACTTCCTATGCATAGGGATTTTGTGAGAAAACAACTTATGGGAACAATAATCAAGTAGCATAGGAAGGCAAAACAAGCATAGCTTCAAGATTTTCAGCACATAGAGAGGAAACTTGATATTATTGCAATTCCTACAAGCATATGTTCCTCCCTCATAATAATTTTTAGTAGCATCATGAATGAATTCAACAATATAACCATCACATAAAGCATTCTTTTCATGATCCACAAGCATAGAAAATTTACTACTCTCCACATAACCAATTTTTTCTCATGAATAGTAGTGGGAGCAAACTCAACAAAATAATCATCATGTGAGGCATAATCCAATTGAAAACTAAAATCATGATGACAAGTTTCATGGTTATCATTATTCTTAATAGCATAAAAGTCATCACAATAATCATCATAAGTAGCAACTTGGTTCTCATCATACTCAATTTAAACCTCTTCCAAAATAGTGGATTCATCACTAAATAAAGTCATGACCTCTCCAAATCCACTTTCATATTCATCACAATAAGATTCAACATCCTCCAAAATAGTGGGATCATTACTTCCTAAAGTTGACACTCTTGCAAACCCACTTTCATCAATATAATCACCATAGCACTACTAGGAAAAGGCCTACTAGTGGCGCACCAGTTTTGCCTACTAATGGCGCACTACTGGTGCGCCACTAGTACCACGCCACTAGTATTATATACTAATGGCGCATCACTGGTGCGCCATTAGTATCTAGTATACTAATGGCGCACCACGCCGTGCGCCATTAGTATAGAGCAACATGCGCCATTAGTATGCCTCCCAGGGGGCCATATTTACCCATGTGCTTTGGCATACTAATGGCGCACTATGGTGTGATGCGCCATTAGTATCCTTTGGCATACTACTGGCGCACTGTAGGGTGATGCGCCATTAGTATCCTTTGGCATACTAATGGCGCACTTTGGGGTGATGCGCCATTAGTATGAATATTAGGGTTTTTTTACTTTTCTGATTTTTGCACAGGTTACAAAATGTATTATTGGACAGAATATAGACAACACCACACAACAACAGCAGATTCATCGAAAACAATAGAAGATTAGTCTCCGAATACAATTCATCATATTAGTCTCCGAATTCAAAAGACCGAACAAAGAAAGAACATTACAAGTCTCGGAGACCGCGAGTAGCGAGTTTGTCTTCACATTACAAGTCGATATCGATCATCTAAACTACCATCACATAGAAGAGAGTTGCGGTCATCACGATGAGCATCATCGCGATGAAACTGGTCTTCATCCGGTTCCTCCAACGCTCCCTCCTCTCTCCCGCTAGATAGCGGGCGTATCTAGATTCCGCCTCCGCCCTAGTGGTGTACCCTTTGTAACTGTTATCGCTGAACGGTGAACCTGTCTCCGACACTCCTCCTAGTCGTCAGAGACTCAGAACCTTACCCTTGTACACGACATACGACGGCATCTCTATGCACAAGCCAAACAACAGATAATACATAAGCAATATATAAGTATGCAACAAAAGGATCGGAAGAGAAAAGGAAGACATTAATAGCACGATTCATGGTCCTACTAATAAATAGCATCGATTACATCGAAGTTGAATGACTGTCCAAACCAAAGAGACATACAAGTTCATTAAAGTTTAATTACACCATGAGCTAATCGATGTTTCAGAACTACAAATAGCATCACTACTTTCGACTCGACTCATGGGACCGGAGCGTGGATGAAGTCGCCGTCTTCCGTGATGGTCATCAAGTCGCGGGCGTTGTCAGCCTGCATTTGTAGCGTTGTGTCTATCTCACTGTTGGACGGTTGATATCTGAGGTAGAACTGCCCCGAGTTACGAAGGACGTCTTGATGGATGATTTCTGCAAACTCCAACTGGATGCGAAAGAATTCTTGTCGGAGGTCCGCGTCCTGGATTTCCGCCAAGCTTGCGGCCCAATCTTTGACATTATTTGGTAGCAGAAGGTGATTATGGTCCTGTACGATCGCCCGCATGTGATGGAGGGCGTTGTAGGCATCCTTCTGACCACCAGGCGGCTGCTTGACGCAGGGGAACGTCGTATTGTGGGTGAACACGTGCTTGCCGTACCTACGAACTGGCCTCTTAAAGGTGCCTCCAGATTTGGCGTAGCCGGGGAGAGCATCATCAAGAACTTTCTTGATATTTGTGTAGTCTATCTTGGAGTCGCGGTCCGGGTCGAAATACGTGGCCGTGGAATATTTCGGGCTTAAGAGGATGAGTGTGCGATGTGTGTCACTGCACAGAACACGGAATGTTTGAAAAAAACGATCGAAATTTAAGAAATCATATGTTACGGGGCGGTGAGGGGATGACTTACTCGGGAAAGTAAGGCACGAGGAAGTTATCCTTATCTGGGTTTGCCAGAATGACGCCTTCGAGGTGTGAACTCGCGACTTGCCGGTCTCCAGCGCTGCCCAAGATCTTGGCATGCATGTAGAAGGGGTCGACTATCACGATGTCCAGGGTCTTGTCTCGAATGATCCGCATCTCCATACACAGCGAAAAGAGCCGAACGAAGGTGTAGTGCAGCGGATGAAGGTTAAACATAGCAAAGATGTCATCAAACCGCAGGACGATCGTACCCCCGATGGTGCCATCCACAAAGCCCTTGCCCTCTGTCACCTTGTCCACGAAAACTGGGTATGCCACATCATTCTGCGAGAGACGCCGCTTCTCCAAAGAAAGAACACTGTCATGTAGACTCCGCATAGCACCGGTTGCAGCATTGAGCATATTTGTCGGTAGCATCGCCCTACCCGCCACATGCACCCTCCTCGAGATATCCTTAGGTGAAGGTGGCCTGTCCTGAGCACAGATCGTACTCGGTGCCGGCTGGCTCGCACCGGCGCCCTTGTTAGTCTTTCGTTTCCATCCCTTCTTCTTGATCTGCTGTAATGGGACCGAGTTCTGCTCACAAACCGCCTTCTTGAGTGTGTTGGGGCTGATAATATTTCGCACCTCAGCTATCTGAGGCTCGGTGAAGGCGGGAGCTGGAGGCGTCTCCTGAGAACTGAACGCCAGACGACGCCTGTAGCAATTGGATTTCTCCGCCATACCAGCTAGATCGCGGTCGTATTGGTTGGGTTCTTGAGAAGGAGGCCCACAGAACTCGTCAGCGTACCCATGTTTGGCAAAGTACTTATCGACGTTGGTAAATGTACCGTCATTGTTGTCGTCGTCGTCCGGATCCTGTGCCATATGCATGTCCGGATCCTGTGCCATAGGGATGTCCGGCATGTCCGGTAGCATTGCGGCGTTCTTGCCATGGATTGGCGCCGGCACGACTGGCGGTCTTGTCTGTGGGGTGGTGTCCCCCGCCCCCAAACGAATCTGGCTCTTCGGACAAAGCAGGGGCCAGCTTACGCAGGCGCTGAGGGTCATCCCATCTTCTTCGTCGGCCCCAGCGGGTCGAATCGGAGGTAACAGCTCGTCGTAGCCTGGCAGCACCCGAACCAGTTCAACCCTATACACTGTGGGTGGCATCGAATTACTGTGGAACACGGGGTTGCCCGGTTGAACGATTCTGCCCTTGGCGACATCGACCAACTCGCCGCCCACGAAGTGCAGGAGAGTGCAAGGAACGTCGGCGGCGCCCTGCAAAAACATGTAGGGCGTCAGGGATGCCCAATCAAAGGCAAGGAGATGAAGTCATTGGCCGAGAGGCTTAGTTACCATGATGCCATCGAGCTCGGCTAATGTCGAGGCACCGCCAACGGCGGGCGTGCAACTGACGGAGGGGCCGCTTGCCGACGTACACCCCGGTGCATTAAGCTCCAATGCCCGTGCCGGCGCCGGAGACACGAATACCGCCTCCGCCGGAGACACCAATGGCACCGCCTGAGACACCAATGGCGCCGCCTGAGACACCAATGGCGCCGCCTGCGCATTGTGCGAGTTGCTGGCCGTGAAGCTCGGAACCGGGAGAGGCCCCTGTTGGCCGCCCGCAATCCACGTCGTCAACCCATGAATCAACGTAGGCACCATGGCGGTGAGCGTCGTTCCTAGTTGTTGTTGCACTTGCTCTTGGACAATCTCCGGAATCTGCGCCACTTGTGCCTTGAGTGCTTCAACCTCGCACGGCTGGCTTTCCGAGCTGGTCCTTTTCTCCTTTCGCCCACCAGCGGTATAGTATGACGACCATTTTGTGGACAAGCCTTTGCCGGCCACACGACCAGCTGACGTCGTCTTACTGAGCTTATCCTTGTTTTTCATTGCGTTCAACGCCCTATTTAAAGGGGTGTCGAAAGGGGAGCTCTGAGACGACCCCGCGCTACTGCTTTCAGTGTCCTGCGGAAGGAACGTGGACCATTAAGAAATATTGGGGATTAATTAGAATGCAACCATATGGATCTAATTACTCAGGGGTGTATTCCTTACCAAAACAAGCTCGAGCGCCCTGGTCTTCGAATTCATGGTAAGCTCCTTTGTTACCGGGTCCTCCTTGTACGGGGCTCTGAGAAAGTTCCTGGTCTACTTGTCACAGTATTTCTCGAAGCGGGGCGGTAGGCCTTGCTCGGCACGCTCCACGTCCTCCTTGTCCCATATAGGCTCCGCCACTCTATAACCGCCGGGACCGAGTTGGTGGACCCCTAAGTTCAACTGCAGCATTTCTTTCCCCCACTGACTTGATTCGGAGGTTGCGCTGCTCTCGCACTTGATCTTGAACTCCTTGTAGTCATCTTCGCTGATCAAAGGATATTTCGCCTTGATCTTCTCATAAGTATCACCTTTTTCAATCATTGCCTTCACTGTGCTTCTCAAAGTAGAAAGGGTCGTGCTCATCCTCGTGAGGGCGGCAATGTTCACTTTGTTCCCTGAGAGGCGTGTGTTTGCAAAGTCAGCGGGGAACTTGTATCATTCATGCAGCTTCGTGAAGAGGAGGCTGCGCAAATTCCCTCGGTCCTTATGCCTTAGGCTCTCGGTGTTGATCGAGACGGTGCTCCAGAGAAAGCACCCGAGCTGAACCGAGTACCCCTTGACTACTTCTTTGGGCGCCATCGGATGCCCGTCGGAGTTCACTTCAGTAAATTCCTCCTTGACGGTGCCGAGCACACTCGGGCGGCGGTCCTTCCGTTGCCTCTTTGGTTGGCTGCCATCTGTGCGTGCGCCGCCATCATCAATGGTGGCATCCTCGGCGGCACCATCAGTGTTGTCATCCCCGATGCCGCTAGGGGTTGTGTAGTCAGGATCGGTGTCTTCCACGGCGTCCTCATAGCGGTGAGGTTCTTCCTCCAACTCCTGGGACAGCTCCCAGAATTTCTTGCCGCCCGAACCGCGGGCCTCATCGTTGTTAGCCATGTTTCGCTCTAAATAGGAAAAAAGTTTGGTCAAAAATTTGGTTATTGTCAAGGAACAAGATCATGGTCTCATCATTTAGGGTTTGTCGACACCGAGGCATCCTAAAAGCTAAGCTTTTATCATTTAGGGTTTGTCGACGCCGAGGCACCCTAAAAGCCTAAGCGTACATCATTTAGGTTCTCATCGACACCGAGGCACCCTAAAAGCCAAGGTTTTATCATTTAGGGTTTGTCGACTCTAAGTTGGGCCTAATCACTTGGCTCTATTGCCACCTATGGTTTAATGCAGCAAGAATAAAGGGGCAGTTGATCCTACTTAATTAAGTACTAAGATATCCCGGCCCATGCATTAGTAGCAAGTACCCCATATGTCCGATTTTTAGCAAAGTCATGCTAAAATTCACGGAAAATTTCAGCATGACCTTTGCTGAAAATAGGACATATGGAGTACCGAATTGCCGGAACGGAAGTTAATCGACATTCCGCAAACTCAAGGGCCTCTCGGGTACTGCAAGATCATTATCCCCGCGTAATGAAGTCCCCAATGGGTCATTTCAGAAGATCACAAGTAGCATCATCACAAGTACAACATCATACTGATTTAGTTTACCATCACAAGTAAAATCATTATCCCAGATTTTTTTATCCCCAAGAAGGAATAAAAGCAGTATGATGCATCTACTGATTTAGTTTACTGCCTTGTTAGCTTTTGTTGTTATCAGGAGTATCTCTTTCTTGTAAATCCCTCCTATGTGCATGCACCTTGCTACCCACACCACCACAAAATAATACTGGAATAAAAACATTACTATGCCAAAGCAAGTGACTTCCACAGCCACACAAATTAATTACTACTAGATGGAGTACTCCTAACTAAGCTTGTAGTACAAGTGACATGACAAGCATACCAAATAGGCAACTAAACTGTTTTTTTTACCAAATAGGCAAATAGTATATGCACACCATGCATAGAGGGACAAATCAGGAGTTCAGGACGTGGAGTCTCTGCTCCCGAGCTCAAATACACCATCTTGATCAGTAAAATAAAAAAATAGTAAATACATAAATTAAAAAAATTCTTAATTTGTTTGACAATAAACATTGCTTAATGTTCACCCTCAAACATACTGTAAATTTCCATGAAAAAAGTCATGATGCTTACACAAATCTGATGTTCACCGTCAAACTTACTTAGCATGTAAGCTAATTCAAGCTCCTAGCAGCAATGGTCACAAGTGACAGGAGCTGTGCCTGCCACTAGGATGAGCACTTAATATGGATTGATTGTGCTTTCATTTTAAATTTGCAGGTAAGAACAATGAACTTATAGAAACTCCTTAATATGAATATTATACCGATGATAAAAGAAGTGAGACAAGAAGTGTCTGCAGCCTTGAGTAGATTCCCGGGAGCTGAAGGCTGTTCACAGCTGATATCAAATATTATGTTTTATTAGCAGCAAGTAGATGTAAACTAACCTATAGCTGGAAACTAAACATATAAATGGTTGAAATACATAATTCTAGTTGTAAACTAACCTATAGCTGGAAGAAACTAACTAGAAAAAGTGAAACATGGGAGGAACCTGCTGTCAGTTTTAAAGAAGCTGATTTTTTTTAGGGGTAAGAAGCTGAATTGGCCATTCTCCATAGAAATCATACCAATTATAGCTACATGGGGGAGCTGCTAATTCATCTTCACCAACCAAATTCAGTGAATTAAGCACATAATCCAGTCAAGATAGCTATTGCTACCAGTTGTTGCTACTTTAGTTTTAAGCAAGCATCACTATGGTACTCCAAATAATTAAGTCAAGCTACTACAGTGCAAGCTAGTGCTACTCCATCAATGGCCATGTAATGCTTCTGGGGCCTGAGTGGATATGTTTATATGCAAATTGACCATAAAGCAGTGATCTGCACATTGGTCGATTTTACCAGGAAGATGTTAACAGGATAACAATAACAGGAAGAAATAGATTTATCTTACAAGCCTCCTAAGATGTACACTTCCACATTTCTAATGGCCATGTACGCTGTCACCACTGTCAATTTATTTTCATACAAACATTTTCACAAATACCTTCGAAGCAAATCCCATTACACATTATAATCTCACAATATGCAGTACATAGGAAGTAATCATCATGTTTTCCATACACAACATCCACTGCAAACATATATAATGATACAAGAAGATCACTGCCTGCAGTGTTTTTTAGAGGGCATATTCATATACTGCAACAAAATTATAGGACATACACTGCAATTAGGACAACATAGAGGCGGCGCAGCCTGCAGCGAGCCAGCAGATCCGGTCGATGCAGGAAGAGGGGGAGGAAGGGGGGAGGAGGGAGTACCTGGGCAGGCAGAGGAGGTGCTGCCCGGGGCGGCTGGAGGTTCACGGAGGGACGGCTGTGGCGGAGAACCCTAGCTCCTTCGTTTGTGCGGGAGTGCGACCCCTCCTCTGTTCGTACCGCACTTGAAAATCAAGTTAATAATGAAGGATTCAGGGGGGGGAGATGGGCGGAGGAGCAGGAGCAGTCCTTGCTCTCCCATGCGCGCCGGAGGACGAGAGCGCGAGAGGGATGGGAGCAGGGGGGCCGACGAGGGTTGTACCTTCGCAGCGGCGAGGAGGCACGATGGCGACGCGGGCGGCGGCGAGATCCAAAGGTGTCGGAGAGACAACACGGGCTCCTCGTGGTCCTCCTCCTCCGGCTCGGGGCGCGGAGGCGGCGGCGCGGGGAGCTGCAGTGGTGGGGCGCGGGCGGGGCGGCGGCTGGGAGCTGCGGTGGTGGAGGCTGGGGCGGGGCGGCGTGGGTGGAGTCTGGCGGGGTCGGGCGGCGGCGTCGGGGCAACGCGTGGGAGGATCTGGCGAGGGAGAGGGACGAAGGGGATCTGGCGAGAGGAAGAGGAAGGAATTAGCTAGGGGGGTAGCTTACTAATGGCGCACCCCGCAGCGGTGCGCCATTAGTATGTTTTTTTAGATAGCAATGGCGCACCCCCAGCCGGTGCGCGATTAGTAATCTTTTTTTATATAGCAATGGCGCGCCATCAAGAGGTGCGCCATAAGTAATTTTTTATTATTATTATTTTTTGTTGCATCTAATAATTTTTAAGAAAATGAATATGAATATGAAACAGTAATAATTTTTTTATAAAAACGGTAATAATTTTTTAAAAAATATCATCAAATTTGTTATTTGAAAATATTTATGAATATGAAAAAATATCATCAAATTTATTATTTGAAAATATCATCAAATTTGTTATTTGAAAATATAATAAAATTTGTTTTTTTTGCAATTTTAGTTACATTAATTTGTGACGGTGGAGCGGGCCGGGAGGTGCGGGGAGGGTGCGGTGGGTCGGCGGCGGCGGTGGAGCGGGAGGGTGCGGTGGGTCGTTGGCGGTGGGTGGGCGGGAGGTGCGGTGGGTCGTTGGCGGCGGTGGAGCGGGAGGTGCGGTGGGTCGGGGGCGGTGGAGCGGGAGGTGCGGGGTTCGGCAGTGACGATTGGTGGAGTGGGGAGGTGCGGTGGGTCGTCGGTGGCGGTGGAGCGGGGAGGTGCGGGGGTGGCGGCGGCGGCCGGTGGAGCGGGAGGTGCGATGGGTCGTCGGGCGGTGGAGCGGGCCGGGTGCGGTGGGTCGTCGGCGGCGGTGGAGCGGGAGGGTGCGGGGCCGGGGGGGTCGGCGGCAGCGGCCGGTGGAGCGGGGGAGAGGGTGCGGGGGGTGCTCGGTGGCGAGGGGGACCGGATCTGGCGAGGTGGGATAGCGATCGAGATGGAGGGGGATCGAGATCGAGTGTCCATGAAATTTAAAAAATATTCATGAGTTCAAAATTAAAGTGCCCATGAAATACAATCGAGAAATGAAGGCTACAATTTAAATACAATCGATCTTAGCTAGCTATCTGTTCACAATATTCTTGCCCTTATTTTTCGTAAATGGAGTTCTTCTCTTGAACGGACGTCCTTTAGGTAGGGTGGTCCTGCTTCTTCTTGTGGTGTATGCTGATACTTCATCGTTGTCGTCATGTTCCATCTTCGGGTCGCCGTACTTGTGGAAGTCTTGCTCATTGGTGACTCCATCCATTCTGATGATCTTCCTTTTGCCTCTCCTCACGACAACACGAGTGGGCTTTGGCGGGTCGGTAATGAAGAAGCATTGGTCCACTTGGGAAGCCAGTACCCATGGCTCATTTTTCGCGGTGACGCTTGCGCCCGGGTCTTGGATTTGGCCGGGTATAACCATGGTGGTGAAATACCGGTCTTCTTTATGACGCTCTTGGCCCATCTCGACACGGAACATCGGACCTTCTCTCCAACAGTAGCTCAGCTCCCAGATCTCCTCGATCCTTCCGTAGTATCTGTCCTTGTCGTTACCGGTGTAGGATTCCATCGTTACCCCGGAGTTCTAATAACCATCGCTCTTCATGTCCTTTCCCTCGGTGTAGAATGTGTAGCCGTTGATATCATACGCCTCATACATCATCAGGTTGTGCTCGGCGCCCTGTGACAAGGCGAATATGAGTTGTTCTTCCGCAGAAGAATCCTCATGTAAATGGTACGACAGAAGCTTCTGCTTGAACCAACACGTGAAACATGAGTTGTGCTCTTTGATTATATCTCTGTCCGTCCTCTGTTGGCCTCAGTCATTGTACGTCTTCTCAATAAAGGTTTTGTGCTCTACCACCCAAGGATCGACCACGTCTATGTGTTGTAGCGCGACTAGGTTTGCTCTTTCAAAGTTAGCGAGTCGACCCTCGAAGTCGACATGCATTTCGCGGCGACCCTCACGGTTACCCCATCCAGCGAGCCTGCCGAGGTGCCTATTGACGGGCAGACCAACGGGGTTCTCGATGCCTAGATAATTCGTGCAGTAGGAGATGCACTCTTCGGTCAGAAAGCCCCTGGCTATGCTTCCCTCTAGGCATGACATGTTGCGAACATATCCTTTGATGTCACCATTCATCCTTTCGAACGGCATCATGTTGTGCAGGAACGTCGGCCCGAGTTGGATGATATCCCCCACGATATGGAACAGCAGATGCACCATAACGTCGAAGAATGCGGGCGGGAAGTACATCTCAAGCTCGCATAGTATCACCATGATCTCTTCCTGTAGCCTTTTGAGTTGCCTCACGCCAACCGACTTCCGAGAGATGACATCGAAAAAGTTGCATAGGCCAAATAGCGTTTCACGGACGTGCGCGTCCATGATCCCACGGATTGGAACTGGAAGTATCTGCGTCATCAGCACGTGATAGTCGTGAGACTTCATCCCACTGAACTTCTGCTTCGCTGTGTCTAGGTATTTGCTTATCTTCCACGCGTAACCGTAAGGAAGTTTTACTCCTACGAGGCAGGTGAAAAACTGATCAATCTCCTCCTGACTTAGAGTGAAGCACGTGGGAGGGTAGTCATTTCCGGTCTTCTTGGCCTTTTTGCCTTTGCGACGACTTTCCGTGTCCTGCTTCGCCCCATCATCATCATCATCATCATCATCATCATCATCATCATCAGCGTGAAGCTCCTCCCTGATGCCCATTGATTTCAAGTCTGCGCTTGCTTTCGGCCCATCTTTGGTCCTCTCTGGCATGTTGAGCAGGGTACCAAGCAGACTCTCGCACACGTTCTTCATGATATGCATGACATCAAGGCTGTGAGGCACACGGTGGATCTTCCAGTACGGCAAGTCCCAGAAAACAGACCTCGTTTTCCATACCTTTAGCAGCGGCTCTGGCGCCTTTCACTTCTTTCTGTGCTCTGGCGCCTTTTGCTTCTTTCTCGGCAGTGGGCAATCTTTCCAATTTTTCAACAGCTGGTCTATTTCCTCGCCGCTCCTCGTACGCGGGCGTCTTCGGGGTTCGGTTTCACCATCGAACAGATCCTTGCGTTTCCTCCACGGGTCATCATCGCGAAGCCACCTTCGATGTCCCATGAACACGGTTTTCGAAGACCCAGGATCTCTATCTATCCGGCGATACGTTGTGTCATCCATGCACCTGACGCATCCAGAAAATCCGCGGACCACGTGCCCCGCGAGATATCCGTAACCGAGATAGTCATGCACCGTCGTGAGCAGTGCGGCTCTCATAGGGAAATATTCTTTCTCTGCGGCGTCCCACGTATTGGTTGGCGTTTTCCACAACGTGTCTAGCTCCTCTTTCAGCAGCCCTAGATACAGATTGATGTCGTTCCCTGGTTGTTTTGGCCCTTCAATTAGCATACTCATGTGAATGTACTTCCTCTTCATGCACAACCAGGGGGGAAGATTGTACATCCACACAAACACAGGCCAGGTGCTATGTGTGCTTCTCTGGCTACCAAACGGATTGACTCCATCGGTGCTCGGGCCCAGCACGATGTTCCTTGGATCCTTCCCAAATTCTGGGTGTTCGAAGTTCAACGCTTGCCACTGGCTCCCATCCTTAGGGTGACTCAGCATCTTGTCTTTTCTATTTATCTCCGGATCATTTGCGTCATCTTCTGGCTTCTTCTCATCCCTATCCGCGTGCCAACACAGGAGCTTTGCTACCTTAGGGTCCGCGAAATACCGCTGCATACAAGGAGTGATCGGAAAGTACCACACCACTTTTCGAGGAGCTTTCTTCCTCTTCTTGTATCGAGTGACGCCGCACACTGGACATATGGTAGACTCCGCGTGCTCGTCCCGATAAATGATGCAATTGTTCATGCACACATGGTATTTCACGTGCGGTAAATCCATAGGACACACGATTTTCTTCGCCTCCTCGAAACTAGTCAGGCACTTGTTCCCCTTGGGAAGACGTTCGTGCGAATGACATGTTCTCGCCGGCACGCGCCGGTCATTTTTGTTTTATCTTCATCTCCGAGCCATGAGCGTTACTTTCAAGCCGGTATCCTCGGCCTGCATCCTTCATACAATGGAGTAACCGCTCTATCTCCAGCTTGATCCAGCTTGGCTTTCTCTCGGCGGCAGCTCTTGTGTTATCTGTCTCGCTTGAGAAGCAGCTCTTGAATATGAGGGTCCTGCACCCAGCCCATCGATGGTCCATCGCCGTCGCTCCGCCGACATCTTCATCTTCATGATCATGCCCTTCGCCTGCTCCGACATCTTCCTCATCATCATGTCCTGCATCTTCTACATGATGATCGTGTACAAGATCACCGCCGTGATCATGTCCCGGAGATTCTTCGCCTTCTCGCCGCCCGAGCTGCGGTGGTTGTCTTGCTGCCCTTCCTCATTTCTTGCCCGCCCCATGGACGACTTCATAGTCATGTTCATCACCTTGCCACCGATAGCCATCCATGAAACCACGCAAGAGCAGGTGGTCCCGCACCTGCCCGAATCCGGTCCGCAATAAGGCTCTTCACTTGCATCTTCGACACGGACATCTTATCCCGCCTCGCTCTTTTGAAGCATCTCGGCCTTCGCGGAGCTCAAAAACCTATTCACGATGCCTTCGGTCATCGTGCGGACCATGGTCGCCTGTGGAGTAGAGCAAAACGATATTTTAGAACCAAGAAAAAAATTGGCATGAATTTCCCTAAAAATAGGACCAAAAAGAATGCATAGTGCCAAAATTCTCGCCGAAACGGAAATGAATCAACATTCCGGCAAAATATTGGCAACTATCGCATTTCAAATACCGGTACCTGCAAACACAAACATATATGCAACACCACAAACATACATAGATCTAGCTAGGCCACAAAAAGTGCATGTGCACGTTGTTGGAGGGAGAACAACATAAAGATAGCTTCCCCCCTTACTTACCTATCTACAAAAGGTAATTTAACCACTTAATTTGGATAAATCTATGGTGCAAATGAGGTGAGGAGGAGGAGGCAGCCGAGACAAGCTTGGAGGAGGAGGTGGAGACAATGAAGTGGGGAATATCTTGTTGGTCCCAGGTTACTAATGGCGCACCTGCTGGTGGTGCGCCAATAGTAGTTTTGCAATATATATATATATATATATATATATATATATATATATATATATATATATATAATGGCACATCAGTGGCATAGTGCGCCATTACTAGTTTAAACTAGTAATGGCGCACTATGCCACGGTGTGCCATTAGTAGTTTTGAAAAAAAAAAGAATAAAAAACAACAGTAGTGGCGCACTGTGTGGCTGGTGCGCCATTACTAGTTAGCACTAGTAATGGCGCACTGTGCCAGCATGCGCCATTAGTATGTTTGGAAAAAAAATTACTAGTGGCGCACCATGTGCCTGGTGCGCCATTAGTGTCTTCCACACTAATGGCGCACCTGCACATGGTGCGCCACTGCTATATAGTAGTGGAGCACCACATGTCAGGTGCGCCATTAGTATCCATTTCATCTATAGCCCTTTTCCTAGTAGTGTAGGTAAGAGGCATGCTATCATCATAAAAACTTTGCTCATCAAAACTTGGGGGACAAAAATATCATCTTCATCAAACATAGCTTCCCCAAGCTTGTGGCTTTGCATATCATTAGCATCATGGATATTCAAGGAATTCACACTAACAACATTGCAATCATGCTCATCATACAAAGAACTAGTACCAAACATTTTAATGCATTCTTCCTCTAGCAATTGAGCACAATTTTCCTTTCCATCATTCTCACGAAAGATATTAAAAAGATGAAGCGTATGAGGCAAACTCAATTCCATTTTTTTGTAGTTTTCTTTTATATACTAAACTAGTGATAAAACAAGAAATAAAAAGATTCAATTGCAAGATCTAAAGATATACCTTCAAGCACTCACCTCCCCAGCAACAGCGCCAGAAAAGATCTTGATGTCTACTACGCAACCTTCTCCTTGTAGACGTTGTTGGGCCTCCAAGTGCAGAGGTTTGTAGGACAGTAGCAAATTTACCTCAAGTGGATGACCTAAGGTTTATCAATTCATGGGAGGCATAGGATGAAGATGGTCTCTCTCAAACAACCCTGCAACCAAATAACAAAGAGTCTCTTGTGTCCCCAACAAACCCAATACAATGGCAAATTGTATAGGTCCACTAGTTCGGCGAAGAGATGGTGATACAAGTGCAATATGGATGGTAGATATGAGTATTTGTAATCTGAAAATATAAAAACAGCAAGGTAACTAATGATAAAAGTGAGTGTAAACAGTATTGCAATGGTAGGAAACAAGGCATAAGGTTCATACTTTCACTAGTGCAAGTTCTCTCAACAATAATAACATAACTAGATCATATAACTATCCCTCAACACGCAACAAAGAGTCACTCAAAAGTCACTAATAGCGAAGAACAAGCGAAGAGATTATTGTAGGGTATGAAACCACCTCAAAGTTATCCTTTCTGTTCTATCTATTCAAGAGTCCGTAGTAAAATAATATGAAGCTATTCTTTCCGTTCGATCTATCATAGAGTTCGTACTAGAATAACACCATAAGACACAAATCAACCAAAACCCTAATATCACCTAGATACTCCATTGTCACCTCAAGTATCCGTGGTCATGATTACACGATATGCATCACACAATCTCATATTCATCTATTCAACCAACACAAAGAACTTCAAAGAGTGCCCCAAAGTTTCTACCGGAGAGTCAAGACGAAAACGTGTGCCAATCCCTATGCATAAGTTCATTGAACCCGCAAGTTGATCACCAAAACATACATCAAGTAGATCACGTGAATATCCCATTGTCACCACAGATAAGCACGGCAAGACATACATCAAGTGTTCTCAAATCCTTAAAGACTCAATCCAATAGGATAACTTCAAAGGGAAAACTTAATCCATTACAAGAGAGTAGAGGGGGAGAAATATCATAAGATCCAACTATAATAGCAAAGCTCGCGATACATCAAGATCGTGCTAAGTCAAGAATACGCGAGAGAGAGAGAGAGAGAGAGAGATCAAACACATAGCTACTGGTACATACCCTCAGCCCCGAGGGTGAACTACTCCCTCCTCGTCATGGAGAGCGCCGGGATGATGAAGATGGCCACCGGTGAGGGATTCCCCCACCAGCAGGGTGCCAGAACGGGCTCCCAAGAGGTTTTTGGTGGCTACAGAGGCTTGCGGCGGCCGAACTCCCAATCTATTGTGATCCCCGATGTTTTTAGGGTATATGGAGATATATAGGCGAAAGAAGTCGGTCAGGGGAGCCACGAGGGTGGGGGCGCGCCTCCCTGCCTCGTGGCCACCTCGAAGCTTCCCTTACGTGCACTCCAAGTCCCCTGGATTGCTTCCGTTCCAAAAGTAACTTTCCCGAAGGTTTCATTCCGTTTGGACTCCGTTTGATATTCCTTTTCTTCGAAACACTGAAATAGGCAAGAAAACAACAATATGGGCAGGGCCTCCGGTTAATAGGTTAGTCCCAAAAATAATATGAAAGTGCTTCGTAAAGCCCATAAACATCCAAAACAGATAATATAATAGCATGAATGCTTCATAAATTATAGATACGTTGGAGATGTATCACCTGCATCTAGAGTATTACGTCCATAAGAACATAGTAACACATTAAGAAAGATGATGATGTAGAGGGATAAACTCATGCAATATGATATAAACCCCATCTTTTAATCCTCGATGGCAACAATACAATATGTGCCTTGCTGCCCCTGCTGTCACTGGGAAAGGACACCGCAAGATTGAACCCAAAGCTAAGCACTTCTCCCATTGCAAGAAAGATCAATCTAGTAGTCCAAACCAAACTGATAATTCGAAGAGACTTGCAAAGATAACCAATCACACATAAAAGAATTGAGAGGAGATTCAAATACTTCTCATAGATAAACTTGATCATAAACCCACAATTCATCGGATCTCGACAAACACACCGCAAAAAGAGTTACATCGAATAGATCTCCAAGAAGATCGAGGAGAACTTGGTATTGAGATTCAAAGAGAGAGAAGAAGCCATCCAGCTAATAACTATGGACCCGAAGGTCTGTGGTAAACTACTCACAACTCATCGGAGAGGCCTTGGCGATGATGTAGAGGCCCTCCGTGGTCGATTCCCCCTCCGGCGGAGTGCCGGCGAAGGCTCCAAGATGGGATCTCGCGGATACAGAAGGTTGCGGCGGTGGAATTAGGTTTTCATGGTGCTCCTGGATGTTTTAGGGGTACGTGGATATATAGGAGGAAGAAGTAGGTTGGTGGAGCCTCGAGGGTCCCACGAGGGTGGGGGGCACGCCCACCCCCTAGGGCGCGCCGGGCACCATCATGGCTGCCTCGTTCGCTTCTTGACGTCCACTCCAAGTCTCCTGGGTTGCGCTTGTTCCAAAAAGATCGCTCCCGAAGGTTTCATCCCGTTTGGACTCCGTTTGATATTCCTTTTCTTCGAAACACTGAAATAGGCAAAAAAACTGCAATTCGGGCTGGGCCTCTGGTTAGTAGGTTAGTCCCAAAAATGATATAAAAGTGTAAAGTAAAGCCCATAAACATCCAAAATGGGTAATATAATAGCATGGAACAATCAAAAATTATAGATACGTTGGAGATGTATAAATGGCTCAGGAGGAAAAGGCATGGGTTTCTAAACCCATGTTCTCTTTCTTTACCGTGCTTCCTAGCAACAAAATCTCTCTTATCATAACGTTGATTCTTTGATTGTGGGTTATCAAGATCAATAGGAAGTTCAATCTCTACACCATTATTATTGCTAGGTTGAGCATCAACATTAACATTATCACTAGGTTCATGTTCATTACCAGATTGTGTTTCAGCATCAAAAATAGAAATATCATTGGGATTCTCAGGTGTGTCTGCAACAGGTTCAGTAGAAGCATGCAAAGTCATATCATTTTTCTTTTTCTTCCTTTTAGAATGACTAGGTGCATCTAAATTATTTCTCTGAGAATCTTTCTCAATTCTCTTAGGGTGGCGTTCATGATACAAAGGTTCCTGAGTCATTTTACCAGTTCTAGTAGCCACTCTAACAACAAAATCATGTTTATTATTTAATTCATCGAGCAAATCACTTTGAGCCTTAAGTACTTGTTCTGCTTGAGTGGTAACCATAGAAACATATTTACTAATGAGTTTAAGTTCACCTTTAACTCTAGCCATATAATCACTCAAGCATCCAATCATGTAAGAATTACTCTTTAATTCTCTACCAACATAAGCATTGAAGTTTTCTTGTCTAGCCATAAAGTCATCAAATTCATCCAAGCATTGGCTAGCAAACTTAGTAGACGGGATTTCAACTTTATCATATCTATAGAGAGAATTTACCTTGACTACATGTGTCGGGTTATGAAGACCATGTGTTTCTTCAATAGGTGGTATATTAAGACCATATATTTCTTCAACAGGAGGTAAATTCTTAACATATTCAGCTTTAATACCTTCTTCTTTCATAGATTTCTTTGCCTCTTGCATATCTTCAGGACTGAGAAATAGAACACCCCTTTTCTTCGGAGTTGGTTTAGGAGTTGGATCGGGAGTTGGTTCAGGAAGAGTCCAATTATTTTCATTAGTCAACATATTATTCAATAGCAATTTAGCTTGATCGACTGTTCTTTCCCTGAAAACACAACCAGCACAACTATCCAAGTGGTCCTTGGAAGCATCGGTTAGTCCATTATAAAAGATATCAAGTATTTCATTTTTCTTAAGAGGGTGATCAGGCAAAGCATTAAGTAATCGGAGAAGCCTCCCCCAAGATTGTGGGAGACTCTCTTCTTCGATTTGCACAAAATTATATATTTCCCTCAAGGCAACTTGCTTCTTATGAGCAGGGAAATATTTAGTAGAGAAGTAATAAATCATATCCCGGGGACTACGCACACAACCAGGATCAAGAGAGTTAAACCAAGTTTTAGCATGACCCTTTAATGAGAATGGAAATATCTTAAGGATATAATAGTAGCAAGATTTCTCATCATTAGTGAACAGGGTGGCTATATCATTCAATTTAGTAAGATGTGCCACAACAGTTTTAGATTCATAGCCATAAAAAGGATCAGTTTCAACCAAAATAATTATCTCAGGATCGACAAAGAAATCATAATACTTATCAGTAACAAAGATAGGTGAAGTAGCAAAAGCAGGGTCATATTTCATTCTAGCATTCAGAGTTTTCTGTTTCAGTTTAGCTAATAACTTCTTAAGATTAGATCTATCATTGCAAGCAATAAAATCTCTAGCAGTTTCTTCATCCATAACATAACCCTCGAGAATAATAGGCAATTCATATTTAGGGGGAGAACCTTCATCATCACTATCTTCAATAATTTCATTTTCAAGAATTTCATTCTCTCTAACCCTAGCAAGTTGTTCATTAAGAAATTCACCTAATGGCACAGTAGAATCAAGCACAGAAGTAGTTTCATCATAAGTATCATGCATAGTAGAAGTGGCATCATCAATAACATGCGACATATCAGAATTAATAGCAGAAGTAGGTTTAGGTGTCGCAAGTTTACTCATAATAGAAGGAGAATCTAGTGCAGAGCTAGATGGCAGTTCCTTACCTCCCCTCGTAGTTGAGGGATAAATCTTAGTTCTTTCATCGTTCAAGTTCCTCATAATGATCAGCAGATATAAATCCCAAGTGACTCAAAGAATAGAGCTATGCTCCCCGGCAACGGTGCCAGAAAATAGTCTTGATAACCCACAAGTATAGGGGATCGCAATAGTTTTCGAGGGTAGAGTATTCAACCCAAATTTATTGATTCGACACAAGGGGAGCCAAAGAATATTCTCAAGTATTAGCAGTTGAGTTGTCAATTCAACCACACCTGGATAACTTAGTATCTGCAGCAAAGTATTTAGTAGAAAAGTAGTATGGAAGTAACGGTAAAAGTGGAAAAAGTAATGGTAGCAGTTTTGTAGTCATTGTAACAGTGGCTACGGTAAAGTAAATAAGCAAAGCACAATATGTGAAAAGCTCGTAGGCATTGGATCAGTGATGGATAATTATGTCAAATGTGATTCCTCGTGTAATAGTTACAACATAGGGTGACACAGAACTAGCTCCAGTTTATCAATGTAATGTAGGCATGTATTCCGAATATAGTCATACGTGCTTATGGAAAAGAACTTGCATGCCATCTTTTGTCCTACCCTCCCGTGGCAGCGGGGTCCTAATGGAAACTAAGGGATATTAAGGCCTCCTTTTTATAGAGTACCGGGCCAAAGCATTAACACTTAGTGAATACATGAACTCCTCAAACTACGGTCATCACCAAGAAGTATCCCGATTATTGTCACTTCGTGGTTGTCGGATCATAACACATAATAGGTGACTATAGACTTGCAAGATAGGATCAAGAACTCACATATATTCATGAAAACATAATAGGTTCAGATCTGAAATCATGGCACTCAGGCCCTAGTGACAAGCATTAAGCATAGCAAAGTCATAAGAACATCAATCTCAGAACATAGTGGATACTAGGGATCAAACCCTAACAAAACTAACTTGATTACATTTTAAATCTCATCCAACCCATCACCGTCCAGCAAGCCTACGATGGAATTACTCACGCACGGCGGTGAGCATCATGAAATTGGTGATGGAGGATGGTTGATGATGACGACGCCGACGAATCCCCCTCTCCGGAGCCTCGAACGGACTCCAGATCAGCCCTCCCGAGAGAGATTAGGGCTTGGCGGCGGCTCCTTATCGTAAAACATGATGAAACTTGCTCTCTGGTTTTCTTCTCCGCGAAAGCAAATATATGGATTTGGATTTGAGGTCGGTGGACGTCCAGGGGGCCCACAAGGCAGGGGGCGTGCCCTAGGGGAGAGGCGCGCCCCCACCCTCATGGACAGGGTGTGGACCCCCTGACGTTGATTCTTTCGCCAGTATTTTTTATTTATTCTGAAAAGTTGCTCCGTGGATTTTCAGGTCATTCCGAGAACTTCTATTTCTGCACAAAAATAACACCATGGCAGTTCTGCTGAAAATAGCGTCAGTCCGGGTTAGCTCCATTCAAATCATGCAAGCTAGATTGCAAAACAAGGGCAAAAGTGTTTGGAAAAGTAGATACGACGGAGACGTATCAGTAACACAGGCAAGAACCCTTTCTTTGACTGATCCATTTTGAACTTCTTCAAAACTTTATCAAGGTATGTGCTTTGTGAAAGTCCAATTAAGCGTCTTGATCTATCTCTATAGACTTTGATGCCCACACTACTAGGAAAAGGGCTATAGATAGGACTGATTCTAATGGCGCACCAGGTAAGTAGTGCGCCACTACTATATACTAATGGCGCACCGGTTGCTCGTGCGCCATTAGTGTGGAAGACAATAATGGCGCACCGTGCTCACGGTGCGCCACTACTATTGATTTTTTTTCCCATTTTTCCATACAAACTAATGGCGCAGGGATGGCAAAGTGCGCCATTACTAGTTAGAACTAGTAATGGCGCACGACCAAGACAGTGCGCCATTAGTATATAATTTTGTTTTTACTTTTTTGCAAACCTACTAATGGTGCACTATGCCAAAGCGCAGTCGTGTTTATACCCGAAGCCAAATCCAAGACCGCGGCCGCAAACGTCACCGCGAAAAATGAGCCATGGGTACTGGCTTCCCAAGTGGACCAATGCTTCTTCATTACCGACCCGCCAAAGCCCAGTCGTGTTGTCGTGAGGAGAAGCAAAAGGAAGATCATCGGAATGGATGGAGTAGCCAATGAGCAATACTTCGACAAGTACAGCGACCCGAAGATCGAACATGACGACAACGATGAAGTAGCAGCACACACCACAAGAAGACACTAGTGCAGAACCGGGCAATAGCACCGGTTCGTAAGGCCCTTTAGTGCCGGTTTAGGAACCGGCACTAAAGTGTGGGCACTAAAGGCCCCCCCCTTTAGTACCGGTTCAGCACGAACTGGTGCTAAAGGGCCACCACGTGGCACGAGCCAGCTCCAGGGGCCGGGAGCCCTTTAGTACCGGTTGGTAACACCAACCGGTACTAAAATGTTTGGGGGGGGGGGTTGGTTTTATGATTTCTTTTTCATTTAATTTTGTGTTTTCCATTTTAATTCTTTTTCGTTTCACCCGCAGATATATATATAATAACTCATGCATGCTCGCATCATACATCATCATATATAATAACAAGTCCTACTAGCTAATTAATCAAGCATCATCATACAACTTCTACTCGTTATTAATAATAAGTCATACGATCATCATCCTCATAGTCATCGAACCCAACCCTACATAATTGTTCTTAGCACATGATCATCAAGATCGGTAGGATCGGACCTAAACACACTTAAGGTAAAATAGCATAAAACAATATAGACCCGACTCTCCATTATGAAGAATGGAGATCATCCTGTCTCCAATTCTTGCGCCTCGCTTCCTTTTGCTTCCAAGAAGCTCCTTACGACTGTCCATACATTTTTCCATCCTTTGATTGTCATGTCTCCACTTCTTTTAGAAATCCGGTATGGACAGTTGAGATTCAGAGGATGACCTGGATATATGTTCAAACACTAACGCTGCCGCCATTTCGATACATCAAATGAGGCACACAATTCTCTGGGATAAGCTGTTGAAAACATAGTAATAACTTCGTAATTAGCAATGATGTACTAGTTTTAGAAGTACGCAAAAGATGCACGGATGTCGTAATAGTAAAAAACTTACCAGGGTATCTCCATGGTAGTTATCAGAGTTCAACACGTGCACTAGTGGCACGTATTGACCATAATGTTGAGGAGTTCGATTGTAGATATTGTAATTCTCAATATCATTACAAAATCCAACCAGATGAGTTTTCTCCTTGTAAGTTAACTCAGAGCCATCGGTGTAGTAAGTTCTATCTACCATATTCTGCACATTCTTTGATACTTCAAAATAAGCTGTCAATGGAAATAAGCTGTCAACTATTTTGAAATGAACAATATAAGTTCTATTAATAATTAACTATGTTTGAGAAACTCACATAGCGGTAGAACTGGAGGAGTATCAACAAGGACCCAAATGTCCATATTGTCTTGCTCGATTTCAGGATCACCAAGATCCATGGTGACAAGCATACCCTCATCAAAACCATACAATTTGCAAAATGCTTCCCAATTTTTGCAACCAAAATGGGTTACGCTCTCAGCATTATACAACTTTACTTCAAAATCCACATCATGATGGGTCCTTAGGTGAATTTTCTTCGTTTCAAAATTTTCATGGTCTTCAAAATCCATCCTCTCCAAGACATAGCGTCTTGCATGGCATGGGATCAACTATACTCGAATTGTAAAAGATGAAAATTACACGTTGAAATAGTTGAAGTCATGCTTAATTATGAAAAAAAAACTATACTCGAATTGTAAAAGATGAAAATTACCGTTTCAACTTCGAAAGTCTCCTCGAGCTTAATGCTGAAGCGCCGACCATCGTCCAGGTGAGGCCTGTCGCACTCACCTTGATCGTCGTGGCACCAATCGCACCCCGGGAGACTTTCCTATACGTTCATAATTCAAAGACTAAATTAGATCATTATTATTCAACTAATCATATGCATATGCCTTGCATATAGTGCTCTCCAATTTGACTAAAAAAGAAACTAGTTCTATTAATTTTCTTGCTAAAAATAAACTACTTCAACTAGTTCAACTACTAAGCACTTACTATAAATAGAATAATGTAGTACTTACACAAAATAGAATAATTTATATAAACTCAAAATATATATAAAATTAAATAAACAAAAAACTCATTAACAAACTAAAAATAAACTAGTTATATTAATTATTCAACTAGTTCAAATCTCATATACCTAAATAAATAAACTAGTTCGACAATTTTCTTACTAAAATAAACTAGTTATATTAATTATTCAACTAGTTCAAATCTCACATACCTAGCTAATTAATATCTAATTAAATTTTCTAAAACCAGAAAACAGAAAACAGAAAATAAGTAAAAAATGTGTGTGTGTGTATGTGTGTAGTGTGTGTGTGTGTATATATGTGTGTGTGTGTGTGTATGTGTGTGTACACAGACGCCGCCGCCGCCAGACAGACGAAAGGGGCGCCAAGACGTCTGGGGTGGCGGCGTGACTGGGCGGGCGCAAGCGCTGGTCTGAGAGACGACTGGGACATGGCGACGACGACGGACGGCGGCGGCGTTGAGCGGGCGCGCGAGACGATTTAACGATGACGGGCGGCGGCGGGGACAGCGACGACAACGACGGACGACGGCGATAAAGCGGCGACGGCAGGATCGGCGGCGGCGATGTCGCGAGAGGTTGGAGACGGCGGGGAGATGTAACTGAAATTTTCGTAAGTGCTATATATATAGGATGGGCCTTTAGTACCGGTTGGAGCCACCAACCGGTACTAAAGGCCAACTTTGGCCAGGCCAAGAGGCGGGAAGAGCAGGCCTTTAGTACCGGTTGGTGGCTCCAACCGGTACTAAAGGGTGATCTTTAGTACCGGTTGGAGCCACCAACCGGTACTAAAGGCCTCGCGCTGCCACCCCGCAGTTCGCAAAGTTTAGTCCCACCTCGCCGGGCGAAGGGCAGCCGCACTGGTTTATAAGCCCAGTCGCGGCTGCCTCTTTGAACTCCTCTATATAGCAGGCTTGTGGGCCTAATTTCTGCGCGCTGCCCTGTGAGTCTGCTGGGCCTTTAGGGCCTGTAATTGCACGCCTGTGGCGTAGCAGGCCCACAGGGCAGCGCCCCAATTTAATTTATATCTTTTTCTTTTCTGTTTCTTCTATTTATTTCTTCGTAGTTTTTTGTATAGTTTTTTTCTTTTCTGTTATATTTATTTGTGAGTAGTTTTTCATCTAGTTTGCCAAAATTCAACATTTTCAGAGTTCATTTTGTAGTGACTTTCAGTTTCACGGTCATTTTGTGAACGATTGAAAAATAGCAAATATAATTTTTTCTTTTCTGTCATATTTATTTCTGAGTAGTTTTTTCTTTTCTGCTATATTCATTTTCTTCTATTTATTTCTGAGTAGTTTTTTTATATAATTTTTTTCTTTTCTGCTATTTTTTCTTTTCTGCAAAACTTGATGGTCAAAGTCTAGAGTTATAACCAAAGTTTTAAAAAAAAGAAATTCTGGTGTTGTAATAAGTTTAAAAAAATAAAATGCCTTTGTAACAGATGAGTTTAATTTCGTCAGAAACCTGACTACTTCGAAAGAGATTGTTCAGTTTGTAGTGCTTTTCAATTTCCAGGTCATTTAGTTCTGAAAACAAATCATTGAATGCATGAAAAATAGCAAATGAAGGCAGAAATGGTTGAAAGTTGATGACGTCGCTTTGAATGGTGCATACTGAACGCTTCTTCTTCTTCTTCTTCTTCTTCTTCTTCTTCTTCTTCTTCTTCTTCTTCTTCTTCTTCTTCTTCTTCTCCTTCCTCTTCTTCTTCTTCTACTTCGAAATAGATTGTTCAGTTTGTAGTGCTTTTCAATTTCCAGGTCATTTAGTTCTCAAAACAAATCATTGAATGCATGAAAAATAGCAAATGAAGGCAGAAATGGTTGAAAGTTGATGGCGTCGCTTTGAATGGTGCATACTGAACGCTTCTTCTTCTTCTTCTTCTTCTTCTTCTTCTTCTTCTTCTTCTTCTTCTTCTTCTTCTTCTTCTTCTTCTTCTTCTTCTTCTTCTTCTTCTTCTTCTTCTTCTTCTTCTTCTTCTTCTTCTTCTTCTTCTTCTTCTTCTTCTTCTTCCTCTTTCTTCTTCTTCTTCCTCTTCCTCTTCCTGCTTGTGATAGTTTTAAAAATAACATGTCCAAATTGACATATTTAAATTGTGCATCTGAACGGAGAAAAAATACATTGGTCAGTACCGCCTTTCAGCCAAAACGCGCTACTGCTACAGAGAAGTACATATAAAAAATACATTGAGCATCAATTATCTTTTTGTATAGAATCTACATCGTCAATAGGAATCTAGTACATATAAAAAATACATTGATCATCAATGATCTTTTTGTATAGAATCTACATCGTCAATAGGAATCTACCACCGATTTAAGAACCGGCGAAGACTCCTATTGCAGCCACAGATCCTACACATAGAGTTCAATGAAGACCAACTGCTTGTGATAGTTTGAGAAGTAACATATTTAAGGTGGTAAAAGGCTTGTTAGGGGAGCGAGGTGGGACTAAAACAGCCTGCCATTAACGTCATTAGTACCGGTTCATGGTTGAACGGCACTAAATGGTGATGGTGGGGCCATAGTTCGACCGCAGGTGACACGACCTCTTTAGTACCGGTTCGTGGTACGAACCGGTACTATTGATCGCCGCCACGAACCGGCACTAATATACACATTAGTGCCGGCTCTAATGCAAACCGGCACTAATGTGCTTCACGTTTGACCCTTTTTCTACTAGTGAGAAGCAGGACCACCCTACCTAAAGGACGTCTGTTCCACAGAAGAACTCCATTTGCGAAAAAGAAGGGCAAGAAGATTGTGAACAGATAGCTAGCTAAGATCGATTGTATTTAAATCGTAGTCTTAATTTCTCGATTGTATTTCATGGGCACTTTTTGATATCATGAATATTTTTAAATTTCATGGGCACTTTTGAATTCATGAGGACACTTGATCTCGATCCTCCATCTCGATCTCGATCCCGCACCTCCCCGCTCCACCGCCGCCGATGATATTTTCAAGTAAGAAATTTGAACATATTTTTTTAAAAATTATTACTGTTTTATAAAAAATATTACTGTTATGATTTAAACAATTTGAACATATTTAAACACAAATAAATATAAAAACAGCATTTAAAATGCATAAAAAATATTGGGGAGCACAGGAATTGAACCCTGGACCTCTGTGTGTGTGTCTTGCGTCTTGACCAGTCGGGCTAGTGGGTTGGTTCTGTTGTAGATAGGGTTAGGTTGTAGATATGGTTAGTGGGCTAGATTAAAACAAAATTCTAATGGCGCACCGAGGGGTGGTGCACCATTAGAATAGTCATACTTATGGCGCACAACTGGACGGTGCGCCATTAGAACCCTCCCCCTAGATATCCTCCTCCTCTCGCCAGATCCCTTGACCCTCTCTCCTCGCCACAGATCCACCCGCTGCCCGACCCACGCCGCCGCCGCCCGCGCCTCCGTCTCGTCGCCGCCCCTAGTCAGCCCCTGCCCTGCCCCCCATCGCCAGGCGCCCCAATCCACCCTCCTCGCCTTCACCGCACCCATCCACCCCTCCTCGCCTTCCCAGCCCTCGAGCTCCACCGTGCGAGGCGACACGCAAGGCGGCGGGCAGAATCTGCTTCAACATCGGGCCGGCGAGCCACGGAACCAGGGCGCAACGGCGCTCGACCCCTCCACCCCCCTCCACCTCTTCTTCCTTGGGTCGCCGCTGTCTTCCTCAACTTCGGCCACCTCTGTTGCTACTAAGCTGTCGCAGGGCCTCCTTGCGCCTCCCCGGTGAGCTCCGCCTCCTCTCCCCTCTTCCTTCTCGCGTGCCAAGAAATGCATAGCAATTATTTGCTTCACTTAGTCATTGATGGTCATTCAGTATGAAATTACAACCTGCAGGTATTGGTTGGAATGTGTAACTACAATTTACAGGGGAAATGTTTGCAGTTAAGTTATGTGGTTGGAAAGATCATGTGTCATTAGAAACTTGGAAGCTAAAAACATTGTGATCCTCACCATAAGGATGATTATATCTTCCATGCCTGAATAGCTCTGCCTAAATAATAAATAGATAAAGGTAAAACTAAACCATGCTCAGCGATGAGATGATGTCAACTGACAACCAAAGCAAACTTGTTCATCATCACAAAAGCAAACTTGTTCAACATAACAAAAGCAAACTTGTTCAACATAACAAAACCAAACTTGTTCAACCACATAACTACAAACTGAGACACAGTAGTAGGGGTCATCCCAATACCACAAAAAACTCAATATCCCCAGTAGTAGGGGTCATCCCAATGATCCTCCGCCTCTTGCTAGAGCTCGAAACCTTCTTTGGTGATTTCGATTTTCTTCCATGCCTCGTAGGTGACGTACGCATCTTTCGCGGCGTACTCGATGAGCTTGTTTGGCAGTGGGCTGTCCCCCCATAGTAGGTGGTCCAATTCTGTCGATCATCGCTTCATTTTTGAGTAGGATGGGTGGATGAGGCTGGCTGCAAACTCAGCCAAAGACTGCCACTTCTTTCCATTGTTTAGAACTCTCCATTTGCGCTGCAAGTCGGCGTACTTGTCGGGTTGATTTCAAACCAGACAACTTCAGCTTCTCCTTGTCGCCTCCAATGCAGAAGCCAACAAAGGTGTACAGCTTCTTCTCCTGCAGGAGCGGCGGAGTTCCTTGGGCCTGCATAAAATAATCTTTAGCATTCAAATTCATCTACTTCAAAAACTTCAGAAACTACAGAATTAAAATGGGTTCAGTTGAAGCAAAATTCAGTTAAAATAGCATCTTCAGTTCTGACCAAAATTCAGTTAAAACAGTATGATCACAACAACTACTAAATGATCACAACAACTACAAGACAACATTCTGTATGATCAAAACAGCAAGCATAACATCTCAATGATGTATTTTTTTTTGCAATCTTTTGCATTACAAGACAACATTCATAACAACTACTAAATGACCACAAAAACTTGTAGACAACATTCTGTATGATCACCAAAAAACTACTTCAGAACTGGATGTTTATACCATTTGGTTGCCGCGGTAATGTGGTATACCAGGACGAGATCCTCCACGCATAACTGCAGAACTGCAGCAATTTGCGGAGGTTTGTCTTCCCTGGTATACTCGACATCAACGCCGATATTCCGAGAAAGCATGCCGCTGAGCCTCCTCCTCATCTTGCGGATCATCTTGTCGGCTTCGTCTGGATTGCTGGTGCATACGACATCTAGCGGCTCCTTCAGGTGGATATCAACCTTGAGCGGCACGGTGTAGTCCCGCTTCTGCCCGGGGACCGGAACGTCGTCGTCGACCACCAGTGGCTCCTTGCCAGACGCCTCACCACGGTGATGCTTGGCGACGGAGGAGTTGCTCCACGATGCCTCCGCCATTCTCTTGGCGACGGAGGAGTTGCTCCATGATTCCTCGCCATTGCCCTCCTGGCCAGCGATGGTGGAGGCAGAGGGGAGTTGCTTGATGCTGGAGGCAGAGGGAGGTAGAGGGAGGAAGATGGAGCGGCAATGGAATGAGGAGGGAGGCAGAGGGAGGAAGATGGAGCGGCAATGGAATAGGAGGGGAGTTACCTGGACGTGGGAAGAAAAACCCCTCTGCGTCGTGGGGAGTTGCTAGTGGAGGTGAGACGTGGGGAGTTGCCTCGAAAACTCAAACGTCCTGCCCTTTGGAGGGGAGACGTGGGCCCTCGAAAACTCTGGAGGGGAGACGTGGGCCCTCCTGTTTCTGAAACGTCCAGGAGGGGAGACGTGGTAAAATTCAGTTATAATGTGTTTGTCCCGCGTTCAACTTCGCAGCTTTTCTGCTCTCTATTTCTCTTCTTATTCAGCGATTACACAGCTAACAGAAAACGAGAAACTAGGCCACTTCCGGGTCGTGAGCACTGCCATCCCAGCGCTCCCCGCGCGTCACCCGCGATGCAGCCATGACCGTCTAGTTCGTGCCATCCCATGGTCGGGTCAGGGCCGCGGAGAAACCTAACAAACTACGACCGAGGCGCAGCTCGGATTATTTGAAACTGAAAGCAAACTTCTCTGATGAAACTGACACAGACTGAAAACTACACCTATATCTGACGAAACTGAAGGTGTTCTTCAGCAGCTGATTGAAATTCAGTTAACAACAACATCAGTAAAATTCAGTTAATTAACTGAAGAAGAGAAGAGAGAAAGTAGAGAGCAAGAGGAGTACTTGCATTAACTGAAATGTTTTACTTTAAACTTGCATGCATTCTTTTCTTGTTTATATTCATTCTTGTAAACTGAACATGCTCATCTATCTATCTACCTGCTTAAGTATGTATGTATGCATTGTATTTTTATTTCCTTTGGAAAGTAAAGTTTATTTCCTGGCTGGCTGGCATGATGGCTCATGGATCCCTCAGCTGCAGCTACAGTTGGAGCTCAATCTGATCTCATCTGAAATGAATCTATAAATACAGAGTGTAGTTAGTTACAGAGTAGCAGAAATAGTTGCTGGATGTAGTTACTTGCATGGGCCTGGCTGATGAAGAAAAACTTTATATATATTCATACTGATGTTGACTCTATAAATCATACTTATTGGACATGTTTTATGTGTTGATCCATCAATTGATCACATTGAGAAAGACCATCGTGTCTCCGACCATTTTGCAAAGGTCATGTCTCCGACCATCGTGTCGTGATGAATTTGCAGGTACCCCGAGAGGCCCTTGAGTTTGTCGGAATGCTGATTAACTTCCGTTCTAGCAAATTCGGGTACTCCATATGTCCTATTTTCAGCAAAGGTCATGCTGAAATTTTCCGTGAATTTTAGCATGACTTTGCTAAAAATAGGACATATGGGGTACTGCGACTAATGCATGGGCCGGGTATCTTAGTACTTAGTTAAGTAGGATCAACTGCCCGCCATTCTTGCTGCATTAAACCATAGGTGGCAATAGAGCCAAGTGATTAGGCCCAACTTAGAATTCTCCTTAGCATCGATAAACCCTAGATGATAAACCCAACATAGGTGGCAATAGAGCCAAGTGATTAGTGCCAAGTGATTAGGCCCAACCTAGGGTGCCTCGGCATCGATAAACCCTAAATGATGAAAACTTAACTTGGCTGCCCCGGATGCCTCGGTGTCGATGAGAACCTAAATGATGTACGCTTAGGCTTTTAGGGTGCGTCGGCGTCGACAAACCCTAAATGATGAAAGCTTAGGCTTTTAGGGTGCCTCGGCGTCGACAAACCCTAAATGATGAGACCATGATCTTGTTCCTTGACAATAACCAACTTTTTGACCAAACTTTTTTCCTATTTAGAGCGAAACATGGCCCACAACGATGAGGCCGGTGGTTCGGGCGGCAAGCAATTCTGGGAGCTGTCCCAGGAGATGGAGGAACAACCTCACCGCTATGAGTACGCCGCGGAAGAGACCGATCTTGATTACATAACCCCTAGTGGCGTCGGGGATGACACCACTGATGGTGCCGCCGAGGATGCCACCATCGATGATGGCGCGCACACCGATGGCAGCCAATCGAAGAAGCAAAGGAAGGACCGGCGTCCGAATGCGCTCCGTGCCGTCAAGGAGGAATTCACTCAAGTACAAGGGTAAGGTTCGGAGTCTCGACGACTAGGAGGAGTGTCGGAGACAGGTTCACCGTTTCAGCGGTAACAGTTACAAAGGGTACACCACTAGGGCGGAGGCCGAATCTAGATATGCCCGCTATCTAGCGGGAGAGAGGAGGGAGCGTTGGAGGAACCGGATGAGGACCAGTTTGATCGCGATGATGCTCATCGTGATGACCACAACTCTCTTTTATGTGATGGTAGTTTAGATGATCGATATCGACTTGTAATGTGAAGACAAACTCGATACTCGCGGTCTTGAGACTTGTAATGTTTTATCTTTGTTCGGTCTTTTGAATTCGGAGACTAATATGATGAGTTGTATTCGGAGACTAATCTTCTATTGTATTCGATGAATCTAATGTTGCTGTGTTTTGCTGTCTATATTCTGTCCAATAATATATTTTGTAACCTGTGCAAAAATCAGAAAAGCAAAAAAAAACTAAATATTCATACTAATGGCGCATCAAGGCAGAGTGCGCCATTAGTATGCCAAAGGATACTAATGGCGCATCAAGGCAGAGTGCGCCATTAGTGTGACAAAGCACATGGTTACATATGGCCCCCCGGGAGGCATACTAATGGAGCATGGAGTTACATACTAATGGCGCACTGCCAGGTGCGCCATTAGTATACCAGATACTAATGGCACACCAGTGGTGCGCCATTAGTAAAAAATTCTAATGGCATGCTACTAATGGCGCACCGGTAGTGCGCCATTAGTAGGCAAAATCGGTGCGCCATTAGTAGGCCTTTTCCTAGTAGTGCCAATATGTAAGCAGCTTCTCCGAGGTCTTTCATAGAAAAACTCTTATTCAGGTATCCCTTTATGCTATCCAGAAATTCTATATCATTTCCAATCAACAATATGTCATCTACATATAAGATTAGAAATTCTACAGAGCTCCCACTCACTTTCTTGTAAATACAGGCTTCTCCAAAAGTCTGTATAAAACCATATGCTTTGATCACACTATCAAAGTGTTTATTCCAACTCCGAGAGGCTTGCACCAGTCCATAAATGGATCGCTGGAGCTTGCACACTTTCTTAGCATCCTTTGGATCGACAAAACCTTCCGGTTGCATCATATACAACTCTTCTTCCAGAAATCCATTTAGGAATGCAGTTTTGACATCCATTTGCCAAATTTCATAATCATAAAATGTAGCAATTACTAACATGATTCGGACAAACTTAAGCATCACTACGGGTGAGGAAGTCTCATCAAAGTCAACTCCTTGAACTTGTCGAAAACCTTTCGCAACAAGTCGAGCTTTGTAAACAGTAACATTACCGTCTGCATCGGTCTTCTTCTTAAAGATCCATTTATTTTCTATGGCTTGCCGATCATCGGGCAAGTCCACCAAAGTCCACAGTTTGTTCTCATACATGGATCCCATCTCAGATTTCATGGCTTCAAGCCATTTCGTGGAATCTAGGCTCATCATCGCTTGCTCATAGTTCGTAGGTTCAACATGGTCTAGTAACATGACTTCCAGAACAGGATTACCGTACCACTCTGGTGCGGATCTTACTCTGGAAGACCTAGGAAGTTCCGTAGTAACTTGATCTGAAGTTTCATGATCATCATCATTAACTTGCTCACTAATTGGTGTAGGAATCACTGGAACTGATTTCTGTGATGAACTACTTTCCAATAAGGGAGAAGGTACAATTACCTCATCAAGTTCTACTTTCCTCCCACTCACTTACTTCGAGAGAAACTCCTTCTCTAGAAAGGATCCATTCTGAGCAACAAAGATTTTGCCTTCGGATCTGTGATAGAAGGTGTACCCAACAGTTTCCTTTGGGTATCCTATGAAGACGCACTTCTCCGATTTGGGTTCGAGCTTATCAGGTTGAAGCTTTTTCACATAAGCATCGCAGCCCCAAACTTTAAGAAACAACAACTTTGGTTTCTTGCCAAACCACAGTTCATAAGGCGTCGTCTCAGCGGATTTTGATGGTGCCCTATTTAAAGTGAATGCAGCCATCTCTAAAGCATAACCCCAAAATGATAGCGGTAAATCAGTAAGATACATCATAGATCGCACCATATCTAATAAAGTACGGTTACGACGTTCGGACACACCATTTCGCTATGGTGTTCCAGGTGGCGTTAATTGTGAAACTATCCCATGTTGTTTCGAATGAAGACCAAACTCGTAACTCAAATATTCTCCTCCACGATCAGATCGTAGAAACTTTATTTTCTTGTTACAATGATTTTCCACTTCACTCTGAAATTCTTTGAACTTTTCAAATGTTTCAGACTTATGTTTCAATAAGTAGATATAACCATATCTGCTCAAATCATCTGTGAATGTAAGAAAATAACGATACCCACCACGAGCTTCAATACTCATTGGACCGCATACATCGGTATGTATTATTTCCAATAAGTCAGTAGCTCGTTCCATTGTTCCGGAGAACGGAGTTTTAGTCATCTTGCCCATAAGGCACGGTTTGCAAGCACCGAGTGATTCACAATCAAGTGATTCCAAAAGTCCATCAGCATGGAGTTTCTTCATGCGCTTTACACTGATATGACCCAAATGGCAGTGCCACAAATAAGTTGCACTATCATTATAATACTTGTATCTTTTGGCTTCAACACTATGAATATGTGTATCACTACTATCGAGATTCAACAAAAATAGACTACTCAGTAGGGGTGCATGACCATAAAAGATATTACTCATATAAGTAGAACAACCATTATTCTCTGATTTAAATGAATAACCGTCTCGCATCAAACAAGATCCAGATATAATGTTCATGCTCAACGCTAGCACCGAATAACAATTATTCAGATCTAAAACTAATCCCGAAGGTAGATGTAGAGGTATCGTGCCGACCGCGGTCACATTGACTTTGGAACCATTTCCCACATGCATCATCACCTCATCCTTAGCCAATCTTCGCTCAATCCGTAGCCTCTGTTTCGAGTTGCAAATATGAGCAACAGAACCAGTATCAAATACCCAGGTGCTACTGCGAGCATTAGTTAAGTACACATCAATAACATGTATATCAAATATACCTTTCACTTTGCCATCCTTCTTATCCGCCAAATACTTGGGGCAGTTCCGCTTCCAGTGACCAGTCCCTTAGCAGTAGAAGCACTCAGTCTCAGGCTTAGGTCCAGACTTGGGTTTCTTCTCTTGAGCAGCAACCTTTTTGACGTTCTTCTTGAAGTTCCCCTTCTTCCCTTTGCCCTTTTTCTTGAAACTAGTGGTCTTATTGACCATCAACACTTGATGCTCCTTTTTGATTTCTACCTCCGCGGCCTTTAGCACCGCGAAGAGCTCGGGAATAGTCTTGTTCATCCCTTGCATATTATAGTTCATCACAAAGCCTTTATAGCTTGGTGGTAGCGATTGAAGAACTCTGTCAATGACACAATCAACTGGAAGATCAACTCCCAATTGAGTCAAGTGATTATGGTACCCAGACATTCTGAGTATGTGTTCACTGACAGAACTATTCTCCTCCATTTTGCAGTTGTAGAACTTGTTAGAGACTTCATATCTCTCAACTCAGGCATTTGCTTGAAATATTAACTTCAACTCTTGGAACATCTCATATGCTCCATGACGTTCAAAACGTCTTTGAGGTCCTGATTCTAAGCCGTAAAGTATGGCACACTGAACTATCGAGTAGTCATCAGCTTTGCTCTGCCAGACGTTCTTAGCGTCGTCAGTAGCATCTACAGCAGGCCTAGCACCCAACGGTGCTTCCAGGACGTAATTCTTCTGTGCAGCAATGAGGATAATCCTCAAGTTATGGACCCAGTCTGTGTAGTTGTTGTCATCATCTTTCAACTTAGCTTTCTTTAGGAACACATTAAAATTCAAAGGAACGGTAACACGGGTCATTGATCTACAACAACATAGATATGCGAGATACTATCAGGTGCTATGTTCATGACAAATTAAAGTTCAATTAATCATATTACTTAAGAACTCCCACTTAGATAGACATCCCTCTAATCATCTAAGTGATCACGTGATCCAAATCAACTAAACCATGTCCGATCATCACGTGAGATGGAGTAGTTTTCAATGGTGAACATCACAATGTTGATTATATCTTCTATATGATTCACGCTCGACCTTTCGGTCTCAGTGTTCCGAGGCCATATCTGCATATGCTAGGCTCGTCAAGTTTAACCCGAGCATATGCTAGGCCATATCTTGTATGTGAACGTGGAGCTTATCACACCCGATCATCACGTGGTGTCTCGGCACGACGAACTGTAGCAATGGTGCATACTCAGGGAGAACACTTATACCTTGAAATTTAGTAAGAGATCATCTTATAATGCTATCAACATTCTAAGAAAAATAAGATGCATAAAGGATAAACATCACATGCAATCAAAATATGTGACATGATATGGCCATCATCACCTTCTGCTCATGATCTCCATCACCGAAGCATCGTCATGATCTCCAACGTCACCGGCGCGACACCTTGATCTCCATTGTAGCATCGTTGTCGTCTCGCCAACTATTGTTACTACGACTATCGCTACCGCTTAGTTATAAAGTAAAACAATTACATGGCTATTGCATTGCATACAATAAAGCAACAACCATATGGCTCCTGCCAATTGCCGATAACTTTGTTACAAAACATGATCATCTCATACAAAAAATTATATCACATCACGCCTTGACCATATCACATCACAGCAAGCCCTGCAAAAACAAGTTAGACGTCCTCTACTTTGTTGTTGCAAGTTTTACGTGGCTGCTACGGGCTTCTAGCAAGAACCGTTCTTACCTACACATCAAAACCACAATGATTTTTCGTCAAGTGTGCTGTTTTAACCTTCAACAAGGACCGGGCGTAGTCACACTCGATTCAACTAAAGTAGGAGAAACAAACACTCACCAGCCACCTATGTGCGAAGCACGTCGGTAAAACCAGTCTCGCGTAAGCATACGCGTAATGTCGGTCTGAGCCGCTTCATCCAATAATACCGCGAATCAAAGTATCACATGCTAGTAAGCAGTATGACTATTATCGCCCACAACTCTTTGTGTTCTACTCGTGCATATATAACATCTACACATAGACCTAGCTCGGATTCCACTGATGGGGAATGCAGTAATTTAAAAAAAATCCTACGATCACGCAAGATCTATCTCTAGGTGATGCATAGCAACGAGAGGGGAGAGTGTTGTCTACGTACCCACGTAGACCAAAAGAGGAAGCGTTATGACAACGCGGTTGATGTAGTCGTACATCTTCATGATCCGACCGATCCTAGCATTGAAGGTACGGCACCTCTGCGATCTGCACACGTTCAGCTCGGTGACGTCCCACGAACTCTAGATCCATCTGAGGTCGAGGAAGAGTTTCATCAGCACGACGACGTGGTGACGGTGATGATGGAGTTACCGGCGCAGGGCTTCGCCTAAGCACTACGACGATATGACCGAGGTGGAAATCTGTGGAGGGGGGCACTACACACGGCTAGAACAACTGCCAACTTGTGTGTCCTAGGGTGCCCCCTGCCCCCGTATATAAAGGAGCAAGGAGGGAGGCCGACCGGCCCTCATGGGGCGCGCCCCAAGTAGGGTTCCTACTAGGAATCCTATTCCTAGTAGGTTTCCAACAAGGGAAGAGAGGGGGAAGGAGGAAGGAAGAGGGGGAAGGGAAGGAAAGGGGGCGGCGCCCCCCCTTCCCTTGTCCTATTCGGACTCAAGGGGGGGGCAGCCCCTCCTGGCCCTTCCTATTCTCCCACTTAGGCCCATCTAGGCCCACTAGTTCCCCCGGGGGGTTCCGGTAACCCTCCGGCACTCTGGTTTTATCCGAAACTTCTCCGGAACACTTCCGGTGTCTGAATATAGTTGTATATAATATATCAATCTTTATGTCTCGACCATTTCGAGACTCCTCATCATGTCCGTGATCACATCCGGGACTCCAAAAAATATTCGGTACATCATATCACATAAACTCAAAATACCAATCGTCATCTAACGTTAAGCGTGCAGACCCTACGGGTTCGAGAACTATGTAGACATGACCGAGACACGTCTCCGGTCAATAACCAACAACGGAACCTGGATGCTCATATTGGTTCCTACATATTCTACGAAGATCTTTATCGGTCAAACTGCATAACAACATACTTTGTTCCCTTTGTCATCGGTATGTTACTTACCCGAGATTCGATCGTCGGTATCATCATACCTAGTTCAATCTCGTTACTGGAAAGTCTCTTTACTCGTTCCGTAATACTTCATCCCGCAACTAACTCATTAGTCACAATGCTTGCAAGGCTTATAGTGATGAGTATTACCGAGAGGGCCCAGAGATACCTCTCCAAAACACGGAGTGACAAATCCTAATCTCGATCTATGCCAACCCAACAAACACCTTCGGAGACACCTGTAGAGCACCTTTATAATCACCCATTTACGTTGTGACATTTGGTAGCACATAAAGTGTTCCTCCGGTATTCGGGAGTTGCATAATCTTATAGTCTGAGGAACTTGTATAAGTCATGAAGAAAGCAGTAGCAATGAAACTAACACGATCATAATGCTAAGCTAACGGATGCACTACTAGGGAAAACCTTATACACAGAATCTTACCAGTAGCGCGTGTTAAAATGAGGCGCTACTGCTACTCAGTAGTAGCGCGTTGGCTTAAAGGGCGCTACTACTATCCACTTAGCAGTAGCGCGACAGGAACAAAACGCGCTACTACTATAACTGCCACACCGTTCCCGACATGCTAGGTATAGTAGTAACGCCCTTCTAAAAACTGCGCTACTACTATGGATTTTAGCAGCAGCGCGTTTTCGCTTCCCACGCTACTGTTAAAGCTATTTACCTAACCCCCCGCGCGGCCTTCCCTCTCCTCTGCTTCCTCTCCCAATTCCCCACTCTCTCTTCTCCTCCTCGTCGCCTCCGCCAGAGCCCCTCCCCTCGCCCTCGTCGGAGGCCCTGCCCTCGCTCTTCGCTGGAGTCTGCCCCTCGACATCATCGCGCGCCTGTGCCTCCTCCTCCTCGACCTCGACCTTGCCGGAGCCCCTGCCCTCGCTCTCTGCCGCCGTCTCCCTCGACCAGCCTTTCCGCCGTCTCCCCCGACCCCGCCTCGTCGCGCCTCGGTGCCGCCGTCTCCCCCGACCCCATCTCTCTCCCCGCCCTCTGTAAGCACTCTCCCCTTCCCTCTTCGCTGCTTAGTACGAACCCTAGCTATTTAGTGCTAGTTAGTATGAACCCTAGGCTATTTTTAGTGCTAGTTAGTTAATTACAATTAGTATTAACCCTATTTAATTAGGTAGTACGAACCCTAGTTAAAAAAATGGATACTTATATGGTAATTAGGGCAGTAGTTCCTAGGTACTAATTAGTTAGTAAGACCTAGGTACTAATTAGGTACTAGTTTATTTTTATTTATAGTAAGTTTATTTTTAGTAGGAACTAATTGAATTAATAGAACTAGTTAGTAAGAACTTGTTGCTATTTTTTAGTTAAAGCAATTTTTCCCGCATCGACGTGGGCGATGCCTATCCCGCATCCTCGCTGCCGAGTCGGCGGAGGACGACACCTGCTTGACCAGATGGGCCATGTCGGGACCTGGCTCGCTGGGTGGTACTGGAGGCGCTACCTACCGGGGCGCAGGTTGGTGAGGAGCCAGCCTGTCATTGACCCAAACCTTCTTTGGTGGCGGTCGCGTGGGCCAGTGACGGTCCAGAGGCTCGAGGACCCCGCGGAGGTGGTGCGTCACCGTGCCAGTGAGGAGGACACGCACTCCGTCGCTACTTGTTTGCGTTGGAGCACAGGTTCTCCAATACCTGGCAGGTTCTCCAGGGATCTCACTAGAGCTATGATCCCGTGATGGTTCCTTCTCTGTGGGCGTCCACCGCCCACGCCGATACCTGTCGTGTGCTAGGGTTTTAGCTGTATTAGTGATGTTATATGTATGATACTATTCGGGATGTATTAGTGATAATATTCGATGATGTACGGAGGCATGAGATGATTTACTTTTGCTTATTGAATGCATGCTAATTTGAGTCCTATAAGATATTTTGAAATGTATATCTTGTGTTGCTCAAATAGGATATGTGCTTGCCCAAGAGGCCGGTCATGTTTGCAGGTTACACCTCCGAGTGGCCTATGTTTTGCCGGAGTGTTGATTCATTTCCGTTCCGGCAAATTTCAGGCGCTTGATATGTCCTATTTTAGCAAAGGTCATGCCGGATTTTTTCGTGAATTTTGGCATGACTTGTGCCAGAATATGTAGGAAATATCGAGTGCCCTGGAAATGAATTTTCAATTAATGCTTTAACTATGAACATAGGAAATGTCTGACGACGAAAAGGATTTCACTATTTGCAAATACTGCGAAGACGAGCGCGGTCTGTGCGACGGAATCTTCCTAGATGATGATAGGCGCTTCAGTATCAAGCTGGACGAGAACTTCGAAGTGGATACAGTAAGTCACAATGACAAGTATTTTTTCGTAATTAAGCATGACATCTGCTTCATTTGCTTCAACTTATATATTTTTTTTACTATTCTACTAGCGTATCCCCTGCCATGGAAGAGTTTTTGTATTGGATAAGATAGGTTTCAGTCATACTATGGAGGTAAAGAAAGTTTACTTGAAGACCGAGCATGGTTATATTTTCCACGCAAAATTATACAATTCAGACGACTACTCCTATTTTGGTTGCAAAACATGGCGAGCACTATGCAAGACTTATGCATTTGAGCCTGATATGGTTATCACCTTTGATATTCGTGCAGAAGATGATATTGAAGGTAATACCGACATCTGTGTCGATGTGCAGATGCCTCCAGTTATACCATTATGTGAGTTTCTCAACCATATTTATGTCTTTGATATTGTTTATTCAAAAATAGTTGACAACTAATTTCTTTTGTCAGCTTATTTTCGTTCAAGCAAACATGTCCAGCGCTTGGTAGACAGGACCTACTACTGTCCCGGGGCTGAACTAAACTACGAGGAGCTAAGTCATTATGTTTCATGGCTTGCGGATCTTGATACTGTCAAGATAAATTTTCTTCCTGTATTTAGAAATGTTAGTACTGAACACGTGCGACCAATAGTGTTCGTAATGAACTACGGTCACATCTATTTAGGAAAGATGGTAAGATTTTTACTATTTGTCCTCAGTGCATCTTTTTCATACATTACTTTTTAAGCTAAACTTCATTGCTAAGTATGTTACCATACAATGTTCTTCAACAGGGACTCCCGATGAATGTTGTGCCTTATGGGATCGAGACTAAAGGTACCATGAGTATTGTTAGCTTACGGCCAAGATATCCTACAAATCACTATAGTGCATTCAGGATTAGCTACAAATTCTTAATAGTGAAAGACTGGACCAAATATGTGATGGAGGAGCGCAGACAAGTACTAGGGGGCAGCAAGCAGAATCGCAGCCCACGATTAAGAGACATGTTCATTTGCATGCTCCAACTTGATGAAGGAGGAGAGAGCTACACATGTTTTATGTTATTTTACCTGAGAGAGAGCAGCAGGAGTGATTAGCTAGCTAGAAATGAGTTTAAAGATGATGATGTGCTACACTATGACTATGATGATTAAATAGCTAGTGTTGGTGGTAATGACTATGATGATTATTATGAGCTAGTGTTAGTGGTGATTAAATAAATAATGTTGGTGCTAATGACTATGATGATGATTAAATAGCTTGTGCTGGCCGATTAGATTCAAGTGGAGGCAACATGTGGTGCACATCGAAAGTACTACTAGTCCAAACTAGATCAAGTTTGGATTAGTAGTATACTTTTGACATGTACCACATATTTCCTCCACTTGAACCTAATCCACCTTCATTTGACACACTGTTATGGACATAATGATATAAACCTCATAATTGGTATTGTACCAAAATTTGTATAACGGCGGATAAATGCACTAAAAATAAAAAAATAAAAAAAGAATACTAGTAGCGATAGATAGTAGTCTTAGCAGCAGCGCGTGTCGCACGCGCTACTGCTAAGTAATAGCTGTAGCGCCTTATTAGTAGCGCGGCTGCCCGCGCTACTAGTGGGCATTAAACCCGCGCTACTACTAGGGTTTTCCCTAGTAGTGATGGGTCATGTTCATCACATCATTCTTCCAATGATGTGATCATGTTTATCAAATGACAACACATGTCTATGGTTAGGAAACATAACCATCTTTGATTAACGAGCTAGTCAAGTAGAGGCATACTAGAGACTGCATGTTTTGTCTATGTATTCACACATGTACTAAGTTTCCGGTTAATACAACTATAGCATGAATAATAAACATTTATCATGAATTAAGGAATTAAATAATAACTTTATTATTGCCTCTAGGGCATATCTCCTTCAGCGGAGCCATGGACTCGTGGAAACACATGATGATTGATTGCACCAATGCCCGATGTGTATGGGCGCTCTCGGATGAAGAGCTGGTCAGAAGATGTGCCAACATATCAACGATGACCCACGCGAGTGGTTGTTTTGCCATGAATGAAACACTTAATCCAGAACAGTTTATGCGGATGTTTATCACCCTGTGGGCAGTAAGGGGTGCCAAGAGGAAAGCGGTTTATGAGGATATTCATCAATCTCCTTTATCTGCACACCTCTTTATACAGCGATATATCAGCGATTTTCAGATTGAGACCAAGGTTGTGTTGACAAGAGCCAGTAGCCACACACCAAGACCGAAACAATGGTTGAAGCCCCCGGCCAATATGTCGAAGCTCAATGTGGGTGTAGCAGTTGCAGAGAGGCGGCATGTGGGAACAATCACCACTAAATGGTCTGGAGAACCAATGGGGAGGAAGAGGAACACATGGCCTATATATTAAGATAGAGCCCACCCGGGTGAGATGCCACGGTTTCGCTCCTGAGGAGGTTTGAACCTGTTTTGAGATGGGTTTCGAACCGTGGCCAGACGGGATGTACTGTGACTCAGCCACTGGTACTGCCAGTTCTCAGTCATCATGTATTATCTCAATCTCAATCATTAAGAAAATCCAATGGAATGGAACACATTAAATGTATGAACATTTTTACATGTGTACTTGCTCTAATAAATCAATGTCATAAAATAATTATTGAATTCCTTAGATAAAGCATACTCCCTCCAAAAGGGATTGTTATTCGGGATGGTCATAGCTGCGCAACCAAGTCGCTGAGTATAGAAATTTGTGGATGAGGGCCACAGAGAATTCGTTGTCCAAGTCTTCTCCTCACCTGAGAGCTGGACCCGTAGACATTGTTGGCACTCTGCCCAAATGATCTATCTCGAATGTTCTCTGGCTCACATTAGTTGACATGTCATCCCCATTCCGAGTCGTGTAAAAGCCAGCATTTGTGTAACCACGTGCAACCTCAAGCTCTAGGCACTCCTGCAACTGCGCCACCAAATCAGTCATTGTGGGATGCTGCTCAGGTGCCTGCGTGGTGCACTTGAGTGCGGTGTCCGCGACTTTCCACACACTATTGATGTCGTGATCATCACGCATGCGTGAGTCCACCACAGCTTCGATATTGCCATGGGCTAGGCGCTGCCGCACCCATTGGACGATGCTCGTTGGCTCCGGGCCATTGAGGATGTGAGGTTGCCCAGTGACTATCTCTAGAAGCACTACGCCGAAGCTAAACACATCACTCTTGTTGGTCAGCTGAAATGTTGCAAGGTACCTTCAAAAGTATGACATGCACAATGAGTCGAGTTTCAAGGAGAGCACTTTTGCATATTAACTGGTAGATCAGTTTCAAAGTTATAACTTAAGAGGTATATACTCAGTTGTAATCATCCTAAGAGAAAATGTTGAAATGATCCACTTACTCGGGGGCAAGGTAACCATATGTGCCGACCACTCTAGCAGTAGACACATGGGTATCATTGCCACGATTGAAAGCCTTGGGCAAGCCAAAATCGGCTATCTTGGCCTCCAGGTTTGCATTCAATAGAATGTTAGACGTTTTCACATCCCTATGAATGAGTGGCGGATTGCATCCTTTGTGAAGGTACTCAAGCCCTGCATGCACATCGCATCATCAACCACGTCAGCGTTGATCTTCCATGCTAAAGAAACATAGTAAATTTCAGATTTAAAATCTTTACCTTGTGCGGATTCCAATGCAATGCGAAGTCTCTGCCTCCAGGTTAAAGTTTTTCCATTGTTCGTGCTCGCTGCAAGAAATCAGCATGTAAGTCACAAGCACTGATATTGTTTGTCAGTACTTCTTAATTTACTTAAGGTCGTTACTTGATTTGAGAAATCGGCGTACCTCCAAGATGTTGGTGTAAAGCTCCTTCAGGCATGTACTCATATACAAGAGCCATGTACTCCCTGTCCTTGCAGTAGCCAATCAAGGACACAAGATTCTTGTGATGAATCTTAGCCAAAGTCTGAGCCTGAAAGAAAAACCATTCATCCCTTACCGAACCGAACTCTCACCTTTGCATCAATTAAATCAGAGAGCATATCAAATTAATTCTCACCTCCGCCAGGAATTCTTGTACACCTTGATCTGAAGATTCAGAGCGCAGTTTGACAGCTACTTGGGTCCCGTCCTGCAAGAAGCCATGGTAGACTTTGCCAAACCCTCCTCGGCCAATCACTCTCTGGAAGCTGTTCGTTATGGTTTCCAGTTCATTGTACGTGAAGCGACGATTATCGAGCCTCAGCGAGCTGTGCCCACTGCTGCTTTGAGCGTGTGACGGTGCGATAATCGCCTTGTTCCCCATCGTGATGATGTTGCTAGTTGTACCTTTAGAAACCAGAAAGACAAACTAGTGTTATCTAATCACTTCACCATTCATCCAGGCTTGCCGACTTTTATGTTTCAGGCAAGTCTTACCATGCATCCGCCTGCGCAGGAAAAGGAGTAGCACCAACAGAAGCACAATCAGCAACACTGCAACTACCGTCCCAACAACATAGACGGCAACCATAGAGCTGCTCTTCTTTTGTGCAGGCTGACAAGAATCTTTGTTAGTGCAGAGGTCCGGGTTGTTACCATATCTAGCAAAAGGAAAATAAACGAGTAAATGATAGTATTGACGAGCTAAGATAGGCCACTGCAAATTTGGAATTATCACTGGAAAGTTCTCATGTTAGATACTCCCGTGTTTAGACCACTACTTTAGTGATCTAAACACTCTTATATTTCTTTACAGAGGAAGTACAAACCTAATTGTGAGGGAGCCATGAGTTCTTTCCAGAAGCTTGGAAGGAATTGATCCACTGAGTTGATTGCCTATGAAGTCTCTAAAAGAAACACATAGTTTTCAGAGTGAAATTAAATAATGCATACGTGCATTAAGGAATGGATTTGTTTGGTTTCTCATAATGGATTCGATGGGGTTGGGATCTTCTTTTTCTAAAGAGAAACATATTAAGCATTGTACTAAGAATTGCAGAACTATTTATTTATTTTCACGATGGAATTGCCTAACTATTTACTTACAGAAGCGTGAGTGATGTCAATTGTGAAAGGGCCTCAGGAATTGTGCCAGTGAGATTATTGCTTGACAAATCCCTGCCAATTAGTAAGGTCACGGGTGAAGAACTTGCTTCCTCCATGTCAAAATATAGCGCATATGAGTTTTGGCCATAAGTCAAATTTTACAAGTTAGATCAAATTTATAGCAAAAAAAAAACATTTAAAAAAAGTTTATAGCGAAATACTTGCAATGCTAGATAGATATAATATGAAAATGTACTGTATGATAGATCCCACGATACTGATTTGATATTGTAAACATTGCTATATTTTCTTCATACTTAATCAATGCTTACAAAGTTTAACTTCAAACAAAACTAACATGCACTCTATTCTGATATAGAGAGAGTACTATTTCCCGAACAAAAGTATGGCATCCGTTGTGGAATGGTTAGCTTAATAATCTTCGACTTACAAGTACTGTAAGCCGTTGAGACTGGCGAAGGCCAATGACACGTCACCACTCAGACCACTGGAAGATAGATTCCTACATCATGTATGTATATAAAACAGCAAGACGGGTTACAACACCAGTTTTAACCCACAAAAAGATACTATATGACTTAAAATTAACTCACAAGCCTGTGACACTTGGTGGGCTAGACGCAGAATAGTTGCAACGCAGTCCGTCCCATGCATAATTCTTAGGCACACACGGATCCCCCATCCAGTTCTTCTTGACCTGGTAATTGTCTCTGACCGCCGTGATGGCAACAACTGTAGCATTTTATCAGTAGCATCACAAAAATCTATGTATGATCAACGGCTGGGGCGGATCTCAGTCCGTCACATATGCATCTGAACATAACTCCCTTGCAGGTTACCTTCCTGAGCGACCGTGGCCATTACGGTGGTAGGCACTATGGAGAAGATCTCGGCAGCGTTCAAGATCGGCGGAAGCGTCGAAGTTGGCGTGGTGTTCAGTGAGAGTGAGATGTATTGGGATGTGTAGTAGGGACTGCGATTGTTGATGAAGCGGGTGGAGAGGTAAGATGGCGTGAAACCGCCGGGCATGTACCAGAGCTTGCCGTTGAGGTTGATGTAGAATTCGCGAAAGGTGTTGCTGCCAAGGTCCTGCAGCTCCGCAAAGTAAAACGTGCAGACATACCTACACACATGTACATTCTCCATTTCAAAATAATTGAAGTTCTAGAACTATCTATCAAATTTATATAAAATTTTGATAATATCTAGAATATCAAATATATGTAATTGCAAAATATATCTCATGGTGAATCTAACGAAGCAATTTTGATATTCTAGATCTCTCGCGTCAACTGTTCAACACCCATACAATATTTGAGCGTCAGTCTCGGTCTTAACACTTTAATGAAAAATAGAATGATAATGGAGATTTATGAGAAGTCAAAAAGTGACAAATTCTCACAACAACGCACGGTTGATCATTACGCAATTGAGAGGCCTTATAGAAGATGTTGATGCGAGGATTTGTCATGCAACAGATGCACTAGAACTATAAGTGTATGAAAGCTCTCATAATAGACTAGTGGGGCATGCATCCAACTTGCTTACTCATGAAGACCTAGAGCGTTTGAGGAAGCTCGTCATTGGAATATCCAAGCCAAGTTCTATAATGTAAAAAAAAATCTCCACTAGTGTATAAACATGAAGTATATGAAAACTCTCTGCATGAAATGCAGTAGTGTTACTTTGAAGCATTAGATGCTACATTGAAGAAAAGTGGATACTAAAAAGAAAATATTATATCCCCTCTGCATTTATTCTCTCTTTTTTGGCCTTTGTGGCTCTTTTCTATGGCATCCATGACTCATTTTTTATTCCTCACAAGTAGGGAAAAAAACTATATAATGATAAACAATACACTTAGAATTTACTTACAACTTAAGAACTAATAAACGTGATGTAGAATCTCTAATAAATGCCTCTGACGGTGTATCAAGATGTATAAGTGAAGCCAGAGAGTTCTCATCATTTTTGAAAAAGAATACCACCTACTCTAACAAGTATAAGTAAAATAAAAGAGCATTCTTAATAGCCATACTCAAAAGATATTTATGAAGTGTATAGAGCATTCTATAAAATTGAAAATCCAAATTTCAAGTTAATAGTAATTTTTTAATGGGTATCTAGACTCTAAATCAGTCATAACTGAATCATCACATGTCCTATTGGTCCCAAGCTGGCTCTAGACCGCTCTTGTGGCAGTTTCACCACCTCAACGTTGATAGGATTTCAGAAAAACTCATAAAGTATTTCTTCTCACTCGAGAGTCCCAACAGAGTAGAGAGAGGGCACAGAATAACATGGTCATGGTTAGCCAGAGTAACCGAAGGGCATGCTGCACGTTGTCGTGCAAGTAGTGACTTTTGTTTTAAGCTTGAAATCATGTCTACTTGACCTTGAAATACTTAACTTTGTGATTTCTCAAGTATTAATAACAATGATTTCGTTAGTACACCCAATTCTCACTCAAACACGAGTGCCGAATCTTATGAAATCAAGTCAGCTTTATGATATTTGGTAATGAAAGAACAATTCTCTGGTTCTTATAGTGAAGTCGTTGCTTCTCATCTTAATAATTTTGTTCATCTATGTGATGTGCAAAATATAAAGAAGAAGAAGCTGATGTGGTTAAGTTAAAACTTTTCCCCTTTTTATTACGAGCAAAAGCTAAATAATGGTTTCCATGTTTGCCTAGAAATATTTTTGATATTTAGAATGAATGTAAGGATGCTTTTATTGGTAAATTAATATTATCCTCTTGCTGAAATCATACACTCCACGGTTCACCCGATAAGTAATTCATATGGGTGTAGGGGTCAATATGGGTGTCCACAGTTCCGCTATTGACCATTGACCGAAAAGAGTTCCGGATCATGTCTACACTTTACCGAACCTGTGGGGTCACACGCTTGAGGTCTGCCAATTTGTTGAGTACTGTCTAGAAGTGTTAGGAGCATGAGGGGAATTCGCCGAAAAAGTTCCCAGAATTTAAAAAATGTTTTGGAGAGAGAACCGGATGTGCTTGGAGAAAACGGGAATCGTTTTGGAGAAAATCGGGAAAAACCAAAAAAGTTAGGCACTGAAAGAACCACCTGAAGGCTTGGGAAGGTTCTGGTAATTGTTTTGATCCTCCTGGAATGTTCCAGGGCGCCATGGGCTGGTCCCATGGGCAAGGCCCGAGTGAAGGGCAGCCACATGGGCCGTAGGAGTCATTAGTGGGCACCCTTAGACTTACTGGCCAAGCCACCGCTTGGGGCGGCTAGGGTTTGGGGTGGGGCCACCCCTTGCTGCACACCCCTAGGAGGCAGACCCTTCTCCAAGGCTGCCCACCCCTCCCTGTGCCTATAAATAGAGTGGGTAGCCCCCATAAATGCATCTCATCTTTGCACGGAGGCTTGCCCATCTCTCTCTTTCTCTCCACGGAAAAGTTCAACGCCGGGAGGCTGCTCCACCTCCTCTTCTTGTTCTATGGTACAATTTCGTTCTGGACAGCAAAGCCCTAATGAATTGGCGTCGCCGTACGCATGTATACCAACAGAGAGATCATAGTTTGATCTTTGGTTCGAGGGGAAAATTCTCACGATTGGAGGTTGTAAATCCTATCTGACGGAATCTACATCAATGATCTACAACAACTCTACTTCTGGTGCACTCTGGTTGGTAAAGGTCTGATCCAATCTCATTTGCATCTTCATAGTGATCTTCGCAACTTGATTCGTAGGGCAATTTTCTTTTTGTTTCCTACTACGTTTCCCAACATCATAGTTATCACATTACACATATGTAGTTACGCAATTTTCCTGGTTTTCTAGTCATCATTACCACCATAGTAGTGATGTACTTAATTACTAGTTATTCTGGTAAGGTCTAGATCAAATCCTGGCATAACTTGCCTCTGAGACTGTTTTGCTATACGAGCTCACCCCGGTCTTTCGACCTCAGGCGACATGGCACCGTTGCTCCAAAAGCCCTGTCCTGTGCCGGATCTAGCTGACAAACCAACAACTGACTAGTCACGTAGCTCACATGCATAAGGCTAGCTTACAAACACAAGCGTACTGAGATCTAGTAATCCTTAAAGCTGGATAACTATTCCCGAACTATCCAAAGCTCACACATTACTAGCTTGGGGTGAATCCGGAGCTCCAAAAAAAATCACCATAACACCTAGCTGGTATAATTTTGATGTCGTTAACAACATGTGAACCGTACGGTGACTCACACATTAGTAGATGTCAACTTCTGAGCTTGAGAAGAAGTTATCAGACCATTTCAAAATAGATCTATATTTCATGCCAATAGCTACTTGTGGATAGTTTGGGAACTCAAATATTGCAACTTAGAAACTCTTAATCCAGCAAAAATTCGTCGGAAAACATCCACATAGGACCAATTTTCAAAGATCATGCCACAATGAACTTAGTGTTGGAAATCGATCTTAAATCAACATTGACATTTGAAGTTAAAAGTATTTTGAATTTTGGAAATAAAAAGGAATCTTGCTAATTGGCGCTGAGATATAGAATATGAGGCAACTACTCCACATGTTTCTCAAGTGGAAGCTAGCTTAGTTTGCAAGGCAATCATTTAGCAAGCACAACGGTTCAATCATTCTATATATATGACAACGGTTCATATATTGTGTTTTTTCTTAAATGTGGCATCTTTTTCATTCTATACTGACACATATAGACAAGAATAACAAAGAGATGAAAATGTTATAAAATGGAAATTAATGATTCTATATTTTATTTTATTTTTTGATACTAGCAAAAATGCCCGTGCGTTGCAACGGGAGAAGATTTAACTTCCCTCGCATAGACTAAAATATAAATCATATTTAACTTATGATCCACGACAATTATTCCCAAGATAAAAAATAATTATGCTTTCAATCATACCTTCTTTGCAAAATGATCGCAATTCAGTTTGCGGCTTCATACTTTCATCCTCTCCTCCATGCCACAATCACATGAGAAGAAAGAAAAAAATATTTCGGAATAGGCCCATCCTGGCCGACGTAGGAGAGAAATAGAAATGTATTATTTTTCGCTGCTCCACAATTGAATCGAAGAAAGAAAAACGTGTGGAGCGGCCTAGCTCGGCCCACGCGTCGGAGAAACATAAAAGGTGTGTGGTACATTGGTAGATAGATGACAGCCGAAACTATAATTGGAGGGAAGAATCCTTCCTTCCTTTAATATTATAATAGAATAATTCATATATATAAAAAAGGGATTAGGGCAACAGAGTGACACCAATTTTACATCGGGGCAAAATTTCAATGACCTCATCGAGGCGATGACAGAGTCTGCAACATCTGGTTCATGACCATGGATTGCACGGATCATGTTGCATGCAGCTAACGACAACAATCGAACCATCAACAAAATCTAGGAGGTTGACCGCATCTCGATGAATATTGTTGTGAGTAATTGGAAATTCTCTAACAGAGCAAGATGATTATTTTTTGAATGGATGAACATTTTTATAACTTGTGATCATTTTTTCAACAGGCACACATTTTTGGAATGGGTGAACTTTTTTGAAATTAATGAACTTTTTTGTTTGACAATAATTATTTTTTAATGCATGAAGATTTTGTATCAGCGAACATTTCTGCAATCGGTGAACTTTTTTGAAATTTCACGATCATTTTTTATTCTTGTGAACATTGTTTTAAATATTAATGAACATGTTTTGAAATCACAGAATTTTTGTTGAATTCATAAAAAATTTACTACTTCTGAAACATTTTTCATAGTTCACATTTTTTGTATTAGAAACTTCTCTGAAATCCCAAATTATTTAAAGAAAAAAAAGAAAATACGAAATAAGAAAACAGTGCCGTCCCTCCCCGCTCATGGGCCAGCCTAATAGGGCGCACGGTGTAAAACATTTTTCAACATTCTCATTTTCATTTGAAATTTGAAACTTTCTGAAATCCCAAATTATTTTAAATAAGGAAAATAGAAAAAGAAAAAAGAAAATAAAAAAAGGGGAGTCCCTCCCCGCTAATGGGATGGCCCAATTGGGCGCGCGGGAGAGTACTATATATGAGGTAATATTCCTTTGGCTTTTCGATCTCGCGGAAGGCTGCATGCTACATGCGATTGCCTGAACACGTAGCTCCTGTGCATGATGCCAGGAAAGAGTATTGATGGAGTCACACGTTGCACAATCAGTCGACGTACGACGCCTGACGTGGCCGAAGCGACTAGTAACGTTACCGTCGCAGGAATCGTCGTGCGGCGACCACGGCGAGGATCGTTGACTATTGTCATTGCATTGACATTAAGCGACACGCGTACCGTCGCGCGCCGCAAACTACGACGTTGCTCACCTGCTCGCTTCGATCGCTACGCAGAACCTATCGCAGTTGCCTGAAGAAGGATTCACTAAATGACGGGAAAAAGGTAGTGCCGTACAACGCGTCCCGAATCTTCCGTCTGCCGCCGAAGTGCTGACTGCCGCGCTGTTTCCGGTCTCAGCAGTGCATTTCAAGCCAGCAAGTCGCTTGCGCCGTCGCCAGTACCATCCGTCTCTTAACCAAAAGTGCAGTCATGCGTCCTCAGACGTCTCTTCTCCCGCCATCCAGCTTCGTCCGCGCTCAAGCCTCCAGCATTCCAGCCCTCTCGATTCCTATCCCGAGCTCGACCGCATCGCCATTCTGCGCCCGCATCTCGTACTTCCTTCATCTCCATTCCTCCGTCGCAGTCCAAAAGCCCAGTCATATGTCCCGGCACCCGATCATTCCTCTCTGCTATTCGTCAAACCAAACGCTCTTATAGATCCAGGAATGTTACTTGCTGCGCTGACTAACACCCGAAATCTTTTTTTGTCGTTGACCTGCAAAATTACCTATAACGCTACCGAGAAACCATTTCTCGCATTTCTTCAAGACGAAATAACCTTTGATATGTCACCTCAAACTGGAAACCTTATCTATGAACAATTATTTTATGCTATGACAATGCCAACCAGAGTGAATTATTAATTATTTCCTGATTCAATTCTTGGCTTGACATGAATGTACCACAACTTTTTCATGTTAACCTCAAACATTTATGATGACATCATGGTACTTCAATTAGATGCCTCACATGAAAGATAATGATTGTGCACCAGGGCGCTATATTATAGAACATAAAGCCCACAATGGCTGAAGCACATCCATGACAACCCTACATCCCCTAATGACGCTCTCTAATCCCTAGCACTGGAGTCCATTGCACAGTGACAGGATACATGCGATATTATCTATTACGTTTGGAGGATGACAGAAAAGCTCCCGTTTTCAAAGATTCATGCAAGGCAATTGTAGTGTCCATGACTCAATGTATAAATTGTTTGCCAGTACGCCAATTTAGCCAGTATAAGCTTACACCTCCAACATGTTCAAATCGCAGCAATACTGGCTAGCACCATTGCGTCGAATCCATAAGACCTTGCATCTGATGTATGCAAATGACGATTGGAAAAGTACAGAAATGACATTCCGATTGGTCGCAGGGCAAAGATAATATAACCTTGCAAGATGTTATTGTCATAAAATGTCAGATTAATATAACATAGACATCCATTATGGAAATTATTTTTATGGAACTAGAAACCTTAACGTTATGACATTTTTAAGCACAATGTAGATCATTGTCTCTTAGACCAGAATGTTAGATGGTCTAGGTGCATAGATAACATCTATCTCTAGGTTCTTAGTCGTCGAACTATCATGGACTCGTAAAGTATCGTGATCCACGAGTTCAGTGACACGACCAATCTGGCCGAGTCACGACTCCTACGGATTATTAGCCGGACTACTGATTCGCTCTGAACCCGTGTGCACTCTAGCGATCCACTGTATGCAATCCGCAAATGCAGGTTGGGAACCTCAACATTATGCATCTGCTGAATAGACGGCTACATCTACTTCACACGCACATGACCCGATGCGCAGTTTGTGATAGCATACGTATAGACCTCAACTTGTACGCTCGGTGAGAGCAGCATGGAGGACAATTCTGATCTCTGGTGGATGACGGTAAGTTGTTCACGATGGATCCGAGTGAATACCTATTCCGGTACCTACGTCTGTAGTGACACCTTGATGTACTCCTGGTCGTAACTACCCTTGCGGCATGACACCAGTACTCTGGGACCCGTACCAAGAGCGCGTGGCCTGATCCATTCGATTCAGGCCATAATTCTGTCGTATGCCTTGCCGTCGACAGTGGCATGCACTGATGAGCACCCGGTGAAGTCACAGTGCAGCCCCGCGAACATGGGTAGAGCACCTTGCATCAAAAGCGTCGTACGATACGCACGCTTACACGCATTGACTTGCTCGTAGTGACATACAACGTTGAGTGTTATCATGTGGAGTTACGTGTACCGAGAAACGTGCTAGCAGATGTGCCCTGTTTGGGAATAGAGAGAGACCGAACCTTTCAAAGATGTAATTGCAAATCGGAGGTAGTAGGAGCGATCTGCCGACACAAATACGGATGGGTAGGTCCACTTAGATGGCAGCCATTGATACACGACCACGACTTTCTAGACCCTATCGACAACTCCTAATGTACTCAGATCAGGTCGATCGAAGTCTAGGTGACAGACCTAAGCGAATAGGACAACCTTCTACCATTGATGACCGAGTCTATCGGCATGACTCGTCGTACACGACCGCGGGTGGCAATCGCGCTACGGTGACCATGCGATGCACGTTACATCTCTGTGCTCCCGCAGAAGAAAGCACCGAACCTGTCCCACTCGCTTGGCGACATTCGAACAGCTGACTCGTCACACAAGATCACAGTTTCGTAATGTCCTCTCAGTTCTATCGCCCTGCCACTCATGTTCGTGAATGCCTTATCCCATGAGCATTGTAGCCAGTGCATCGTTTACACTGACGTTAGGAGGTCTGCAATCGTGGGCGATGCGCTGCAGGCCAGGATCTGATGACTCTATCGCCAGGTATCCCGGAGCGCTACGTGCAATCACACGTGATTTATCGCCTGATGCGTGATTTTTCTAGCAATTGCACACCCTGTATACTTAACTAGTCACTCGCTGAATACATCGACAACCATAGGTGCCATCAAACTTGACCGAATTACACAACGTATGAGTGATCCATTTCACCCAGACCAAGTGATCATGTCAACCATTGTTACCGCCTGATCCTCTCTCAGCGTCGAGTGATTCAACTTCATGTCGTCTTCAGTCTGAGATGACGCGTCTCTCATCACGAGTTTATCGAGCCTTGAAGCGTTGCACTCCAATTCCTTGCGCTGCCACCTGCATCCTGTGCAGCAATTACTGTTACATGTGAACGCTGTTTGCAATCGGCAGCTTGTTACATACTAGATTCGATCAGCATGGGTAAGTCTTTCGCTCCTCATCTGCACTATTCGAACTACCTGTATCATCAATTGAGCTCAATGGATCAATATGTTTTGCACTAGTTTTGTATCATATTTCTTCGATATTGCTGACCAAAGTAAGCATGGTGCAATTATATTGTCTAGTACTTATCTTACACTCAGAATTGACAACTGCTGCATCTTGCTCACGATGCTCATATCGCAGAGAAGAAGTTCAATCCTGCAGATTGCTGAGAAGGGGTTGCAGAAGGTTGGCTTTGGCTTCATCATGGAGGTGATAAGTGGAGAAACAGAAGGAGATGAGATGAGCAGCTCCAGTGCCAGTGCAGCATCTAATGGAAGAGAAAGTAAACAGGAGGTTGATAGTCTGGTAAGTATTTCTACATCACTCCTCGGTAGCTGCAACGGTTTTGTTGTTTAGATAATAGCCCCAATCACCAACTACAAAATACAGTACATAGTTGTTATTTGTGAAGTAAACTATTGATCTTGTTATGTTTAGAAGTTGTCCACCGAAACCATCATGCGCTGGAAAACTTGTCAGCTAATAAACTACTTCAAGCTGTTTCCTTTCAGGCTTCAATAGTTGGTAAGACACTGAAAACCTGCATCATGAGATTAATGACCTCAGACAGGCCTTAGACAAGTCCAGGTAAACTATTAAGTCGCCGAGCAAAGATGTCTACCATTTTTTTTGATGGGCCACTAAAGGGCATTCCTGTAATCTATGCTAACTGATAACATCAAACTGCTCCAACAGGTCAGATTGTGATCATTTGCAACTTCTCGCTGCTCAACAGGCTCAGAAGCTAATCAAACATGAGTCACACATACAGGATCTAAGAGAACGGGAAATTCTCCTACTTCAAAGTGTATAACAATATCTATTATTTATTTATGTAGTTTCTTTTATTTTCTAGCCCTGTAATTGACAAGCATCTGAAGTCTCTTTCTCATACCTAAGGTGGAAGAGCTCAATGTCGGGGTAAAGGAAGTAGAACAGGAAGCTGCACGATGGAAAGAGGCATGTGCGTTGGAGGTGGAAGCCGGAAAAGCTGCCATTAAAGAACTAAACCAGGAGGTAATCAAGAGGAATAAGTTTGACCTACGATTCATTAAAATGGACCTCTTGAGGTCAAGAAACGCGCTTCTCAGACTGATAAATGACAATTGAGCATAACGTCATTAGAGAATTGATATGAATATATGATGCTCCTTCAAAGTAATTTGAACAAAATTGAAAGATATAAGCATGTCCAACTTTTATTAATTCAAAAATCGCAAGTTTGAAATCCTTGAGTTTGCACTTTGCAGTAAATGCAGTAGGAAAACATCTCTCATTTAGTCATTCACAAGAGGAGCCGTACATGTTCTGACGAGCTACCTTTTCAGGTGACCTTGCTCAGAGAAGAACTGCGAAGAGTAAAAGCAGATTGAGATGCTGCAAACAGCAAGATACAGCTAAAAGAGAAACTAGCCGCCAGTGCAATGGCAGCGCAAACTGCTGCAGATGCATGCCTTAAGCTTGCTGACAGTAGATCTGCTGGGTTACAACAGAGAATAGAAGAGTTGACAAGGCAGATAGAGCAAGAAGATACACATGCAAGAAAAGGGAGAGACGGTGCTCGAAGAAGAATAAGACACGCCTGCTGGCCATGGCAGCGACTTCGAGTCATATCAGCGTCCTCTCGTGCTAGGACATGGTTTGTTGATCAGAACGGAAGATTGTTACCAAGGACAGAAGCACTACTTCAAATGAGGATCTGACTAAGTTCTCACAATTTCCCATACTAGACATATTCCTCCCTGTTCCCCTATTTTCTCTATGTAAGCATACACCTAACATTTTTGCAATAGATTCATATCGTCTTCTCTCTACTCACTGAATCTAGTTTGTCTGGCTACTACCATCTAGAGAATTCATTCAACTTGCAGCTCTTTTGAGTGGGAATAACCCCCCCTCTAAAATAAATCTATCAATCAAATGCATTAAAGGAACAGTGCAGGGAAACCAGGATGTTGGACACCTTACGAAATGGGCAAGAAAATATAACATCATGGGATACTTACAAAAGGTATGTATTTGGAACTTTGATACTTACAGGGTTGGCGTTGTGCGGCGCAACAGCATGGACTCATCCGTTAATTTAAAGCCTGACACTCATACATTATGCCAAAACTCAAAACATTCAGAAACCTTGCACTGGTAGCCTTAAGAGGGCCATCTGCTAATGTACTCGTAGGGGTTCTCTAGCATACTCTGCACCCCAGCCACAATACTGCATCAAGATGGTTTGGAAACTACTAACCTGTAGAGGTGTCCACTTTGAAGGAACCATTCATCCTTCACTTCCGCATGGGTTCCCCTTTTAGGAAATGAGATTGGTAGCAGAAAAACAATTATAAGAAACACCTTACAAACAATGTTCCTTAAACAGTCATAATAACGAATACTGGATGCACCTTTAAACATTTGGCCTTGAGAAACAAGGGTTTATTTCTTTCCCCTATACAATAAGGCAACATTTAAAGAAATTTTGTCAATAGAAACAAAAAATTTAGGATATATAAAGTAAGAGCAAGTCTGACATGAAGTTGGAATGGATGGAGCAGAAATTTCAGGGAATCAAATGGAAAATCAGGCTCTGTTCAACTTCAGACAGACAACACTAGAACTTCTCAAATTGAGTTGCCAATAAGCATTAAGAATATCCAGCCCAGCTATGCCCTTACATTTAACAAATACCGACTGTAGGGTGTAAGCTGGTAAAATAGAATCGCCTAGGGGTTTGTCAAAATCTGACTAGAACATCAAGCCATGTATGAATATTCAGATGGTTCCATGCATACAAACTGTCACTTGGTCTTCTTCCGTAATGGCATTAAAGTAACTGAAGGCAATTCCCTCTTCTTGCTACAAGCACTGGTTCTACCTTGAGGCTCGCCGCTATCATCATCGCTCGCCTCATTCACCTCCTGAGTGTTTATTTTCTCCTCCTCCGCTGACTTCCTCTTCTGCGCATTCACCTTCCCGAGCAACCTCCTCTCCACTGGATCAGTGGGAGCTGCCCGCTTCGCGTTTGGCGCCACTCTAGCACCAAGGTCAAGCCTACAACCAAATTTATAAGTCCCATATAAACTAATTACCCATTATAATGCTAACAGGAAGGATAGAAAAATTGTATACCCTGAAGGCCGACCCTCAAAATCCTTATCATCCAGTTCATCTGGCTCTAGCGCACTCATTTTGTCCACCCATGTCTGGGCCTGAAAATTACATATGAAAGTATGACACAATCCTATCAAGTACTCAACAAATACACTATGCATACCAGGATATGACGAAAACCTATCTAGCATCGGACCGGTTTCTTCGGAGACATATAAGCTCTGTGTACAATATGCATACCAGGACGTGACTAATCTTAACGCAGAGGATTTGCATCGAACACATCTTAGGCAGGAGGAAACATGAACAGAGAAGGGTAACAGGAGGAGGAGGAGGAACCGAGGGGTCGGGGGATGCGGGGCTCACCAGCTTGAGGGCCTTGTTGAGCGTGACCACCTTCGGGAGCGGGACCTTCTTCTCCGGCGGCGGATTCTTCTTCCCCGACGGATGCTCGGCTGCCATCGCCCACGGAGGAGCTAAGATGAGCACGAAGCGCGCCGAGAGAGGACTCCGGTCGGGAGCTAACAAGCTGGGACAGGGCGGCGGCGTGGTGCGCCCGCGAGGCGCTACAAGCGCCGGGAGAAGGCGGCGGCGGCGCACTGGCGTGGCGGCGACAAGATTTTGGGGCGCCGACACTGTGATTTCGGCCTCCCACGGCGACCGGGACCTCCTTTTTTAGGCAAACGACCGAGACCTCCTATTCCGCGCGTATGGCGCGAGATAGGAGAGCTAACACGCACCCCAGTGTCAGTGGGCCGCGACCAAACTCCGATTTTATTATTATTTTATATACATTTAAAAGGACAATAAAATACATTTAAAAGAATAAAAAATTAAACTTTTCAAAAATAATGAAACATACACTCCTCCGATTCAAAATAAGTGTCATAATTTTAAACTAAGTTATGTTAAATCCTAGTTCAAAACGGCGACACTTATTATAGATTGGAGGGAGTATCACACAAACTAAACAATGTTTACGCTCGTGGCTTGTATAAATCTGTAAGGTATTTTGGAAAAAAATTGTGCAAAATGCGCATCAGGTACCTGCAATATGTGCATCTACTACTACTATTAAACAATCGAGTTGTGGCAGAAACATTACATCTCAGCCATACATCTGTCATCTTTCAATGGACCGGATTGCCTCAATGTTGTATCACATCATTTACCAAAATCAATTACCAATAATTACCATAATCTACGCCATTATAATTACGCAAAACTTACCAATCTGGGCCTATTTTAATCATAATTCGTTAGCAATAATTACCATGATCTAATAATTACGCAATAATTACCGCGATCTCGCTCCAACTGGAGACCTCCACCTTTGGCCGTCCAGTCCTCGCTCAAACCACTCGATCCGAATTTCTGAGGCAGCCCTACTCGCGCCGCCGTCGATCTCCTTGCTCCAACTCCTAGCTGTGTTGTACACGTACCTATCTCTACTACTATTAAATAGGCAAACATTTTCTTTTTTAAAGATACCCCGTTAAGTGTACACCGATTAATTATCACCATTTGATCATCTAAATTAATGAAATCTAACAGATCAGATTAATCTGATGAGATATCAAAGGGTGCAATTAGCAATTACTGAAGGCGGACCGCTCCACCGGCGGACCAAAATTTTATACGTCTGCTTCGGCAACTTCCGCTCAAGCATCCCACCAAATCTTCGATAATTATTACTCCTATACCATATATAATTGTTATCTAATTATTATTATCATTTTTTGTTGCCGGAGCATCTAATTATTAGTATCAGCTAAAAGAGAAAGCCACTCAACCTAATTGATCTCTTCCCACCCCGCATCGGATGCTATCAGCATCGAAACATGCCCCTTCATCCCTTCCTGTGCCCTCCCTATCTACTTCGTCGTCCCTTCTTGTTATTCCTCGGCTGAAAACATATCTTCTCTAATCCCTCGCACTATCCGCCATTGCCTCTGCAAAGGACACGCTACACACACCACCTCTATCGCCGCCGTCTGGGATACCGGAGTTGCCGCGGCCTCCGATTCGACGCGCTATCAGATCAGGGTGGAGACGGTCCGTGCCGGTCTGACCAGCCTGACAGTCCTGTTTTCCGTGACTAGACCGGCGGCGCTCCAGACCGGGCCGGACCGAGCGGACCAGCAAGTGGCGACGACGATCAGCGGCAGGAGGCCATGACGAGCGCGCACGACGGCAGGAGGCCACGGCGACTGTCGCGGCGGCGCATAGCGGCAGGAGGCCATGGATTGGGCCTGCAGGAGACCTCTACGACATGGACACCGGCAACGGCGAGGACGACCAAGGAGCCATCATGCCGGCCAGCCATGGCAACCCTGGTGCGCTCCTGCACTCGCTGACGTTGTCCATGGGCTCTGGGTCCCTGTCCACCTGCGTCAGCGTGCAGCAGGCGCCCGCACATGCCCATTCCTACGGCGCTGCCGGCGGCGAGTACATAGGACAAAACAGGAGGATGCACACAACTTCGGTGCATTGACTGTATAAACTCTTCTCTTCGTGGATGTCTCCTGCGCGCACGCACATGCATTGACTGTATGGATGGAGTGTGCAGGAGGTTTGGTTTTTCTTCAGTTTTCTATAGGGATATGCAACATGAGACCTGACGACCTTTTCACGTGCATGGAATCATTTTCTGTGGACGAAGCAAGCGCGGTGGCGAAGACATGTTCAATTTCATCGTCTGAGAAATAAGGACGAAGTGAGCGCGGCGGCTTAGTTGGCGCCTGAGCCGGTTCTTCTGCTCTGCGCCTGAGCCGGTTCTCTGCAGAGCAGAAGAACCGTCGTTGGGATCTGCCATCGAGAGTATCGCTCCTCTCCAAACAATGCCGAACGTTTTCACGGTTCTTTCTTCTACTTCCTTACAAGCATTCCTGTTTTTACAACTTGGGTTTGTATGGACGTGGGTTACTTAATACTCCCTCCATCCAGAAATACTTGTCAGAGAAATGGATAAAAGTTGATGTACTTAGAACTAAAATACGTCTAGATACATCGATTCTTCCGACAAGTATTTCCGGACGAAGAGAGTACTCAATAATCCTAGGCCTTTTCGTAATAAATAAATAAATTGAAGGAAGTCGTTTTTCTTTTCACCTTCTCAATTACATCGAGACTGAAGATGCCTACGCTTTATAACAATTGATTAAACATATAAAAAACTGAGATAATTAGGTGCCCGTGCTCTATGCATACGATGATTCATTTAAATGTTAGGTCGATTTGTAATATCTTTATTAGTATTAGAATATCTTTTCTATGGGGATTCTTATTTTTGTTAGTGACCAAGGTGGGCAAAAGCGGACCTGTATTATTTTCATTACCATTTATTTTAAAACAGAAGGTGAAACAATTAAGCATCGTCGTCGACCGGAGTGGAGACCTGAGTCTGACCACCGCCTGCCTACCTCGGCCAAACCATCACTTCCAGGCACACCAATGTTGCCTCACCCACAAGACGCGGATCCAACCTGCGCGAGAAGAAGCAGAAGCCGCTAATGGGTGTCCTGACGGGCACCACTGGGGCTAGGCCTTTCTGGGACTGCGCTCCCACAGACAACATAGGTGCTTCCACGACCCTCCCACATGGAGCTGCGCGACCACCACCGCCACCCATCATCGTCTTGGGGTGGCACTGTTGCTGAGAGGGACGCCTCCCTATGAGCAGCACGCGACACACAACATCAGACCGCCACGCTCCACCGATCATCTGAGACCTGTGCCAAGATAACAGCCTGCGGAAAAGGATGCCCTGCCTTCACCTTCCTTGGGGCACAGGTGGGCTTTGTCGACGCCCCCTCCGACGGCGGTGAAGCGAGGGAGCAGGGGGTGGTCTTGCGGTGCAGGTAGGGTTTTCCCATGTCACCCGAGTAGAATAACACGAATATAATATTAGTTGAGACGTGCGTTGCACGTGCACGCTTACTAGTCGATATAAAATGTCCACGGTGCATGTGAAAGTGTTCATCATGTATTGCAAAAAAATTGCTCACATGTACACGAATTCTTATTATGTATTAAAAAAATGTCCATCACATATTGGAAAAAGATTCATATATTTGGAAAAAAGATTCATATATGCATGGACAATTGTGCTCCCATGTATTAAAAAAAAGGGTGTTCACCATGCATTAAGAAAGTGTCCATTACATGTATATACAAATTATTATTATTATGTGTTATTGATGTATATAACAAGGCAATCTCCCACGGGTACCCGATATGGGCCACGGGCATCCTTGATGGTTATATTATTGAGCCTCAACGCCGAGTATATATTGAGTGGAGTACAAGACTTGGAGGGCAAGAAGCCTCTCGTAGAGATAAGGTAGGAGAGGGATTACGGATCATGAGAGAATCATGAGATGCTCGACCCAAACGAAGAAAAACACAGCTAAACTCGCCAACCAGGGAAGCAACCCAAGCAACAACTAGACGACCAGCATCTCCAAATCTAGCACTGAGGACGCCGCGAGCAAACAAGACAACACCTTCACGAAGCAGAACGACACCAAGATGTCGTTGTTGTCTGATCCTGAAAAATGGACCTAGGGTTTCCACTGATGCTCGAAGAGGGGCAAGGATAACGGCCATGGCAGCGCCTTCAAGAAGGGGACGACACCCGCGGGTGTCATCGCTGCTAGCATAAGATGCAAGGATTTCGCCCTAGCCATGTACCGAGCAATCCCAAGCTGTCGGAGTACGAGTCAGAGAAGAGGAAGTCGGGCATGAGCCGGGACTGCGACCGCCGGGAGGGGAGCCATGCCCAACACCAAGGAGGCACCGGGCGCCGCCGGACGTGCGAGCTCTAAAGGTGGGCGAGGTTGCATGGCTGAGCGGAATGTGAGATGCGATGGTGGCCAAGCCCCGGGTGAGCCAAGATCTGTAAGAGAGCGCAGATCTAGGTCATCGGAGCAACAATGACTTTGGCGGACCCAAGGAGCTGGAAGGGGATGCAGCTCATGGAGGGTGCCGGAATCGATGATGCACCGGGGTGGACGACCAACCAAGGGCGCCAGCGGGGTTGTGGTGTGTGGAGACGCCGAGGATCCATCAAGCCAAAGGAACCGGAAAGTGCACAACTTTCAAGGCAGGTCGGATCCGAAGTTGCGCAAGCCGGCCATGGACATAGGAGGGGGCGCAGGTCCATGGCCGCCGGGCCGAAGCATCCCTTGCGTGGTGGTGGTGGTGCAGAAGACTCGCGCGCAGCCAAAGCTCCCGGCCGGCGCGCTGCAGGAAACAGCCGCCGCGGGACACAACCAGACATCTCCATAGTATGAAGCTCGAACACGGGGCACCCACTCCCTTTCCAAATGCGTTAAGTTTAATTTTTTAAAAGAACCTTAGTATGCGTTTATATTTTGTGAGTTAGAGATTTAACTTCTGTTTTTCGGTGGGTTGTAGGGTGTGTTAAGGGTGTGTTTGGTTTGGGAACGTAGTGTAATGGAATGTCACGGTTCCATTCCATTAGAATGGGTCGGTTCTGTCCTTGTGTTTGGTAGTGACAATTTGAAGAAATGGAATGATTACATTTTGATGTTTAGTTTGAGAGATGGAATGGAATGAGCTTGGTCGAGGGGGAGATACGAGGGGCAGGAAGCGCCGACGAGGCTACACTTCCGACAAGGGCAGAAGTCAGCGACGTAGCAGGCGTGATGCAGGCCGCAACTTCGATGAGCCAGACCTCGGCTGCGCGTCCGGCGCGGCCGCGGCACAAGGGGGTGCCGTCGAGGATGGGGTGCGGCGGAGGAAGCGAAGGGGCTATGGCAGCCGGCCGCCGCCACGACCATCGAGGGAGAGAGGAGGGCAGAGGTCGTTGGTGGCTGGGGCGCGGGCTGCGGGGTGGGTGAGTCGAGGAGAAGAGACACGAGCGAGCCGTTCCGCGTGGTCCGCCGATTTGGAGGAACGCCAGGTTCGCATAAACAGGAATATGCCGTTCCCTCGAACCGTGGGTTCCGACTCCTTCGCAATCTAAACACCAGAACCGGTCCTTGGGACGGAACCGACCGATGCCATTTAAACCGTGACAGAAACCAAACACACCCTAAGAAAACTTGAGGTGGGTCGATATGGTGTGTGCGCAACTACTTATATTGAAAGAAAAATCCAAAAGAAAGGAATGTAATGCTGATGATCATTGATCCATGACAGCGGACTTGAAAATCTCACTGCGCGTGACCTCACAAGGAAAAATGATTAAAACAGACCATGAAAATATAGATAACAAACAAAAATTTCATCTAAATAAAGTAGAACTAAATTCGAGTACAAGTTCATCCACAAACACACTCCGCTTCACCTACCCCACGAAATGGAAGGAGGCTACCTTTGTAGCACCCAACAATAATATGACCCTAGGCATCTTCATAACGTCCGCCCTAGTCTCCTTCCTTGGATCATACATCCGCACGACACTGTGCTCTGTCCCTGCTACAGAGAGCACGATCCTCCCGTCGTCGAGCTCCATCAATGGCTGCACCAGGGTTTCTCCTTTACGGTTACAGTCGAGAACCGAGTCGAGACGCACAGATAGCCCCCTCGACCACTCTAGGCCCTTCCCCGCGTCCGTCGGGGAGAGGGAGTACATGTCGACGTTTCTGCATTCATAGTTGTGATGGACCATGACGAGGCGGCCATTCAGCTCGGCCAGGCTGAAATGCAGGAGTTGGCCGCACTGCCCCGGGTGCTCGCTGCTGAGCGGGCCCCGGATGGGAGCGGGCCTCCACTCCTCCTTGTCGAGGTCGAACGCGGCGACGCTGTCGCAGTCCGGCAGGCAGCGCCCGTTCAGGTGGGAGGGCAGGAAGTAGGCGACCCCGTTGACAACCGCTCTGCGCCGGGTGATCGAGTCGACGCGCATCGGAGGGCTCTGCGCTGGCCTCCAGCGCTGGCATTGGCGGATGTTGTTGCGGCCGGCGGCGGCTCCGATGGTGAAGACCTCGCACGGCTGCTTGCCGCGGACGTCAGTGATGTGAAGCACCTTGTGCTCTCCCGTCGCGGGCACGTGCCCGACCATGTACAACACGGCGGTGCAGCCAGTGTGAATTTGTGGCGCCGTGGCGTCACCGGATTGGAGGACGTCGGTCGTGGTGCCACTGCCTGTGGCGTCACCAGATTGGAGGACGTCGGTGGTGGCGCCTGTGGCCGGGTCGAGCACCTGGACTGCACCTGCGCCGCCACCACCAGGTATATGCTCCACGAAACAGATCAGCTCGCCGCCCACGCAGAATCGATGCCTGGATAGGGCTAGCCCGTCCATGCACCTCAGCACGGCGCCGGTGGACACGTCCACGAGGTTGACGTCGATTTGATCTTGGCCAGGGTAGTGGACGGCGACGACGAAGATGGAGTCCGTGCGGCAGCGGGTCGCGTGTGCGGCGACGAAGAGCGGGTCGGAGAGCGTGGACCGCCACGACCGGCAGACCGTGCGGAGGCGGCCGAGGGGCTTAGACGGCAGCCGCAGAAACACCTCCTGCATCTCGTCCGCGGGGAGAAAGTCGCTGCTGTTGGCGTCGTCGTCGCCCGGAGCGACGGGGCTCCGGGGCTGGGACGCCATTGACCGATGGATGTCCACCATGTCGCGAGTTGCACAGCGTATACCAACGAATCAAGCTCACGTACGCGCCTGATCTCGCCGACGGCCGGAAACGTAGCTAATTAAGCTAACTAATCGGCTTGATCAATTTTAGTACTACTGCAAATACTAGTACTCTAGTAGCCAAGATACGGCACATACACATGGATATAAGGAGTATATGAACCGAGTCGGACACGATATCATCTGCGAGCCGACACGGCTCGGAGTGAAGACGGCGCACGCGTGTTGCTTGACTTTGCACTAGTACGTGTCACGCACGCTCGCTCGCTAGCACGCACGCAAGAAAAGAAACCATTCGCGACGGTCTGCCTGTTTGACCTTTTTCTTTCTTTTTCCTTTTTGAAAAAAAAACAAAACAAGAAGACTGCACCGTCCACTCGCGTCCTCAAAACAAAGGAATCCTCTGTTTCTTGCCCCGCCGCCGAAATGCCCTGCTTCGTCTTCCTCGCCTCCGCCATGGAATCCTTCGCCTGCTCTCTGACCGGCGGCCGGAATGGCGCCAAATCTCGCCGCGCAAGCGAATTGAATCGCTCGCCGCCGGCGTTGATCCGAAGCTGCGTGTGTTTCTAAGCACAAGAACGTCCCGCGGTTGCCTGCCTCCGCCGCCATCCAAGACCAAGAACCACCCGAGATCCCCAGGAGCGCCCGTCAGCTTACCGCGTGCCGTCAAACTCTCAGATCGCGGCTCTTCTATTGATTCCAGCGATGCTTTACTTTGGTTGCCGCTGCTCAATCACCGACCTCCAACTCCCATTTATCTTGCTCGTTTCAGCCGTCATCTCTTCCTCCTCTCCGACCAACGCCCCGCCGGCCGGCCGCCAGCAAAGCCACCACCACGTCATTTTCTCCGACACCCTATCCTATCCTATCCTCCGATTTTCTCACCAGAGACGGCAAGCCAGAGTCGCCATGTGTTGCATATCTGTCCACTTGTCCCTCGCCGCTCAGCTCCGGCGAATCAATCTTTTCCTTTCTTCTCGTCGGTCAATTGCAACGCCGCCGGAGCACAAAGACCGCGTCTTTTCACGCCTTGATTTGATTTGATTCGATTCAAATTCCAATTTGCGCCTGCAGCATGGATCGTCAAAGTAAACCTTTTTTTTATTTCTTATGGAAACCTGGGGAAAAAAATGATGCACATGCATGCATGCATGTATGCGTGTGAAGCAAAAACTCTAGATTGTTTAAGTCATGGGTTATTGTGTATGGTTGCACTTAGAATTCAAATATATATGACATATTTTGAATTAGATCGAATACCATCAAATATTGACGGTTTGAGAAAAATCACCATTATACAAATCCTATTATCTTTTCAAATACAATATTTTTTTAGATTGTCCTCACATGATAAGAATTGCCGTGCACACACCGAAGGAAAGGTGCTTATATTTTTAGTAACAATCTATAATTAGGCATGACAATGCTCCCTTCGGCAGTTTGCCAGCCCACAACAATTCTTACCTCGTCCAATCCTCTTTTCGTCTGGATTCCCTATCCTCGTGCTCTATGTGTACCAACTTTTTATGCATGACATAGGATGGCTATTTCATTTTAAACCTTCCCGACAACTTGTTTAAAATGCTATAACATGGCACACCGCCACCCGCAACGGCCGCTCTCCATTTGAAATACTCAAATCCAAAGCGGACGAACAGTTTGCAGCAGACCCCCCTAGCAACAGCGGCGCTCCGGCTAACGAGCAGGCTAGCAGTACACGCCAACCATCCCACAACATCGACGCTCTGGATAGCGAGCAGGCCTCGCAACACCCTGACATCCCCCCATAGTAGCACCCCCTTTCGAGTCGCCCAGACGTTGTATTGCAAAAGTTGGAGATTTATAGTGATACAAATAAGCACGTGATAATGGTATTCTATTTCCCTGTTTTGGGAGGAAGACTAAGAGAAAGACAAAACCGTTTTCAAAATGTTAATTTCTAAAGGTCAGAGATGTAGTATTTTTTATGACGATTGATCTCACACTGTAACATCAAAGATGTGATTTTTGTTGGTTCCCTATGTCGGCGCCACAGTTGACTAAGCCATTTGTTTTTAGCTCCTCCATGGTGAGCAACTACCTACTTGTACTCCTCCTGAGGATCGCGTGGCGATCGAGAGTCTCAGGAGTGCAACGACGCGAGGTCCTTTGGAGTCATATGTCAACTCACGATCCTTCGGGGACACGTCGTGATAGATGGATTACCGGGCTGCGCGGCAAGCTCGCCGGAGTTGGGGCACTGCTAGCTGAAGGGATGGTTAGACGAGATGCACGATTGGCATTTTGGTGAAGGAAAGAAAAACATAAACGAATCCCACTTGGCGGGAAAAATATAGCGGTTGTAGTGGATAAAAGAAAAATCATTTCAACATTTTCATTGTTTCATATGAAACGTACAAATAGACTTGTTTTGTAGATTTATTTTATATTTTATAATGACCCATGCAGAAACTGTTTTAGATCGGAGTTGCACCATCATATTTTTGCATAAGGAGGAAGCACGATCCGCATGACGTAGATTCTTTGTCGTCGGATGTGGGAGGGGAGGGATGGGATCGGCTCAAAGAGACTAGTGATCCTCTTCTCGTCTAGATTTCCTATCCTAGTGTTCTCTGTGTACCAACTATCTGTGCTTGAGATAAGATGACTTTTTCACTTTTAAACCTCCCTGACAACTTGTTTAAAATGCCCTAACATGACACGCCGCCACCCACAGCGGCCGCTCTCCATTTTAAAATATTCAAATCCAAAGCCAACAAACAGTTTTGCAGCTGATGATCCCCCTCGCAACAGTGGCACTCTGACTGACGAGCGGCCTAGCAGTACCCGCCAACTACCCCACAACATCGACGCTCCGCACAGCGAGCAGGTCTCGCAACACCCGACAGCCCCCCTAGTAGCACCGCCGAGTCGCCCACCCGTTGTATTGCAAAAGTTGGAGTTTTATAGTTGTACCAATAAACATGTGATAATGGTATTCAAATTTTCCCTGATTTGGGAAGAAGACTAAGAGAAAGACACACAACCTTTTCAAAATGTTAATTTCTAAAGGTCGGAGATGTAGTACTTTTGAAGATGGGTGATCTCACACTACAAGATGAGAGATGTGATTTTTGTAGGTCCCCTATGTCGGCGCCGCAGTTGACTAAGCCATTGTTTTTAGCTCCTTCATGGTGAGCAACTACCTACTCGTACTCCTCCTGATGACCGCGTGGCGAGCGAGAGTCCCAGGAGGGTGACGACGGGAGGTCCTTCAGAGCCATAGGACAACTGACGATCCTTCGGGGATACATCATGATAGATGGATTAACGGGATGCGCGGCAAGCTCGCCGGTGTTGGGGCATTGCCGGCTGAAGGGGTGGCGAGATGAGATGCACGATTGACATTCTGGTGGAGGGAAGAAAAACATAAACGGTCCCACTCGGCGGAAACAATATAGCGTTTGTAGTAAAAAAAGCATTTCAACATTTTTTTTGTTTCATATGAAACATACTAATATATGGTCTTGTTTTATAGATTTATTTTAGATTTTATAATAACCCATGAAGAAACTTGTTTAGACCGGAGTTGCACCATCGTGTTTTTTACATAATATAAGGAGGAAGCTCGATCCGCATGGGAAGGGAGGGGAGGGATCAGATCGCCTTAAAGAGACTAGCGATCCGTGGGAGCTCTATCTCGGCCAATCAAGACCTTTTTATCGTCTGTAGCGGGCATTGGGTGCTGAAAAATCTCGCACCCAAAGCGGGGATATTTTAGGACCGCGCTCAAAGGGAGAAGAAAAAATATTTAATTTCAAACAAAGTTGAAAAATCCAAACTATAAAAAAAAAGAGAGGTGAAAATCCACCCCACCCAAGACCCAACCCAACGAGCGTCCAATTCCCCAACCCACCAGCCGCCTCCGGACTCCTCTTCTCCCCGCGACCGTGATTCACCCCAACCCGCCGCCGTCGTCCTCCTCTCCTCCCGGTGATTCACCCCAACCCGCCGCCGATGGCGCCCTCCTCTCCCCACGATTCATCCTGACCCAGCCCGCCGCCCTCCTCCCACTCACCCGACGACTTGAGCGCCCGCATCCGTGCCGTATTGCACGACCACGCAGCGGCAGAGGAGGGCCCGAAACCCTAGCTTACCTACCATGGTGACAACGCCATGGTTATCCGAATCGACAGCGCCGCTGCCTATCTCCGTCCCTCCTCGACAGCGCCCGAAACCCTAGCCCGCAACACCGCCATGGCGACGAGCTCAGGAACCCTCTCCTCCAAGATCCCGACAAGGGAAGGTATGAATCCCTTCGCCATTTCTCTTGCTCTGGTTTTCTTCTTCACCTCTCAATCTCATACGTGCGTGCGTGCAGGCAGGACCCCCATCTTGTCTCGTTTCTCTTGGTAGCGACCAGGAGAACAGAAGCGCGCCGCGCCGCGCGGCACCGGGAGGGAAAGGTTGCTACTATCGGCGCTGGACTGTTGTCGTCGTCCGTTCCTACCGCCGCTGAGGTAGGTACTAGGTACTACGTTTATCCCGGACCTCCGCCCTAGATGGCTGGTTCATCAGTGTATATGTAACACATCCAACAGCCATCCTAGATGATCATTTTGCACAAGAATACCACAAGCGCGTGTATGTGCATCCATCCTGTCAACCACATCGGTGTTGAAGTTATCATCTACATAGGTGCATACACAACATTTGATACCGCGCGCTGATGTTCGATGATGATTCTTGTATTTGCAATATTTGCAAGATGGTGTCTTTTCATTTAGAGAAACTTAGAAGATGATGAAATGAGTTGCAACTATGTTTAACCCATTGAAAGAACACAAGTTTGCAACTTTAATCAGAAAGTTTGCAGGAGGTTGCAATATTGCTGAATTCTGTCCTTGTGCTTTTAATCACAAAGTTTTACTCAGTCCAAGTCTCCTCTTGCAGAGTTTGGATGGTGATTTCGCACTGGGTGACAGAGACGGGCGTTTGGTGGTAAGCCTCTCATCCTCTCCTCAGTTCTCCCACTCTTTGGGACCATGGCCTTTGTGCCAGCCATGGCACCAATGGCTTGATGTTGTTCTGTGGTTGTTGTAATCTGGCCATATTTTCATATTTTGTTTGGATATGTTGGCATGGTTCAACACAAATGAATTGCAATGGTTTTGTTCTAGATTATATGTCATGTTCCTTTGCATGCCCTTTCCTGCTCAAATACATACTCTTATTCTAGCTGATACGATATTCTTGTGGTGGCTGTCAATATGGTGCATAGGCAGGCTTGAGGTCTGCCATAGAATGTAGCACATATTGTTCCTTTGCATGCCCTTTCTCACCTCTAAAGTTTTATAGATGAGAAATATCATTGAGATCGTGTTCTTATTGACATCAGGAATTGTAATGTTGCTGCAATTTCTTTTCGGCCTTTCCACCTTGTAATCTCTATTTTACGAGTAGCATTTTCAATTTAATTGAATAATGGATAATAACTACTCCCTCCGTAAATAAATGTAAAGAGCATTTAGATCTCTTATACTCCCTCCGTTTCAAAATAGATGACTCAACTTTGTACTAACTTTAGTATAATGTTGAGTCATCTATTTTGGAACGGAGGGAGTATTTCTTTACAGAGGGAGTATTTCTCTATAAGTGTTCCATGGATAACTACTAGCAGTACTATTCAAAATCAAATTTTGAATTATCCATAGTGGTTTCTCCTTCCCGCTGCCAATCCCACTCATGAATCCATCTCAATAGCTGATGTTTTCCTCTTGATCTGGTTGCCTGCAGGGGAGGTGCTACTGGAGCTCAAGGCGGCCTTCAACGCCATGACTGGGCAGAGGTTAAGCAGCTGGAGGCCCGCTGACCTCAACCCCTGCGGCTGGGCTGGGAGGGTGTCACTCCTGCCTTTCTTGGATCTCAGGGTCTTCTTCACTGATGCGGTTTTGTCACGCATGTGCACAAGAGACTGGTCAGCCACCCTCTTTCCACTTCAAGCTCGCCTCCAACTCCCAGTTCCTTGCTAAGCTTGTGCAAAGGTGAAAAATTGTTGCTGCTGTATGTATGTATGCACAGTGTAGTTTTTGTTCTGTCGATACAAGCGATTTTTGTATATTCTGTATGTATGGCATTACACTAATATGCATGAATCACAATGTTGCGCTTCCCTCTGTTCTGGATATATACTGGATGGAACTTTTTCAGTGGCATTTAGTTTCACTTTAGTAGCCATTGTTATTTTTGTTGTTGCGTCCGAGCAGATTCACACATATTACTCCCTCCGTAAACAAATATAAGAGCGTTTAGATCAGTACTCTAGGGATCTAAATGCTCTTATATTTCTTTACAGAGGGAGTATTTAATTTGGTACAACAATCTGTTCCTGTTGTGTAGCTTTTGTTGTTTAGGGAAAGTATATTGCACCTCCCCTCTCAGGGGGAAAGATTTGTTTATGCCTCCATGTTGATTCTTTCTGTTAGCTGCATGATATGTGGGAATGTTCTTTGCCTAACCTAATCTAATGTCCAGCACTTCGCTAACGAGTTGTACTGAAGAAACTGTGAGATGGTTATTTCACTTTTCTTGCATAGCTTTACTTGTGTGTTTATGTGTGTGTGTGTGTGTGTGTGTGTGTGTGTGTGTGTGTGTGTGTGTGTGTGTGTGTGTGGAGAACAAATGGAAATTTCATGCATGGTTCATCAGTGTACACCCAGTAGGCATCCTAGACGATCATTTTGTACAAAGAGTACCACAAGCGTATGTGCATCCGTCTTCTCAACCACATACACGTGGAAGTTATGTATCTATCCAGGTGCATACACTGCATTTGATACCGGCCGCTGATGTTCCATGATGGTTGTTGTAGCGATATTTGCAAGATGGTTTCATTTTCTTTTAGGTTAATTTGGAAGATGAAGTGAGTTGCAACTATGTTTAACTTCATTAAATATATCAGTAAAGACACTACAACCCATTGACAGAAAACAAGTTTGCAACTTTAATCAGAAAGTTCGTAGGAGGTTGCAATATTGCTGATTTCTGTCCTTACGCCCTTCAATTAGAAAGTTTTACTCAGTCCAGTTCTCTTCTTGCAGAGTTCAGATGGTGATATGCTCTGGGCGACGGAGACGGGCATTTGGTGGTAAGCCTCTTGTCCTCTCCTCAGTTCTCCCACGTTGGGGTCATGGCCTTTGTGCCAGCCATGGCACCAATGGCTTTGATGTTGTTCTGTGGTTGTGGTCATCTGGCCATAATTTTCCCTTTTTTGTTTGGATATGTTGGCATGGTTCGGTGCAAATGAATTGCTAAGGTTTTGTTCTAGATTATCTCTGTAAATGCTCTTTTAAGGTTTACAAATATATACTCTTTTTAGCTGATATGATATTCTTGTGGTGGTTAGCGATATGGTGTTGTGATTCTACTATAGAATGTAGCACATATTGTCCCTTTCCTGTTCTTAATTTTTATAGACGAGGAATAACATTGAGATCGTGTCCTTTAATGGCACCAGGAATTATAATGTTGCCATGATTTCTTTTCGGCCTTTACACCTTGTAATCTCTGTTTTACGAGTAGCATTTTCAATTTTAATTGAATGATAAGTGACGTGGATATTTCTCTTAAGTGCATAATAACTACTCCCTCTGTTGAAAAATAAGTGACGTGGATATTTCTCTTAAGTGTTCCTTGGATAACTACCTACAGTACTACTCAAAATCAAATTTTGAATTATGTATATTTGTTTGTCCTTCCCGCTGCCAATCCCACTCCTAAATTCATCTCCATGGTTGACATTTGCCTCTTGATCTGGTTGTCCACAGGGGAGGTGGTGCTGGAGCTCAAGGTGGCCTTCAGTGCCATCCATCCCATTGTAACTGTGAAGCCACTGTTTTTATTTATGTTTGTGCTCAACTGTCATAGGATATTAATGCGATACAATTCCACCTACGGTCTACACTTTTTCTGTTTCGTTCAAATAACTGATGTCATAAATATTGTTTTCCAGCATAATTAAAATTATTGTTGACTAGATATTAAGTTTTGTATGGCACTTTGTTCTCATTTGTCATTGTTAACTGTAACTGCTTCTTGTTCACAGTTGAACTTGGACAGGCTATGTGCTGAATGTGGGAGGAAACGGGTCTGGTAAGAGTGTATGCAAAAGCCGCAGGGTCAGCAGCCTGACTTCGGAGATCCAAATTTTTTCTACTGTATGTTCTCCTTCTCTAATGCCTTGAACTGATTGGTTTTGTAAGTAGCACATACTTTTTGATGGTTCTGGTGTTGTGCCATGAGGATAGGGGTTGTTGCACAGTATTTTGCAATCATGTACTCCCTCCGTCTCATAATGTGAGACGGTTTTTGACACTACACTAGTGTGAAAAAATGTCTTACATTATTGGACGGAGGGAGTACATAGGAGCTTGCTTATGGATGTGAAATATGTGTTTGTGTGGGGAACTAGCTAGTGTGAGACACTATCTACAACATTCTAGTCTTGGCCATGGTCTTCAAGATGCAGAAGTCGTCATGTCATGCTTTTGAAACTTCATCCCATAGAAATTATAACTGTCATTTTCAGCTATCAAATTTCTTTCTGCTTGCTATTCAAAATTTATAGCAGTGAATTATGAAGATTGACTGTTGTCTAATGTTCCTAAATTGGTAGATTTATGACTTCCATTGTGCGTAGCTAATGTCATGTATACATGTCATCCATCCCTTTGTAACTGCGAATCACTTTTTTTATTTATGTATGCGCTCAACTATCATACTCCCTCCATCCGAAATTACTTGTCGCAGAAATGGATGTATCTAGAACTAAAATACATCTAGATACATCAATTTCCGTGACAAGTAATTCCGGACGGAGGGAGTACCATACAAACCTGATACAGTTCCACCTAATGAGGATTAAGAAAACTAATCGATGGCAATCAGTTGCTCTTGTCCTAATCACAAATATGAGTACTTACATATGTACTCGGTTTGTATGGTTTTCTGACTTGTGAGCATAATCTTCCAGCTTGGCGTACTACCTCCTTGGCCACTAAGTCGGCTTCCCCCGCAGCGAGATGACAATGGTTTAGTTGCAACTATGGTTGTGATGGTCGCGTCTTCCTCGGATCTGGTGAGTTCCTCATCCTCCCTATCTCCCTGTATGCTGAGATGGTCTCACTCAATGCTTCAGGATTTGGTTATGTGATCATGATGTCTGGTGGTGGTCTTTCGGCTACCATTATCTTGTGACTGATGATCTAGTTGTTGGAATTTGTCCCTGCCCTGGTTTGGTCCCTGTGCTACTGTTATGTTATTTGTTGGGGTTTGATACTTAATTAGAATCTTGGCATGCTACTGTCTAGGCCTCTAGGGTGTAGAACTTGATATGAAAGGAACAAATCTTTTTACTGCACTTCCTCTATGGTTTGGTAATGGTACATGTCTAATCTCAGTGGATTGTTAGGCCAGGGTTTTCACCTATTAATGACTATTAAATAGAATAAATATAATGATCATAAGCCATGCTTAGAAGGTCTTTGTAGGATTGTAAAAGTTCTTCATATCTCAATTTTTTGTCTGATTTTACCTTTTCGTTTTGCCTTGGTGGTTTGCTTTGAGTTATTATTTAAGTTGGTGTGTATTGCAGTGTCAGTTTTAGAGCTCACATGCACTATCATGTGAAGTTGTTCTTTGTATATTTTGAATTGCACCATCATGTGAAGCTGATCTTTGTATATTTTGAATTTGCACTATCATGATGTTTATTTTTAACAGTTTGCTTATTAGCAATTGTTGTGTGTGCTTGAGCATGTCGAGCCGTGTTTTCTTTGCCGCTAAGAGCATGCTATGTATTTATCTATTATGTTCATTAAAGCTATTACCCCGAGTCGTCTAATTATTCACTGTAGATGCATCTCCACTGTATTTGTGAATTTGTGATCACTAGCTTGTAAAAGTAATCCTTATGAGGGTTTTGCTCCTGTTTAGAAGCATATTTGTTTTATTCATGTCTATCCAGTATGCCATGTGCTAGCAATTTATTAATCATTGATTTTTTTATCCATGCAGTGGATATCTTTGCTCGTGAACATCTAAACTGCTACTTTTGTCAGTCTTCATTAGATTCAGATTATAGTTCTAGATGTAGATTGTTTTTTGCTCTGTGAAATGGTAGCCTATATTTTACTTGCTTGTAGCAACTTGCGATTCTTTTTCCTATCATAACACTAGGTAAACATGTTAAAAACAACCATATCCTTCAAAATGATGTTCCTTTCAAATATGGGAATGTAAACCACAACCCCATCCCTCATTGTCATTCTTTGATTTTTTTAATTTGATGAGTTGCTCCTCTCGATCGTAGGTGTATGAGGCTGCTTCCTCCAGTTTATTCTGGTGAGACCCTGGTCTCCTCTCTCTGTGTCTCTCCCTTTTCCCTGAGATGGTGCAGCCATCGAGCCATGGCCGGTTGTGGTGCCGGCCATCGAGCGAATGATTTAGGCTTGGTTTTGTGGTCATGTTGTCTAGTGGTGGTCTTTTGGCCACTCGTGATTGTGATGCTCTTCCCTTTGAAATTGGTCTCTGTGCAACTGTATATGCTAGAGTTGGGGCTCGATAGTTAATTTAGGGATCTTGGCATGCTACTCTTACTCCTGTTTAGATGCCCATGTTCTGTTTAAGATCATCATGCTGACAGTATTAGGCATGGATCCTTGTATGTCTAGAGCATAGTTGCAACTGGCATTCCAGCTCATATGGAGCTTCTTTTCATGTTGTCGAAGTGCGGGTTTATACTAGTTTGTATCAAAACACCCCAAAATAAGGAGGTGCATTTGCTCATAAAAGCCTCTGGTTTGAGTCCATTCTTTCTTGTACCAAGTCTGTGCTTTGTAAGATTTTGTGGCTTTTATGTTGTGCTTACTTGAATATCTTGATGCTATCATGTCACTTTCGAGTTATGACAATATGCTAGCATGTGTTAATTAAGGGGGCTACAAATTGTCTTTCCTCAGGCTATAGTTATTTTTCTCAGCTGCCGTTGAATAAGGCTGATTGATTAGTGTGTGCTTGAGCATGTACATCCGTGGTTTCTTTTCTGCTGAGAGCACCCTATGTATTTGGTTCTTATGTTCATTAAAACGGTTACCCATGCATTATGATTATTCACTATAATTGGCATCTCTACTATTTTTGTGAATTAGTGATCACTAGCTTGTAAACGTAATCCTAATGAGGTTTTTGCTCCTGTTTAGATGCCCATGATCTTTTTAAGATCAACGTGTTGATTGTATTAGGCATGGATCCATGTATGTCCAATGCACAGTTGTAGGTTCCAGTATTCCAACTCATATGGAGTTTCCTTAGAAATTTTCATCCTCTAGTAGTGTTGTTTCCTTCTAGTTTGTAGCAGAACACCCCAAAATAATGAGGTTCATTTGCCCATAAGGGTTCTGTTTTGAGTCCGTACTTATCTGTACCAAGCTTACACATTCCAAAATATTAAATGGGTTGTGACTTTGATGAAATAGTCCATACTGCAAAACTGCTTAATGTCAAATTGTATAACCACCAAAAGACACGCTATGGTCAAATAATACTCCCTCTGATCAACATTACTTCGCTCATAAGGATGTATCTAGACATATTTCAATGATAGATACATCTATTTGAGCAACAAGTAATATGGATCGGAGGGTATATTTTCTAGTTGTGGTTGTCAATTACTGCAAAATTATGCTATGGGTCCCTTTTCTCTAGTCTCCTTTTGCTCTTTCAAATTTTCTAGTGCATGTTGTATGGCTGAAAACTATCTCAGTGTGTTTGAAGTACATGTTTTGCAACTTGAATTGATATTTACATATTTGTATTGATATTTACATATTTGTAACCTCTTCCATCTTGTCGTGCAGCAGCAACAACAATGGCGCCTAAGATGAGGAACTTGGTGCTGGCAGGCTGACGGGGTTTGTCTTGAAGGTGTACTAGTACAACACCAAGGGTCCGGTGCTGCTGGTGGCTTCTCGCGCTCAGATCCGCCCCTTGGGCCTTGCACTTGGCTTCCTGTAATGTTTGGCATCGGCTACAACTCTGTAAGTCAAGTCCTCTATTTCCCCGCTCTAGCTTGCTTTGGGACCTGGCCATCGAGCTATGGCCACTCCGTGTTCTGACCATAGAGATAGGTGATGTTGGGCCTTTGTGTTGATGTTGGGTTCTGCTCCTGGCTATCGAGCTGGTGATAGTTTTGTATTGATTGATCGTGATTGGAGATACTGCTGGGTGATCCATCATGCTACTATTGTGCTGGGTTCTGGTATTCGGTCTTCGGTTCATGTCCTGGCTGGGGTTTTGGTGAAACAATATGGTTTAGGCTACTTGTGTATGACACGGTTAATTACCTGGTTATGCATAGAATTCTGGATTAAGTTAATGACCTTAAGCTGATAAGAGGAAGGGAAATTGCACCATTTTCTTTGAAATGTTTCGGCATAGTGATATAATTTAAGAGTTCCCTTTGAAGTTATAGTTGCTGACTTAGAAGGAAGGGAACTCTCTTCTCAGCAAAAACTCCGAAAAATTAAGCCAAGGCCTCGGTTGCTTTTGCTGCATTCTATCTCAAAAAAAGCTTGAGGAACAAATATCACACATGGCCTGTGTTAAACTCTGCAACAGTTTTTTGATTTTGTTAGCTTGAATGGGGCTTGTTTTGTTCTCTGAAGTTGCTAAAAGTAGACATACATCATGAGGCTAGGTGATTGTTGAGGTTTTTGCTCCTGTTTAGACACCCCTGTTCTGTTTAAGATTAACGTGTTGATTGTATTAGGCGTGGGTGCATGTATGTCCAGTGCATAGTGGCAGGTTCCGGTATTCCAGCTTATATGGAGTTCCATGAGAATTTTTCATCCTATAGTACTGTAGTTTTCTACTAGTTTGTAGCAAAACACCCCAAAATAATGAGGTGCATTTGCCCATAAAAGGCTCTGGTTTGAGTCCATACTTTTTTCTACTAAGCTTAAGTATTCTAAAATTTTAAATGTGTTGTGCCTTTACACATACTTAATCTTAGCAAGCAATGTGGCCTGTGCTAGAGGAATGTAGTTTGGCATAGCCAGCAGTTGAAGCATAGTGGGAATTCTTACTCGCAATGTTGATGCTATCATGCATGTTAATTCCTGTTGTGCATGTATGCTATGAGGATCTCCTCACTGTAGAAAGTTATGAGATATTTTTGTTGAGTTGAAATATTTCATGCCCTCGTTTGGTTTGGGTGTTCATGAAATGTTAGGTTTTAGGCTTCTGTCATGTGCCATGGTTAAACCATGATTAATTGGCACCATCTCTATAATGGATGTGGTCAGGCCATTGTTGGAGTATCATGGGTACCATAGTTGTGTGATCAATATAGTGCAACTGTTCTTGAACCTGTAGTTGTATATGATTTCATAATATATCTGCCTCGCTTATTGTGATGTCCCAGTTTCTTGTGACTGCATGAGTTGCTTCTTGATATAAACATGGACGAATATAGACTGATGGCATTGTCAGCACTTAAAGCATAGAGCTTCATATACATATTTCCTTTTTCGCTTGTGCTATTAGAATTCCTATTCGCAGTGCTGATGATGCATGTTAATTCATGTTGTGCATATATGCTATCAGGATCTCCTCATGTGGAAAATTGTGATATTTTTGTTGAGTTCGAGATTTGTTAATATCAGGTGATTATCCTCGGCGGTGCTACTTGTGCCCTTCGGCACTAGCACGGATGGGAGCTGGGCTTGGCCCCCTTTGGCCTCACCTCCGGGTTTCTTTATGTAATGTTCAACATTGGCTTGACCGACATGATGACTACTACGGCTTTGGTGGAGTACCTCTCCTCCGCCACTACTTGGGCTCACCCGCAGCGTGATGACGGCCCCACGGCAGTGGTTGCCGCATCTTCCTCAGTCCTGGTGAGTTCATGGTCTCCATCTCCCTTGTGCCACGAGATTGTGCAACCATCGAGTCAAAGATGGCGATGTTTGTATTGATTTGATTTTGTGGTGATGTCATGTTAATGCCCTTGTTTTGGTGCGGGTGTTGATGAAATGATAGGGCTTAGGCTTCCTGCATGTGCCTTTAAAGATGATGGCTATCGATGGCCATCGAGCCAGTCCATTGTAATTTGATGGCCAGTCTGTCTCATAAAATTGCTGATGGCTTATTCTTGTTAGCACCAAAATCCGAGAAGACTCTTATATAGTGCGGTTATTGGTATGTTATTGTTGGATTGCTGCCTATGTTACTCATGTACTCCTTAAGTTCTGTTCATGTTATGCTCATGAGCTCATCATATGCTTTGCTCTGATTCAAAATATGATTTTAATTTTTGCAAACATAGATCAGAGTATGAGGCATGCATATAGAATTGGTGGCCTTCTCTCTTTGGCCCTTATTTATCTCGTACATCTCTTTATATGACAGAATGATATGGAATTATATTCTTTCCAGAGTACTTTATGTTATTTATAGCCTACCTGCTTCGTAAGATGTTAAAAATAACACCATACTTTAAAATGCTATTGCTTTCTTTGATATAGGCATGTATTTAAAATGCTCTTTAATGGCATTCTATAAGGAGTAATCTTGTCGGATGTTAATGGGTATCTTACAGATGCATTAGTTTGTGTTTTTTTTTCAGTGAAGCGATTCTCATTGTCTTGCGGGATATAATGAGAATGAATAAATCTTTTTGGTAATTTGGCAGTTGTTTGTGCGTCACAGTGCCAGTGCTTGTACCTTCTTCTGTTGCCGATGTGGACCTGCAACTGCATGTTTTGTGCTCCTTCTAGATGTGTAGACTGTTTTCTGTTCTATGAAATGTCAGCCTATATTGTCTTGGTTAGAGGAAATTGTGCCTTTTTGTTTTCGGAGCAAAACACTAGGTAAATAGCATGTTTATTTGTTTCAGAGCACTTTATGTTAATTATAGCCTGCTTCACAACATGTTAGAGATAACCGTATTCCTTTAAATGATATTTCTTTCTTTTATATATGCATGTAAGTGACAATCCTACCCACCCCACAATGGCAAATTTTAAGATATTTAAATTTGATGTGGTTCTCTTCTTGATTGTAGGGCACTGCCGACGCCTCCAGTAACTCTGGTCACCTTTGTCCATCTCAGCGAGTTCGACGACAATGGGCTATCCATAGTAATGCAAACATTACACGCATGTACCTTGGCTTCCCCATGGCGCAGTGACAACTGTGGCGAGATGGCCACCTCATCCTCGATTCTGGTGAGTCCCTGGTTTCCTCCCTCTCCCTGCCTTGAGATGATCTGGCTATTGAGCTGTGGCTGATTGTGGTGCTGGCCATCGAGCTGGTCCATTTTAAATTGATAGGCCAATCCATTTTGTAAAATTGGTGATGGTTTATTCTTGTTAGCACCAAAATCTGATATGGCATATATGTAGTGCGGTGATGGCTACGCAATCATTTGTGACTCGGTAAAAGTTGACATCCACCCTTACATGTCATTGATTTTATTTGATTCTCATCTTGCACTCTTTGGTTAGCTGTAAAAAAATTGAAGCGTGACGAATGATGTTGGGGAACGTAGTAATTTCAAAAAAATTTCCTACGTACACGCAAGACCATGGTGATGGCATAGCAACAAGAGGGGAGAGTGTCCGTCCACGTACCCTCGTAGACCGAAAGCGGAAGCGTTATAACAACGCGGTTGATGTAGTCGTACGTCTTCACGATCCGACCGATCCAAGCACCGAGCGTCACGGCACCTCCGAGTTCTGCACACGTTCAGCTCGATGGCGATCCCGGACTCCGATCCAGCAAAGTGTCGGGGATGAGTTCCGTCAGACGACGGCGTGGGGCGATGATGATGCTCCACCGGCGCAGGGCTTCGCCTAAGCTCGCGACGATATGACTTCTCCGGCGCAGGGCTTCGCCTAAGCTCATGACGATATGACGAAGTGGAATATGGTGGAAGGGGCACCGCACACGGCTAAGGAATGATCCGTAGATCAACTTGTGTGTCATGGGGTGCCCCTGCCCCGTATATAAAGGAGCCAAGGGGTGCGGCCAGCCCTAGGGGGCGCGCTGGAGGAGTCCTACTCCCACCGAGTAGGACTCCCCCTCTCCTAGTTGGATTAGGATTGGAGGAGGGAGAGAGGGAAGGCGCCGCCCCTCTCCTGTCCTATTCGGACTAGAGGGGAGGGGGCGCGCCTGCCTGGCCGGCTCTTCCTCTTCTCTCTTATGGCCCATCAAGGCCCATAGACCTCCCGGGGTTCAGTAACCCCGGTGTTCCGATAACTTCCTGTTTTCATCCGGAACCTTTCGAAGTCAAACATAGGCTTCCAATATATCAATCTTTATGTCTCGACCATTTGAGACTCCTCGTCATGTCCGTGATCACATCCGGGACTCGAACAACCTTGGTACATCAATACTTATAAACTCATAATGAACTGTCATCGAAGCGTTAAGCGTGCGGACCCTACGGGTTCGAGAACTATGTAGACATGACCTAGAACCACTCTCGGTCAATAACCAATAGCGGAACCTGGATGCCCATATTGGTTCCTACATATTCTCGAAGATCTTTATCGGTCAAACCGCATAACGATATATGTTGTTCCTTTGTCATCGGTATGTTACTTACCCGAGATTCGATCGTCGGTATCCAATACCTAGTTCAATCTAGTTCTTGGTAAATCTCTTTACTCGTTCCGTAATACATCATCTCACAACTAACTCATTAGTTGCAATGCTTGCAAGGCTTATGTGATGTGTATTACCGAGAAGGCCAGAGATACCTCTCCGACAATCGGAGTGACAAAACCTAATCTCGATTCATGCCAACTCAACATATACTTTTGGAGACACCTGAGAGTACCTTTATAATCACCCGATTCGTAGACGTTTGGTAGCACACAAAGTGTTCCTCCGTAAGCGGAGTTGCATAATCTCATAGTTGCAGGAACTTTGTATAAGTCATGAAGAAAGCATAAGCAACATACTAAACGATCAAGTGCTAAGCTAACGAAATGGATCATGTCAATCACATCATTCTCCTAATGATGTGATCCCATTAATCAAATGACAACACATGTCTATGGTTAGGAAACATAACCATCTTCGATCAATGAGCTAGTCTTGTAGAGGCATACTAGTGACTATCTGTTTGTTTATGTATTCACACATGTATTATGTTTCCGGTTAATACAATTCTAGCATGAATAATAAACATTTATCATGATATAAGGAAATAAATAATAACTTTATTATTGCCTCTAGGGCATATTTCCTTCAAATGATTCCTGCCAAAACTCATTATATCTTTTAAACAGTGTTCTTACTTAACTATGCATTTGCCTTGAATGGTTTTCCTTCTCTTACAAACTGGGAGATCATCATGAATTTGTGGTCTTTGTTAGGTCACTATTTTAGTGTTGGTTTATCCCACATTTATATTTCATCAGAATTATTTATAAAATGTGCAAGGGTAGTATGTTGGCCGTTTCATTTTTTTTGTGCACGGATGAAGGCTTGGTTTGGTGCGACGGCAACAGCGGTAGGTATTTTTGCTATAAAATGTAGTGCATAGTTGCTCCGTGCAGGTATTTTTTTTCAGTTCAATTTCGGAAAAGGTAGAATGTAGTGGGTGCGATTTAACGTTTATTTGACACGAAAGATTGTCGTCCTTTATGGTTGCTTTGGTTAGATGGCCATGCAAACTTGACAAAAAACAACCCCTTATGGATTCTTCATTAAGCAATCATCAATGTATCCTTGAAGCTCATTGAAGTGCATCCAAAACCCGAGCTTCTAGACTTTATACCAATGTATTATATAAAAGAACACGTATATCATCAAAGAACTTAATTTTCTTAGTTAGACTAGGTGAACAGATTATTTACTTAGCATATTAACTAATCTTGTGCTCTCTCTTTCTTTGCCCACCCAGGGAAAGGGAGCAGCAACGCCTGGAAAGGTTGTTTTTGATCTTCCGGAGGGCGGAGTGATCGCAAACCGGGCGAGAAGAGGAGATACCTGTCAAGGGTCAAGTGCTTCCTCTCCTTGGACCCGGATGGCACAAGCCCATGAACCTCATTAGTCTAGAGAGTGTCAGCCTGCTGCAACCGGTCTGAGGTACCCATCGGAAAGCGCGCCGATTGCTGCGACCAACAATACGAGATGACCAGGAGCCACTAGGCGGCGTTCTCTACTCGGAGACCGTTCTAGTCCGTGATCACGAATGGAGAGGTTGTTTCGCTCTCTCCGGTGGCAGCAGTTCCTCAATCATCTGGACCATTGTTTTCCTCTGCTTCTTCTCCTTCCTGCTCTGCAACATGGACCGTGTGAGTTCATTTGTTACTGCTTGCTTCCCCATGCCTTGGTTACTATGATAGTCATTGAGTGTTGATGATTTGGTAACTGAATTCCGCTAGGTGAACTTGAGTATCACGATCCTTCTGATGTTACTCCAGCATCCATTGGCCTCATCCGGTTTTGTTTCCTTTGCACTCAGGTACACTACTATAGTTGTATATAGAGCATTTTAGGATCTTGGACAAGTTACCAACTTTTACTATCTTATGAGCCTGGCCCTTTTTAGTCAAAATTGTACATGGTTTGCATCTTGAATCGATGTCTACATCATGTTTGTAACATGTTCCATTCATAGTTGTGTCTTGCAGCAGCAGCATTGGCTTCACCGACGTGATAACCACTACGGCTTTGGTGGACTACCTCTCCTCAGCCACTACCTGGACTTCCCCGCAGCATGATGACGGCCCCACGGCAGTGGTTCCCGCATCTTCGTCAGTCCTGGTGAGTTCATGGTCTCCTTCTCCCTTGTGCCATGAGATTGTGCGGCCATCGAGCCGAAAATGGCGATGTTTGTATTGATTTGGTTTTGTGGTGATGTCATGTTCATGCCCTTGTTTGGTTCAGGTGTTGATGAAATGATAGGGTTTAGGCTTCCTGCATGTGCCTTGATAGATGATCTCGCTATTTAGCCATGGCCGATTGTGGTGCTGGACATCGAGCTAGTCCGTTGTAAAATGACGGGCCAGTTTGTTTCATAAAATTGCTGATGGCTATTGTTAGCACCAATATCTGTGAAGACTCTTATGTAGTGTGGTGATGGCTACGTTATTGTTGGATTGCTACCTATGTTACTCAGTTCTGTTCATGTTATGCTCATCATATACTTGCTCTGATTCAAAATATGATTTTAATTTTTGCAATCCTAGATCAGAGTATGAGGCTTGCATATCGAATTGGTGGCCTTCTCTCTTTGGCCCTTATTTATCTCGTACATCTCTTTATATGACAGAATGATATGGAATTATATTCTTTCCAGAGTATTTTATGTTAGTTATAGCATGCCTGCTTCATAACATGTTAAAAAAAAACCCATACTTTGAAATGCTATTGCTTTCTTTGATATAGGCATGTAATTGACAATCCTACCTATCCCATAAAGGCATTCTATAAGGAATCGTACCGTCAGATGTTAATGGGTATCTTACATATGCATTAGTTTGTGTTCTTTTTTTTCAGTGAAGTGATTCTCATTGTCTTGTCGGATATAATGAGAATGAACAAATCTTTTTGCTGTATGTAATTGGGATGTTATTTGTGCGTCATCGTGCCAGTGCTAGCACCTTCTTCCGTTGCCAATGTGGACCTGCAAGTGCACGTTTAGTGCTCCTTCTAGATGTGGATTGTTTTTTGTTCTATGAAATGTTAGCCTATATTTGACTTGGTTAGAGGAATTTGTACCCTTTTGTTTTCGGAACACAACACTAGGTAAGTAGCATGTTGATTTGTTTCATAGCACTTTATGTTAATTATAGCCTGCTTCACAACATGTTAGAAATAACTGTATTCCTTTAAATGCTATTTCATTCTTTTGTATATGCATGTAAGTGACAATCCTACCTATCACACAATGGCAAATTTAAAATTTTAAATTTGATGTGTTGCTCTTCTTCATTGTAGGGCACTGCCGATGCCTCGAGTAACTCTGTTCATCTTTCGCCATCTCAGCAAGTTCGACAACAATGGGCTATCCATAGTAATGTAAACATAACACGCATGTACCTTGGCTTCCCCATGTCTCAGTGACAACCGTGGCGAGGTGGCCACCTCATCCTCGATTCTGGTGAGTCCCTGGTTTCCTCCCTCTCCCTGCCTTGAGATGATCTGGCTATTGATCCGGTCCATTTTAAATTGATTGGTCAGTCCATTTCGTAAAATTGGTGATGGCTTACTCTTGTTAGCACCAAAATCTGGTAAGACATATATGTAGTGCGGTGATGGCTATATAATCATTTGTTACTCGGTTCTTCTCTATGTATTTGCTCCTCTACCTGTTTTTAATGCAAGATAGCAAAATCTTGTGAAATTTAGAACATCAGTAGCTAGCTCTGGTGTTTAAGATCTTGTTTTAGTACAAGTATTTCAATCCGGTGCCCACTGCCAGTGTGTATGTTTTGATTACTATTAGCACGAGTTTGCTCTGTGCAAGTCTTACCTTTGGATGGCTGGTAATATCGGCGGTGGTAATCCTCGTTAGAGTGCTGCTTAGACTTTGTACAGTCTGGTCCTTATGACCTCCAACTAAAACTCTGATGCTTCACTCCTGGTTTTCTATAAAATCACTTAATTATCGACAGCAAAAATGTTGGTTGTTCATAGAATAGAAACAACTGTCGAACCATTTTGTTGTCCACCAGAGGAACCCCCTTTAACAACCACTAACCTTGTAAAAGTTGACATCCACTCTTACATGTCGTTGATTCTATTTGATTCTCATCTTGCACTCTTTGGTTAGCTGTAAAAAAAGTTGAAGTGTGATAAATGATTCCTTCCAAAACTCATTGTATCTTACAAATGGTGGTTTTTCTTAACTATGCATTTGACTTGAATGGTTTTCCTTCCCTTACAAACTGGGAGATCATTATGAATTCGTGGTCTTTGTTAGGTCGTTGTTTTAGTGTTGGTTTATCCCACATTTATATTTCATCAGAATTATTTATAAAGTGTGCAAGGGTATTATATTGGCCGATTCTTTTTTGTGTGCATGGATGAAGGCTTGGTTTGGTGCGACGGAAGCAGCGGCAGTGGTGCCGTATGGCCTCGGCTACAACTGTTCTTGTGAGTTTTTCCTTGGTCCCCCCCTCCGTTGCTCTGGGAACCATCGTTTGAGCACTGGCCGCTTTGCTTGTCGGCCATCGAGCTGATGGTGGATTTCTTGTGACGATGGTCATCTGGCCACCCATAAACTCTTGTTTAGTTATTTTGGTGCGATACCATGGTACTGTTCTGTACAGTGTTCTTATGTCTATGTCCTTGTTGTATGGTTAGCCTCATAGTGTTTAGGGTGCTGCGATTTTGCTATAAAATGTAGTGCATCGTTGCCCTGTGCGGGTATTTTTTCAGTTCAGTTTTGGAGATTAAGGAAAAGGTAGAATGTAGTGGGTGCAATTTAATGTTTCTTTGGCATGAAAGATCATCGTCCTTTACGGGTTGCTTTGGTTAGATGGTCAATGCGTTGTTTAAGCGACCTTGGCACTAGACAGAAAACAACCTCTTATGGATTCTTCATTAAGCAATCATCAATGTATCCTGGAAGCTCATTGAAGTGCATCGAAAACCCGAGCTTCTAGATTTTATACCAATGTATTATATAAAAGAACACGTAAATTATCAAAGAACTTATTTTTCTTAGGTCAGTTAGGTTAGTTGAACATATTATTTACTTAGCAATAACCAATCTTGTTCTCTCTCTTTCTTTGCCCAACCAGGGACAGAGAGCAACCACCGGGAAAGGTTTGTTTTTATTCTGAAGGGCGGAGTGATTGCAAACCGGACGAGAAGAGGAGAGACCTGTCAACAACGGATGGCACAAGCCTATAAACCTCATTGGTCAAAGCGCCAGCATGCTGCAACCGAAGTACAGGGGACCCATCAGAAGGCGCGCCAACTGCAGGGCCCAGCAATACGAGATGACCAGGGAGCTACTAGGCGATGTCCCCGCCTAGGCGGCCTTTCTAGTCTGTGATGCGAATAGAGAGGTCGACATCCCCGCCTAGGCGGCCTTTCTAGTCTATGATGCGAATAGAGAGGTTGTTTCTGCTCCCGCCTGGTGGCCCAAGCGCTGGACCATTGTTTTCATCTGCTTCTTCTACTTCCTGCTCTGCAAGATGGACCGTTTGAGTTCATCTGTACTGCTTGCTTCCCCCAGGCCTTGGTTACTACAATAGTTATTCAGTGCTGATGATTTAATAACTGAATCCTGCCAGGTGAACTTGGGTATCGCAATCCTTCTGATGTCAGCAGCGTTTGGCTGGATTCCAGCATCCGTTGTCCTCATCCATTCTTGTTTCCTTTGTACTCAGGTACACTGCTATAGTTGTACATAGAGCATTTTAGGATCTTGGATAAGTTACCAACTTCTACTGTTTTATAAGCCTGCCCTTTTTAGTCAAAATTGTACATGGCTTGCATCTTGAATCGATGGCTACAACAAGTTTATAACATGTTCCATTCATCGTTGTGTCTTGCAGCAGCAGCAGCACCACCACCACCAGTTCGGCTTGAGTTGTTGCTGGATGAATTGTGCATGGCCAACAAACGCCAATCGTATCACACACACAGACACACCATGAGCAGTGTATTTGATGTAGCATCTTGGAGCTTTGTAGCTAAGAAGTAGTTGATGGATAAACCACACAACATTATGAGCATTCTTATTGATTACTCTCACTAACTTGCTGGTTTACAATATGGTTATGTAAGCTCCAACTTTATTTTTGGAGCAGATGTAGCTTGTTCTTTTGTAAGAGAGAAAGCAGATATTGTGATGATGTTTGATTCTTGTTATGGATGAAGATGCTGCTTTTAAGCTATGTTAAGAGGATGATTTTTGAATGGGTTCCGCCAGCTTTATCCAATCCAATGTAGTGATTTTGGATGGAGGGCATGAGTGAGTGAATCACGAAGAGCTTCATCCTTTATTTGGTTGGAGAGGTGCACGAATGAATTTCTGAATCTTTTGATCAAGTTGGCGGGTGTCTATCAAATAACAAAAATTCAAATTGTGCGAAACATGTTGTCTAGCTATCCAGATAGCATGTGTATTGTGAATGAAGGTAAAATTCTTCACTTTGGTAGCCTGCCCGCACATTATTGCCATTTGGTTCAAATAAATACATGCTTGAAGATGGTACTATATAGTGCAGTGCGGGCATTTGATTTTCATGCGTTTGTTTTTGCTTGAGGTGAGCTATGCTATGATGGTACAGTAGCACTCATGTGATGTGGCAAAATAATGCTATTTGTTCCAATCGGATGCCTTGCAGGGCCCTTTTGTGGCTAACTTTCTTTGGTATAGTCGTTTGTCGTCTCTGGTTACTCCTCTCGGCTAGTTCTCCCAGTTGTATGGTTTTGCCAGCCATGCATCATGGCTGTGGTTTGTGGTGGTCATGTGCAATTGCCCATTTGTGGTTATATGTTGCCTTGCGTTGGGCAAATGATTTGCTCAGTTTTTTGGTCTCTGAACTTTTTGTAGGTTATGTAATGTTTGCTGTGATGATTTCTTGGTGGTGGTTAGATTTTGTGTTTGAGTTTCTATATGTTGTGCATATGTCTTCTTTATTTTAGGTGCATGGATTAACTTTGTAGCATGTTGTTTTGAAGATTTATATTTCCCTATTTCTTTTTTATCCGTTTAGTGCATGTTTCGAATGTTGCATTTAATGAATGATAAGTGCTGTATTTCTTTGATGATAATGCGTATCTCTTCTCTTAATAATAATGTCGTGGATATTTTAGAGCTGATCTCTTAAGTATTCTGGATACATCTTATATCAATGAATTTAATTTGTATATCTTTTTTCATCTATTTGATTCCTCTTATTCCACTATTGTGACATTTCATGGTTGCTTGTCTCTGATTTGGCCATGATTGATCCTCTTAATACTGTGCCCTATATTGTCTTAATTTTGGATTTCATGATCTCTACTGTTACATTTACTCATTCAAATTCTGTTTATATTGTTGTCTCAAATATTATTCCATAATAATTTTAAGTATTAATTTTGTTGACTATTGTTTTATGCTTGTCCTTGTATGTAGATGCTTCTTGTTCACAGTTGAACTTGGAGAGGCTATGTCTGAATGCATGGATGCTGATGCAAGATTTATCAGTAGTGAACTCTTTCAAATGAGTATTCTTTGTAATGACTAATATTTTTGTAGTGCTACATTTAGGTCTGTCTGCATATGGTTAATTGATCGTTATGTAGAATTATGCTCCTGTTGCAAATGATGGATTTTGTCACTGGTGATAGAACTGTATTCAGTATATGTGAGCTTGGCTTGATTGACATACTTGTTATATGTAATATGCTAGTTTATTCATGATCTTGGAAACTCAGCTTATTGAACTTATGTGGAATACATTCACTATAAATTCAACTTCATGTTCAGTATCTTATCATTTGATTAAATACTTTCATGCTATTAAATTTACATATGACTTCTAATGTTAATGATATGTTATGTCAGTTCAGTTTTGTCATGCGATAATTGTATCACATATTTGAACTAGATCACTTTTATATGCGTCAACTATTAATGTATACTGCAAAACTTGTGAAATGTATGTACATAATCATGAATAATAACGGAAATTATCTGCTAACATACGCACTCTAATCGAATACTAGTGTCACTAATGATAACAGACTATGCGATCGCAATCTTGACTTCATCACTATATGAGTACTTTACTCTTTGACGTTTCGAATGAATACTTCCACTGCTACTACCTAATCTTGGCCTATGAATGGTGTACATGTATGGCAATGAGATTGCTTGTTGTCCGTTTCACTTGTCCTCGTCTGTATTCCGTTTGTCTACACTTCTCTATTTGATTGATGCTAATCTCATAGCTTTTGGTTATCTGGTGTTGATCATGGCTTGTTTGATGAGTTGGACATTGTCTCTGATTGTCCTATGTTGTTGGTGTACTTTCTAATCTGAGTTCTAGTTACTTGAAGCCTGTGTCTAATGGCATCCTCTATGTTGTATGGTTATGTAATGAATGCTTGCATGCTTTCTACCATTTAGTCTTAATCATTTGTAATATTAATGATCAACCATTCTTGAGTCTCTATGTTATGGTATTGTAAGTTTTATTCTAATTTGTTGTACTTTTCGTGCCTTAGGTGTAGACTTTAGATATATTTATGTTGTCATGCGTTAGGCTGATCATGTATCTCATTCATGTATTTTCGATTTTACCTATATGATCTACGATCATTTAGTATATAGATTTGGTTATGTGATTTATCAGTTGTCTTGTCCATTTTACTTGTTATCTTTGTGTTCTTTGCATTGAGTTATTTTTCATGATGAGCTATGTTTTTATTTATAGTCAATGCATTATTGATTTGATTGATTTTGACTTTGTAAGACTCTGTATGTATTTGCTCTGCTATGAGCTTATTTAGATTATTGCTATTAGCGATGCATGTCTGTTTCATTGACTTCCTTATTCTAATTGCTGCATATATCTGTATATTTATGGTTTATCTGATGTAGAATATTACTTCCATGTGCTACATATCATATGATCTTCCATTGCTGAATTCTGTGAATTGTTGTCTAAGAGTATTCATTTTCTTGATTGACATACTTGTTGACTTGTTTTTAGAATTACTATATCGCTTCATGATGATGTTCTTTTAAACCTATACTTTAAAGATTCCTTCATGATATCTTTAATTGAACATGTAACCTCATCTTGTATTAGCATTCTTGTTATTTATTTGATGAGTTGCTCTTCTCTGAATCGTGTTCTTCCGAGTTTGCACTGTTGCCATTGCTGTTCCTTGCATTAGTGTTTTTCGAGACTGTTCAATTGATGCCATTTATGTGGTCTATGCCATGCTTAGATTTGTCATGATCTTTTCTTTTGATGATTGTCTGATATGCTTTGGCTATGTAATTTGATTCTTGCATTACTGTTTAGCCTATATTTGGTCTTATTATGTGCTTACTCTTATGACCATGCTATGTTAATTTATATCATGCATTGATATCATGGACTTGTTTGTAGGCTGTCAGTGTATGAGTCTTGAACACTTATGTAGTGTCTTTATTGTTTCAGATGTTTACTAGTTGTTTGAAAACTTGATTTGGTCTTGCATGTTTCTATCTGTTTGAGTTGCTTTATTTAGTCTTGACTAATTATGCTATTATGTACATTTGTTCATTGTAATGTTAATCTACTAATATTGTCTATTGTCAGCTTCGATGTGTTACTTCTAAGTTTGATATATGGTATGCATTACTCCATGTTTATCATAGATTTGCATTCTGTTTTAGTATTATGGTTCTGCTTGGCTGTATCCTGTTTCTTCTGCTACATTATGATTGTCTATTTTTAAGATACCGTGCTTATGTTTCTTTTAGATGATCTTGAGCTCACTGATTTGGCATGAGTTCAGTATGTCATCTAGTTAGGTTACCAATATTCTGTCTATAGATTTCTCCTTGAGTTTAGGCCTTAGTTTAGTGTAGCTTCGAATATAGGTCATCCAGTGTATCTTATTTCACTCATTATTAGGTTCTTGAGTCTTACTTTCATGATTTACCTGTAATTTAAATGATCTACTAAGTGTTTGCAATGATTCATTGTATATCCTAGATGATATGTTAGCTCCAATCTGTACAGATAACTTACTGTTTCTAGTTAGCATATCTGATATATGTATTATTCATAATACAAGCTCATGTAACCTGAATATTCATCGTTACATAGTCTGTTTCTAAATTATGTCTTTGTAGTCCCTTTTCTTAATATCGAATTGTCTCATGCATTCAGTTGTTTCATAGCTGCATAAATTCTGTTTAGTATGTTGAATTTACATGTTGTACTGATTATTAATATTTATACTGCTATGTTCTATTGCTTGAACAACACTATGTCTTTGTTCGTAACGTCTCTTAGCTGCTTAAGGTATCTAGAATTTCATGAGTATCTGCTATTGGCTCTTACGATCTGTCGGATCAGCTTATATGGTTGTAAGTAGATCTTGGTCCTTTGGCGTCTTTGCTCTTAATGTCATGTTTGGCTCAACTGATTGTTGCTCATGTCGCCTAGATGCATTTGCGTTTGTCATGATTACTCATTGCTTCACTCTGGATTCATTTGTTAGTTGTTGGATCTGCTGCCTATGCTGATGTGATATCGCTTGTGTGGTCATATGTCTAGGTCTGGTTATGTTCTTGTATGACCTGGCGGAATTTGGTGGTGAACTATGATATGGCTATCTGTTGCAATTGTTAGCCAGTGTATGCATGAATGTTTGCTCGATAGGTAATTCACATGTCTTAATTCGATAAGTATTGATCTAGAAATTCATTCTATTGGAATGATGATACATAGTTGAATTAAGAGCTCTTGGATTTAAAAGCTCTGGATTACAGCTGGCTTCTCATTGATATATGTCTGATTAGCTCTGAATCCGTTTCTATTTGTCTCTTAATGTTGTCTAGATTCTCATATGCATTCATGTTGGCTGAGAGTTTGTCTACGTTTGCTCTTTTAAGTTAACGGTTTTGTATTAGCAGTGTTATGATAGTCGGCATTGCTATAGTGTCGTATTCACTATTGAGTTCAACGAATTATTCCATGCTTTGTGATGTCTTCTATAGTTGAATAACCTAAATTGTCATTTGCAAGGTTGTTATGAGTATCTTTCTAAGCTTAAGTATTCTAATTTTAACAACTACCTGTACTGTTCTTTTGCATACAATCTTGCAAATTGCCTTGATGCATTATGAAATGTGTTATCTTACATATTGAATTCTTACTATATGTAATGTTGTCTGTCATGTAATTAGTGCATCTTATATGAGGTTTGAGATGCGTTTGTTGTGTACGATCCTGATTACTGTTTGTTGTGTATGAATGTTGGTTAATGATGTCATGGTAAACATGTATGCCATCTTATAATGGAGTGTTAGGCCATTGGATTTCATGGTTACATCATTGGTTCTATAGTATGTGTACCTTGCTAACTGTGTGTGTAGTCTATTTGCTCCTGGGTTCTGTGTTTGATATCATTTTATATGTGTCTGAAGTTGCTTTAAGTTCAATAGATATTATCATACTGCTTCATGCTTAACATTATGATGAGGCTTAATGAGTTGATATCTTTTGCAAATGTTGATCATATGATTAATTGTAATTGATTATATTCTCTTGTGAATTATGAATTCTATTTGCTTCATACTTCATGTTAACTTGGCTCTGTGTTTGGTATGTATCGTAGATTTCCTGAATGTATACTTGCTTGAGGAACTTTCGAAGTTGGTAGCATTGGACTCGGCTGCATGGCTTGACTTTGTGTTAAACTACTTCAAGTTGTTTCCTTTCAGGCTTCAATAGTTGGTAAGACACTGAAAAACCTGCATCATGAGATTAATGACCTCAGACAGGCCTTAGACAAGTCCAGGTAAACTATTAAGTCGCCAAGCAAAGATGTCTACCATTTTTTTTATGGGCCACTAAAGGGCATTCCTGTAATCTATGCTAACTGATAACATCAAACTGCTCCAACAGGTCAGATTGTGATCATTTGCAACTTCTCGCTGCTCAACAGGCTCAGAAGCTAATCAAACATGAGTCACACATACAGGATCTAAGAGAACGGAAATTCTCCTACTTCAAAGTGTATAACAATATCTATTATTTATTTATGTAGTTTCTTTTATTTTCTAGCCCTGTAATTGACAAGCATCTGAAGTCTCTTTCTCATACCTAAGGTGGAAGAGCTCAATGTCGGGTAAAGGAAGTAGAACAGGAAGCTGCACGATGGAAAGAGGCATGTGCGTTGGAGGTGGAAGCCAGAAAAGCTGCCATTAAAGAACTAAACCAGGAGGTAACCAAGAGGAATAAGTTTGACCCACGATTCATTAAAATGGACCTCTTGAGGTCAAGAAACGCTTCTCAGACTGATAAATGACAATTGAGCATAACGTCATTAGAGAATTGATATGAATATATGATGCTCCTTCAAAGTAATTTGAACAAAATTGAAAGATATAAGCATGTCCAACTTTTATTAATTCAAAAATCGCAAGTTTGAAACCCTTGAGTTTGCACTTTGCAGTAAATGCATTAGGAAAACATCTCTCATTTAGTCATTCACAAGAGGAGCCGTACATGATTTATAATTGTTCTAAAACAAATGGCACTAACAGAAAAGTTTATAATTTTGCTGACCTAAAAGCAAAAAGAATTAAAAAAATAAAGCAAAAAACCAAAAGAAATTAAATAATGCAGAAAACAAAACAAAAAAACTTGAAAAAAAATAAAAATAGCAACAATAAGTATTTTGTTGTAAGTAGAAACAAAATAAAATAAATAAAGCAACAAAGAAAACAAAAAAGTGTTTTCAAATTTTAAAACTAATGGCACTAACAGAAAGTTTATATTTTTCTAAAACTAAAAGCACTAACAGAAAGTTTATAATTTTGCTGACCTAAAAGCAAAAATAATTAAAAATAAAGCAAAAACCAAAAGAAAACAAATAATGCAGAAAACAAAACAAAAACTTGAAAAAAATAAAATAGCAACAATAAGTATTTTGTTGTAAGTAGAAACAAAATAAAATAAATAAAGCAACAAAGAAAACAAAAAAAATGTTTTCAAATTTTAAAACTAATGGCACTAACAGAAAGTTTATAATTTTTCTAAAACTAAAAGCAAAAAGAAATAAAAAATAAAGCAAAAAAAAATGCCACCTACTGGGCCCCCACGGCCTGAATACAACTAGAAACCCTATGGGCCAGGATTCAGGCCCGCGGAAGGCCAGTTGGCCCACAGGCACAGATTGCAGAGTTAGGCCCGAAAGCCTGCTTTAGAGAGGAGCTCGAGAGGGAAGCCGCACCGCACCTTATAAACAGGTGCGGCTCCCTCTCAACTAGCGAGGTGGGACTAAACTTTGGGCGCGGGGCAGCAGAAGGCCTTTGGTCCCGGTTGGTGGCACCAACCGGGACTAGGGTGCATTAGTCCGGTTGGTACTATGCACCTTTAGTCGGTTGGTGCCACTAACCGACCAAACTCCGCTTCCGCCCTTTGGGCTGCTGAAAAGAGGCCTTTGGTCCCGGTTGGTGGCACCAACCGGGACTAAAGGGGTGCATTAGTCCTGGTTGGTGCCACGAACCGGGACTAATGCTCTTGCTATATATACAACACTTAGGAAAATTTGACGAACACATCGCCATTGTTTCGCCCGCCTGACGACGCTTGAGCTCATCGACGCCGCCAGTTGAGCAGCCCGACGCCGTCCGCTGCCCCGCCGCGCCGCCGCCAGACGCCGCCGCGCGCCGCCCGCCGCGCGCCGTCGTCGCCCTGCTTGTCGCCGCCAGCGCTGCCCGACGCCGCCCGCCGCTTCGCCGACGCTCGTCGTCGTCGCGCCCGTCGTCGCCGCCGTCGCCGTCGTCCCCGAAGCGCCGGTCGCGCCCCCCCCACGACCCGCCCCCCGTCGCCGTCGTCGCCGACCACGCCTGCCCGCCCGCCGTGGTCGTTGCCGAGGCCCTCGCCGCCCCCGCCGTCGCCCTCGCCGACCGCCCCCGTTGTGAGTCGCCGCCGTTGAGGCTCATGTTCATCAGTGCTTGCATTTTTTTTTGTGCATTGCATTTATATATATATATTTTTTGTTCATTGCATTTTTTCAGATATATAATGTATATATGTATGTGGTAGCTATATGTATGTATGAATATAATGTTCATAGCATTTTTTTTGTTTATATATATATTTTCATATATGTATTAATTTTTTATTTAGGTTGTTAGTAGATATCGATTTTAGGTTAGTGCATTTTAATTAAGTTAGTGTAGAGGAAAAAGTAAAATAAGGAAAAGGAAGAAAAGAGGAAGAAGGAAGAAGGAAGAAGAAAGAAGAAAAAGAAGGAGAGGAAAAAGGAAAATAAGTAGAGAAAGAAGGAGAAGAAGAAGGAGAAGACGAAGAGAGGAAGAAGAGGAAGAAGAAGAAAAAAAGAGGAGAAGAAGAAGGAATAGAGGAGCTTCTTCTCCTTTTTTTCTCCTCTTTTTTTTCGAGGGTGTCGAGGGTGTCGAGGATCGCCGAGGGGTCGATGGTCGGGAACTAAGGTAGAGGGTCGAGGGTCGTTAAGGGGTCAAGGGTCGAGGGTTTCAGGGTCGAGGGTTCGAGGGTTCTATAGGGTCGAGGGTCGAGGGTTCCAGGGTCGTCTAGGGGTCGAGGGTTCCAGGGTCGTCGAGGGTTCGAGGTCAAGGATCGCCGAGGTCGAGAGGTTTCTAGTGTCAAAGTATGGAAGAAATCCATGGCTTCATCATTAGCCGGAAGTAACCAGGGCATGATGGTACGAAGTCCTCCAAAGTTATTCTGGAATGGAGTCCCGGATAGGATAGTTTGCCTTTTTGTACGAATTTCAGCAAAGGCCTTCCAAATAACGATATTCGGAAGGTTCTTGCTGAACTTTGTACCAAAAAGCTAATTATCCTATCTGGGACTCCGCTCCAAAATAACTTTGGAGAGCTTGCACCATCATGCACCTGTTATTTCGCCTAATGATGAAGACATGGTTATGTTGAATCCTTTGACACTAGGCAACCTCCGACCGCCGGCGATCCTCGACCTTGACCTCGATCTGGCGATCTCGACCTCGACGATCCTCGACTTCTTGATAAAAAAAAGAGGAAGAAGAAGAAGAGAAGAAAGAATAGAGGAGTTCTTCTCCTCTATTCTTTCTTCTCCTATTTTTTCCTTCTTCTTCCTCTTTTTTATCGAGAACGAGGGTCGCCGAGGGTCGCCGAGCTGTAGAGGAAACCCTAATTAAATAGCAAGTATCGTCGGTGTGAGATACATGTGGTCGTTGATGTCGGACACTACATCCACGTCCCACAAGTGACGCAGGCGCCGATGCCCACGCCACTTGTGGGACATAGATGTAGTGTCGTCGTTGTTGTTGTCGATATACCCTCCCGATAGCTTCAACACGCGGGGGGTCGATATTACCCCTCCTTGAAGCATTCTCGAGGCCACCCCCTAACCCTTGAAGCGTTGTCGAGGCCGCCCGAAACCCTAGAGAAGCAGCGTCGAGGCCACTAATTAATATGATTCCTTATTGTGATTAGCTAGCTAGTTCGTTTGCCACTAATATATCCATATCTGTCATGTTTGAATAATAATTTGCCATGTTGTAAATATTTGTAGAAACTATGGACACCCCGCCCCGAGACGAAGCAGCAGAAGCGTTGTTGAGGCACATAATCGCAGAAGGAAGTGATGCCCTCAGCTCATTGATGTATCTCAACGACACCGATGGTCTGGAAGGAGAGGGTGAAGAAGCAGCTGGCTATGCTTATGATGGCTCCGATGACCCAATGCCGGTGGAAGAAGGAGAGGGTGAAGAAGTAGACCGTGAGGATTGCTCCGTGATCACCGAATCGAGTCCGACCAGGTATATATATTAGTTAAGCCTGTGCTAACTAGCTAATTGATGCATTCATTGTTTTGGTATGTACACATATTAATTAACTCTCGTCTTTCTTCCTTTTTCTAGCCCTCCGGATCGAGCACAACGTCAGTAAAGAGACGAGGCCCGAAGAAAAAGTTGAGCTCGGATGAAAGGTTTGAGATCATAGAAATCGCGGACAAAGAAGGCATTTGTTGCTCAGTGCGGGGTTCTGGTTAGGAACAAGATCCCGATCAGCATCCAGCAATGGTATAAGCCTAAGAACGAAGAGCCTGAGGTGTCTTATGTCAATGATCTGCAGAAAAATGATCTTTGGACTGAGCTGAAGTCAAATTTCACCCTACCACCAGAGGATGATCCGGAGAAGCCAGTTATAGAGCCATTAATCAAGTCTTTTGCTCTTAAGAAGATGGCAGAGCTATTCATGCATTGGAAGAAAGACCTGAATAAGTTTGTCGATAAAAAAGAGACACCAGAATTCAAGGGCAAATATGAGAAGATCATAGATGACTGGCCCGCATTTGTGGCCCACAGGACATCGGAAAAGAGTAAAAAGATGTCGGCGACAAACAAGCAAAATGCTGCGAAGAAGAAGCTTCACCATCGCACGGGGTCAGGTGGCTACCTCATAGCCCGACCTAAGTGGGCCAAGGCTGAGAATGATCTGCTTGATAAAGGGATCGAACCAGAGACAATGAACTGGCTGAGACGCTGCGGACTTGGTTCTTCGGGCTGGCGGAACCTTGGACCCTGTATCAGGGAAGTGCATTTGGACGGACGAGCAATTGGACATACCAGTCAAAAGGCTAAAGCAATATATCGAAGCAGCGCAACACGGGAAGTTCATTCCAGACATGGAGAAGGACGAGCTCACAATGGCCCTCGGGAATCCTGAGCACCCTGGACGGACACGAGGCACGCCAGGCTCCCTTTCGTGGAAGGCTAGATTTCCGGACGCAGGGGGTTACAAAACCCATGAGAGGAGGAAGAAAAACTGGAGCAGAGCCAAATGCAGGCGCTGCACGAAAGGGTAATGGGGCTAGAGGAACGAGAAGCAGCAGATCGCAGCAAACGACCTGCCGAAGCTTCCCCCGAAGCTACCCCGCCATCTCAGCAGAGAAGCAGTGTGGCTTCCACCGAGCTGCTTCAGCCGAAGCATGCCTTGACGGCTCCTGCCAACTATCCCGTGGATGCTTTCACGGAGTCTCCAAATTGCCACCTTATGGCGGAATGGAGCAATTTGAAGGTCAAGGCGGCTGTTGGCTCTGTTTATCCTACTAAACCCGACTCAACTTTTCACTGCCGGCCGATTCCAGAAGGATATGCAAAGGTGATGGTGGATGAAATAATGGAGGGATTTGAGGACCTCCGGCTTGACCACCCTACCGGTGAAGGGGAGTATCGGCTGGGTTCTGCTCTGAAGACTCCATGCCTATGGCGAAAGGATCTCATCAACCTTCCGAACTAGACGCCTCCGCCTCCTCCTCCTCCTCCTGCGAGTCAGGGCACTCCGCCTCCTCCCGCCTCCTCCGGTGAGTGACGATCAGGGCACTCGGCCGGCTCCTTCTCCGCGCGTGGCGGCACTCCGCTGCACCGGCGCGCCCGAGCAGCCAGCCTCCTCCTTCTCCGCCTCGTCAGCAAGGGCGGAAGAGACCCGCCGCCGCCCGGCTGCTCCGGCGTCGTAGTCCTTCTCCTCCGCCTCGTAAGTAAGGAAAGAAGACATCCGCCTGTCTGCTCTGCCGGCGTCTAGCAGTACAGCCAAAGGCGGAGGAGATACAGATTCGGTCCTTCTCTGAAGAATCCAGAGAAGTTACCGTACGAGAGGACCGACGAGGAAAACGCGAAGATCGCGCAGACCGAAGTGCATGACTGGTTTGAAGGGTTGAAAGCAAAGAGACATCCACCTCCGGAGGAGAAGGTAGATCCGGTGAAAGCGAAGCGCACTCTGGCTGCCCTGACAAAACCACCCAAGTCTCCGCCGAAAGGCAACTATGAGCGCATTATTGGAAAGGCATTTGCCAAAGCAGAGAGGTCGGGAAGTACTAAAAGTGATCAAAGAATGAAAGAATGACGAGCTGGGAAACAAATTGCCCATCTCGGCGAACAAGCGAAGCAATCGTGCCCCCCGCTCAAGGTGCCTGCTAGCGACATCGTCGATCCGAGGATGGTGCCCGGTTATGGCAATCCTGAAGATTACCTGCCCGACGATGTACATTATGATTTCTTGGAGGTGCAGATACAAAGATACGAGTACGGGAAGCCTCTCGTCAAAGATGAAAGCTCTCTATCAACGATGACGCGAAGATTGCATGATTGGTACATGAAAACCTGCAGAGAGTCTGAGGGGAGGAGTACTTTGTATGTGAGAGTTAAAAAGGAGCATGACCTCGTTGGAATTGAACTGTTGCCTATTCAATTTGAGGAGTTCTATCAGTTTTTTAATCAATTGGCCCTCGATAAAGCAACGGTCACCTGCTACTGTCTATAAGTAGTACTACTTCTGTCATTAAGTCTCTCTATATAACTCAGCTCTTTCATTGCATGTATTTATAATTATCCTCACTATATTATGCAGATTGAAGATCGCTGAATTGAAGAAAAGACAAGTGGGTTCCATTGGGTTCATTAACACATATCTCATAGATGCAACTGAGGTTGAATTTCATGCCGAAAATACCGAGGCCAACTTGCTACAATCGTTCGTAATAAATGAACACAAGGATATAATACTCTTTCCTTACAACTTCAAGTGAGTGTTACTGTCTTGTGGTATATTCAGTTTCCCTTATTAGTCCAGGTTATAGTAATGTAATTGATGAGTTATGCATGCGTTAAGAGGTTCCACTATATTCTCCTAGAGATTAAGCTTGAGCAGGAGTAGTAACTGTCTTAGACTCGAGACGAAAAGATCCCAAGGAGTATGCGGACATGACTGAAATGCTCGAGAAGTAAGTTAAATCGATCATTATCCACCATATCAGCAACTTTGTTCATTTCTGATATCAAGTAATTGTTTTCTTTGTATGGCAGGGTTTGGAGAAAATTCACCAAAAAGCTCCGGACTGCCAAGAAGCTGCAATTTAGACACCAAAGTAAGTACTATAGTAGCATATTCCACGATCTCCTAGTGATTCAAGCGCTAGTTTCATCAATACCATTTAACATGCTTGCTAATTATCAGTTTGATTGACCTCTATTTCTTGTAAAGTGGTTGTGGCAGGAACAAGGGAATGATTTCTGTGGATACTACGCTTATAGTCCATCCGCCACACGACCTGTGAGCGGGGCTACCCTGACAAACAATATGAAGTGCGTAAATAACAATATTCACAATTTTATTTTATTACCATCATTTGTGTTGAGTTTCATTCATTCATATATATATGTATTGACCCCCTTCTTAAAATTAGATGTTTCGGATGCGGGATGAACTACTAGCACCAGATCGCCTGCGAGCAATTCAAGAGGAATTGGCGGCATTCTTTCTTGACCACGTGATCGCCGAAGACGGAGAATACTATGATAGACCACGCGTCCGTACGTTAGGAGATTATTTTTATAAAAGATAATTATTGTATATATGTAGCCGGTAGTGTCGGATAGATATACGAGAACTTGTTGTTCGACCAATCTCTCGGAGAAGGAGAGGTGGTCGATATCACTTCCCTCTGTATGCATATATGTTCATGACGATCTTTTGTTTCCTTCGTTTGCTTACTAGCTAGCTAGCGTGTCTAGCTAGTCCTCTCTATACGTATGTATAGTACGTAGCGTCGACCAAGCACGAACAAAAGAGAGGACACTTCTCTCTATTAATTAGCTAGCTAACACAATATATGAAACACGTAAATTAACCTCCCAAAACCCCCAACCCCCCCACTTTTTCAAAAAAAAAACAAAAACCCCAGCCACAGAAATGCTGACGCGTGGATGACTATTGGTCCCGGTTGGTACCACCAACCGGGACTAAAGGCCCTCCTGCCTGGGCTCAGCGCGCAGGCCACGTGGAGGCCCATCAGTCCCGGTTCTGGATTGAACCGGGACTAAAGGGCCAGGGTATTAGTACCGACCCTTTAGTCCCGGTTCATGAACCGGGGCTAAAGGCCCTCACCAACCGGGTCAATAGGCCCATTTTCTACTAGCGTAAGCGGAAAAGTCCGTATCTCTATTGCTGGTAGCCTGGTACTATGTTTTCGTTCTATATAAAGAAAAAACAGGGTGGATATACTCGTATGCTCATGCATGTAATTTTTAAAACTTATAAACACTAGTAAGCTTGCACGTGCAACGCACGTCTCTCAAATATAAAAAAAGTCTTATTAATTTTATTTATGTTTAATGGAGTAAATGTGTTCGTGCGTTGCAACAGGAGAAATAAAATTCTTGCGCCCCCTTGCGATTAATACGTGTTCTACTTATACTTTTCAAAGCTCGCACTCTCATGAGTCATATTCACCCAGTCACCTCGTCATCAGGTACGCAGACACATGCTTGGGGTTGTCACGGTCGAACATGTACTTTATGAACTCTGCCTCCTTGCCGGCTCTTGTCGTGCGGCCGTCATGGGCGTGCTTGAAGCAAAACTCGATTTTATGATGAAGTTGAATTCACTAAAGAAATTTTGAAAAATAATAATAATTAGAAGGGTAACAAAATATGTTGTTTAGCGTAAACGGGAATGGTTGGGAGGATTTCCCAAGGAGTCATGAACCGGAGTCAGAGAAACTCTCATAGGTCCCCTAAAACATTTCCCATCAATCAACACATAGACACATAGGGACTCACCTATAAAGATCCTCACTTACAATTTGTTTAACTCCAGCAGACCTCTAAACCTCAACCCCCCTACATTTCAATGTCCTATATTTTATTAATTTTATGGAAATATCATAAATTCATCATTGTAGTACCTATTTTTTCTTCCTGCATTTTCATTTGAATGAACATTGGTACAATACAGAACTAACACATGAAACAGACAACCAAATAAAACTTAGTAATTCAAGGCATTTCTCCTCATTCAAGGAAAATTCCACTCATCGTGTATTGCGTTATGAACACATCCAATAGTTATTAATTATTACACTTAATAGTGAAAATACATCTCTGTTAAGTCAAAAAGGAACACAAATCAGAACAATCGAATTACCGTGGACCTACACGACCGGTAAGGGCACTCTCAAATCATCTCAAACACATATGTTTCTCCAAATTCACATAGATAGATATCTAATTAGTTAACATACATGGATTAAACTCCACTGCATATAGCCAGAATCATTGGTCCTCCACATGGCAAAAATCTACACGATCACAAATCATAAAATTGCGAAGTTTATGCTGCCATCTCGTATCCATAATATTTGTTATCTCATATTTTGTCATGGCCGATGACCCACATTTGTGGAGTAATAAAACCGATACCAGTGCATGATCTTGCTTTCACAGTGTGATGACCCACATTTGTGGAGTAATAAAACCGATGCCAGTGGATGGCAGTGTAATATGCTGTTCTAGTGAAAGCAAGTAGGAGTGGATAACTGCACCCAAGTCTACCTTCAGTTCTGCCTCTGAACTCCCTGCTTATGTGCAGAGTATGCTGAAGTCTCACACCCCTGCAGTTGAAAACTTAAAACAGTATAAACGTGCATGTGAAACACATGTCTTACAAATATAAATGTTGATAATCACTATAGATGCCAATACGTACTATATTATTGGATATTGTATATTTTGCTAAATTTTTAAATATTTTGTTAACTACAATAACAATCAAGCAGACAATATTGTATTTTATTTCAAGAGTTCACACATGTATAGTTTTTGTATGTCAAGAACACAGAGATACTGAGTGCCGATGACCTGATGTGTACATGAATTTAACCCGTTTGTCAGCTAAAATGTACCACACCACATTAAAGTAGTACTACTATCTAAAATAATATATCACATGCACTAAAATATTAGAAATATCTTTCAACAAATTTGTTTGAATAAAATGCTGCAATAAATATTTTCAGCCATTGTTTAGATCATACATGTGGAAACCCTACCGTTGCAAGGTTCAAATCATCAAATATCATCTATTCCAACACATGGATAACGGGCAGTCCATTTGTAGTTGGTTGGTTGCCTGTCCGGCCCTTTGCAATACAGTATTAGTTTGCTCCTCAAGGACCCTGCAAAGACACCTCTTATGTAGCACTCAAGGGAATAAAATAAGTCAAAAATAACAGATATATAGGTATAGAAGCAAGCAGGAATTTGGAGGATCACGGCGCTCTCATGCTCTACTGCTTGCTCTTCAAAAGAGAACAAGTCATTGAAGAGCGCCACACGCCGAGCACTTTTTATCAAGTACCTCGTGGGAAACAGCAACAACAATAAATCGTGAAAAAATTAACCGTGTGTAACGCACGTCTCAAGCGCTAACCCAGGGAGATTCACATTGTATAAAAATAAAGCAACTGTTGAAAAAACATGTGTACTCAATGTTGTGATGCCATTCAAATAGTATTTTCAAAACAAAGACACCATTGTGGTCATGATGCTGCATAGAGCAACACCCTGGATCCCTCACGGGCCTATATGGCCGGAGACCTTGGCGTGTATCCCAGCAACGCCATCTGCGGCCTGATGACTACGACAAAGAATTTGCTCCAGAAGTATAGCTAGCAGTTACTGTATTGTGGGTATGTGACTACTCCGCCACCCCGTCCGCTGTTGAGGCTCTTTTGATAGCTGGTGTTGGCCCTAGCTGTGTTAGTGAAAACTAAAGTGTTTTTTGAATTTTCAGGTTTAGACAAATAGGCAGTGCCTAGCTGGCCAGACATCTGAACCTCTCTATATGCAAATTGGAGCGCACAAACCAGCAAGATTCTCGGATAGGTTTTCAATTGTCCAACTTTTTCACCGTAAAAGAATATCTAGTCTATGTGATCAATGCTGAATATAAGGTAATCCAGGCCTCCTTTTCAAGTGAGTTAGCTTCTAAAAAAATCAAGATGAAGAGGTTGGTCGAGAGACAAGCTCGCCAATGTAGGATTCAATCAATGCCAAGCACATGCCAAGCAAGGATCAATGCAATCAATTAATTTGTGGATGATTCTGTCAATACCAGGCAAGGATCGTTTTGAGTGACGTCGGCATCTCACTTTTCCAATGGCCCCTGGCTCCCGGCATCGCCACCGTGCAATCCACCCGGCAACAGACAAACAAGCAACACACACACGCCAGCAGAGAAATCATGCCATACCTCCTGGAATTGGAACCACATTTTGATTTTATGTATGAATCGAAAGATTATTCATGCCCATGGAAAATTGGGTTTTCTCAATATTTATGTTCAAGCACTCAAAGAAGTAACAAACATGCACTAAAGATGTTTCAGTGAATGGAAGAGGAGGTAAGATAAGAATAAAGTGTTGATGATTCAGTGTTAAACAACCAGTCCATCCATTGGATTGTTTCACTGAGCATTTGAATTTGATAATGAGAAAGAACTACCTGATTATTTATAGCAGATGTCCACCTGGGAGTCTTTTTTATGGGGTTAACATCAGTACAAGAAACACTTGTAAGTTGTTAAACCAAAGACATTCTGTTAGAATATAACTTGCAAGTAATAATCAGAGTATCCCGAATATAATTCAGCTTGCACTTCCATGAATCAATCAGAGATAAAGTTGATCTTTATTTGGCATTCAGTCAAATTAAATTTGAAGCAAGGTAGAAAGATGCAAGTCACGACAGGGACAAAATCTATCAATTGATGAATTACCTACTCAAGGGTGTGGTGACTGCATCCTCGTGCGGCATGGAGGACGGAGCGACAGAGGAGATGCAAGTGATTTACACTTGTGCATGGCTGCATGCGGCAAATACCTCGGTGGGAAAGCAGTGGCCATGATGAAATTCTTGACAACACCCTGTAATCAGGAATATAAATGTTTGATATAAACTTAAAATTTAGGACTACTTGATTACTATAAACTTGATAGTAAAGATGTGCATCGCTGAAAAATGACAAATAAAGTTCAGAAGGTAGATGACAATAAACTTCAGAAGCTAAAATGGTGATCCACGACATACTCTTGGTTACATCAATTTGGGAAGCACTGGAAGAAAAGTTGAAGCATCACATCACTGAGGAAATACCGTAAAAAAAACAAATCTGAGATGGAAGACCTCCGGCGCGGCGGCCTCATGACTAAAGCTTCTTGGCGTGTCCCCTGGTTGCGGATTGGGGAGATGGCGGATACGACACGGTGACGCCGGCGATGCCACTGGGAGGGCGCTGGCATGTCCCCTGGCTACAAATTGAGGAGACGGCAGGTACGGCGCGGGGCCGGCGGGGAGGGCGCTGGTGCAGCCGACCGGCAGGGCGCTGGTGCAGCCGACCGGGCAACGGGGCGGGCGCTCTTGGGCCTGGCGGAGGAGGAAGGGAGCAGTAGCTTCCCGTGGATAGGAGAGGCGGGCGGCGGGGAGCGCCGGTTCTTTTGGGCAGGTGGCCATGGCCGCCGGGATGCGCCCCGTCCAACTCCATGCGCTAGGCGGCCGCCGGAGCCCGCTCGCCGGCGAGCACCTTAGCCGCCACCAGGCCTCTCCTTCTCCTCCCCTGTCCTCTTATCCTCCCCGGAAGATGCACCGTCGCCCCAATCGTGTTGTTACCCCTGTATCGTATCTTGCCTTTTTTTCCTCGTATATGGCTGAACAAATGCGGGCGGCAGAGTTTTTGTCCGCCCACGAAAATCGCTAAACGCAGTTTGGGGGCGAGGCTTAGTGTAATCTTAACCGTTAGATTAAATTAAATGATCTTGATCTAAGGCTGCAATTGGTCCATACTGTTCTGTATAGATTAGAGTGTGTGCACTTAGCAATGAATATGTTTGCTTGTTTAATAGTAGTAGAGATGACCGCTAGCTTACGAAACTGTGCAAGAATCACTGGTCAAGCTACAACATAAGTTACGTAACTTGCTCTCCTGATTTTTGCACATTCACAAATGAATATAATACTTTCTAGCATAAAAAATGATCTTATATTATACTCCCTCCGTCCCACGGAGGGAGAAAGACGGAGGGAGTACAATATTATCATGCAAGTGCAGACCGTGTGTGAGCGTGACGGTGTAAATCAAAATACCAGACGGCAGCCGTAGGCATAGTAAGGCCGTCGGCATATATCGATCTATGCCTACGGCAGCCGTAGGCATAGTAAGGCCGTCGACATATATCGATCTATGCCTACGGCAGCCGTAGGCATAGTTAGGCCGTCGGCATAGAGGTGGCCCTCGTGGCCCGGGGATAGACGGCGGGCTGACGCCGTCAAATCTATGCCGACGGCCCTGACGGCGGCCGTCGGCAGAAATATCATCTGTTTTTTTATTAGGAGCTGCCACGTGGCAGAGCTATGCCGACGGCAAAGCCGTAGGCATAGTTTTCCGGCTATGCCTACGGCGCACCTCCTGGTAGCCCCTGGCCGAGAACTAGGCATAGATATCATATGTTTTTTATTTTAAATTATGTTTTTAAAAGTTAAAATTTGAATAATTTAAATCTAACTTATCTAAACTTAAACATACACAAATTATACATCGACTTGGGGTAGAATTTTCCATAGATTACGAATATACAGTTTGTTTTTGTTTTTGAGTATGTTAGAAATGTGTCCTCATGTACTTTTGCATATAGGTCCTTATAGTTTGTTACAATCATAAGTAATTGATACTTGGATCGATTTTGACAAATTTTATATGTTTTTTTTATCAGAAACTTAGAAGGATTCTGTTGCTATACTATTTTTCAAATTTGAACAAACTTAAATCATGTTTGCTTCAAATTTACAGAAAACACCCTTTTGTTTTGATTTTTTTGTAAATTTTTCATTCCTTGGCCAATTGAGACAAATTTTATATCTACATCCATCAGATTGTTTCAAGGATTGTGGTGGCAGGCGCAAACACCTGGCAACCGGCTCCGGAGTGTGACTCCTTCATGGACGGCGATGCCGTCGGCACTTGGAGGGGGGAAACAGCCACGTTGGGTCGACACGGAGGGAATCTTATGGCGAGTTTGGCCCAAACCTTGTTCTCAAGTGTTCCTATGGGCTGGCCTATCATAACCAGGTGAAAACGTCCATTGGTTAAATCCCGTCTGACGAAAGTCAAAGGCGTAGATCTCCGGGTCAGCTGGTCCAGGGTTAGGTCGGTTGGGGGCCTTCAGGGGGTAGCAATGCCACCAGAGCATTACGAAGGGTCCTCATACATGTCTTATGGTGTGGTGGCATGTCTGAAGAGGCAATACACGGCTCCAGTGTGAGGTCCCCGCCCCTCACGGACGGCAATGAAATCGAAGTAATCCCTCTACGGCCGCAGTCGTAGACACGCGAAGAGCAATCCGCGTAGAGGGAAGTATTCAGATACTTCTCCATCACCAAAAATTAGGAAAAATTACCATCAGTCCTATAACACATGTGCCCACGTCGTGTAAAAATCTCATGATTTTATCGTTCTTTGAGTATTTAATAATATTCACGCCGCATCGTTACCGCAGAACGTCTACTACCGTGTCATCGCCGTCCGTGAGGGGGGGGGCACACCTGGAGACGCGTGTCGCCTCTTCGGATATGCCACCACACCGTACGACATGTATGAGGTCCCGGTGCGACGCTCCGGTGGCATTGCTACGCCCCCAGGGCCGCCGTCCCGCCTAACCCTGTAGCGTTTGACCACAGGATCTAGCCCTTTCACTTTGCACGGACGGGCTTTGACCAGTGGAACTCTCCACCTGGTTGTGTTAGGTCAGCCCACAGGAACACTTTGCAGCAACATCCGAGCCAAAGCCACAGCAAGATCCCCTCCGTGTAGACCCGACGCGTCCGTTTCCCACCTCCAGATGCCGGCGGCGACGCCGTCCGTGAGGGGGGCCACACCCCGGAGACGCGTGCGGGCGTTTGCAACCGCCGCAACACTGCAAGACTTGTGAGAGGCCACCTACGCAAGATTTGGCAGCATGCTAGCCCCCGGAGGCCGCCGGCCACAGTCGTAGACACGCGAAGAGCAATCCGCGTAGAGGGAAGTGTTCAGATACTTGTCCATCACCAAAATTTATGAAAAATTACCATCAGTCCTATAGCACATGTGTCCACGTCGTGTATAAAACTTATGATTTTATTGTTCTCCGAGTATTTAATAATATTCACGCCGCATCGTTACCGCAGAACGTCTACTACCGTGTCATCGCCGTCCGTGAGGGGAGGTACACACCGGAGTTGTCAATTCAGCTGAGTTCTCATGAAGACGCCTCACCCGAGCCTAATGCAGACGAACCGCCGCCGGAGAGACCCTCCGTCGCCGCGTGCAGATCAGTCGACCGCCATGGGCGTAACAGTGCCGTTGCAGACCACCCCCGCAGAGGCCTCGACGTGCCCCTGGCATCATATATTATTTAACAAATCACTTTGCGTACAGTTTCTCAAATGGCTGTAGGCAAAATGAGTTTATCAATTTTTTGATTCTAAAAAGTTCATTTTTTGAAAAACATGAAATTTGGCAGAATATTGGTTTATGATTCGTAGAGTGTGTGGAAAAAGTTTGAAAAGATTTCATAAAAAATCTAATAAATCTAGCAAAACAAATACGTAAAGAAGCACACAAAAATGAAGACTTCCTATTGGGTGACCACCCGGTCACGCGGATCGGTGACGTGGATGGCTGGCCCCACGCTCCTCTGCACCTCCAAAAAGAAAAGAAGAAAAAGAAAACGCACGCACGCACGATACAAAATCAAATGAAATTTTGGGCCTTCCCGCGCCACTCAGCCCGCTTCCCTCCCACCCACCAAAATTAAAAAAAAGGAAGAGAAGCGAGAGAGAGCCCACCCAAGACCCAACACAGCCGCACCACTCCCCACCCCACCACGCAGCCCTCGACCTCTCTCTCTCTCCCCGCGACCCTTCTCCGCCGCCGCCACCCACGCCGGCGATTCCGGCTGCTGCCGACGACGCCAAGCACACTCCCATGATCGCCTCTGTCTGCTCCGTCTTCCCTTCCGAGCAGATTTGTCGCTCGCGTCCTCTACAGGTCACCCGCGACCGTCCCCTAAGCTAGGGTTTCGGCCACCGCGTCGCCGGGGTGGCTCCGGCGGCTCAGGTACATCTCTCCGTCGAGATCCCTCGCAACCTACCCTCTCTTACTCACCTGTATCCTCTCCTCCCAGATTGAGCACGCCATCGCCGTCGTTTGCTTTCTGGCTGGAACAGCAAAGGAAGGCCATGGACGACGCCGCCCAGCCCTTCTCCGACGCCATCAAGGTCAGCCCCTCCCTCTCCTATTCGATCTGTTCCCCTACCCTTCCCCGATGTGCCTACCTTCCTCACCCACACGCAGCAGTAGCAGCAACTCGATGCAGGGACGAGGGAGAGGAGGAGTCCTGCTTCCCCCGCGTGCATCCTCTCTCTCGGAACGACACCCGACCTCAAGCGAGAGGTTTTCCTTCCCCTCCATGCCTCCCTTGTCCTCCTCGATTTCCTAGGCTTGCTCTCAATTTGCTGCTGCTCTGCTCTGCTCTGCATTTTTTACTTACATACATGCTTGACTGAATTTCGAATGGGTGCTACTGCTGTCACACTCCACTGCTGGGTCCTCCTATAGCTAGCTAGCTCTCAGTTTGGACTGCCCTTGTTGGTTGCTGCAGCCAGGCTAGGCGTATCCTGCATAATATCGATCGATTGAAATTTGTTTGCATCTATTGCAAATTTGCATGCCTAGTGAACTAGCCCTGTACGTATTTTTTTATAGCACTGAAATTTGTGTTTGTGCTAAATGGAACACCTGATGCACTTGTCTTGGTACTGCTTTTGTTGCTGTGACGGTGTGGTGTTCAAACAGTTAATGCCACTCATCCATTGATGAACTAGAGTCCATCTCTGGTTTGAGTTGACTCTGCTTTTTAGTATATTTTGCTTGCTACCCCAAAAATGTAGTAGAATTTAGCTTATGAATTGGTCTGGTTGGATTTCTCAAGTTATCTCAAGATGCTACAAAATAAATGGTTGTTGTCTCTCCCTTTGATGTTTGATTTGATTTGATTCGGTTTCCTCACGCCTCTCTGTTTGCTCTGTTCGTGCTGCTGCCGGATCCAGGAAGGTCTTTGAGAACCTAAAGGTTCTTTTTTTGATTGATAGATGCATGTGTGGGTGGCAGCAGATCAACCTCCTTCTCAACCCATGTGTAAGCCCAGCCCCTGAGATACTCAGCTTCTCAAACCCAATTTTTTTTGTCTATCTTGTTCCTTGACAAACAAATTTTTTTAGGCCAAAACTTTTTGTTCCATTACTACCGTCTTGCTGCTCTCGATATCCATGCCCTAATTCATACCTGATCCATTCTTAGATGCTAGTAAGTAAACATGACATGTGGTAGAAAACATATTAAGCCACCATTACGTGTGAATTACACCGGCTCATGTCAGCGTATGTAGTTTGGATGAAATTTTCTTTTTGGCAACAAATGCATCAACTGTGACAGAACCATTCATGATTAATTCTGTCCTGTGCAAAATGTAGTGCTAGTTCTGTAGTTCGCCATATGTATACATGTGCTCTAGTTTTAGTTCTTCTTGTGTTGCTGCACTTGGTCTAGAGATACAACAACATTAGTTAGGTCCATGCATGGATGGATGGATCAACACATACAACTAGCAGTGCTAGTAACAACAAAAAAATAACCTTGTGATTGATTCTGTTGAGGCTAGCATTCTCTGTTTGTTTTGGAGCCCAACCATGTACTGTATGTACTAAGCTAGCTCACGCACACGCATAGCCAGCTTGATTGATTTCTGTAGATACTAGCACCAGCATGCCTGTGTCTCCTATACTAGCTTGTTCAATTTCTGTACTAGCTCAACAACACTAGCTCTGACTTGTTCGTTTGATTCGGAGCAGCAGGCATCCTCCGTGGATGATGACGACAACCAGGGCATCCACCACCACGACGACACCCCGCACATGGTCCAACTCGGCTACAACCTCCTCTACCGCGCGACTGCGGCCGCGGTCGTGTTCGGCATCAACTACAACCTCCTCTCCGGTGAGTCCATCTCCTACCTCTAGCTCCCTCTCTTGTGCTGCTATAGCAGTACCTTGCTCTGTTTCATGCGCATGGGTGATTTTGTTTGTGCTTGTGCCATGAGAAAGATCATTCCTATTTACAGTGATGATGATTCAGAGTAGCACACTTGTAAAATTCTGCTCTTGTACTACCTCATTTGTGGTTGTTGGTTACTGCAGCTAGGTTTAATCTACAAGTGTGCTACAAATGAGGTAGTACAAGAGCAGAATTGATCCATATGTGTAGTTGATCCTTCAGAGTAGTTCATCCATATGTGTAATTGATCCTTCCCAATAATTGAATAATGTGAAGAAATCCTATTGTATCAGCTATGCAGTGCGAACATCAGATCATTTACAACGAAAATCTTTGTTTGCCTCCCAGTAGAAGTATTTCTTGTAACATTTTGGTGATTTCCCTTTGGTAGATGCAGTGTATATATTACATATTCATCCTTATGTGTAGGATCTTTGGTTCATTATACTGACTGCATGCCACCTCTGTCATCGCCGCCCCGTCTCCCGCACCATCGGCACCGCCCCTCCGCCTTCTCCTTTGATGCTGTAGTGGATTCTTAGAATGAAAATGTTGTGTACATCAAAAATATTTTATGGTCTGTGTTTGCAAAACCATGGTTGTTGAATCATGTCTTATAATTGTATTGGAAATTGCTAGCCTTTTTGGCTAGTATTTTTTTAGTGGATTCTTAGAATGAAAATGTTGTGTACATCAAAAATATTTTATGGTATGTGTTTGCAAATCCATGGTTGTTGAATCATGTCTTATAATTGGATTGGAAATTACTAGCCTTTTTGGCTAGTATTTTTTTTGGTTTTGGTTTGTAAGTATGCCTACGGTTAAACCGTCGGCATAGATATGCACAAGGCTACCCAGGGCCTGCCATGTGGCAGGGATATGCCTAGAGCAAAGTCGTCGGCATAGCTCTGCTGTCAGGAGGCCGGCACGTGGCAGAGGTATGCCTACGGCAAAGCTGTCGGCATAGGTGAAAATCTATGCCGACGGCTTTGCCGTAGGCATACCCTGTTGCCAGGAGTCACCGCAGGCCGCCACGTGGCAGAGATATGTCGACGGCTTTGCCGTAGGCATGCCTCTGCCACGTGGCGGCCCGTGATTCGGTAGCGCTTTTGATGGCGCCGTCCGTTGCCGTCATGTGAAAATCACTATCGACGGCTAAACTATGCCGACGGCTAAACTATGCCGACGGTCTGACAAGACTACGCTGACGTGATCTACGCCGACGGGGTTATGCCCACGGCAGCCGTAGGCATAGATGTATGCCGACGGGAAATGGCCTATGCCGACGGCAGCCGTAGGCATAGATGTATGCCGACGGGAAATGGCCTATGCCGACGGCCCTGGGCCGTCGGCATAGGTGGCGAGTCGTAGTGTACGTGACGCACGTTTATGATCCAGTAGCTCCACCCAGTTAAATACACGTACCATCGATCTCACTCTGACTCCCAACTGCAATTGGTGACACCCGACAAGTTTACACAGCCTACTTGTTTCCTTCGCCTTCAACTTCAAATACTCATTTTTCTTTAACACGCTGTAATCCAAGTCCATTGCGTATATGTCCATATACTCATCGTAATAAATGCACGCACGTATACCTTAACCTTATAAGCGTTTCCAAGAGAACAAGCTAGCACAACGATCTTGAGATTGACAAAGTCATCACATGCACCTTGTAATCAGACGGAAACGTCTCTTCCCACTAAACGAATATCGGCGAAAAGAGTGAAATAAATCCAGAAAAATATGAGCATTAATGCCAAGTTTGGAATTTGAACCCTGATGGGCTGGTTTCACCATATGAAACTTAAACATAAGCATCTAACCTAACTCGAGCGGCAGCCCAGGCCGTGATGACGGAATATTTTGATGTTGTACTCCCTCCATATCAAAATATAAGACATTTTTTAGGCTAAACAAAAACATCTTATATTTCAGTACAGATGTCGTAGCGTTATTTCATTGGTTAGTACTGTATTGTTTATGAGAAACTCTCCTTGCAAGTATTGAATGCGACTATTAATTAAGCTCAGATATCTTACAATTTGTGCACCACAAACTCTTCAATGCTCTCTCGTGATTAATTGTCAGGTAGACAGAGGTCTAGATCTCCTGGGGTGCATTGTTGATGGTGTCATACTCAGACATGATGAATGGAGCTCGCAGTTGGCCGTAATTGATGACCCGCCGTGCGAGCCGTGCCGACGCAACGGAAGTGCATAAATTATGCAGCTCCGCCCAGTTAATTAATGACACTCAACTATGAACTATTCCAACATTGATCAAGTGTATACAAAAATTATTAGTAACATTCACAATACCAAATTAATACCATTAAAATCATCATTATACTCCCTCCGGTCCTTTTTTGCTTTGCATATTAGATTTCTCAGAAGTTTTTTTTTGCTTTGCATATTAGATTTCTCAGAAGTCAAACCTTGGGAACTTTGTCCAAATTTATATTAAAATTTATCAACATTTACTATATCAAATAAATGTAATATGAAAATATATTCTATGATGGATCTAATGATATTGATTTTGTGCGACTCAACCGTGAACTGCCGAATGGGTACTATCGCAGCAGCAAAATACGCGATATTCTAGACAGGATGCAACTTTAAAATTTACTCTGTATTTTCTAAATAAACATGTTGTAAGAGATTCTTTTTAGAAAATAGGAAATATTTTCCTAGACAAATGGAATAATATCATCATCAGAGTTAGACTGCATAAGGGCGCCATCCACTTGGACGCAAGTGCTAGTGGTAGTACTCCAAGTAGCATTGTATACGTCGCTTCCAACTTAAAGTGATGAGGAAATACAGATTTTTTTTCTAGATAACCATCAGGTCTAATCATTATAAAAGAAATGACAGGGAGTTGGCGAGCATATAACAAACTCATAAGTATATCTTTCCCCTAAAAAATCTCATAAATACAGTATATATATCTTGCCGAAATTCTCTTTGCCCATTCATTTTCCTAGATAAGCATCACACATAAGCATTCAAAGGAGCAACAAGAGCGAGTCAAAAGCATAATTTAAAAATACAAAAAAGCATAATTAATTCATTGATGAACAAAAATATCTCACTAAAATCCTCTCTGGCAATTTTATCTTGTTACATAATCTCCACATGACAGCAAGTTGGGGGGCATGATTAATTCCTCGACGGAAATGTCGCTTACCAAAGTTTGTTAGAAGATTTTCGTTAGTACAATGAATATTCCCTTCGTTCCGATTTACTCGTCGTGATTTTAGTTCAAATTTGAACTAAAACCGCGACGAGTAAATCGGAACGGAGGGAGCATATGTTACTGCAAACACTTCTTACAGGAAAGCAGAGCAGGGTTAATCAAGACCGCCTCAACTCGGCTTTCTGCACACTAGCTGCACATTAACGGTTTACAAGAGTACAAAGTATTGAGTATACACGGGGAGTTACAAACCATGGAGCTGAAAAATCAAGCCATGGTGACAAAGTATGGTAGTACGTAGGAAATATGAAATATCTCCCTAAATGTTTTGGGACTTGCATGCTCAGGGAAACTGGATAATTTACATTTCCACTGTTAAGAAAGAGAGTTAAATTTGCGCGAATTCTGGGAGTGTGGAGAATCGAAAAACAAAGAGTTTGAGTCATATACTCAGGGCGTGTATGGCACAACCCTGAACATGTGCCAAGGAAGAAAATCACAGGCAGTGGAGCAGCCAACTACCCTTCAAGGTTTCCTTTTGACTGTCAGCTATGTTCTGCTTCCTTTCCAGAAAAAGCTTTCCCTTCTCTTCTCTTACACCAAGTATCTGCAGATACCAGCCATGGATCACCAAACTAAGTTTGCCGTGCAGAAGATTGTTGTGTCGCTCCACTTGGCGGATGAGATCTTGGAGAATATCATGGATAGAGCTTCTGAAGAGAAAGCAGAAATGATTTCTTGCCGATCGAATCTTGATCCCAAGGATGGGCTGGAATTCCTGGAATTGGAGGCTCATAACATCCATGATCTGGCCAAGGAGGTGGAGATCAGGCTCTCGGAGTGCAGGGAGAAGGAAAGGAAGGAGAGATGCAGGATGGAGAGTATGATATCAAGCTTAAAGAAGGAGAACCAGGATATTAGGAGCATGTTGGAAGTTGCTGTAACTAAGAAGGAGGCAGCAGAGAATAGCCTTCGTGTGTTCAAGGGAGATGGCGATCAGAGAAGAAGTTCAATCCTGCAGATTGCTGAGAAGGGGTTGCAGAAGGTTGGCTTTGGCTTCATCATGGAGGTGATAAGTGGAGAAACAGAAGGAGATGAGATGAGTAGCTCCAGTGCCAGTGCAGCATCTAATGGAAGAGAAAGTAAACAGGAGGTTGATAGTCTGGTAAGTATTTCTACATCACTCCTCGGTAGCTGCAATGGTTTTGTTGTTTAGATAATAGCCCCAAGCACCAACTACAAAATACAGTACATAGTTGTTATTTGTGAAGTAAACTATTGGTCTTGTTATGTTTAGAAGTTGTCCACCGAAACCATCATGCGCTGGAAAACTTGTCAGCTAATAAACTACTTCAAGCTGTTTCCTTTCAGGCTTCAATAGTTGGTAAGACACTGAAAAACCTGCATCATGAGATTAATGACCTCAGACAGGCCTTAGACGAGTCCAGGTAAACTATTAAGTCGCCGAGTAAAGATGTCTACCATTTTTTTTGATGGGCCACTAAAGGGCATTCCTGTAATCTATGCTAACGATATTATCAAACTGCTCCAACAGTCGATTGTGATCATTTGCAACTTCGCTGCTCAACAGGCTCGAAGCTAATCAAACATGAGTCACACATACAGGATCTAAGAGAACGGGAAATTCTCCTACTTCAAAGTGTATAACAATATCTATTATTTATTTATGTAGTTTCTTTTATTTTCTAGCCCTGTAATTGACAAGCATCTGAAGTCTCTTTCTCATACCTAAGGTGGAAGAGCTCAATGTCGGGTAAAGGAAGTAGAACAGGAAGCTGCACGATGGAAAGAGGCATGTGCGTTGGAGGTGGAAGCCGGAAAAGCTGCCATTAAAGAACTAAACCAGGAGGTAACCAAGAGGAATAAGTTTGACCTACGATTCATTAAAATGGACCTCTTGAGGTCAAGAAAGCGCTTCTCGACCGATAAATGACAATTGAGCGTAACGTCATTAGAGAATTGATATGAATATATGATGCTCCTTCAAAGTAATTTGAACAAAATTGAAAGATATAAGCATGTCCAACTTTTATTAATTCAAAAATCGCAAGTTTGAAATCCTTGAGTTTGCACTTTGCAATAAATGCAGAGGAAAACATCTCTCATTTAGTCATTCACAAGAGGAGCCGTACATGTTACGACGAGCTACCTTTTCAGTGACCTTGCTCAGAGAAGAACTGCGAAGAGTAAAAGCAGATTTAGATGCTGCAAACAGCAAGATACAGCTAAAAGAGAAACTAGCCGCCAAAGGCAAATGGTAAAACTGCTGCAGATGCATGCCTTAAGCTTGTCGACGATGAGATCTGCTGGGTTACAACAGAGAATAGAAGAGTTGACAAGGCAGATAGAGCAAGAAGATACACATGCAAGAAAAGGGAGAGACGGTGCTCGAAGAAGAATAAGACACGCCTGCTGGCCATGGCAGCGACTTCGAGTCATATCAGCGTCCTCTCGTGCTAGGACATGGTTTGTTGATCAGAACGGAAGATTGTTACCAAGGACACAAGCACTATTTCAAATGAGGATCTGACTAAGTTCTCACAATTTCCCATACTAGACATATTCCTCCCTGTTCCCCTATTTTCTCTATGTAAGCATACACCTAACATTTTTGCAATAGATTCATATCATCTTCTCTCTACTCACTGAATCTAGTTTGTCTAGCTACTACCATCTAGAGAATTCATTCAACTTGCGGCTCTTTTGAGTGGGAATAATCCCCCCCCCCCTCCTCTAAAATAAATCTATCAATCAAATGCGTTAATGGAACAGTGCAGGGAAACATCTTACGAAATGGGCAAGAAAATATAACATCATGGGATACTTATAAAAAGTATGTATTTGGAACTTTGATACTTACAGGGTTGGCGTTGTGCGGCGCAGCAGCATGGACTCATCCGTTAATTTGAAGCCTGACACTCATACATTATGCCAAAACTCAAAACATTCAAAAACCTTGCACTGGTAGCCTTAAGAGGGCCATCTGCTAATGTACTCGTAGGGGTTCTCTAGCATACTCTGCACCCCAGCCACAATACTGCATCAAGATGGTTTGGAAACAACTAACCTGTAGGAGGTGTCCACTTTGAAGGAACCATTCATCCTTCACTTCCACATGGGTTCCCCTTTTAGGAAATGAGATTGGTAGCAGAAAAACAATTTTAAGAAACACCTTACAAACAATGTTCCTTAAACAGTCATAATAACGAATACTGGATGCACCTTTAAACATTTGGCCTTGAGAAACAAGGGTTTATTTCTTTCCCCTATACAATAAGGCAACATTTAAAGAAATTTTGTCAATAGAAACAAAAAATTTAGGATATACTTCCTCCGTTCCTAAATATTTGTCTTTCTAGCCATCTCAAATAGACTACAACATACGAATGTATGTAGACATGTTTTAGAGTGTAGATTCACTCATTTTGCTCCGTATGTAGTTACTTGTTGAAATCTCTAGAAAGACAATTATTTAGGAACGGAGGGAGTATAAAGTAAGAGCAAGTCTGACATGAAGTTGGAATGGATGGAGCAGAAATTTCAGGGAATCAAATGGAAAATCAGGCTCTGTTCAACTTCAGACAGACAACACTAGAACTTCTCAAATTGAGTTGCCAATAAGCATTAAGAATATCCAGCCCAGCTATGCCCTTACATTTAACAAATACCGATTGTAGGGTGTAAGTGGTAAAATAGAATCGCCTAGGGTTTGTCAAAATCTGACTAGAACATCAAGCCATGTATGAATATTCAGATGGTTCCATGCATACAAACTGTCACTTGGTCTTCTTCCGTAATGGCATTAAAGTAATCAAGGCAATTCCTCTTCTTGCTACAAGCATTGGTTCTACCTTAAGGCTTGCCGCTATCATCATCGCTTCGCCTCATTCACCTCCCCGAGTGTTTATTTTCTCCTCCTCCGCCGACTTCCTCTCTTCACAAGATTCACCTTCCCGAGCAACCTCCTCTCCACTAGATCAGTGGGAGCTGGCCGCTTCTCGTTCGGCGCCACTCTAGCACCAAGGCCAAGCCTACAACCAAATTGGTAAGTCTCATAAACCAATTACCCATTATAATGCTAACAAGAAGGGTAGAAAAATTGTATACCCTGAAGGCCGACCCTCAAAATCCTTATCGTCCAGTTCATCCGGCTCTAGCGCGTTCATCGTCCACTTTCTGGGCCTGAAATTAAATATGAAATGGGTTCAGTATGACACAATCCTATCAAGCACTCAACATATACACTAACACGAAAACCTATCTAGCATCGTGGCCATGGCCGCGGACGCTTCTCGGCGCAGCATCGGTTGCTTCGGAGACACAGAAGCTCCGTGTACAATATGCATTTACCAGGATGTGACTAATCTTAGCGCAGAGGATTTGCATCGAACACATCTTAGGCAGGAGGAAACATGAACAGAGAAGGGTACCAGGAGGAGGAGGAGGAACCGAGGGGTCGGGGGATGCGGAGCTCACTAGCTTGGGGGCCTTGTTGAGCGTGACCACCTTCGGGAGCGGGGCCTTCTTCTCCGGCGGCGGATTCTTCTTCCCCGACGGCCGCTCGGCTGCCATCGCCGGCGGAGGAGCTAAGCTGGGCACGAAGGGCGCCGAAAGAGGACTCCGGTCGGGAGCTAACAAGCTGGGACAGGGCGGCGGCGCTACAAGCGCCGGGAGAAGGCGGCGGAGGCGCACTGGCGTGGCGGCGACAAGATTTTGGGGCGCCGACGCTGTGATTTCGGCCTCCCACGGCGACCGGGACCTCCTTTTTTTTAGGCAAACGACCGAGACCTCCTATTCGGCGCGTATGGCGCAAGATAGCAGAGCTAACCCGCACCCCTGCGTCAGTGGGCCGCGACCCAACTCCGATTTTATTATTCTTTTAATATATTTATTAAAAGGCCCCTAAAAATAAATTTTAAATAATAAAGAATTAAACAGTTCGAAGATAATGAAACAGACACTCCCTCCTATACAAAATAAGTGTCATAATTTTGAACTAAGCTTAGTTAAATTCTAGTTCAAAACCGCGACACTTATTATAGATTGGAGCGAGTATCACACAAACTAAAAAATGTTTACGCTCATGGCTTGTATAAATCACTACACCACGACACTAAAAGCAGTGTCAAACAATCTGTCGGCATAGGTCACCTAAGGCGACACATTTAGTGTCGGCAAAGAACTTTGGCGACAGAAAGGAGCTGTCGCCTATAGTCCTGCCGGGAAAGGTCTTTACCGACAGATAAATCTATGCCGACAGACAGTCTGATGGGGTTGGTAAGGTCTATGGCGACAGACATTTCTATACCGACAGACTATTCTACGCCGGCAGATAATCTGACAGTGTGCTATGCCGACACATAGTGCGACGTCCATTGGTACGCCGACATTTTGTCTGCCAGTGTGCTATGCCGACAGTTCATGCAACGTCCAATACTTATGCCGACACTTTTGCTGCCTGGGTTCTACATTTCAGAACAAATACAAATGCACCATATTTTGAGTGAAATTACATTCATAAAATTCAATTCATGTTCATAATATTCAATTCATGTTCATAATATTCAATTCATATACAAACAATTACTCTTCTATTTATCACAAGATACGAGTGACCAATATATTTATTCAACATAAATTGAAGATTCATTAGTTTTCTTCACTCAAGTTAGCTACATCCATTAAGGAAATACATAGGTCTTACATACAAGACGTGACCTGGTCCAAAATATGAGGGGCAAGCTTCTAAGAGAGCAATTATGAAAGAGACGACCAATCCTTCAATCACCAAGCCGACATCAACTTCCACATGAAAGAGACCAATCCTTCAATCACCAAGCCAGCATCAACTTCCTTATATGAAAAAGACCAATCCTCCGATCACCAAGCCGGCATCAACTTCCATATGAATAAGTTGTGTCGACCATGTAATGAACAAAAAGCGATCACCGGAACATCTTAGATCAACTTGTGAACTTCCTACTTTCTGCCATATGTCCCTGCAAAAGAAGTAATATGTTTGAGCAATTAGTCTGGTTACATAAGATATCCTTATTAGAACATCATCCCAAGTTTGGCTAGCTCCTTGCATACATTGCTTACTATACAAATTATGCACTCATCGTTAAACAATCATATTTGTTCAAAGGCATCAGGAACAAGATTTTTACTATAACTTCAAAGATTTGTAGGAGAAGACCAGAGAAAATGAAGCACAAGAGCAGGGATGGCTGATGCACAAATATAGTGATGGGAAAAGACTACAACAAGGGGGTGATAAACAGCGACAAAAGAAGAGGGGTGCAATCAAGCACCACCAGAAGCAAAACAAGAAATACATTGACAAACAGGTTCAAATTTGAACATATAGTGTGTTTAAGTACATTTGATATGGAATTTTCTCTGTATAGTGGATGCTAAATTTTCTCTTATTATTGCACATCCTGTGATGTTGAAGCCATTCTTTACAACATGAATACAATAGAAATTACATTAACCTAGTGCCAATATTATACGTAGATGTCTATAGGGAAAAGATAATTAAAAAATGAGTGCAAGATCACCTCATTCTCACCTATGTTTCCTGAGGAGTGCCACGCATTCGTCTCGGAACTCTCGGTCGTTGGACAACAAGATCAGACCGGTGATTGGATGTGCGAGGTCAGGAATGTATTCAGGAATCTATGTTGCAAAAAAGGAGTCAGGTGTAATCCTAATATGTGGATTGAACTAAATATGCTTCCCTGAAAATAACGGTCAAGTATTTTTTTTTGTGGCTGATCTTTAAAAGAGAGCAGGCTTAGATACTAGGAATTGCACACTGAAGGACAATTGTACCAATCACCATATTTGAACAAATATGCAAGCAAACATTCAGAGCTTGTGTACTAAATCACACATTTCTGCTAGCTTCCATGATCAAGCCTCATAACTTTGATACTGTTTGCATGATAATGGGGGTTGCGCTGCACACATATAAACATAGAAACCAAAAATTCTATGTTCTGCTATAACCCAGATTTAGTATCACCTTATCATGCCCTCAATTCTTATCTATAACCCAGATTCAGTATCACCTTATCATGCCCTCAATTCTTATCTATTTCAGATAGAAACTAGATATCTAGTAGCCTGATGCATTGTCTATTTTTAATGACACTACAAACTGAACTTTATGTGTTTAGTTATGAAGCATGAAACCTTCAAGAAAAATACAAAGATCTCCTAAAAGAAAAATAATAGTGTTTAGTTCAAACCTAGGACCCTTTTCCCAATTCTGAACCTGTCTTCCTGACCCAAGTATCAAACAAAACATAGCAGTGTCATCTCATGGAAAAAAGTTGACAAGAATAATTCCTGGTATTTCGACATTTCCGATTCCTTGAGAAAAGAGAACTTGATGCATCTCTCCAATTTTTCGTTGCATTTGTTCCGTGAGCTCTAGTAGAGTAGAAACCTGTTCATCTTGTCGACGAAATTGAATTTCCTTTGCAAGTGTTGTTGGCGGTTCAGCTGCTTCTTCAGGTTGTTCTGAAAAAAAAAATACAGCAAATGAGGTACCTAATTTAGTTCTACAATTAAGTCAGTGCAGTCTATACTTCTCATCAATTGATATGCAGTCACGTGCATGGCTGTACTAAAGAAAAACATATGATGTGTATGTGTGACTAACAATTAGTGTCTGCTTGTGCGGTAGGAACTCCAATTTTATGTGTATGTGCTCTGACAAATATTTCATCTCTCTGTGGGTCGTAGCCAAGTTCTTCAGCCTACAACAAATTTATTTTCCCTAGTAATTAGAAAACTAACTAATCGGATGCATCACTTTCAAAGAGAGGTGCTCGAGTTTACCAAATCATGTCTGCTACGAGCCTAACTCTTAATTGTTCATATGTAGGGAGCTAGCTTCCACCTCTTGTTCCTTCCATCTTTTCTCCTGCAAATAGCACATATTAGACCATGATGTTTAATAAAAAATAGTGGAAAAATATGCATACTGGGCAAATTATGATGAGTTAAATACATGTCAGCAACTTTTATCAAGAAGCAGCAAGTTAAAACTGCACTATCCACCAAGGAACTTCGTGTAAGTAGTATAATTAAGAAACATAGTTATGAAAATATAGATAGGAGAATTGGGCATCCACTACAAATATACATACCAAATAGACAAAAACGTAAATAGTAGGGCGCCAAGGAAGAATAAACTGAGACTAGAGAAATGCAATTTTCCATTACCCCTTTTATCCCTACAATTTTGTCATTTTGATTTCTGAAGTTTATGGAGCTCTCCATTTGAGCAGACTAAAACATAAGTTAAAATATGATATGCCACAAACAGACTTGAGCAGACAGTAAATGGAGGTTATGTTAACAGATTCAGAAGATTTCTTGATTCAATAATCATTAAACTTGTGATCCATGAGACAACAAACAAGTAGAAATAATGAGCACCTAGATAATGAGATGTCTACTGATTAGGATTTAGGAGTGAAAGAACAAGAAGATATCCAGTACAAGAAAGAAAATTCAGGGACATGAGATACATCAAAGGCACTAATATGGATCACACACAACCGTAAGGCTAACCCTTGGTCCCTGTTTATGCGGCATAAACAGATAAAACAAAAGGATCACAGGCAGATTTACAATCCTACCCAGCATACAAGAAATCTGAATCTTTGGTGTTAGGTTCATATGTAGAAAATGAAGTGAAACATGTTTTTTTTTCTCTAGAAAGTAACACATGCTTACCCGTCATCCTTTTTCTGTCGACAGTAACTGAGGTTCTGTGTCAAATTGCAGAATATGGTGAATCAGATCACTGAAATTTAGGGAGCTCTGCACTTGAGCATCCTCAAACAGCAATGTTAACCCAAAAGGTGTGTCACAACTCTGTTACATTTCTCTTTCTAAATCTGTACGTCTGTACCCTCGAGTAGTTAAAATCTGGTCTCTGAAAATTAATATGTATAGAAGTTACTGATAAACATTCACACATGAGCATGGCCACCACTGGATAAGTGAAAAGACAAGATGCATGAGGAGACGAGATTAAAGAAGACAGAACAAGAGCAGAGCCTGGAACTTATGGGAACTAACATCCACCGAGATGCAAATGACAAAACTCCTATGCAATTTACCTGCAGTGGCCTGGAGTCGGGGCAGGACAAGGGTGTCGATGTGGACAGGGGTCGCTGGTGGAGGAAGAAGAACGGCGGGGCGACTCCAGAACTGCAGTTGCCTCCTCGCCAGCTCCTAGGCAGTGGACTAGGCGGCGCCGCCTTGGCTGCAGACGGGGCAGCAGCTCCTCGGCTGTGGATGACGGGGCAGCACGCAGGACTAGAGGACGGGCAAGGGTCGGATGCTGTGGTGGGAGAGGCGGCGATGCGAGCAAATCTATGGGTAGGTCGGGGGCAGCGGCGGCGGCGGCGATTTAGGTTTAGGTTGAATGTGTGCTGCGAGAGAGGTGGGGATGGGGGGACTAGGAGACTTACGGAAATACTTTTGGGCTTTGGCGCGCCGCTTGCCGCTCGATACTTTGGGATGTGCCGCGCGGCTGAAAATAAGTGGGCCAGGCTAGAACTACACCGACACTTTTCCTGTGGCAAAGTTTCGGCGACACTTAAACAAACGGCAGTCAAAACAATTGCCGACACACAATACGTCGGTGAACTAGTAAACACTACCGACAGATTGAACGTCGAAAATGTTGAGCAACCCTAACGTTCTTTGTGTCGGTGTTGTTCCGAACAGACAATGTGTCGGAAATTCAAACCTATACCAACCGATGCATGTCGGTGTTGTGGTGTCGTGGTGTAGTGAATCTGGTCGTGACTGCAGTCTGCATCACGGCGGATGGCGGCTCGAAGATGTCGTTGTTGTTGTTCTTCACAGTGTTTTTAGTCCAGATCACTGACCAGTCCGTCGGCCTGCTCCAAGGCTTCCATATACGGTCGTGCGGATCTTGGGGGTACCTGATCCATAGGTCAGAGTAATCATTGTTATTAACTACAGATTTCAAAAAAATAATCATTGTTATTAACTACAAGATCGATAATTTCGCAAAAAAACAAACAAACTACAAGATCGATAAAAAAAGCAACCCTTGATTGCTGGCCTCCAGATCTCTTGTCTACCAATGTTACCTGGGTGGGGGTATCTATTCGGTTGTATCGGCTCGATGCATACCGCGTTGAATTAACAAAAATTCATTTTTATATCGGAAGGAAAAGACGCAAGTTTTACCTGACGACTGCGCCATCGTTTGCGCCAAAGGTTAATCTGCTGAAAAGAACCAGTCCCCGTGACACGTCTGACTGTGGGTAGAGCTTGTTCTTGAGTGGCCTAAGGTCGAGGCAGGAGATGAAAGGTGTCCCGGTACCGGTGTCCACAAGGCAGACCTGCACGTAGTCGCTGGGGACGACGGTAATGATCTCGTAGATCATCATCTCGCCATTAGCTGGGATGCTCACGGTCTGCCAGTAGTTGACGCCCAAATAGAGGTCGAAGACGGGCAACGTGTCCAGGTTGTCGTAGTTTCCATACAAGAACTTAGCTCGAATGAGATACTTGAGGCCGGACGCGAGGGACCGGATCGTGTAGCAGCTGCGTGCACCGCGGTCGCCGGAGAAGCTCCTCAGGGTGTGCCAGTTCATTGGTAGTGACGGCGTGATGTACTCAGCCGATATGTTGTGGTTGGTGCCCGCGTCGGTGAAGCCAGTGTCCGGGACGTACGAGAGTTTGGTGACGCTGTCCGTGAAGCCTGTGGACGTCTCCGGCAGGCCGCAGTCAATGCTTATGAAATCTGTATTGTATTAGTGTAATAATATCACAAAATGTAAGGAACAAGGACGGATTTGATGGAACAACGTTTGTGCGGCTAGCTGGTGCCGTACTACATGCATGGCCACCATCGTTCTCACATGTGTGGAAGAGCTAGCGTACACGGGCTCACCTGAGCTATCGAGCTGGGCATGGACTTGAAGAGCACGACACAGAAGGAGCAGCAAGAGCCACCGGGCCGCCATTGCTCTCGGCCATGGTCCTCTTTCCATGGTGCTGGAACACCAGCTAGAAGCCTAGAACTAGAACGCAATATGTGTGCGTCCAACACCACATGTTGATCAGTTTATATAGATAGATAGAAGCTAGGCTGTTGTTCCTACATCTGGGACCTATCACCGGGTATGGGCGATGGAATGGGATGACTTATTAAGTTATTATACGCGTGTGGGTCGATCACCTTGCTGGGCGCATGCATGCATGCATGCATGGCTTTAAGCCGCCGCTTCAGCTTGTGGTGCTTCTAGTTCTAGGCCAGATCTGAGATAATAACTCGACCCGGTGCATGCGGAGCCTACGTACGTGAACGTGGGGGCACCAATCAGTCAGGTTCTCAACGGGATAGCCTGCAACAGCTTATACCTACTGTAGGTGCTACAGGATCATCGCAGACCCATCTGCATCACTGTATGTCTATGTGTCGTCGCCGCTCGACGTGCATAGAGGCGTTAACTTGCCACATGGTGGTTGGCTGGCCGCCGCTCGACGTGCATAGAGGCGGCTGCTTGACTGGCTCCACATATATATATCAGCACGGTGGCCTGTCGTCCAGGGGCATATATTAAGCATATATTCAACGAAAGTGCGGGCGACTCACCCCACCGAAATCTCTAGTGGATAGTAACATGCATATGTTACTATCTCTATAATGGATAGTAACATATATGTAGTGTCATGCATCACTTTATTTATTATTTTATAGACTCATTTAGCATTGGGAACTGCTAGGTGATGGTAACATATTATGTTACTCTATTTGTCTCTCTCTTCATTAACTATTTGACACATCATCATTTTTGCTTATGTGACATCTATGTTACTATTTATGTTACTCCCAGTATGACCAGCCTAACTCATTCATTAGCATCGGGATCCACATCTACTATATTAGCCTGTCAGTATTACTAGTTTATGCGGCATGTATCTCTCATATGCTAGGCTGGTATTCAATGTACTGACATTGTCAGGTACAGTCCACAACCCAGTTATCTCAACAACCACCTTGCAAAACTTAATGCTATCAATGTATCCGCGCTCCCCACCCACCCCTCTCTTCTCCCTGCCACTGACCTTCTTCCTCAGGACACCTATTCTTCCAAGTCAAATCCTTCCCCTGAATCATCTTCTACGGTTCCTACACCTTCTTCTCCACTTATGCTTGCTACATGTAGCAAAGCCCTGAGAAATCAGAAAGACCATGTCCGCCCTGGTCATCGTCCGAGCTTGCCGCGTTCTTCGCAGCCACTGCCGGCGTTCTACCGGACAGCCACAACGTGTGAGAAGAAAACCAGAAGGAAGACTATGCCATCGATGACGGCCATGTTCGGATCCTCTCCGCTCCACAACGGCAGCTCCCGAAGTAGAGGGAGCGCCAGCGCAATTGCTGGGAGCGGTTCAAACCGAGCTCCTTGCGCGGAGCGGAGTTACAAGACTGGAGAGGTTCCGAACAGGCGGGAAGTAGCCGTCGTCTCTACTTGTCGCGTTCTGTGCATCGCGTTTGCACACCGCATCTGCCGTGGGAGGCGACTGCGTGTTCTGCTGACATCGCTTCCTAGCACAACATGAGCTGGCCGCTTCCTCGATTCGCCTATACATCGTTCTCGTCCTTGTCGTCTCGTCGTCAAGCTCGGCATGGCCGTTGTTCGCGTCCTCGTCAACCCCGTCGCCGTCAAGCTGGGCATGGACGATGCTTCGCCTCAGCAACAGCAACAGTGTCTTGTACGTCGCGCTAGGCTTGCGCATGGCCGGCATCGTCGACCTAGGCTTGGGCATGGCCGGCGCGCCCCGACCCAGTCCCCGCTTGATAGCCATGGACTTGCTCCACTCCGCCTCAGCTTGGAGCTATCTCCTATCTGGTGCAGGAACTATCTCGGTTCACTATAAAGGAACAGCTTCAGCTTTGAGCTTACCAGGAACAGGTGTACTCTATGTTGGAAAGAAGAACAGTGCGCGCTTCAAGGTGTTCCTTGCTTCTTTCGGATCGGCAATGGAGTCCGCGCTGATCGTGGTAACCCCTGTCCTTGTACTAGACCATTCGACGTACACATATATTAAATGGCGCAGGTATTATGTACTGTTCATTCTGCGCGTGGATCTTGTATTCACACACAAAAGAAAACATTTCAGCAAAAGTGGCACTGATCCCAAGAGAGTAGGGGAGTGGCGGTGATTTTAGAGGGCAGCGTCGCCGAGTGCTCTTAGTCCGCTTCCTATGTTCAAGTGTAATTAATTTGTTAGATAACAATCAGGCCTAATCACAGCCAAGAAATGACAGGGTTTGGAGAACATGATTAATTTGTCACCGGAAATATATATTCCAAAATTTATTTTATCAATTTAATTTTGTTATATAGTCACCAAACATAATTATTACAGAAACAGGAGCAAGATGGGGAGCATGATTAACTCCTCAGACGAAAATATACCTTACGAAAATTTGTTTGATGATTTTGTTGAAGATATGTACAATGGTATGTTCACTCAAACATTTGTAGATGGAACTTGGAAGCAGAGCACCTCTCTGCACATCACCTGCATGCATCCAACCCAGTACCAAATTCAAAATCAGACAACAAAATTTACGAGAATAAGGTTCATCAGACCCTGGAGCTGAAAGCCCAGCCCAAGTATGGTCGGAAATAGGAAACATCTTCCAAAATCTTTGGGCATTTTCATGATCAAGGAAGCCATATAAGTTACATTTCTGCTGTTTAAAAAGAGAGTTAAATTTGTGTCGAAGAATATCGCTTGGGAAGTGCAAAGAAGCGAAAAAGAACAAGTCAGAGTCATACCCAGAGCGTGTATGTCACAACCCTGAATATGTGCCAAGGAAGAAAAACACAGGCAGTGGAGCAGCCAGCCAACTACCCTTCAAGGTTTCCCTTGACTGTCAGCTATGTACTGCGCCTTCCCTTCTAGAAAAACCATCCCTTATCTTCCCTTGCACCAGATATATGCAGATATACCAGCCATGGGTCATCAAACTAAGTATGCCGTGCAGAAGATTGTCGTCTCGCTCCATTCAGCGCAAGACATCTTGGAGAATATCCTGGACAGAGCTTCTGAGGACAAAGTAGTAAGGATTTCTGACCGATCGAGGCTCGATCCCAAGGATGGGCTGGAATTCCTGGAATTGGAGGCTCATAACATCCATGATCTGGCCAAGGAGGTGGAGATCAGGCTCTCAGAGTGCAGGGAGAAGGAAAGGAAGGAGAGATGCAGGATGGAGAGCATGATATCAAGCTTAAAGAAGGAGAACCAGGATATTAGGAGCATGTTGGAAGCTGCTGTAACTGAGAAGGAGGCGGCGGAGAATAGCCTTCGCGTGTTGAAGGGCGATGTTGATCAGAGAAGAAGTTCAATCCTGCAGATTGCTGAGAAGGGGTTGCAGAAGGTTGGCGTTGGCTTCATCATGGAGGTGATAAGTGGAGAAACAGAAGGAGATGAGATGAGCAGCTCCAGTGCCAGTGCAGCATCTAATGGAAGAGAAAGTAAACAGGAGGTTGATAGTCTGGTAAGTATTTCTACATCACTCCTCGGTAGCTGCAATGGTTTTGTTGTTTAGATAATAGCCCCAATCACCAACTACAAAATACAGTACATAGTTGTTATTTGTGAAGTAAACTATTGATCTTGTTATGTTTAGAAGTTGTCCACCGAAACCATCATGCGCTGGAAAACTTGTCAGCTAATAAACTACTTCAAGCTGTTTCCTTTCAGGCTTCAATAGTTGGTAAGACACTGAAAACCTGCATCATGAGATTAATGACCTCAGACAAGCCTTAGACAAGTCCAGGTAAACTATTAAGTCGCCGAGCAAAGATGTCTACCATTTTTTTTTGATGGGCCACTAAAGGGCATTCCTGTAATCTATGCTAACTGATAACATCAAACTGCTCCAACAGGTCAGATTGTGATCATTTGCAACTTCTCGCTGCTCAACAGGCTCAGAAGCTAATCAAACATGAGTCACACATATAGGATCTAAGAGAACGGGAAATTCTCCTACTTCAAAGTGTATAACAATATCTATTATTTATTTATGTAGTTTCTTTTATTTTCTAGCCCTGTAATTGACAAGCATCTGAAGTCTCTTTCTCATACCTAAGGTGGAAGAGCTCAATGTCGGGGTAAAGGAAGTAGAACAGGAAGCTGCACGATGGAAAGAGGCATGTGCGTTGGAGGTGGAAGCCGGAAAAGCTGCCATTAAAGAACTAAACCAGGAGATAACCAAGAGGAATAAGTTTGACCTACGATTCATTAAAATGGACCTCTTGAGGTCAAGAAACGCGCTTCTCAGACTGATAAATGACAATTGAGCGTAACGTCATTAGAGAATTGATATGAATATATGATGCTCCTTCAAAGTAATTTGAACAAAATTGAAAGATATAAGCATGTCCAACTTTTATTAATTCAAAAATCGCAAGTTTGAAATCCTTGAGTTTGCACTTTGCAGTAAATGCAGTAGGAAAACATCTCTCATTTAGTCATTCACAAGAGGAGCCGTACATGTTCTGACGAGCTACCTTTTCAGGTGACCTTGCTCAGAGAAGAACTGCGAAGAGTAAAAGCAGATTTAGATGCTGCAAACAGCAAGATACAGCTAAAAGAGAAACTAGCCGCCAAGTGCAATGGCAGCGCAAACTGCTGCAGATGCATGCCTTAAGCTTGTCGACAGAGATCTGCTGGGTTACAACAGAGAATAGAAGAGTTGACAAGGCAGATAGAGCAAGAAGATACACATGCAAGAAAAGGGAGAGACGGTGCTCGAAGAAGAATAAGACACGCCTGCTGGCCATGGCAGCGACTTCGAGTCATATCAGCGTCCTCTCGTGCTAGGACATGGTTTGTTGATCAGAACGGAAGATTGTTACCAAGGACAGAAGCACTACTTCAAATGAGGATCTGACTAAGTTCTCACAATTTCCTATACTAGACATATTCCTCCCTGTCCCCCTATTTTCTCTATGTAAGCATACACCGAACATTTTTGCAATAGATTCATATCGTCTTCTCTCTACTCACTGAATCTAGTTTGTCTGGCTACTACCATCTAGAGAATTCATTCAACTTGCAGCTCTTTTGAGTGGGAATAACCCCCCCCCCCCTCTAAAATAAATCTATCAATCAAATGCATTAATGGAACAGTGCAGGGAAACCAGGATGTTGGACACCTTACGAAATGGGCAAGAAAATATAACATCATGGGATACTTACAAAAAGTATGTATTTGGAACTTTGATACTTACAGGGTTGGCTAAAGCTTGCAGCAGCATGGACTCATCCGTTAATTTGAAGCCTGACACTCATACATTATGCCAAAACTCAAAACATTCAGAAACCTTGCACTGGTAGCCTTAAGAGGGCCATCTGCTAATGTACTCGTAGGGGTTCTCTAGCATACTCTGCACCCCAGCCACAATACTGCATCAAGATGGTTTGGAAACTACTAACCTGTAGGAGGTGTCCACTTTGAAGGAACCATTCATCCTTCACTTCCACATGGGTTCCCCTTTTAGGAAATGAGATTGGTAGCAGAAAAACAATTATAAGAAACACCTTACAAACAATGTTCCTTAAACAGTCATAATAACGAATACTGGATGCACCTTTAAACATTTGGCCTTGAGAAACAAGGGTTTATTTCTTTCCCCTATACAATAAGGCAACATTTAAAGAAATTTTGTCAATAGAAACAAAAAATTTAGGATATATAAAGTAAGAGCAAGTCTGACATGAAGTTGGAATGGATGGAGCAGAAATTTCAGGAATCAAATGGAAAATCAGGCTTTGTTCAACTTCGCACAGACAACACTAGAACTTCTCAAATTGAGTTGCCAATAAGCATTAAGAATATCCAGCCCAGCTATGCCCTTACATTTAACAAATACCGACTGTAGGGTGTAAGCTGGTAAAATAGAATCGCCTAGGGGTTTGTCAAAATCTGACTAGAACATCAAGCCATGTATGAATATTCAGATGGTTCCATGCATACAAACTGTCACTTGGTCTTCTTCCGTAATGGCATTAAAGTAACTGAAGGCAATTCCCTCTTCTTGCTACAAGCACTGGTTCTACCTTGAGGCTCGCCGCTATCATCATCGCCGCCTCATTCACCTCCCGAGTGTTTATTTTCTCCTCCTCCCGAGCATTCACCTTCCCGAGCAACCTCCTCTCCACTGGATCAGTGGGAGCTGCCCGCTTCAAGCGTTTGGCGCCACTCTAGCACCAAGGTCAAGCCTACAACCAAATTTATAAGTCCCATATAAACTAATTACCCATTATAATGCTAACAGGAAGGATAGAAAAATTGTATACCCTGAAGGCCGACCCTCAAAATCCTTATCATCCAGTTCATCTGGCTCTAGCGCACTCATTTTGTCCACCCATGTCCGGGCCTGAAAATTACATATGAAAGTATGACACAATCCTATCAAGTACTCAACAAATACACTATGCATACCAGGATATGACGAAAACCTATCTAGCATCGGACCGGTTTCTTCGGAGACATATAAGCTCTGTGTACAATATGCATACCAGGACGTGACTAATCTTAACGCAGAGGATTCACATCGAACACATCTTAGGCAGGAGGAAACATGAACAGAGAAGGGTAACAGGAGGAGGAGGAGGAACCGAGGGGTCGGGGGATGCGGGGCTCACCAGCTTGAGGGCCTTGTTGAGCGTGACCACCTTCGGGAGCGGGGCCTTCTTCTCCGGCGGCGGATTCTTCTTCCCCGACGGCTGCTCGGCTGCCATCGCCCGCGGAGGAGCTAAGATGAGCACGAAGCGCGCCGAGAGAGGACTCCGGTCGGGAGCTAACAAGCTGGGACAGGCGGCGGCGCAGTGCGCCGCGAGGCGCCATAAGCGCCGGGAGAAGGCGGCGGCGGCGCACTGGCGTGGCGGCGACAAGATTTTGGGGCGCCGACACTGTGATTTCGGCCTCCCACGGCGACCGGGACCTCCTTTTTTAGGCAAACGACCGAGACCTCCTATTCCGCGCGTATGGCGCGAGATAGGAGAGCTAACACGCACCCCAGTGTCAGTGGGCCGCGACCAAACTCCGATTTTATTATTATTTTATATACATTTTAAAGGCCAATAAAATACATTTAAAAGAATAAAAAATTAAACTTTTCAAAAATAATGAAACATACACTCCTTCCGATTCAAAATAAGTGTCATAATTTTAAACTAAGTTATGTTAAATCCTAGTTCAAAACGGCGACACTTATTATAGATTGGAGGGAGTATCACACAAACTAAAAAATGTTTACGCTCGTGGCTTGTATAAATCTGTAAGGTATTTTGGAAAAAAATTGTGCAAAATGCGCATCAGGTGCCTGCAATATGTGCATCTACTACTACTATTAAACAATCGAGTTGTGGCAGAAACATTACATCTCAGCCATACATCTGTCATCTTTCAATGGACCGGATTGCCTCAATGTTGTATCACATCATTTACCAAAATCAATTACCAATAATTACCATAATCTAAGCCATTATAATTACGCAAAACTTACCAATCTGGGCCTATTTTAATCATAATTCGTTAGCAATAATTACCATGATCTAATAATTACGCAATAATTACCGCGATCTCGCTCCAACTGGAGACCTCCACCTTTGGCCGTCCAGTCCTCGCTCAAACCGCTCGATCCGAATTTCTGAGGCAGCCCTGCTCGCGCCGCCATCGATCTCCTTGCTCCAACTCCTAGCTGTGTTGTACACGTACCTATCTCTACTACTATTAAATAGGCAAACATTTTCTTTTTTAAAGATACCCCGTTAAGTGTACACCGATTAATTATCACCGTTTGATCATCTAAATTAATGAAATCTAACGGATCAGATTAATCTGATGAGATATCAAAGGGTGCAATTAGCAATTACTGAAGGCGGACCGCTCCACCAGCGGACCAAAATTTTATACGTCTGCTTCAGCAACTTCCGCTCAAGCATCCCACCAAATCTTCGATAATTATTACTCCTATACCATATATAATTGTTATCTAATTATTATTATCCTTTTTTGTTGCCGGAGCATCTAATTATTAGTATCAGCTAAAAGAGAAAGCCACTCAACCTAATTGATCTCTTCCCACCCCGCATCGGATGCTATCGGCATCGAAACATGCCCCTTCATCCCTTCCTGTGCCCTCCCTATCTACTTCGTCGTCCCTTCTTGTTATTCCTCGGCTGAAAACATATCTTCTCTAATCCCTCGCACTATCCGCCATTGCCTCTGCAAAGGACACGCTACACACACCACCTCTGTCGCCGCCGTCTGGGATACCGGAGTTGCCGCGGCCTCCGATTCGACGCGCTATCAGATCAGGGTGGAGACGGTCCGTGCCGGTCTGACCAGCCTGACAGTCCTGTTTTCCGTGACTAGACCGGCGGCGCTCCAGACCGGGCCGGACCGAGCGGACCAGCAAGTGGCGACGACGATCAGCGGCAGGAGGCCATGACGAGCGCGCACGACGGCAGGAGGCCACGGCGACTGTCGCGGCGGCGCATAGCGGCAGGAGGCCATGGATGGCGCCTGCAGGAGACCTCTACGACATGGACACCGGCAACGGCGAGGACGACCAAGGAGCCATCATGCCGGCCAGCCATGGCAGCCCTGGTGCGCTCCTGCACTCGCTGACGTTGTCCATGGGCTCTGGGTCCCTGTCCACCTGCGTCAGCGTGCAGCAGGCGCCCGCACATGCCCATTCCTACGGCGCTGCCGGCGGCGAGTACATCGGACAAAAACAGGAGGATGCACACAACTTCGGTGCATTGACTGTATAAACTCTTCTCTTCGTGGATGTCTCCTGCGCGCACGCACATGCATTGACTGTATGGATGGAGTGTGCAGGAGGTTTGGTTTTTCTTCAGTTTTCTATAGGGATATGCAACATGAGACCTGACGACCTTTTCACGTGCATGGAATCATTTTCTGTGGACGAAGCAAGCGCGGTGGCGAAGACATGTTCAATTTCATCGTCTGAGAAATAAGGACGAAGTGAGCGCGGCGGCTTAGTTGGCGCCTGAGCCGGTTCTTCTGCTCTGCGCCTGAGCCGGTTCTCTGCAGAGCAGAAGAACCGCCGTTGGGATCTGCCATCGAGAGTATCACTCCTCTCCAAACAATGCCGAACGTTTTCACGGTTCTTTCTTCTACTTCCTTACAAGCATTCCTGTTTTTACAACTTGGGTTTGTATGGACGTGGGTTACTTAATACTCCCTCCATCCAGAAATACTTGTCAGAGAATGGATAAAAGTTGATGTACTTAGAACTAAAATACGTCTAGATACATCGATTCTTCCGACAAGTATTTCCGGACGAAGAGAGTACTCAATAATCCTAGGCCTTTTCGCAATAAATAAATAAATTGAAGGAAGTCGTTTTTCTTTTCACCTTCTCAATTACATCGAGACTGAAGATGCCTACGCTTTATAACAATTGATTAAACATATAAAAAACTGAGATAATTAGGTGCCCGTGCTCTATGCATACGATGATTCATTTAAATGTTAGGTCGATTTGTAATATCTTTATTAGTATTAGAATATCTTTTCTATGGGGATTCTTATTTTTGTTAGTGACCAAGGTGGGCAAAGGCGGACCTGTATTATTTTTATTACCATTTATTTTAAAACAGAAGGTGAAACAATTAAGCATCGTCGTCGACCGGAGTGGAGACCTGAGTCTGACCACCGCCTGCCTACCTCGGCCAAACCATCACTTCCAGACACACCAATGTTGCCTCACCCACAAGACTCGGATCCAACCTGCGCGAGAAGAAGCAGAAGCCGCTAATGGGTGTCCTGACGGGCACCACTGGGGCTAGGCCTTTCTGGGACTGCGCTCCCACAGACAACATAGGTGCTTCCACGACCCTCCCACATGGAGCTGCGTGACCACCACCGCCACCCATCATCGTCTTGGGGTGGCACTGTTGCTGAGAGGGACGCCTCCCTATGAGCAGCACGCGACACACAACATCAGACCGCCACGCTCCACCGATCATCTGAGACCTGTGCCAAGATAACAGCCTGCGGAAAAGGATGCCCTGCCTTCACCTTCCTTGGGGCACAGGTGGGCTTTGTCGACGCCCCCTCCGACGGCGGTGAAGCGAGGGAGCAGGGGGTGGTCTTGCGGTGCAGGTAGGGTTTTCCCATGTCACCCGAGTAGAATAACACGAATATAATATTAGTTGAGACGTGCGTTGCACGTGCACGCTTACTAGTCGATATAAAATGTCCACAGTGCATGTGAAAGTGTTCATCATGTATTGCAAAAAAAATTGCTTACATGTACACGAATTCTTATTATGTATTAAAAAAATGTCCATCACATATTGGAAAAAGATTCATATATTTGGAAAAAAGATTCATATATGCATGGACAATTGTGCTCCCATGTATTAAAAAAAAGGGTGTTCACCATGCATTAAGAAAGTGTCCATTACATGTATATACAAATTATTATTATTATGTGTTATTGATGTATATAACAAGGCAATCTCCCACGGGTACCCGATATGGGCCACGGGCATCCTTGATGGTTATATTATTGAGCCTCAACGCCGAGTATATATTGAGTGGAGTACAAGACTTGGAGGGCAAGAAGCCTCTCGTAGAGATAAGGTAGGAGAGGGATTACGGATCATGAGAGAATCATGAGATGCTCGACCCAAACGAAGAAAAACACAGCTAAACTCGCCAACCAGGGAAGCAACCCAAGCAACAACTAGACGACCAGCATCTCCAAATCTAGCACTGAGGACGCCGCGAGCAAACAAGACAACACCTTCACGAAGCAGAACGACACCAAGATGTCGTTGTTGTCTGATCCTGAAAAACGGACCTAGGGTTTCCACTGATGCTCGAAGAGGGGCAAGGATAACTGAAGGAAATATGCCCTAGAGGCAATAATAAAGTTATTATTTATTTCCTTATATCATGATAAATGTTTATTATTCATGCTAGAATTGTATTAACCGGAAACATAATACATGTGTGAATATATAGACAAACAGTATGTCACTAGTATGCCTCTACTTGACTAGCTTGTTAATCAAAGATGGTTATGTTTCCTAACCATGAACAAGGAGTTGTTATTTGATTAACAAGGTCACATCATTAGTTGAATGATCTGATTGACATGACCCATTCCGTTAGCTTAACACTTGATCGCTTAGTATGTTAATGCTTTCTTCATGACCCATACATGTTCCTATAACTATGAGATTATGCAACTCCGTTTACGGAGGAACACTTTGGTACTACCAAACGTCACAACGAATCGGGTGATTATAAAGGAGTACTACAGGTGTCTCCAAAGGTACTTGTTGGGTTGGCGATTTGAGATTAGGTTTTGTCACTCCGATTGTCGGAGAGGTATCTCCGTGCCTTCTCGGTAATGCACATCACTTAAGCCTT